>CM020520.1:10327500-10927500 GCA_009823395.1 Thamnaconus septentrionalis
ACTTCCGGTTTTGATGACGCGCCGTGAAAACCCTCTATTGAGAAATACTTGTTTCATTTGTGTATAAAGTGTATAAATTTGTTGTTTTTTTCTAACTATTCAGTTGGGTGACCATGCTGGTACTTTACCGCTCCCAGTGGTCTGTTCTAGACCACCCAATCTGTTATGTATACATTTATCTTATTCACAAATACAGATGGACCAGACGTACTTATAAGTGCACTTTCAACATGTCCAACATCGGAAAAAAATCGACATACTATACTAACCCTTTGGATTTTTAAGGTGTCCCAGGTGATGATGATTGTCACGCTCCATATATGGCGTGGATGGCCGCAGGGCAACTGCTCACTGGAGGAGGAACATGTGGCGGGTTTCGTCTCTGAAGAATAAGCTGAAGTCACAGCAACCGGCACTCGATCAGTCAGCCTGCCTGCCAATATCCATAGGCAGCACCCCACAGTCTATGACCTGTATTTGACACAACTCTTGCATGTTGTTCACCCATTGGAGAGAGAAGGATCCGTCTGAGACAATCTGCTTTTGAAAACTTGAAAATGGGTTATCGTTTCCTTGGTTTCCACGATTTTCTCCTCTGGTCGTCTGTTGATACACACAAGTAACGACAAACTGAAAGACGTTGGTTTTGTGCAAGATAGTCAATATCTTTATTTATTATGACAACCACACCTAATACCGAAATCCACTCAACGGCTAAAGATTTGTACAATTTGAACAATTTACTCAACAAAAAGAACTGAGCAAACAAAATATAGAACTCTATCAAACTTTTAAATTAACATAGGAAATCATTCCTGCTTGGTTGTATATCTATATATATATATAATTTTCAATCTTTTTTTTTTTTCCTGGAACTTTAGTGTTGCAACAAATGACACTTGGGTGTAAGGGTATGGGTGATTAAGGAAAAGGGTGCTGTGTCTTTGTGGGTTTTTTTTTTTATGTAGTATTAATGCTGAGAAAGCTCAGGAGAAAGATTTTTGATATGAAACAAGCCAATTATGCATAAATTCTGGAAATTTAGGTATTACATTATCCCTGCTTTATCACGAAATATCACATGGTCGTCACTCAAGACTTTAAATGGAATGTACTTGAACCGTTTGTCTTGAGAACAATAAACACCCTGTAACGCGCTACGTCAAAGCGTGCATTGAAGCTGCATTTGAATTTATTTTTGGTTACACTTTCGTAGCAGCACCTTCTGGCACATTCCCAATCAAAGTCAAAGAAGTGAAAGTCATATCAGAAAAAAATACTAATCAAATAATGGTGTCTATGCAATGAAGCATTGCTGACAGGCTTGCAGCGAGTGTCGTTTGGAGCTCGAAAAGGAAAGCCACTAATTGATGACCCTAATGTAGCATTGAACATATCCAATCAGCTGTCTGGGGGGAACAAAAAAAATGTCTGATCAGTTGTAAATAAAGTTGTACAATTAGCGGCGGTCCATGCTGCAACGATGCAAATAGGTGATGCGTGCAAAAAAAGAAAATGGGGAACCAAATTCTCCAATTGTAGCCTTGAGTGTGACATAATAGTGTAAAACTGGTGCCTGAAAAAAAGATCTGACATTTGTTTCTCCTGGACAGATTGGATGTTTTTGGGGGGAGAATTGGAAGTTTGATTAGTTGCTTTGATAGACGAGTGGCTGTGATTGGCCGCTAACTGTCATCTTTACTCGGCACTGATAAGCCCATCAATGGGGAGCATGTTCCTCTTACAGACTGACTAAACGCAACTGATATCAAAAACCTAAAAGTGACAGAAGACCTTACACCCAATCGTACCAAGAACAAGCAGTGGGTGTCGGGAGAGCGGTTTTCAACAATAGCACAACCAGAATGGGGTGACAGTTCCTGACAATTACGTTGATCATGAATCAAAACAAAACCTTGATTATGTTGGTGATCTGCGCCTGCTTGGGAGAAGCATCTTTTATCATGTGTGTTCCATCGGGGAAGGCCTGGCTGGTGGAGAGAGTTGCTGCAGCGTGCCGCCTGGCTCACTTGCGGGGCTGGTTGATTTGCGGTTTGATGTGCTGGATGGGGGCATGTTTGGGGACGCCGGGCTGTGGCTTCTGGTGGGCCACCTGGGCGGCCATGGGGGTGAAGTCCTTATCGCCCTGTGCACAAGATAAAAAAACAAAACAGCCATGCTTAGTCGTTTGGCACCGTTAGAGGGGTGCTTCGCGCATTTGACGAAGGCTTTATTCATGGACGGGTGTGAACACAACAATCGCAATTCGACGTGGCGCAAAATCGAAGCGGCAGGGCTGCACCAGACTCACTTGACAATATTTTCAAATTGTCCAATTTAAAAATATTGTCACAAACATGCCTCATTGGAAACACACCTTATCATGTGTAAACTAACATTTTTCTCTCTCTTCATTTATTAAGAACGCAGCACATTGATAAGTTACAAATTCACTTACACTTGAAACCTGCAGGTCAGGTTACTAGAGCGAAATTTGCGCTTCTGACTCCTTTTTGCACCTGCATGTCATTCGTGACATTTGCGATTTGTGGATACGACGCAAAGGTGGTCGAGATTACGGCCGCAAAGTCGCCGCCATTCTTTGTGGATCTGGCCCGAAATCTCCTAAAAGAGGTAGCAGCCTTTGGCGCCGTTGCAGCGAGAGCAGGCACGAGCTAACACGTGGATAAACAGCTCACAAAAGCAACAGGTAGCAAAAGAGGGGATAGCTGAAGCAAATCAATGTCAAAAAGGTCCATGCGTGGAAGAACCCTTGAAATAAACAAAAAAAAACAAGATGAAGTTGGCCACCAAAATTTGTTGTGTAAATGGACTCCTGAAATGTAAAAATATATAACATCAAAAATATAACACCAAATGTAAAACATTTAACTCAATTTCAGTGTGGGGATTATTAAAACTATTCAGATTCTGATTCATGAACTGTGTCTATACTGTATGTGCAATGCAAAGCCTGCTTTTAAATTCCTTTTTATCTCACAAACATAACGTCAATGAGAAACTTTCCCTCCCCAGTCCCCATGCAACCTCCCCATCTCTCCTTCCCCTTCGCAAAAAGGCGTACAAACATCTTTGCTTATCAATCAGATCAAAGCAGAGCCTTGACTGTCAAGCGACGCAGAATTTTAATCAAAGATTTGCTGAAATCGTAGCTTCATTTCATCGCCGTTTTTTCTCGTTTCCACCTGCCAGCTTTTGTTTTCCTACCCCGCTGTCTCCTGCTCCGTGTGTCTTTGTTCATAAACCGTTTTTTCCATCATTTTGAGTTAGACACAGATACACAGAGTTAGACACAGAGAACTATTTTTTTTTTTCTCCCTGGCATCTTTGTCTTTACAGCCATTTTCAACTTGATACAATCGCAATGTTTTAGGTTTGGTAAGTGGTAGAGTACAAACGGTTTCATATTGCAGAGGGCTTAAGTTGGGGGCAACTGGACTTTGCCTCTCGTCCGAAAGGCTTCTTCAGTTCTGACTGAAGAAAGTGTTTCCAAACAATTTTGTTTTAAACTGGAGTTTGTGCAGCCATGTTGGAGCATCATTTATAAAGACTGTTAATGAAGGAAAAAAAAACACACTTTCACACATCGGTTTTGCCTTGTCTTGTGCGCTTCCTTCATTCAAAACCAAATCCACGGCTAACGGCCAAGTCTGTTGATGGACTCGACCTCAAGTTGCCCCCGTGAGCATCAAAGCTTCTCTCTGTGCTTTTAATGGCGGTAATGACGGGAAGGGAAACGGAGCACGGTGACAGGATTTAGCGCACTGCAGTGCTTATAAAATTGACCGGTAAAAGAAAGCAAGTAAAAGGTGATAGGAAATCCTTAAAAAAAAAAGAAAAAAAGAAAAAAAGAAGGACACACACACACAAAAGTGCAACGTTTGGGCTCTAAAAGGTTCCTCTTAGTGTCGCGTCCGAGCTTTGATGCCAGTGACAGTCCGGGGAGGAGCGGGGATAAAATGGGAGGCTGCTACATCGGGTGATATTAATGATATAATTAGTGACATAATTAACTGAGGGTCGAGCTATTGCCGTCTTTACGATGACTTAATTTTTCCTTGTCCTGCAGACAGAATTCTGCTTATTCACCTTACTTCCCCTCTGCCTTGCTGGGCATCTTGGTCCTATCATGGCTCCTTCTCCCAGAGCTCATGCTCCAGACATAAAGCCCCCTCCCCCTACTGTCTTTCATCACTACTGGTGATTTGTGTGTCTGCGTGCGTGTTACCTTTGTAACCACTCCAGCCACAATGACAGGAGCCTTTGGGGGGCTGAAAGAGAGGAAAAAAAGAGAGGAATGAGTAAACATGAGGCATCTATTGCTGCGTCAGCATATCAACACTTTGACACGCATTACCTGTTCAGCTGATTTAACACAGATGACACACACATGCATCTAAAAAGAGAGCCGAACGCCGACATAATAATAGGACTGGAGGGGGAAGAGGATGGGGAGCTCGGAGAAAGGGAAGGGGTTAGCAGAAGGACGGCGAGGGAGGAGTGCAGAACCCCGGAGGTGAGCGTCGCCCTTGACATGACAAACGAGCGCCTTCTCATTTTACGGCGCTCTCCGCCCCTAACGACGGGTTGGGGAGGTTGGCGAAGGAGCTCAGAAGCTGCGGTCGGCCACCTTCAGACTCCCGGCTCAAAGACGTTGACCCGCAGCGCAGGGCAGCGGGTGCCGACTCCCGCTACCAAGGCACGTTAGGACGAGCCGCGACACTCCACATCCCAGCAGCTCTGGGAAAACGTCTGCGCGTTTCATTCCACCACTTTTTTATAATATGCTTGAAACTTTTCAAAGCCAGGCAGCTTGTGAACTGCGTAAGTCAATTTTCGGACATTTTAGCCCACAGCCTCATGATTTAAGAAGAGCTCTCTAGAAATTAGAAGAGATATTTTGCGTCTGTTGTCTGCGCAACATTTGAGCAAATGCGTGTGCTGTGCATTTTACTTTGAGATCTAACCTTTGTGATGTCACAAAGGGCAGTGATGCCTCTGCCTCTTTCACACATAGGTATTTGTTGCACGTACATGGTTTTCTGGAGGTCTGGCGAAAGTCTGGCGAACCTTTCAGTGAAAACATATTGTTGGATTTTGTCATCTTCTATATGCATTTTTAAGAAGCAATCATGCTGCATTTCGGCGCTTCACCATTTTTAATCACTTCGCCATCATTCTCCCGTTACGAATGAACCAGAATAACAAATATTTCTGCATCCTCCCAATTTCTTTCCCCGTTTTCCTTCCCATCGCTGGGGGAGAAACAAACCACACGCACGCACAACCGCTGCCACTGATTTCACCCGATTTCAATTAAAGCTAAAGCGAGGCGTCACACAGCGGGGCCCACATGAAAAAGCCCTCTGTGTCGGATGTGCGTTCACACACACCGAGACAGCGTGGGAGCGGGATTGACTTCACACTGAATGCCTCTTCTCTATCGCAGCTGAAACTCTGCAAACAAAAAAAGGGAAAAAAAAAAAAACCAACAGCACTGTGGAGGGATTGACTTAAAATATACAGAAGACACAGGTGAAGTGGAAAAAGTCAATAATGCATCTGATGACTGTTCATATAAAAAAAAAAAAAATAGCTTGTTGCTTGGCAGAGAATCAGGTGCCGACATCACAGAGAAAAAGCTGTCAGAAAAACCTCAAGCTTTTTTCCTCCTTTCCTGCAAGGATAGGAGCCTTTCATGTGACTGGCAGTTAAATATATACATTGCCTGTGGCGACAGCTCCGGGAATGAGCGCAAATGACAGGCTTCAGTCACGCTCGTGAAACCGACGACAAGACTGCCGGTCCCCGATTTTATCAGTACAGTAAGGCAGGGAAAATTAAACGTGGAATAACGGAGAGGAAAGCACAGACGGTCAGACACCGGGGTATGGAGGGAAGGAAACATAAAGAAAATCTCTCAGGGGACCCCGTGCCACGGTCGGGGGTAGGAGGTGCCTTCTTGGCGCGGCCTGCAGGGGGCAGGAGAGAGCTGCGAGGGATCCTCAGGAGGACTCCCTTGGCACCGGGAGAGGAGTTAAGTGCGAGGAAAAGGCAGGAAGGCGATACGAGCCGTGTATTCGCTCTGGAACCAATAAAAATCAAGGACTTGAATGTCGGGAAGAGGCTTAAAAAAGAGAAAGAGAGAGGAAAAAAAAAAAGAGGCTAAAGTCACATGGCAACGTCAGCGACACAGCCCCACCCCGCCTCTTTGAGCTCAGCCAGAGCAGGAAAGTTTGTTGCCGTGGGTGAGCACTGGGTTGCCATGGAAACTGATGCCTGTTGCCCATCTCTCCTCAACCTCCTCCTCTTCCACCCACCCCTTCCTCTCAACTTTTCCCCGTGAGCTGTCAGCCGGCTGCGCGTTTCACGCCGGCTGCAACGAGAAAACGAAAAAAAAAGAGAAAAAAGATAAAGGAAAAACCTCAACCCTCTCCACGGTTCCACGCACTCACAGCCCTTCAATTTGGTTTATTTTGCCGATGGACTGGAGTAGGTACAACCCTCGTCTACGCGACGGCCTGGTTTAGCACCCCGCACCCGGCGCTGATGGTCCGGTCCAAACAATAGTGTGGGCAGCTCAAAAGTGCTGCGTTCACTTCAACGAGAGCCAACAAGGCGATGAAGCAGCCACATGTTCACTCGCACGCCGCCTTCTTCCTGGTTTCCCGATCCGTTGCACCTCTGACGATAAGCGAGCATCGCGTTTCTTTCCTTTCCTTCGAGAAGATCCAATTAAATTCAAACTGAGTCAATGTGGTTTCCGGGTCACAGCTTTGCTTTGGCTCGTGTCTCCTTACTTCCACTTCTTCTTTTTTTTTTTTTTAACGGACATTTCAGTGCTTCCCGCCGAACGGAACCTCGCGGCGGTCTGGCTGGAGCAGCAACCCTGCCTGTTCTGCCTCCACCTTCCACGTGGTGTTTCCAGCTCACCCAAATTGAAAAGGGCAGGTGACACCACCCTTCCCTTCCCGACTGCCTCCCCCCCTTCACCAGCTACAACAGATGCAAATTTTATCCCACAGCCACCTGCCGGCATCCATCAGCACGAAGAAGAATCAAATCAATGAATCTAGTGGATGGTTTATACCTCTTTTTTCTTCAATACTGGGTTTCAATACTGGGTTAAAGCAGCGCTCCAACTCCCTGAGTAAAAACAAATAGATCAACTAAACTGTGAGGATTCAGGTCTTAGGACATTTCACTGGCTCTCCGATAATCAAGCGTTGAGTAATTCCACGAAATCTGACAGAGGGTCAATGAATCATCTCCTTCCTGGGAATATATTTGGACCCGCCACAAATTATTCTCGGAAATTCAAAAAACATGCCCCACGTGAAACTGTTTTAAGACGTCAGCGAGGATTCCGAGATGTTTTTTAAAAAAAATGAAAAACGCGGGTCCATTCGTCGCTCGCAGCATTGAGGGATTATTGAAATATGTTTCGTCTGATTGTTTTCTCTCCGAGGGGGCCACAACACAAGGAAGTGGGTATTCAGTGAGCTGCAACGGTCACACCCAAGCCAGAATCTGCTGAAAGAAAAACCAGGCGCCAGATGCTAGAATCAAGCTGGATCAGCAAAGACCCTCATTTTGGTTTCAAACTTCCTAGCAAAGGTTCAGCACACTTTTAGACATCTGGACTTCTCTCACGGCGTTTTCTGTCGACGAGACACAAGTTAACATAAATAGAAATATTTATTGAGCAATCCCAAACCGAACCCAATGTTTTGATTTCAACTCTAGCTCAGTTCTTTGCAGTGACCAGTGCTTTTTAAACCTTGCTGGCCTCTCACATCGCTGCCCTGCTCATTGTTTCCACCCTCCTCAGGCACTGACGCACTGGCAGTAACCGAGAAAAAAAAGAAAGAAAAAAAAAGCCCCGTTTCCACCGCCAATCTGGAAAGCGTTCTCTCAATTACAGGAAATGACCAAGGCGACGTGCTCGCCCGAGAATCATATACAAACCCGTGTGCTCGAGCGTACGGTGAAATCAAAAGCCGACGCCTTGACGGTCGGCATGGCACTTGAACCCTGCCCGGCGCCCCCTCGCCAGATCTTTTCCATCACCTCCCGTTATTGCACACACAAGCAAACAGGGCAGATATGCGGTGTGAACACACCACCTGCACAAATAGGTCGGCCAACAGGACCTTGTGCATATCAAGTAAAGAGGCGTAGATGCAAAATATGCAACAAAAACGACAAAGAGGCGGCAGAGGGATGCTACTGAAGTACTTTCAGAAATCTAGCTGCAAATGTTCACAGCAACCACAGTTTTGCCTTGTATAAAAGTTTGAGATGCAAAATTTCTTCAAGGGATCCTGATACCCAACTTTTATGGGTGTATGCACAAACTACTAAGAGAGAGAGAGGGCGGGAGCAATGTGGAGCTTCTTGTTCAGCTTCTCGAGGTTGTTTCCGTGTCGCGGTAGGCAGCACAATCTGCCACTGCAAGGTCAGCACAGTCAGTCGATGCCAATGCAGGCTGTGCCTTTCTCTCCAAAGACCGTTTGTGTCAGCTTCCTGGCAGAAGTTGTGCAATGTATAATGATGATGCATATGTTCATTCCAAAACCAGTGTTATAATTTAGGCTATACAAAAAACACTTTTAGGTTGCCGAATTTGCACATTTACTGACCCAGTGTGTTCAGGCTTCATCTTGACTGGCGACAAAGTGGGGACTACCGTTTTTTTCAATATATTTTTTGGCTTTAAATTGGCTACCTTACAAGAAGCATGAAGACCCCACTACCTGCTGGCGACGTACTCCTCCTCGTCCTCATCTTTCTGGGGCGGCTCGGGAGCCGGGGTCGGCTGGTGTTTCCGCACTATCCTCATTCCTCCAGCCTTGACTGTAACAGTGAAGAAGGAAGATTTAGACAAGAGTCTGAGGACTCTGTCATTTTCACCAAATACAAAGACAAACAGGAGACAGAAATATTGGAAGAATGGAGAAAGAGGGACAAGGAAGGATCAATTTTGGAATATCTCCAATCTCAGTAGTAAGATTCCATCACCAATCAGATTCCTTCAAATTGCAATTAAACCAGGAGGCAACTCCTACAAGCTTTTCTTGAAGCATACTGTTGACCACCCTTGTACATTGATATAAGCTGCGTCACCCAATGGCCAATAGAAAGCCTCACAAAGGAGCCATCTCTCCAATTTGGTCACATAAAGTAGAATATCCTATAAATTGTCTCTTTAACAGGGCGACAAACAAAATAAATGGTTGCTTTAGGCCTAGTAGGTTTCTGAACAATGTCGTTGAAACACAGCGGTTGTGAGATTAGTCAACTCCTCATGCAATACAAGTCATTTCTATTTTTGTCACATGAAGCCAATTACATGTATTGATCAGGGAACAGACAGCGCCACGCTGGCTTGAAGCAAAAAACAGCGTGCAGCTTGCAGGACTGCACATCTGCGCTAAGCCTTGACCTCTGACCTCGTGGTTGCAGGCCTGACTGACTACTGCAAACAAAGCTGTTATCAACCCGACTTCTACTTTGAGCCCTAACTAGGCTGCCTGACAGTCGGATGGATGGGTTAGAGGGCCAAAGTGTGCTGTCAGAATTTGCAGCTGCACAGGCCCTGCTGCATACACACGCGCGCGGGGGGGTGCGCACGCGCAACCCAAGTCCACGTCCTCCTTATCTGCTCTTCGGCGTTAGCCTACATTCGCCCATAACCTCCACGTCAGCGCAATCTCGACCCCGACCAAGTCTTCACAAGAATTAAGTGGCATTTTTAGAAACATATACGATTTAACAACGGCGTCGGTTAGCCAATCAGGCGACCACATTCAACATCTCGTGCCAATCAGGAAGTGGCTAAATATGTCGAATTAGAGAGGTGTAGGACAGCTCGAGGCACTGCGGGCGAGCCTGTAACGTTGTTAGTTAAATGTTCTGATTGCAACGACAAAACTTCGCCGAAGGCACTGCGGAGACGAAAGGCGTTGGTCCGCAGGGGAGCTTGGTAGGAATAACAGCGGCCGCAAGGAGTCAATACCTGCGGGAAGATGTCCTCCTTTGGTCTCCGCCTTTTCCTGCGGCGGCGACGACATGTTTGATATCCGAAGTCTTCGGCGGAAAAAAAACAACCAGCAGGAACACGGGCGCGTCGGGACGAGCTTCTTTCGGTGTCCGAAGATTTTGGACTGCACACTTCAGCCTGTATCGTCAACGTGGCTTTTTCCTGAGCATTGTTTGGGAACGTTGCGTGATGACGTCAGTGGGGGACCGTCGAAGCGCAGTGACGCGACGCGACGCGACGACGTCACTCTGGCCGACGTAGGCATATCCCGTGAACTCGCCGTGCTAAATAATAACAACAATAATAGCAATTATTATTATTATTGGTGGTGGTACATTATATAATAGTAATAATTCTATCAAAAATTATGTTTTTTTCCTTTGATGCCTGACAAATATTCTATTTTTTTTATATCTTCATTTTTTTGCACTATAGAGTTGCTGTAATTATGCAAATTTTCCCACTATGAGATTAATACAGGCGTAAAAGCAGAAAATAGGAAATTCATGGTTGTAGTGTCAGCAGACAAAAGAGAAGGATGAAGAGGATCATAAAGCAGCTACTCACACGGACAGCAACGCCTTAATCAGAATTGGATTTTGTTGTCATTGTCCAAGTTGTGTTTCAATTCGTTTAAGTCTGTAAAAAAATGATACATACAAACGCGCGCGCGCACTCACTCACTCACTCACTCACACACTCTCTCTCACACACACACACACACACACACACACACACACACACACACACACACACACACACACACACACACACACACACACACACACACACACACACACACACACTATCCTTTCACACACAATATTGCACAGTGAATTGGCCTTGAATGTGGACTTGCAAACAAGGTGTTTGTAATTTGTAATCTAGTGAACTGCTTCCTAAATGTCATTGTGAACTGTTTACAACATATTACCAGGGCAAAGACCGGTAATATGTTGTAAACAGTAATATATATTTCATCTTCATGAAGGAACATCTTCATGCCTTATAATAGCAGGATGGGACGACAGAGATGAGCTGACGAGAGACAAACTGACAAAAAGCAAGCGCCATGTGTATCTTGCAGGCACACGTGGTGCCATCAAACTTCTGCTTTCACTCTGTCAGTCAATGGTTTGTTAATTGGCTCATATGGAATTGTGGGTTGCTGGAAGTCATTCAGACTTGGGGGTACTGGACCAATTATATGTTGTATTGCATGCGGTGCCGCAAGTTATTCTCTCAGTATTATGCTTTAGGCTACTTAATCAGTTACATTTAAATCTCACAATAAGCCTTCATGAATATTTTAAATATTTATTAGCCACACATGGAAGAAAAGATCATGACCGAGTCATTTTCTATTTCAAATTAACTTGCAACCTTGAAGATAATATAAGACACTTGGAATCAAAATACACTGGGCATCTGTCAAGTAGCTGATGGCACTCACATATTTTTTCACAACACAAAAGCAAAGAAAAACTTGATGAAACAAGTTTATGTTGCCCAGCTGTTGCAATTCTCACCAGCAGGAGGTACTGCAGCCACCTGTACTGCACAGCTTACAGCGAAAGAAAGCAGAGTGGGGGGCTCAAGATAAAGCCGAATGGTGTTAATAAAAAAAAAAAGCCTCTATACGACAAGTGCACCACGACAAACCGACTCACTGTGCTTCTTCACTGTCCTGTTGGCGTGAACAAATTAGCATACTATAAAATGCGAGAGGATACGCTTCTTAGACTTTCTCTGCACTGTTTTGTTGACCTGTGAATTGCAAATTTACCCCCCCCCCCTCCCATTTTGCCAGGCTGTGCCATCATTAGCTGTGAGCAGTGTCTATTGCAAGGATCTGCGCTTCACAGGCTCCCACTTTGCACGGCCGGCTTGGCCAGCTAACAAGAAGGTTGAGAACAGCTCAAATGATGCGTGTTGTCGTCTTCCACGCTTGATGCCATTATGCATAAAGCGCACAGAACAGAACCATAGTTCTGTACACGGCAAAATGTTTTCTGGAAGTCTAATACGCTAAATCATGGAAATAGCTCCCTTCAATACGAGTGCGAAAGGGATTTTTACACTGTATAGTTAAGTGCAAAAGGCGTTATATATCATGTTGGTTATTTATGTGGCCTCCGTTTGAACTGGGAAGCTACAAGAGCACAGAAGTGTGAAATGCAGACTATTAGATATATGCGCATCGGATGCCGCGTGTCTCCGAACCATCTGTTAATGTCAAGTTGTTTACTCGGTTTAAGAATAAATTTGAAAAGCTGAAACAAAAATAATTGCCGCTGCGTGCACGGTGCAATATGTCAGGGACGTAATGAGGCTGGTGAGTGTGGACGACACGCTCGCGTGCAAGTAAATGTGTGTGTGCGCGAGAGAGAGAGAGAGAGAGAGAGAGAGAGAGAGAGAGAGAGAGAGAGAGAGAGAGAGAGTGAGCGAGTATGTGGCCACAGTGATGTGCAGGCCAATCATCTCTGAAATGGCATAATTGCAATGTGAAGAGGCATCTGCTTTTTTTTTTTGCGCTCAGTCAGAGCTGAAGTCCAGCACACACACACACACACACACACACACACACACACACACACACACACACACACACACACACACACACACACACACACACACAATTTTAACTGAGTTCATTCAATTATTTATCAAATACATGACGAGTCAAACAGTATAAATAGAGGGTTTAATGAGATATATTAAGATCCCACCTCACACACACACACACACACACACACACACACACACACACACACACACACACACACACACACACACACACACACACACACACACACAGTTGATTTGAAATAGTTTTTGGCAAGGGAGAGGCTCTCACAACATCACATTTGTCCCCAACTGAGAGAATCTGGTGCCCCGTGTGTTAGTGTCCCTGAGGGGAGCGATGACCGGCAATCAAAAGAGCAGGAGTTCACTCACAGGTCAGCAAACTGGTCTTCTCAAAAACTACAGATTTAGTGTATGCACACACACACACACACACACACACACACACACACACACACACACACACACACACACACACACACACACACACACACACTAGCAGATAGATATATACCAATAGTCATACCGCTGCCAGTTTCCTTTTACATTTAAAAGTTTTACTCCACAGTGGCCACTGCTGTGAGACGCAGATCTTCAGCCTTATCAGAGACGTGGCACACATCTCTGTGATACTTAACTTCTGCAGTTTAATTAGTGCCAGATTGATATCTCAACTTTAGTCAAATTAGCATGCAAGCAAAAACTACAAACAAAAACGTATCAACAACTTTTTTTTTTTTTTTTTTTGGAGCAAGGCATATAAAGAATTGGAGGAAAGCTTCCTGAACATCTCATCAAACCTGAATTATGCGACTAAAATGTATGTTGTACACCAAGGATATACATGCAAATCGTATTTGTCCTGAATTGCATTGGATCCCGTCTATAAGAGTTCTTGTTATTAATTCATATATCTTGTTATCTCGGTTGGCGGTGCATGCAATACAAGTCATTTGGTTTAAATACTAAATTAAATCCTCCTATATAGATGCAACATGATTGAAATGTTCTGAATGCTGCATCTTAATCGTCTGAAGGTCAGTCAGCCTGAAAGAAGCAAATAAAAAAAATACTAAAAGCAAATCTATGCTGTAAGTTTACATAGTTTTGCAAAGTCGTACTTTGCAAAACTTTAGGAATGGCTCCCGAACATCACGGCTTGACTCCGTGTCTGCAAGTACAATGTAAAATGTTTTTTCTTTTCTGCGTTGTTGTTGTCTAGTCCCAAAGTTGCATTCACTTCAAAGTATTTGACGGCAGGCTGACGTTTTTCTTCCGTCTGACAGGTCGACAGAGCGAGTTCCGGCAGGAATAGCCGGGATTTTTGGTGAAAGGCTTTTTTCTTTTGGAAGCAGAAACATATTGTTTATGTCACGCCTCTGCAGCAAAGGATGCGAGGCTGGCAACATTTAAAGGTGAGATCTTGCCACTTGTTCAGTATTTGTGAATGGGGAAATAACTGAAAATACTTGAAAAATTCCTCTAGTGATATTTTCATCGTATCAATGATAAGTTGCAAGAGTCACCTCCTTTCTGCAATATTGCTGCAAGAGGTTTTGGGCTGTTACATTTTGTGCGACACTTACTGGATTCTAGGATCCTAGAATCCCCATAATGCAACTAAACAATAGCATTTGTCCCAAGAAGACCAAGACGACCAACAAAGTTTGTAACATTAGCTAACTTCAACTAAAACAATCCTAACCTCAATTACATAAACACTGTTGCAGTTATTATTATCAATTAAATAATTTCCCTTCAGAACCCACCACCTCGCCACCATCTGGAGAAAAAATTGGGAGGAAAATCTATTTTTATGACTATAATATTGATTCAGTAAAGTCCATTATACTCTCTCACCAGCACACACTGTTTGTCCTTGGGTGCCCAAAATTACGTCCACGGAGGTGCAAGTGCACCAGTGGCCACTAGGTGGAAGAATGCAGCTGTCCTGAACAGAGAACCTTTGGATATTTTTGGCATTCAGAATTCTTTGCCAGTTAAACAAGTAAAATTTGGCCTATAAGTGACTCTTCAGCTTTTGGAAGAAAAAAAAAGAGCTATTGTTACAAACCAAACAGCTTTGAAGCAAAACACAAATGTGGATATTATCAACATTCAGCTCATCCCCCCCTTTCCTCCTCTTCTCCCTTAAAAAGAGGCAGTAAGATGGAACCTTTACACTATGGGGCTCTATTCCTATTACCTCCCCTCTTCACCTTCCCTGACATACACGCACACGCACACACACACCCTAAACCAGAGAGACGGAGGGATGGAGACAATGTTCATTTTTTTTCCACTGTGCAAAATAGATGGCACACATTCAAACTGCTATAGGGTGAAAATCCTCTTCAGAAGTCAGTGATCCCAGCACCTGCCTGTGGCTGATACGGCTGAGCGTGCGTGTGTGCGCGCGCGCACCCGCAGACGTGCGCCTTGCCTGGGCTTCTGAGAGGAGCATTCTCAGTGACGGCTTACAGAGAGACAGAATGAGGACGTCACAGGTGAGTGAATTTGCTCAAACTGACAGGTGTACACACACGGATACACGCACACTCCCTCACCATGGTGCCTCAGACACGTAGGGGCTCTCTCTTTCTCTCTCGCACACACACACACACACACACACACACACACACACACACACACACACACACACACACACACACACACACACGCACGCACGCACGCGGTGACGTAGCTCTCTGGGAGCCAGCTGGGTCCTCTGCAGCAACGCTATCACACATGAATAACCAGGTCTCCTTCCCTGCTCCGCACCATTGACAATTCAATACCTGACAGGGCACCTTATGGTATGTGTGTGTGAGTGTGTGTGTAGCTCCCATTTGTGCACGCATATATTTGAGTCAACACTTAGTTGCATGTCACAGTCAGGATGAGAGCAGGTGAAGGGAGGGGCCAGAAGACAGTGAACAGGAAATGCAAATATACACCTTAAAGGGACGTTTCACCACAGACTGATATTTCACCCAGTGGCAAAATAATAACAATAAAGAAATAACACTCTGACCCATCAACAAGGCAAATTTCTGAGCTCAAACAGCTGCAACAAGCTACCTTTTACCAAAAGCCAGACTATGTTTAAACACATTATTTGGCCGATAAGCTCCAATACAACTTTTGGACAGTGCTTCATACATGTATTCCAGACAAAGCTAAGTTTTATTGAGACATGTTATGTTATCCGTCCGCTGCTAGCCCATATAAAAATACATGTAAATACAGACCTATATATAGGTTATTTAAAATAAAAATAGATAAAAACGTTTTCTACAAATTCCACCAGATTCTTGTTCTACATGTCCTCAACTACCTCTGAGGTGATTTTCAACTTGTTTTACTGTAGCATTTTTGAGTAAGTACAATACAGTACATGCAGTACAAAAGCTGCTTCCATAGGCAGATTCAAATATTCATTAAAAAAAAAAAGAAAAAGAAAGAAAAGAATATACCTCAGAGGTAGTTGAGGACATGTAGAACAATCATCTGGTGGAGTTTGCAGAAAACACTTTGATTATTATTACTTTTTAAAGAATTAAATAAAAAAAAACTGCTCGTACGCTTTACCGTAAGAGGTTTTTTAAAGGCGCACTCAATTTTCAAGTGTAGGTAGCGCGACTGAGCCTTTCTAGCTGGCGTGACCGCAGTGGTAGCGCTAATGAACGAAGTGCCGTCCTCACTACAGCGTTTCAGCGAATCTTGCCGCCAAGAAAAATAAAAATAGGAACATGCTGACACTTCCCGCAGGTGTTAATGAAGCACGGTAACGCCCGAGTAACGCAGTGGTGAGCATCTCACTGCGGGGAAGCTTCCTGACCTATTTCTTTTAGTCTTTTGTTGCAGTAAATCCAGCTGAAACCGCGAAAGCAGGACAAATAAGAGGAATAAGTATACTTGTAGATAATTTCGTTGGGTGGAGGAGAAGCTGCGTGACACTTGCCAGTCGCCAAGCGCACCCAGTAAGAAATAAACTGGTGAACATTCAGCAGCCAAAGAGCCCCGAAGAATAAATACATCTTAAAAAGTCCCCCTCTGCACAGACAAAAGCGAGGGCTACATATTTATTTTTAGCACCCTCTAGCGGTAGGTTGCGGTGTATGCCATTGCTCTCAGACAGGGCAAAGCAATCGCATCTTGTTTTTCTCATCAAGAGCTTCCTGTCATGTTTGACAGCTCTTCTGATGCTGTTATGGCTCTACAGAGGAAGGAGAACCATGAGTAACAGCAAAGACCCTTTAGGATTTTTCTGTTCTTTTTTTTTTTGAGCGACAGAAATTTAAAAGGGGGTTACTCACGATGCTAGATGATGCATTTGGGCACCGCTTCCTCTACACTGAAATAAACCTGCTATGGATAATACGTGACCATTACCATTTTCAGGAAAATTTAAAGAGACAAACTGATTCTCGAGACATGCATCAAATTTGTAGCGGAGCACGTCTCTCCAAACCTATATAAAACGTGTTGGGCGCCAGACAGGATTCACTCTGTCATAATATAACCTTAACTCTTTGGATAGATATTATTTTTATGGTGGAAAGTGTGGAGAGAACACCCAGCTTATGATTATTATACTCCCTACAAAATTTACACAAATAAGAAAACCAAAAAGTAAGTTTGCAAGGTAAGGGTGATTTAAGGTACAACGAAATTCATTACAACATAAACTGCGAGATTCCTAGCCACTTTCTCAAAAAATATGCATCAACAAAAACATTTTTACAAACCCAAATTTCCTGAAAAAAACATAAGCAATCAAAATCTCGGCGATCAAAACTCCAAAATATTCAAATAAGTCCTTATAATATGAATGTGGTGTGTGTGTGTGTGTGTGTAGTCCTGTCCAGTTCAGTTCATGTATGTGGAGTGTGTGTGTGTGTCGGGTGTGTGTGTGTGAGTGAGTGTAGTCAGAGAGGGAGGATGATGAAGAAGAAAGAGAGCATGTAACAACAGCAGCCAGGTGGAGAAGCCTGGAGAATAAGGAGGTGGAAGAACTTAGCTGAGGGAGAGGAGAGTGGCCTTTGACCCGGTCCAAGGAAGGGTTTTCGGGTTCCGAACAGGTTTGCCTGTTCCAGGGAGATCCTTTTTCTTCCTCCTTCAAGACTCTGGTTGTCAGGTCCACCTCTAGTTCACTCCGGTCGTTGCAATTTCTTTTAATCCACATCCAGGTTAGTTATCCTTTTTCTCCTTATCTCACTTCTCACTTTTCTTTGGTTCTGCTTCAGCTCCTTTTGTCTTCTTTGTTTGAATTTCCCGTTTTTTTTGTCAGCACAGGTGTCTCTGATTTATAATTTCCTTCCTCCTTCATCTTGTGTGATGTCACTTCCCCCTTACACTACTTCCTGCATCCTACCTTGTTACAAATTACAGGTGCTATTTCAGCCGAAATGTTTCACTAGTTTTAGGGTTAAAATTTATGCCATTTATTCATCGAAACAGTTCACCAATATGTTTCCTTTCTTTTCTTTTAATTATGTCTAAATTATTCTTGCATATTCAGGAGTGCAGTATTTAATTATTACCGTTTGAACAATAATTCTAGTTTTTCATGTCAAACAAATTGCAGCAATAGGTCAAAAAGCTTTCGCTTTTAACATTAATGAAAAAGAGCGATTAGCAAATTTCTCGTGATTCCAGCC
The DNA here is from genome assembly GCA_009823395.1 of Thamnaconus septentrionalis. Lineage (NCBI taxonomy): Eukaryota > Metazoa > Chordata > Actinopteri > Tetraodontiformes > Monacanthidae > Thamnaconus > Thamnaconus septentrionalis. The sequence goes on from CM020520.1 coordinate 10,345,813, forward strand.
CAACGCACTATTTGCACCTGCAACAAACACAAACTTTCTAGGGTTATATGCAAATGTAGAAACTTAATAAGTGCTGATGTTTCAGAGCTTTTCCAAAATGCCAGCCGGCTCGAGCCGCAGCTTCTTCCTCGACTGAGCCCCAGGTTTTGTGGTTTTTTTTTTTATCTTAATGCTGGCAGTTGCACATTTGACGGCAACCTCTGGTCTCACGAGAAGCTGCGATGCATCAACGACTTGAATCGAGTTCAACTAGAGTTTTCCGCCTCAACTTGCTGCTACTCTGATGAGCCCCAACTTTCCGTCCTCTTGTCCTCCTTCCGGCCCTTTCCATCCACCATCTCCTCCCCTCTGACGGATAATCTCCTCCTACCTGCATTCCCTTTTTCTTGACGGGAGCATTAATTTCTCAAGGTGGCCCACATCGGCGCAACCAGGCCGCGCTTCTCCTTTAACATAAATTGATTTCACGCGCACGTCCTCCGAGTATAAATCGCCTCCACCTGCCTCCCCGCTCGGCTCTCACTTGGCCCATCCCCCCTCCACCTCTCGCTGCTGACGCGCGCGGCCTTTGCGCGGCGCGCCCCTGGGCGAGGCCTGAAGTGCGCGGTTCCCCCGGCGCGCAGGGACAGCGGAGTAAAGCAGGAGGACAGGAAGAGGAAGACAGCGCTGGAGGCTGATCGCTGTCAGAGATGGGTGGTGCTGCACGCGGTAAAATTGAGGAGCTATTTTCATGCTACATTAAGATGCGCCAGCCTCTCTCCACTATGAGGGGCTCTGCTCAGACGGAGGAGGCTCGCCTTTTGTGAGGGCTAATAATCAAACCGGTTATTAAGTTATTAACCGGAACTACATTTGACTATCCCCTCCTATAGGCTCACTGAAGGGCGACGGGAGAAAGAGAGGGGAGGGGGAGAGAGAGATGCATTTACCTCAAGCTCGCTCCCATTCGCTTTTCAATTCGGGGTTCACTGTCATAATAGATAAGTGGATGAATGGGATCAAAGTCATGGGATATGGCAGAAAAAATTGGGGGTGGGACAGTGCTACAAATGGGGCTTTTCCATTACAATAGCTTGAAAGTATGCCTACTGTCATTACAGTACAATCCAGTGGGTGTCGGAACTTTTTTTTTTTCCTCCGAGGCTTTTGCATGTCTGCATTACCAGTGTTATTAATGGCTCCGCCCACCGCCGGCACTCCGGGACAAAAGCATGGAAAAAGATGAGGCCCGTGTCATCATTTACATGCCTATCAGTGCGTCGGCTTCTGTGGCGTCTGACAGGGGCCATTACAGACGCAATTGTGAAGAGGTTTGATATGCTAAATACTATCATGCGACACGCTCCCCACGAGGCTGTTAGGCAGCCACGTGTGCTCCCGGTGAGTGCAGTTGTTGGGAACGTATGAGGCTATCAACATGCCAACAGCCTGCAACTAGGTAGGCACAATGCGTTTCAGCCCATGTGCACTTAGCATTGAGTTCTGTTGTAAAGTGACCTGAATTGGGTGAAACACCATACATTTGCATAGTTATGTTTTTAATTTTCCACATTTAAAGGGCCAGTGTCGAAGATTTGGAGGCATCTACAGAGAGTCAATGCTTCCATCTGTACACAAGCCTGTATAAATTGTAAGAGTCTAAAAATTGTTAAAAAAAAATCTACAAACTTCCTTGAATTTTAATCTGTCTGGTTTGCATTAGAAATATTAAACTGCTCTCAAGAAACTAAAAGCATTACTTGTCACCGAGCCGTTGCTTTCAGATTATAATGTGCTGATTTTATACCGTGAGTAAACTGTAATTAGAACTCCAAGAGTTATAAATAAATAAATAAATAAATAAATAAAAATTTAAAAATGAGGCACCAGCAATGGGTGATAATTAAGCACGTTTTATAGCATTTCTGATCGTAAAATGAATGTCTAAATTCAATTATAGCGATGTTTAATTAGACTGTCAGACTTGTCAACATGCTCATTTTATTATGTCCTCCGGACACAACAGCTGCTGACTCAAGTCATTTGTCACCGAAGGCTGTCTAAAGTAAATGTATTCTATTATATGACAGCGTTCAATGCACAAATTAAATCTCTGTCTTGCGTGTTACATATTCAATGTGTACTTAAAGGTCTCTATATTATACTCCTTTTCAAATGTTTACTTTTCAGCTCACACATTACATCAGATCAGCTCACGACTGACTTTCGATTCCGATCTCGCAATCTTGCACTTATTGCATATTGCAATGCAGCCGCGTTACCTTTACTTTTAGATCTCCAAATAAAAAGCAGATTTATATCGGTGCCCTTTGTGACATCACATAGGGCAGATCTCCAGATCGAAGTTTTTTGCAAGCATTTTCTGATAGGATGGGAAGCAGTACCACAAAAAATTCATCAATCGGCTGAACGGAATAAGAAAAGTGAATTTGAACATATTCACCCGCTTCCTGCGCCATTTGTTCTCTTTTGATTCCAAACTTCTGAACAGTTTGACGTGTTTTCAACCTACCACGGGGGGCGGGCGAAATGAAATGGCTTTGACGTCACGCTGCTAACTCCTGTGAAAGCTTCAAAGCCACCTGAAGGCCCCCGAACAAAAGGCCCCGCGGGAAGTAAAGAGCAGACGCCGAAGAGAAAGCGGCGGCTTAATGCAGGGCCGGGCGCCGTTAAGTGACTCACACGGTGCGCAGCACCGCATTTAGCCGCTAATTCCGAACGCCCCCCCCAACCCCTGGAACTCCTTGACCGGTTAACAGACGGACAACAATAGGGAGACCACTGCGTTTGATTGCAAAGAGTCTTTTTATTCGTCCTCGTGTTCAAGTACGGTCCTCTCTCAGCAGGTTCGTCTAAGAAGCATGGACACACAATAACACACAACTCGCACCAGAGCCTGAGCATCATCAGGTGGGGGGCGGGGGGGAGATTCACTTTTTGTCTCGACGTAGGGAAGGTGGGAGAGGGGGGAGGGGGTTGGGTAGAGGGTGTCGGGGCCCTGATTGACAGCTTCCATATTTGGGTTGAGTGAACCAGAGTCCCTATTGTACACCACTTAGTCGTCTTCATATTGTTATCATCGCAATTGGTTTTTTTTTTTTTTTTAAATTTCACTGCGAACAGCTGCATTCGGTGACACTGATATCTGCACATAAAAATCATATATATATTTATATATATTTATATATATATATTTATATATATATTCATAGATTCATAGATTTGTCATTCTATATCAACATCTCAGTCTAGTGATTTTGAACCGTGGGGTTTTTTTTTCTTCCATGTGGTGAAACTGCGGGAATGCCTTGCCTGGACACTGATTTGTACAGGGACGCACGCACATACACGCAAACGGGAGGCATACGCACGGCACTACACACACGCATGCATAGATACGCTCGCTCAGGGTTTCATGTCTGCACGCACGCACACAGGCACGCACGCATTTGGCCACATACCTGCAGGCTCTCCCTTGCTCGTCCCTCACTCTCGCAAACACGCACACGGCAGCCAACACACACAGAGAGGCAGGTCTGTATATCTATAGGAGGGGGACGCCGCCGCTCATGATTCCCAGCGACAAGTACGGCGTCACCTGATCGAGAACACAGGAAAAACAGGAGATACAAACAGCGAGGGTGGGAGTCGTCCGGTCAGTGGTCCTGTCCCCGCTTCCCTTTTTTGTTTTTTTTTTTGTTATTTTTGGGACTGGTGCACCGGGTGTCAAAGTTTGGCACAGGGTCACGTTTCCTCGTCCTCGTCTTCATCTCGATCCGGACCAGTCTCCATCCAAACATGGTAAAACCGGTTTGACACGGTCAAACGTCGCAGCTCGGCCCCCCCGAAAGGGAAAAGACAATCCTTTACAGAGAAAATGTGCTTTTTTTCTGGTTTTTTTTCTGGTTTTTTTTTAAACACACACACAGATTAGGCAGTGAAAATGCACTTTTTTTTGTTGACGGGGACTCTGGCAGCCCTGCCGCTGCTTTCCACATTTGACCGATGGGAATTCTCTTGATGTGGAAGGTAGAGAGAGAGAGAGAAAAAAGAAAAAAAAACCTCCCAAACTGCGCTGGGAAGGCTTCCTCTCTTCTCTCCAGGTTGGAAAAAAAAAAGGGCAAAGCAAAGTCGTCCGCTGACATCCATCTCCACGGTGTTTCTCACTTTTTTTCCCACCGCCCCCGTCTGCTCCGTGTGTCTTCTCGTTTCGCTCGGTATTTTGCTGCCGTTTTAATCACGAGTGGAGCAGGTGGGCGGGGCTCAGAGGGGGCATCACGGGTTAAGGGTTAGGGCGGCCCCCAGCAAAATAAAGCGTCATGTACACACTTCCGCACTGTACAGAGCAAATAAAAAGCTTTTTTTTTTTTCCTCCTCCATTTCGGAAAGGCCAAATTTGACGACGACTTAAAAATGAGAGAGAGAGAAAAAAAAGGCGTAAGAAAGCGTGACGGTAAAAGCGGTCCGCTCGAGAGTACATTCCTCGGAGAACAAATCCAGGTGCAGGTTCTTCAGGCAGCAAGTTCATGGCAACATAATGATAAAAACAACCAAATAATCGCAAATAAAAAGAGCAGTGGGGGACACACACGCAGTGCTACGTTCGTCACTTTGTTCGTCAGGGGAAACGGTAAACAGTCCCTCCTCGCCACGTGCTTCCATTGTTGTGTGTTTTTGTAAATCTGTGCTTGTGCTCCTCCTCAGTCGTTGCCCGCCTCCTCCGCTCGCCATCATCCGCTCGCCATCATCCGCTCGCCATCATCCGCTGATCTCCCTCCTCCCTCCGTCCCCACGCGGTATCCACCTGTCCATTTTCTCCCCTCATCTTCTCCAGCTTCTTGCACACTGATTCAACCCCCCCTCCAAACCCCCCCAGCCAAAAAACGCCGGCTCTCGCTTTGTCCTCTCGCTCGTCCAGTTGCAACGGAGGCTCTGAAGTTTAAAACCGGGACGGGGAAACAAAACGAAACTGATCCAACAGAAGAGAAACAAACAAACAAACAAACGAAAAAACGCCGGCATGCACATGCAACTTGTCAAAACCGGATTTTTCAGCCTTGAATTTTCCTGCAAATGGCTACAGGGTCTCGCTTGATCACGCCGCTTGCTGCCACCGCCGCCTTGCTAGGATCACCTTGCAAAAATAATCCCTTTTGCACACAAACACGCACACGCGCACACATACACACACACACGCTTCTGGCCATCGCAACTAGACCCAGGAGTCGGGCGAGGCCGGGTAGTGGCTGGTCTCGTAGTTCAGTTCGCTGTACGGCCGAGAGGCCGAGTAGAAGTCCACGTAGTTGCCGGTGGATTTCAGGCCCAGGTGCATGCGCAGATCCTCCCGCGGGTCCCTGGGTGGTCCGGCCGAGTTGGGGGGCTGCTGGGGCGGGGCCTGGGGCTGGGCCTGCGCCTGGACCTGCGGCTGCGGCTGGGACAGAGGCGGCGGCGGCGCCATGGGCCCCTGCTGCTGGTCCTCATAGTAGACCTCGTCGAAGCTCCGGCTCTGGCTGTGAGGCGGCGGCGGCTGCGGCTGCTGCTGGAGCAGTGGCGGTTGCGGCTGGGGGAAGGAGGGAGGGGGCGGATAGGGGTCGTAGTCTTTTAGCAGGGCGGCGGCTGCAGCGGCGGCGGACGGGCTGTCCTGCTGGGGCTGCGGGGGCACGACGCAGGGCTGGGTCAGGGCCTGGTTGGTGCGGTGGGGGGAGGGGGGAGGGATGGATGCGAGGGGTGGTGTGGTGGTCGAGCGGGGGGGAAAAATGAGGCGGGAGGAGGGTGTGGGGGGTGAGGTGGAAGGCGCAGAGGCAAGGTGGCGTGAGTGGAAAAGGCTCAGAGAGGAATCAGTCTGGAAGGGGTCTCGTGCTGTGAAATCCCCGTCGCATGCAGGTGTCGGAGGGAAGAGGTTTCATCTGATAGGCACAGTGGGGGAGCAGCCGCCTGCTTTTTCTTTTTTAGCTTGTTTTTCTGGCATGGCTTTATCCGCCCATTATTTGGCACAGCTAAAATCCATGTTTGCAAATGTACTGTGTATGTTTCTTTTGTGAACTGACTGCCTTCCGCGAGCATGTTGACCAAAGGTCTTGATTATAAGGCCAGTCAGCCTGATTGAGGTGGTCGGATGGAGCCCGATTTGTGGGCGTGTCTCAGCTGCTAGCTTTAACTTTTAAAGGTCCATTGCGCAAAATTTGGCTCAATTTATTACATTTATATTGGTAAAAGCTTCACATACTGCCCATAAATACATGAATAAAAGTGTATACTCACAGTACAATGAAATGTAATTTGGTTTTCTTACCTTTAGAACAGTGCTCACACATATATATATAAGAATATACATAGAGCAATAAGGGTCTTGCTCCCAGTTAGCTGCCATCGAACACTGCCATTTTAAAAGGTTTAAGGTCCGGCATTTAATATATAGTGCCCTATATATATGAAACACACTGGCAGGCAGGCTACCTTAAATACCAGGCTTCCTAAATAATTTATACACTGGACCTTTAACTATTAAAAATGACCTCCCCCAGTTTTTATAGTCAGTAGTTCTCTTTCTAAAGAGGCACGGCAATAATCACAATACGTGCAATATTCATGTTATGACAGTTTATATGAAATATACCAAAGGATCAAACTGTTTCAGTCGTCCAATGCCGTCGCAGTGCGTTGCATGCTGTCGCCTCCTGCTTCCCGTACATTTACTCACTAACTCACTTGACACGCCCCATTTTGTTCCAGGTATCAAAGCTACGCCACTTAATGTTTCTTTCCGCTGTTTTTTCCTTTAGCGACTTGGTTGATCTCTTGACTGATTCTCTGTCAATGGAGTAAAAAGAATATGGATCCCCGCCGTGCACTTCTTACAGATCCATGAAAGCCAAGCAATGCCTAAGAGCTGCTACAGAATTGGATCGGTTTGCTGGTGCATTTTCTACTCCACGTCAAACCTTTGAGCGCCCGTGCGCTAAGACTCGTAATCACCTGCCCGGCTTAGACAGCCAACTTATGTAAAAACCCTCGGAGAAGGCACACGGGGAAGGGAATCGCGTGGTGGACTCACCGGGTTCTGCTTGATGTCATCGCTGGCCGTCAGGTAGGAGTTCCGGAACAGCGTGGACGTCCCGCAGGAAACTTGCACTGAGCGACAGAGAAGCGGGGGGAGGCGGGTCTTTAGTGTCAGTGAAGGATGAGGGGCATCACCGTTGCTCATTACAGTCACTCAGAGAGGCATTAGGCACAGTGAAATCATAATAATATAAGGAAAAGGCGGGCTTAATTAATGTCGGAATAGTCTTGCGGTTTGTGGAAAAGTTTGCCAATTAGGCCGTCCATGGCGCCCCCTGAGGGGAGAAGACGAGAAGAACGGGGGTGGCGGCAGAGACAACGGCCGACAGACAAGAGGGAGAAGAAACAAATAGGAAGAAGAGAGACGGAGCGGAAAAAGAAGAGAGGAAGAAACGCATCAAGAGTAAAAAGCAGAGGGAGAATAGAAGATGGTGAAAGATTAAATAGGAATAAAATAGAATGATTTCATTATTTGGTTCTCTGTCTGTCAGTCTGCCTCGCCCCTCCACCCCCTCTCCCTCTCACTCTCTCTCTCTCTCTCACACACACACACACACACACACACACCTGCCATGCCGTCTTTCCGGGATGTGTGCTCTCCTTTGTTGCTATGGAAACCAGCGTTGGTTGCCGTGGAATCGTAGTCCATCTTGCGTTCCTTCAGACTCATCATCTCTCTGGGGGAGGCTGGGGCGCTTGCTGCACACACGCACATACACACAAGTAATGAGCAATACATCCAGAGCGGTATGTGCCCCCACAAGTGGTGTTTTTCGCGTGCGTGTCAGTTTGCCCATGCAAGGTGCACAGTCATTATTCATCATTTAGCTTTTTGCCACCAGGGGTCACCTTTAGCGTATTGGGCCGCTTTTGGAATTGCCCTGCCCCCACCCCCCCCCACCCCCACCCCACCCCCACAAGTTAGCCGTCAGCTGTGTACAGTCTGAACCCCCTCGCAGGCAGCGGTTCTTGTTATCCTTCCCTCATCTTGACACTAAATGGACAGAATCCCGCATGACAGATGGCAAGTATGCTGGCGTGTGAGGGAAACTTCATTTAATAATTATCTCAACGTTCATAATACATCAGTTGTAATCCTTTCCTATATACCTATCCCCTCGTATGGAAAATGTTGTTACGTCGATAAAAAAAAAAAATCAATAGTCACTCATTTCAACCGTACATCATTGCATTTAGCATCCACATTGCTGTCCGTAGTTAGGGGGAAATTACATTATCAGGAAGTAGGCGGAGTTAGCCTCAGGCCTCGAAGACAAGGTGGTACCGGAGGCTTGAGTAACTTCGGTGGAATGCAAACTCTTTGCGGCACTGTTTGAACACAGCAGCGCTTTTATCCAGGCTTCCATCCCACTGTTGATCAAATGTCAATTTCCCATCCACCGAGCTCAGCAAGGCCGTGTTATCGTGTTAGCCCAACTCCGACTTTCGCTTGTCTGACATCACTCAGTGCTTCGCAATAATCCGAATGCCAGAAACTCACTGAGAAACATTCCTTGTTGTCGAGAGAATGAAATAAAATTTGATAAATCTTTTTTTTTTAACACTGTGATTTTTTTTTTTTTGGTGTAATTATCAAATTAATATCAATAGATTGTTTCATGGATGTAATTTGGAAATTTGTCAAAGAAGGAGAAGAAGAAGGAGAAGAAGAAGGAGGGAAGAAGAAGAAGAAGAAGAAGGAGGAGGAGAAGAAGAACAAACTACCGAATTTACCACACCACTCAATAAGTTCACTGAATTTAAGTGCACTGCACTTAAGCAGAAAAACAAAAGTGCGCATCGTATGAGACCGCTACAGTCTTTGGCCTTGAATTCATCGACTATTGTACTGATGTAAATTACTTTTTATCCATGGGAAAAGAAAAACCTGGATCGCTACACAGTTTGAATTTTTAAAGACTCACAAACACGCGCACACACACACACACACACACAGTTGTTAAAGAACAGCGCGCTCTCTCTCGCTCACGCAGAAACATTTCAGTAGCGCTGGAATTGCGAGCCTCGCAGTGAAACAAGTCTTTGTTCTCGGCGGCGGCGGCTCTCCTGCTCTGATAACGGCAACAGGGCAAAAAAAAAAAAAAAAAAAAAAATCAAGAGGATCAAATACTGGCTTGGAAAATAAAGACCATGCAACTTTTATGGCTTCTTGGAGTGTTTCTTAACGATGCAAACTCTGGGAGGGGGATTTGGTAGTGGGAGGTGAGGGGAGTGGGGGGGCTGGCTTTATCCAAGCTTTTAATATTTCACGTCCTTCCGAAAAAGTCACGCAGTTAGCTTAGCAATTAAATCTTTTGCCCCTTTCGAGACGAGAATCTTCTCGGGCTTTCAAAGAGGTTTGACACCTCTGTTGCACGTTGCATTAGCTGGGGGTCCTCAATCCTGTCACACACATGCACACACACACACACACACACACACACACACCCAGAGCTAGCGCTAGCGATCGCTGATGGCTAGGTTCACCATGGGGACCTGGCTTTGCAACCACAGGATGTGAGAGCCTGGGAGAGCTGCTCTGTCAGCAGGAGCCCCCCTCCACACTCCACCACCTCGCTGCTCCTCTTTCACAGCTAAAGCCACTGACTCCTCGTTCTCACTCCGCCGCTCGCTTGCTCCCCTCACTCCCCCCCCACCCCCCGCCCCCCGCCCCGTGCGCTCCATCCACCATCACTCCTCCCCGCTTTGATCCGTCTCTGAGGGGCCGGATTGCAGTCTGGCACATATGCAGAGCTGAGATACAGATACAGCGCGTGGTGTGTGTGTGGTGTGTGCGGCGTGTGCGTGCGCAATATCCGAGGCAGCCCGCGAAGAGTGAGAGATCAGAGGGAGAGAGAGGTGGGTGGGGGAGGGTTGTGTGTGTGTGTGTGTGTGTGTGTGTGTGTGGGGGTGATGCAAAGGAGGCAGGGAATCAAAGGTAATCACGGAATCAAACGGTGGGCGAGAGGCGGGTGGGGGGGCAGAGGGCAGCAGACGATGGGAGTCATTTCCAGCAATTTCCCCGTTTACCTCCTCCTCCTCCAACTCCTCCTCCTCAGCCTCCTCCACCTCCTCATCCTCAGCCTCCTCCACCTCCTCCTCCGTAAATTCTCCCTAAGCGCCGTCATCCGAGAGCTCTCCGTTTCCAACATCGTGGGGCCCCAAAGTCGAATCCTCGCCGCATTAAGCATCCCTCACCTCCTAATTCCTCCAGCCTCCCTCGCCCTCCACTTTTATCTCCGTGTCTGTTTATCGCGGCCGCTTCCCTTTCTTTCTTTCTTTCTTTCTTTCTTTCTTTCTCCCGTCCGCGAAACAGACGCGCACCCCTCCCTCCTCCGTGGCTCTCTTTCGTTCTGTTCTGCTGGCCGGGTCCTTGAAGACCCTCTCTAAGTCAAGAGGAAGGAAAAGTGCTTTTCTGCCTCATCAGCTCGCTAAGCCCGACGTCGGAGGGAGAGCTCGGCCACGGCTGCTTTCACCGCTGGATGCTAACGGCTAATGGCGGCGCGCCGGCTGCGTGGCGTGAAGGCCACGGGGCACCTGCTAAAGGCTAACAGTAATCAGGCTTTTAAAGCGTGAAGGCCTTGTGGGTGGCGAGCGCCGCAACTACTCTGACCCATGTTCAGAATATGCTGCAAAGGGCTAATAATAATCTTCTGTCTGAATTGTTCCTGTAAAAACGAAGGCCGCAAATAAAATCAGTTGCATTATTATTTTGTCTTTTTGCCCACGTGAGGGTGAGAAAATGTGAATGAAGAGCTTCAAAGTCCCTTGTAATAATCCAACAGGAGTCGCCAACATTTCTGGCACTGAGAGCCACTTCATGGGTCCTGGCTACCAGTTTGCCAGACTCTCTTGAAATAACAAACTATCAGAGTTATATATTATTATTAATGATACTCATCTATGTAAAGACACTTATCAAGTTAGTGAGATCTCCATAATTATCAACAATGGCTCAACAAGGTTGGATAGAATTTAATTTTAGACGCAGCTCAACGAGTTGTGCAATTTTTCGACTCATGTGGTCCTCGGGGGACCCCCGATAATATAATGATATAGTAGAAATACTATATTGAATGAATTATCCAAACCCTGGTTCCCAAGAGGAAGCAGGATCTTCAGCCCTCTGACACTTGGCCGCCGCTTCCTGTTAAAACTGATCCTCTCAAACTGATTTAGAAGGAAACAAAAACAACTACAACAAGACAAAATTGTACACTGTGAGGGTGGGACCATCGTCGGACCGTTGTGCTCTAACCTGGGAGAGGCATCCGTGCCCTTTGCGACATCACAAAGGGACATCGCATCCAAAGCTCATTTTCTAAACCAGCGGAAGGAAGCAAAACCGAGTCGTCTGGAAAATTCACCGCCGGGGTACCTTTGAGTTAAGGAGCGGTGAACTCTCTCTCCAGACAGTGTAGAATATTTATAATGACCGTGTGGCTGCAGGGACCTCAGACTGACAGCTCCCACCCCCCCGCACCTCAAAAAAGAGGAATATGTCCTCAGCCGGCAAAGACACACACACACACACACACACACACACACACACACACACACACACACACACACACACACACAAAAATATGCAATTTTATTATTCAATGTTCCTTACCGGAGCGGTTATTTGGGGATGTCCTGACAGGCGAGACGGAGGGAGTTCGTGACGAGGAGTAGGGCCTCTGCCTGTCCCTCTCTATTGTCGAGGCGGAGCCCACAAAGTGGTACTGGGAGTAACCGTCCTGCGGAAAACAAACACACAAACGCAGAGAGGGAATCGGTAACTGCTGATGCGCTCGCACGAAATCCAATATTAAGTTTGCTCGCCGCCGTTTGCTGTTTGACAGAAGATGTGGACGAAAAGGAGCGGAGTCGGACGGTGCCTGAGGCGGAGAACACAGGCTCGCTGTGATGACTTGGAATGATGACTGTGAGATATAATCTGCGATAAAATTGACTTGGACGTGTGTTATTGTGTTGTTCAAATTTGAATTCACTATCTGTAAAAAAAAAAAAAAAAGTCGGAATAATGTTTAAAAGAAATGTGGTTTTGAACAAAATCTGCAGTAAAAAAAATTGTTGCTTCCTGACAATTAAACAAACAAAAAATATATTTATATATTAATTTAGTTTCACGTAAAACTCACATTTTCATAATGTGAAATGTTCCAATAAAGACTTGTAAAAACACACAACAATGAGAGAAAAGTGAATCATAAAATTGCTGAAATACATTTTTGGGGTGTGCAATTCAGAATCAAATTTGTGGACACTGACAAAAGAGCAGCACCCAAATCTTTGCGTGCACCCATCCAAACACACTCAGAGTGACACACTGCAGTTAAGCCCGATTCCTTGAGGGGGGAAAACAAGATGAATATAAATCACAAACTGCAGGCCCACAATTACCGACCGGCCAATATCTGCATTTGTTTGCCTATCGCAGCAAAGCCTCTTTCACATAAATGGATTACGCGAGTCGGCAACAATCACAGAGCCGGAACCAAATTCATTTAGCATTTCGATAATTGGGAACGTCTGAAGGAGGGTAAAAAACAAGCGGATGATGAAGGATGGCGGAGACGCATCCATCAGCGCCACATTTGTGTAGGTCAGGACTCGGCATCGGAAAAGTGTCCGGGATGTGGCGACGGGGAGTATCGATGAAAAGCCCCAGGAGTACGGCGGAGTGGAGGCGGGGGTGCGGGATGACGAGGAGATGGAGGAGATGAGGGCGGAAAAAGGAAGGAAGGAAGGAAACTATGCGACCTCGTCTCGGCACAGTGGACCGCCGCGCTGGTGGGAAACTGTCACGTGCGCTCAAAAGAGGATTCTCGCTAAATTATTAAAGTTGGAGAATGTATGTCGCGGAGTGATTGTGTGTCGAGAGCCTTGAATTTCCAATGCGCAAGTAATGGGAAGAAACGGTGATTAATATCTCACAGACGAATTCCTGCGGTGTAAAACTCCCTCTCGAGCAGTCGCGGGTTCGGGAAAAAAAAAAAAGCCGCATTTTTTTCAAAAATGTCAGACAGCGTTTAATAAAGCCGCCCCCTTAACCTGGCGTACAAACCGAATCGCTCTCCATAGGTCGTCAAAAAGTGATGTGAAAAAAAAAAAAAAAAAATACACATCCGCCAAGAAAAAGCTCCCAAGAATAAAGATGCCCTGAGGCACGACTCGCGCTAATCCCTTTAGCGGCAGCTAGGCTCGCAGTCACTTCCTGTATTTCTTCTTTGCGTTCTATCTCAGATTTTTTTTCCACGAGCAGCAGCAGCCGCGGTCTCCCTGCTGTTCAACAAACTACAACCGAGGAGATGTCATTGTGGAAATCTCGGTGATGTGCGCGCAAGGCTGCCAACTCCTTGAAAAGTTTTAACAATAATGCTTTGGCGAGGTAAGCGAAGACCACGACATAAAATAAATAAAGAAATCCGCCGGGGTTCGAAGAAAGTTCGCGCAGCTTGAAGGGAAGCGAGGTGAAGTGGCTTCAACAAAGATGGTTAAACAACCAACTCAAGCTGATTTTCAAATTGCGGCACTTCAGCCAAAGCCTGGCGCTAGTTCGGCGCTAGCATTGCGTAGCATTGTGAAAACTCAACCCCGAAAACACCACAGCCTAGCCTGTTCTTCACCACCTACTTCTTCCTCGCCTACTTTCCTCCACCCCTCTAACAGAAACTCCTCCTTTGCACACTCACACGGACAAATTCACTCTTTCAAAACTCCACCAAGCCCCCGCTGTCCAAACTAGACGGTCGCTAGGTAACCGGCCCTCCCGTTGCCCCTCGCCGTTGGATGCTCGGCTGAAGGTTACGCGATCCCACGAGGTAAAAACGAGGACGACAAACGAGGTTGCGTGCCTGAAGGTGTCGCCGTGTCAGAGGGCGCAGGGTGGAGGTGGCCGGGCAGCAATTACGGCAGAGTTTAGTGTGAAAGGTCACACACTGAAAGCCGTGGCGGGGTCGCCCCAAAGGGTGCAAGTGTCGTCTTTGAGGTCCTCAAATCCGTTTTATTGTCTTCCGCTCACTCATTTACCTTGCGGTAATTTGCTTAACAAGCGAGGTGGAAGGAAAGATCACCTGCGACCTTTGCAGGACGGCGCTTCCAGATTTCGAGGACAGCAGAGACCCAGTTTCACATCTGCGTTGCACAAATAAGCAGAGGTGGCAGGTAACAAAGTACACAGACTATGTTACTGTACATGAGTAGAGTTGCTTTACTGGTACTAGTTGCATAGAGTATTACTTTTTTTTTGACAAAATTTTACTTTGACTCCCTACATTTGCCCACAAATATCTGTGCATTGGAAAAACACGCTTGTTACTTTTGCGTTTGAATATGTTTTTTTGTTTTTCTAATTTGATGTTGTTGCTTGAAGTGGAGCTATATGAACTACGCTGTTATGTAATTTAGTACAAAGGTGGATCACATTTTAGAGGGAGATTAATTCAGAGTTCCCCATCTTTGGGGTCACTCTAATCAGTTCAGTCCAGATTACTCTATAGCTACAACTTTTTCACTATTTGCAAAATTATCAACAAATGTATTGTTTCAACAATGACAAAAAAAAACAATAATTTGTACTTTCTGCTGCGGTCCAATTCTGAACCTGTAGTTACTTTCTTTTACTTGAGTAAAAGAGCTGAATAAGTGCTTTGCTTTGCCAGAGTGTTTTTTTGTTGAGAATGTGAATACTTTTGCAACCTTTTCAAATAAATATCAAATAACAAATAAGCATGCACAAAAAACACCTTTCAGAAAATAGCATATTTAGCCTTCTGCTCAAAAAATTCTTGGCTTTAGCTTCATGCTTTTTAATACTGGACCTTCCAATTTTGTGGGTCAAGAAGCGAGACTGAAAAAAACCCAAAAAAAACCAAAAACCCTCATTTTCTTGTATTGAGTATTGTAGCTGGCCCAGAACTCAGCAGAAGCGGGCTGGATCCTCTTTCTGACACACGCACAAACGCTGCCGTTTCACCTCGACGTGCTGCATCGCAACAGCACAAATGCCGTCTCCGCCTCGTCTCGCGTCAGATGCGAACATCAGTGGCGCAGCGGGCGAAAACATGGAAGGAGCTTCTGAGGCCTGACGTCGCTCCGTGTTTACTGAAGTTTTCTCATCTCTCTTATGCCGTTTTATCCTGTTTATGCTGCGGGGCAGCGGGCGACGGGTTAATTTTAGCTCTCTCGTTCGCTCTCTCCGTCGAACAGAAAAGAATCTCATCAGCGAGTCTCAGAAAACATCTTAGAGACAAGAACGCATTGTGAGGCGTCTTCAAAAGAGGCGGGAGGAGGGAGAAGAAGAAGAAAAGAAGAAGTTATCGCGCAAACTTTTGTCACTTTTAAACGCATTTGTCTATTCGAGAGAGCCTCCTTTACAATTTGTGCGCCGCGACGATCACGCGAGGGAACCGGCTTGCGCAATCCAGTGACCCCCCCCCGTCTGATTAAAAGCGTAAGCTGGATCATTTATCAACAAATGAGGCATGGCGGCGAGACAAAAATAACACACTGGACAGACTTGTGACGAAGTGCGAGTGCATGGGAGCACGGAACGATATTCTGCGGTGAAACCCGTGCCTAGGCTGGAGCCCCGAGCGAACAATGAAAACTCAGACAGACGCACGGCTGAATTACAGTGAGCAACAAGCTAGTTAGCAACAGGTCACCTTACCTGGAAAATATACTCATCGTAATATACCCGAGTAACCAAGTATTTGTGCTTGGTTACTTCCCACCTCTGCTTTGATTAAACACTAAATTTTTTCGAGTACTTGTGAAGCACATCTTGACTGAGTTTTGTGCACTCGTAATGATCGCAGAGCATTCAAGGTCATCATTTCATAAAACTGGTTATAATGGAGTTCGATGTGGAAAAAGAGTCGGTGGCCACAAACCTTTGAACGATAGATAAAGATGGACGGACAGACAGACAGACAGAAAAGAATGTGTCCTTCAGGTCCTATGAAGAATAGTTGGAGCACATTCAAGCCTTTTGCTTCACACCCATGTCTGCTACAGTTCCAAGTGCTGGTAGAAAAAAAATAATGCGCAAATGGGGCCGCGTACTGTCAAATAATGCAAATAAACTCGGGCAAAAGCGTGGGTTTTTGCACCACTCTGGAGTGTATTATACATGATTTATCTAAAAGTCAGCGCTAGTGGTGCTACAAACAGATTTCGGCCCTGGTTTATTAATGACTAGCGCACGACTGATCTTTCAAGTCAGATGGAGTTACTCTTTATTTATGGGCCCCCAACTTCTCATTTTTTGCAGAAATTTAAAAAACAAAGCCCAAATCCCCCCCAAAACCGAAGAGTCTTCCCCCGCAAGGTTCTGTTGCAATTCTCCTTTCCTCCACTCTGTCTCTCACTGGTCCCATGGCACCGCTGCAGGAAGTGATTAACTCTTCTTACCACAGAAGCCCGACAGAAACACATTTTCAGAGGAGCACACACACACACACACACACACACACACACACACACACACACACACACACACACACACACACACACACACACACACACACACGAGGTTGTATCAATGGAAGAACTTGTACGTGGTTAGAAAGCGTTTCGAACTTTCTCATTATTCGGGGACTTCAAAGCAAACAACTCAACACGGCTCAGGATGACTCATTATTAACCCTGCATTTTCTACCCGTCTCAGAAAACGGCGGCTCCAGACCGCTTATTTTCAAACTCGGAATATTTCAAGAATTCACCTCAAATTCCCCCCCGCCTTACGCTCACTTCAGTATTTTTCTGTCCTCCTCCTCTTGCCTCCACTTGCACACAGTTTTGCAGACAACCAATTCCGCTTTCGTCTAAATGATATGCTAATCCATGTTTGGATTGGAGGCTAACGGGATTTTTTGCTGCACCTAACACCCATGACCTAATACGTAACGCTGGGATACTGGCAGTAAAGTCTCTTACTTTCCAACTCTGGACTTGGGTGATAAAGCCCAAGTGTGGATCCTGGAATGCAACAATTTCCACAGTCACAATATTGGGCTGGTTTGTGACTAACGAGGCTTTTTTCATGCTGATTAGTAAGGAATGGGTGGTGTCTATCAACCTTCCAAATGACAACTTATAGAGACCGCGTATCACCAAAATGCAGCGGTTTAACGGCGGGAACGGCTAGCAAAGAGCAGAACGTTTTTTTTTAATTGTTTGCGCTGTGCTTTTATCGAAGTTTTCCCCGAGATCGCGTTGTCCGAACCGCATTAAAAACCTTGATCTCAAAGTTTGCGCGTAGATAGAGAAAACAAAGGAAGGCTGGAGATGATATCTTTTTTTAATTTCCGAGTGACAAACAGTTTTCCGGCGTGTTTGTTTTCAATTAATTCCATTGTATTGGAAGAAACAAACAAAAAAAGACTGAGAGGTTAATTGTTTTGTAATTTAACGATACACATAATATCTGGTGTCGTGCAAAAAAAAAAAAAGGGCTTTTGTGGCAAACGCGGCCGCGCAAAAGCAAGAAAGAAAGGCGGAAAAGACGCGACATCTGTCGGGCCCGGCTGCCGTGCGAAAGCGATCGTCCTTCGTGTCTGGTCATAGCGTCCAGTGGAGTGCAATGCTATTCAGTGGCAATGATTAGGCAAGTGTGAAGCAGATGCGACTCCGAGGGGCCACATGGGGATAGCGGCGTTGGGCCGAACGCTGGGGATGAGACGGTGACGAGCGGGAGGAGAGGGGACCGCGGCCGTCATGGATGAGACGAGGACACGCTTGATGCGGCGGGGCAGCCATGACCTCAAGTGACTACAGGAACACAACAAGTTGGGTGGACGGTGAGGCTGCTGTTGTACGGATTTTTTCTTGAGAGAGAGAGAGAGAGAGAAAAAAAAAACTCCCAACAGTTGGCCAACTATTTTGGTCTTCTGTACTCTGTGCCCTGTCAATGGCTATTAAGTCACAGGGGCAGTGTGGCTCAGGTGGCTGCTGTGTGTGGCCGTGTGGTCGTACCCGGCCCTCTGCTTTCCAGGTGACAATGGCCCCATTCCCATTTTGAGATTTTTATTTCAAATGACAGTTGGCAGTGGAGCATCGCATTAAATGAATTGTGACTGTCGTCACGTTGCAAAACAGCTTGTTTAGCCCTGTGTTTAAAGCCACATCCACATGCATATCGCCATTACAAATGGGCATATTTCCTGAGCCATGCAAGTTGACATGCATTTATTACTCTTTTGGGATTTGTACAAGACTGAGACTGTCAGAGACTGTCAAGATGACCTTGGTGGCTAGAACTCATTAAAACTGACTGCAAGGCGCCTTCGTTTTTAAATGTTTGCAGATATTTGCCGTGCGAGACGAAACAAAGACGGCGCGAGTGGCGAGAGTGGCTTTTGTTTGTCAGCTTAAGTGCGCGAGCCACAGATGGACGCTGGGAGATTAAGTGTGGGACCGTGTAGCACATTTCTAACTATTGACGCAACTTGTTTGGCCTGCTTCAGACAATTCCCATGAGGTTAAGATTTCAGACTGGAACAATGAGCTCTTGTTTTCAGATATTACAGCCTTTCAGCTCTTTTGGCCCTGGGCTACAATTGGTTCAGATAATGTGCAAAATCCAAAGTGCTTAAGATATGACCCATTCATTGCAAAAACATATTCCACATGTTGCAAAAATAACCCGTGGTCCAACCTTGCAAACTTTGCAAACACTGGTTTCCTGTTGCGCGTTGGCGCCTATTCCACCTCACGCTGACTTCATTGCCGACGGCGCGCTGAATTTTAAACCAGACGCTGATCGCTGAATCACTTACACCCGAGGGGTGATGTCACCTTACCTTCTTGTAGAGGGATCGCAGATCTCTGTACTGCCACATGCTGCTGAGGACCTGAGAGGCTGCTTTCACCACCTTTGCTGAGTGTCTGCGAAGAGACAGAGACATTTTTGATTCCTCCCCTGTTCGCAAAAAGTATGAAAATTACCCATGTCTACCCGTGTCGCTATAATCAAATGGACTGGCTCCAAATCACAGCTCAGACAAAAATAGTGCCAATCCACAGCAGCTAAATTATGCCCCCACCCCACCCCCCGCCTAATATAAAAGTGCGTAATTATCAGACTGCCGCGAGACGCCGCTGATAAGAAGCATTTATCCCCAGTGTAGCTATCCAAGGAAGATGAAATTGAGTTGTAAATGGGCTGTGAGCGGCCGACGACGCTCGCAAGGAAATTTCTGTTCCCACAAAGGTTTATTTCCACTCGGCAGTGGTACCCCGCGGCAGATTCTCCCCAAGAACTCCAGTCCACCGATGGCCGTCTGACCCTCCTCCTCCTCCTCCTCCTCTTCCTCCTCCTCCGACTTCCTCGCACGTCCGAGCCACCTGTGACCCTCCCACAGCGGCCAAGCAGAACATCCTGCCCGGACTCAGAGGTGACAGGCCTTCCATCCTCCCGCCGTCTTTTTTTTTTTTGTCGCTGTCCAGCTGTCGGTCGTGGATGAACGGTCGCGGGGACGGCAGGGGGTGGGGGGAGTGTGAAATAACAGGAGCGTTGTCGAATTCACCGACGGTCAATACTAATAGAGTTTGTGTGTAGGCGGCGGACGCCAGGGGCGCAATGGTACATAACGCAGCGTTCCAATTGTATCGAGGTTCCTTGGTTCATATGAGAAAAGTAAACATGAAAGGAAAGAGTAAAGGTTGAAAAAGTGTGAGTTTTTTTTCTTTCTCCTACATCCAGCATATATGGAAGACAGTGAAACCTTAGAAGTACGGAGTGTAAGATTTAGCGGCATCTATTGCCAGAAAGCACACTGCGTGAAAAGAAAAGAAAAGAACGACTGCTATATATTTATCATGCACAGTGTTGCGCTCATGTCCTGCAGTTACAGATTTGAAAAAGACAAATCTGACGAGTGGGCAGAACAAGCTGTCAGCCTGCAGAAAGAAGTCCATTTGCAGGTCGATCGACAAACATTGTTCTGTCGGCAGCGTCTTGCATTCCGAAGCCAGATATTAATCGTCGTTTTCTGATCTTCCGCACGACCGCACGTCATTCTTACACAAGCTGGGTTTGCGGTATGCTGGTTTAACGCCACGAAAAACAGCCGACTTTGGGGAAACAACTTGAAACTCTGAAAACGCACTTCTCTGAAACTCGGCCTGAAAATGCGCACATTTTAAATTCACTTCATCACGACACGTCTTTTTAATGATTTTCTAAAATGTCTCTCTTTATATCCCGGATGTGCCGAGGAACCGAAAAGATGTTCGTGTGATCTAATCGCAGATTATTGCGACGTGGTCGTGCAATATGGTGGCAGCTTGCTGAGACGCACGGCGAATGTGCGAATGGTTGTGCAACGCGCAAGACAGATGGCAGACTGTGGACGTTGTGTTGGCGAGTGTTGGGCCTTTTGTAAGAACCTCCATAACGGCCACAGAGTTTTTGGACAAGCACCAATATGTCACTCAACCTTCGCTACTGTGAAATATATGTGGAAAAGTCTGAATTTTGAGTTTTGAAAATGTGTGGTTGCATCAGATAAAAACGCAAATATATCAATTTGTTTATTCTTAACCCAAAAAGACAGCAACATTAATATCCATGTTTGACCTGGATGGAGCAGCGTAGTAGCAGAAGGCAGCATGTGGGTTCTGACTTTGTGAAATGATGTTGGTCATCATCATTATGTGAAAGAAAATGGGGACAGCAACCTGCAGGGTTTGTGCTGAAGTCTACATTAACAGTGCTAGAACACTGAGAGGCGTTGGAGGTCCCCCCGGTGTACCGCCGCGTGTGAACAAGAGCAACGACTCACTTGTCCCCTTTGCTGCGGGCGATGCCGATGAGCTTCTCGATGCCGCCGGCGTCGCGCAGGGCTTTGGCGTTCTCCATGTTCTTGGTGATGACTTCGTGCAGCGCGCAGCAGATGGCGGTGACCGTGTCGTCCGACATGGCCTTGCTGGGGGGGCCCGCCGACCCGGAGTTCCCGCTGCTGGTGGCGTTGTTGTTGCTGCTGCTGCTGCTTCCCGGTAACCGGTGGATCAAGTCCCGCATGGCGTATTTTCCTTTGGGCGGAAAAGAAATGAGCAAAGATTGATTCCCCATGCCGGTGAGGAAAATAAGAAATAAACGCTTTTACACATTCTGGGCTGCAGCCTGGTCGCAGTATTAACATTCTGTACTTCAGGAAAAGTATAGTGTATTAAGTGAAAAAACGAACTAGAAAAATACTAAACTAAACTAAGTTGAAACTAACTAAAAAAAAGCAAAAATACTCTGGCAAAAGCGCTGAATGTGTAAAAAGTAACTTTTTTCATGTAATGGAACAATACATTCTTTGATAATTTAAAAAGAAATAATAAAAAAAGTGTCCCTGGGCAAGACAATGAATCTTAAAATTGGTCCGAATGGGACTGGCAGCTCCTTGCATGGCAGCAGACACCCATCAGTGTATGAATGCGTGTGTGCAATGGATGAATAAGAGGCCATTGTAAAGCGCTTTGGGGTGCCGTGAATGTGCTGGAAAGCGCTATATAAATCCACTAAAATAATCTGCCTCTAAAATATGATCCACTTTGATTTTAAACTACACAAAGGCATTGTTCCTAGTAGTAATTTCAGTGCATAGTAGGGAAATAAAAGTGAAAAATTGTCAAGAACAGAAATATTCAAGTAAAGTAGAGATGCCTGAAAAATTTACTTGAGGGTAGTAACAAAGCATTTGTACTTTGTGACTGCTGCCCTCTGCTGGCTAGTGAGGTATCACATTTTCGATTGTACACGAACATTTACGTTGCGTGTCCGTTACCGAGGACTTTGATCGATCCGTCAATAACGCGCTACTCCTCCGTGACAGAAAACTAATACTGCTCTTCTACTGCCTTTTCAGCATACGTCTCGTGCATCGAGTTAGCGGCTTGGGTAACTCCGCGAACGCCGCAAATCCTCCGACTGCGGACGCGGCGAGAATCCAATAATAAAAGGGGGGCAAGGTGCGGCATTTCCAGACTCGGAAAACCGAGGGGCGGGGGAGGGGAGTGGCGGTCAACCAAGAGGTCGTCGGCAAGATCGAAAAAACACCGTGGACGAGTTAATGAGGAAAACGCAGGGGGCCGCAGTCGGACGAAGAGCCCATCAATTTGGACGGCGAGAGGGAGGAAGTGAGGTCGTAAACAGAGGGCTAATTGTTGTATACAGAAAAGGCTGCATGCCCTACTGAAGGCTGCAATGGAAAATGAGATAACACTAATCATTCATGCTTCCCACAACAGGGAAAATTGCAATTGTGAGGAAATTCAGTTAAATTTGACCTTCAAACCCTCAAATGGTCAAGCGGAGCCACCGGACATAGACTCGGGCTTAGACAACTTTATTATTATTATTTTTACAATCTACCTACTTTATTCTTACCGATTTGATGCGGCGCGACTCATAACGCATCGCCGCATTCAGAAAAAAAAAAAAAAAAAGGCAGGCGGGCCGGTGCTTCCTGTCGGAATTTCTCAGGAGGGCGAGATATGAAAGACGGGCTGATGGAGAAGAAGCCAATAAAGAGAGAGACCAAAGCAAATAGGCAGCGGAAGGAGGGCTGGCAGCCGGGAGAAGAGCCGAGGAGACGAGGGGGAGAGGGAGGTGATTGCGCCGGACCAGGTGGCTTGGCGTGGAGACAAGGGAAGCCTGGCCCGTCACGAAGCCTGTCAATTACTCTGGAATCATCCCGAGGCCCCTGGGACGAAACCCGCAGGTCACATCCCAGGGGAAGAGAAGAAGAAAAATCAATTTGGATACAAAGGCTATTCTTGCCTTCTGGTTCGAATGGCGGTCAGTTCTTTCTTGGGGTAAAAGAACGCCCACAGTACGTTTACCCATGATGCATTGCGAAAAAAGCCACACTTCCTGTCAATCAAGGTGCGCTTCAACCAATGGAGCATCTCCGCCCTAATAGCCAACAGTGAATAAATCTTAACTAAATACTAAACTAATACTACTATGCTATATACTATACTACCACTTTACATACTACATATACTGTATAACATATGAAAAAAGAGGCGGAGGAGCAGAGAGAGTATTATGATTATTATTACTATTATGAGTGCTGAATACTTCTGAATCACCAAACCATTATATCCTCTGTAGCGATGGATGAAAAAAAAAAAAAAAAAAAAAAAACGAGGGCAAATGCCTGGAAACAAGCCGGGGTAAAATGACGCTTCTGATGATTCACCTAAAGCGTCTGAACAGCCTGGCTGCTGTGTGTTTTTTTTTTTGCGCGGGTCAGAGTCATAATATGATTTACCGTCTGCATCGTGAGGGAATGAAAACTAAACAGAACAATATGGACGACGGCTTGAAGGATGAGAATTGCCTCCGGCGGACGTCCCTCACCAACCGTAACGAGGTTTCCTTGTTATGCTAAACTCTTGCTTTTTTTTTTTCTTTCCCGGAGTCCATGTGACCCCCTCTCAAAAGGTTGGCGGCAAAATCCTTCTTACCGCCTGGCGGTGGTGTAATTAATCCGGCGACATGGCCAAAAAAAAAGAAAGAAAAAAAAAGACATTTGCGAAACCTTTGACATCCATTGCCAAGCGGGGATGCGTTACGGTGTCGTCTTTTCTTTCTTTTTTTTAGAGATAAAAACACACTCGAACTTTTGCGCGGCCGCGTGATAACACGCTAGCAAGACCTCAGACGCACACAAACACGCGGGCGAAAGAGTCAGGCCTATCTGCGAAGATGGAGTCGTGAGTTAATTGAGGCGGTGCTATCTCGGGCCGGCAGGCTGAGCAGAGGTTAAGCCGGCATTGTCTTGAAGCCGCGAGGACAAAGTTAAGCCGCATGCTAAGTGGAAAGCTCATTATTCGACTGTCATGAATCAGACTAATTTCTCGACCGATTTGCCGGCCGGTGACGGCCTGATTAGCGCACTTTGTTTCTTCATTTAATGACTAATTTCTGAGTGGCTGAGTGAATTATTTACCGACTGGCTGGCCGGATAATTTGCTGGATGAGCGGCTGACAATTTATTGATTGACTGACTGGCTGGACGACTAATTTACCGACTGACGCTCCCGCGAGGGGAGAGGATAAAAAGGAGGGTGAGGGGTGTGGACGCCGACCGACGCCGACACGGCACTAATTTGGCTCCGCATCGTCCGTCTGACGCTTTTGTCAGCACGTTCCAAAAATAGCAGCTTACTGGCGCGCAGGTGTGCGAGCGCATATATAAACGAACCCCCATCGCTCAGTGCATTGTCATCACATTCGCCCACGTCAGAGGGAAGCAAGGCGGAAGAACGCAGCAAAGTCGCCGGCCTTGTTTTCAAGGAGAGGAACAGCTAAATTACAGTTTACGGAAGAAAGAGAAGTTTACGGGCGCAAACATGCCCGCGTGGAAAATCCGAGACGGCCCGTTATTACCGAACCCTGCAATTTCGCAGCTCTGCGTCGCAAACAAGGTGCCACCTTCCGCCAGGTGGCTTGACTGACAAGCAAGCAAGTGCGCAATGCACGAAAACACAGGACTCTAACATACGTTTATTTTGCCTTCAGGAGTTTTTAATTACGTAAAAAAAAAAAAAAAAAAAATTAATAACAGCAAGCGGAGGTTCTCCAGAGGACAAGTCCTGAGGCTATACATAGAAATACACAGGTACGACTGAACCAGCTACTGAGCAAAGCGAAAGCACAGACGCTTCACTCGAATCCAACCTGCCCTCTTCCCTGCACCCGGAACGCGGCTGATATCCTCAGCCAGCGAGCGGTGCATTGATGAATTATAGATTAATATAATTGAGGGGGAGTTGCCGCACACTCGGCCCCCCGATACGATGCAAAATTCAACACGATTTCAAAGCTCAGCCTTCTGACGCGCTGAACCCCTCGCCGCTGAGGCGCCCGGTTTGAATTTTGGACTAAATATACAATTTATCAACTGGAAGCTGCAGTTTGGGTCTACGGGGCGTCGGGCCGACGGATCTAAATGGCTCAAAATGTGTACAGCAGCATAAAAGTGTGATCAAAAAGCAAGCTGGGGGAAAGCCAAGTCAAAGCCGAGAGCTTTATTTATTTATTTATTTTTTTTTTGGGGGGAGCTCGGTTGGGAGTGGAAAGAGCAAGCGAGGGGCAAATCAAAGGCAGGAAGCAATTTCTTCCACTTCTTCCAGGCTTCCTCTGTCCGTCCCCCACTATCACTGAAACGCGAGCTACAACCCCAGAACACGTCCAGGAGGAGACAAACAAGCCCTGTGCTGATCACTGCACTGTCTAATAAAACTGTATTACACCGCCGATCTAAAATAGCGGCCACCCCCCCGCACCCTCCATCCTTCACCTGGGAGCTAGCGATCTGCTAATATATTCTTGTCGCGCGCTCCCTCCCCGCCACCACCCTCACCACGTCGTCGGCACCGGCAGAGCGGAGCGGAGCGCACTGCATCAGCGCCGTAATGGCTGATTTGATTTAAAGAGATCCAATTACCCTCAACAGTGGAGAGATTTGATTGTTTGCTGACGGAGAAGGCCGAGTGTTATTGCAGCGAAAATTGGAGGTAACCGTCTCTGGGAGATGTTGGGGGGAGGGGGAGGTGCTAAGGGGGTTGGCGACGGGGTCTGGTTGGTGGGTAGCGGCGACCAGCTGTCCGACAATAAAGGACGGTTGATATACGTTTATCAGCAAATGGCTCGAGGTCCCGAGGTGCCATGCGCTGGTGACTCTGCAAAAGAGCCTTTTTTGGGGGGGGTGGGGCTTAATGACTTTATTCCCGTCTGAATGAAGGCAGCTGTAAAAATTGCGCAAGTCATTTTACCTCCCAAGACCTGGCGTCCACATGTGTGGACATCACATTTTCGGTTGTCTGGATCACAATATTAAATTTTGGTCTACAACGGCCTGGTGTCCACTTATGAGAACATTAAGCTGCCATCTAGTGGTGGAAAAAGAATATAACACATCACATGTTAGATTCAAAATGGCCTACAACGCACCCAAAAGTTCAGATGGCTTCTCCCAGTCCAAACATCAACCAGGTAAAAAAATTCAAACAAATTTCATGGTTGATTCTTGTTCAGTATGTATAGAAGTGTTCAATGTTTGTTATGGAAGTCGAATTTTGAAAAATGTGTATAAAAATGTAATATCTCATATGTGGACATCATTTTTTTCAGAAACTATATAATGTAAAACGATAATTCTTTGTTTTTACACTCATCAGGTCCCAATTAGACTAAATATCAAAGAGAAAATAAAAATGCTTGAAACTATGACGTCGATCGAGAAAAGCGGTCAATTTAGCTGATTTGAATTAAAGATAAAAAAAAAAATGATTATTTAAGGATACAGGATAATAATATCTATTTTTGTTGAGCGATTATTCATTTAGTCAACATGGTCGATGAGAGGTGATGATTCAGAACTACTCCTGCTGTCAAAACCTAAAATCGAAAAAGAGAAAAACGTATTTAAACAGATGTGGATTATGACACATGTCATCAACAGGGGCGCCAGAGGCAAATCAGTGTGATTGATTTACCCCAACAGTCATGAAAATAATGAAATGAACATGAACTACAGATATACAGTGAGCGACCTCCCTGTCCCCGATGCGAGCCGCGCTCCTTTTAACTCGTGACTAATGCGGATAAACATATGAATAAATGCGGCGCAGCGGCGGCGATGCAGGGGAGGCGAGCGACGGATGAAGCGCGGCAGGTTGAAAGGAGTCAGGAGATGTACAGTGGGGGGAAAATTGGAAAAAGCGGCACGCCGTCGCCCCGCCTATAGTCGAATGATCTGCCTTCAGGTGTGTGCCGCTCCTCACATCAAGTCATATCTCGGCCTCCTTGATGTCGGCGGGTGACGGCTTTCAAGAGCAAATTGCAGAGGATGCGGAGAAACGGAGCAAAAGTGGGAGACAGACTTTCTTCTTCTTCTTCTTCTCCCCTAAGCGAGGAACCCACGGTCTCATTAAAAGAACCGCTCACACACTGACTATATTTGGTCTGTGTGAACAGTAAGCAATGATCTTGCTGAGATTATCACAAACTGTTCATAGTCTTGCACGATTAATAGTTCCCATTGCATTCCTATTTTCATGCCAGACCCTGATGAGCGAAAAAATTCAAAAAAAGCTGCATATTTAGCCTGTTGTTTGAAGCCTAATGCAAAATGCTTCCTACTAAAACAACTGATTCATGGGAACTTCCACGTGTTTGCAAAGGGGGCAAAACAAAGCGATCTCATGGGGTGCCTGTCGGTAACCCAGGATCTGCATCAGTGCACTTTGTGACGTCACAAAGGGTGTAGCATGCGCCTTCTTAAAAGCAGCGCAAGTGAAAGAAGTCAAGGATGGCCACCAATTAGTGTTCGACGACCCAGTGAATTTTGCATCACACGGAAAATTGAATAGGTTTTGTACAGGTCATCAATACACCCATCTTGGTCATCAGCAATTATCTCTCCTGTGAAATTCTGTCATCCATAGCAGACCTTTGAAACTGTTGTGTAGTCACTCACTGATGCGCTCTCCCTAAAGACCCTCCCCTCCCCCGAACATGAGTCGAAACCCTCGGGGGACGTCTCTTGGACAAAAACTCTCATCAGACGACAGCTCTGCCCCTTTTTTCTCATCCGGACTCCCTCCACACGTCCTTATTGTCCTCTGATTCCGTTCTGAGTCTGCCACGGTTGAGCGAAAGAAAGAGAACGGCAAGCGGGAACAGAGCGAGGCGATATAAAAGGCGTGGCGGCGCCCCTCGCGCACAGGAGACTCGACGTGACGGAGATGCAGGAGTTTTTCCACGGAGAGAGCGTGTTGGCTGTCACTCAGCTTTTACAAATTCACTTTGGCGTAACGGGGTAGTTCCGTGCCTAGCCACAGGGGGCAACACATACGCGGAAGCCGGCAAAATTGGGGGCGACACAAAATCATCTTGCTCAGATTACCCCAAAATTTTTTTCCCCTTTCATCCTTGTTAATGTTAATTCTGTGTGTGTGTGTGTGTGTGTGTGCCCAATGATTAATGTCACCATCAAAGGCTTGAAACCGACAATTTTTTCCCCTCCACCTTATTTTGCATCTCTGCGTTAGCGGTCGGCCAACCTGTGACTCGCGCGCGCCCTCGAACAGATGCCCAAGTTTGCAATCACGCAATTAGTGTCATCCCCGCGGCGCCGCTTCGGTTTCCACAGTAACGCTTCCTGGCCCTGTCGCTGGCGCCGCTGCGAGACACAAAGGCGCGAGGAGACGGCGGGAGGAAGGGATAGGTGGGGCTCCGCAAGCTCATGTGGGCGAGGGTTGAGCGAGTGGGCGAGGAGGAGAAGGAAGAAAGACGAAGAGGCTGAGTTAAATGCGAAAAAATTCTGAAAAAAAAAAAACCCCAACGGCCGTATGTTTGTTTGTTCCCAGGGAAGAGGGCAAATTACTGTAAAGTGAAAACAATGGTGGGGAAGAGGTTTGGGGAGAACAAGGAAGCACAAAGAAATGAGAAAAGGAAGAATTTAAGGAAGTGGAATATGTGGCTACCGTTGAAGTTTTCCCCTGTGACGATTAGATTTCAACCTTATTAGAAGCTCAATGCAACTTCACAATTGCCTTTCTTGATATTGGGGTTCTTTGAGGGTCTATTTTTTTTTTTGTAGAACAGCACTGAATGATTAATTGTACAAAAACACTGCAGATCAACCAAAACTAACTAATTAACTCCGTTTACAGCCCTGTGCCAACAACTGGCAAAGGCAACAGTGAGGAACCAGGGCTCTTGTCAAAATGACAAGCGTTTCTCATCTTTTGGGAGTTCACCGACAGGCTACAGACAGCCATTACAAAGCACTGGGAAAGTGCACAATATGAGGGCTTTCAAGCTCTAGAATCTTATTGGTAATTCACACCATCACAGGATTAGATGAGGAGATGGCGATGATTTAATTTCTCGCTGCAAATTAACAAATATTTCTTGTGCTCCCAAAAGGCAAACAAGTCTCTCACCAATTTTCCAAAAAGAGTTCTCATCTCGTGCGATTCAAAAGGTGAGAGCCGTGCGGTCGGAACCTGGGAACCGATCCAAGGCAAGCCGTCACCTCCAGTCACATGAAAAGAAGCCGTCTGGGGGCTTCTTCCAAGCAAACCAGCATTTTGTTTGATGTTGATAACCAAATGCAAGAAAGTGGCAGGAAGATCTAGTATTTATGAGCCTGCTGATGAGGGTTGTTTTTTTTTTGATCATCATTGACCGGCAGACTGATATGAAATCAAAAACAGTGTTGATTAAATTTAAATTACAAACTCGCTGCAGGCCTCTATGGACAGCGAGAGTTCGACACAACTTCAAAAATAGACGTTGCCAAAAAAAACTTGTAAGGCCGTGTATTCATTTAAGACATTTGGCCAAAATCTTTTCTCAAAATCTATTTTGGTAAAATGTATTAACGTGCGTTCCTGTTCCTTTTATGTTCACAAAACAGCAGCTTGACAACCATCAATTTAAGATTATAAGGCTAATGGGTAAAATACGTGGGACAGGAGTTCCACTGATAATTATACCTGGCTTCTAATTTCAAATTTGCATTTGTATATTAATTAATTTGGAGAATAAAGACTTTCTCACTGGACAGTTTGGCTCTGGCTGCGCTCCAAAAAGCCACAGGGAATCTTTCGCTCGTGGCTGCTGTCTTTAAACGAAAGGCAGTGTCTGTATTTTTTTGGGGCATATCGCCGCTGTTCCCAATTTGTGTGCGACAAATTACCACGTGTAAGCGAACGGGGAGGGAAATTGTGCTGACAGGCGGCCTCAGAGCGGCGAACAGGGGACTCGTTTGTGGCGACGCAGGCGTAACGGAGCGTTATGCAAATCGAACCAAAAAAGACGGAGAGGGGTGAAATCACGAAGGAGACCGAAAAAAAAAAAAACAACAACCCCAAAACAAACAAACAGAAAAAACAGTGACAGATGGGAAAGATGATTCTCGGAGACGTCGGTAGTGTCCCACTGAATCACACCACGGCGGGGCTCGTCTCTGGCTGTCGATGCTCCTCGCTTCTTGCATCTCTCCTCTTTTTGTCCCCACCTCTCCCCGGCTCAGATCAGATCCAGCCTCCCTGGCCTCACTTGGCCCTTTCCCTTCGCCCCCCGCCCCCCACCCCCGTATCCCTCCCATCGCCACCGCCTCGCCTGTCTCGCTCGCGTCCAACCGTCAAGTGCTTTCCAGAGGATTTGACACCGCGGGGTTATT
This sequence comes from Thamnaconus septentrionalis, assembly GCA_009823395.1. Taxonomy (NCBI): domain Eukaryota; kingdom Metazoa; phylum Chordata; class Actinopteri; order Tetraodontiformes; family Monacanthidae; genus Thamnaconus; species Thamnaconus septentrionalis. The sequence continues at coordinate 10,376,082 of CM020520.1, forward strand.
GTGTGCGAAAGACGATCTCTCATCTTCCGCCGAGCTCTCATGCAAACACCCCCCGCTTCCCACTCCGCCTTATCTACCTACCCCACCCCCCGCCGGGTAGCGCTGCCAAACTCACCGGCACTAACAGCTCACGACACGCCGTCGCTCTGTTTTGTTTTTTGTCGTGTTTTTTTTTTTTTCCTTCACCCATCCCGAGCGCGTTTGCTTTTCAGAGAGAGGTGAATTTGTCGAGATTAGGCGCGCAAAATGGCAATTATTGAGTGGAACTTTGATCTGGCGGGGAACTGTGAGACGGCTGTTTTGGGGATTGCTTTGTGCGCTTCGGGGGTTGAGCCATTGTTTTGCGCAGACAGTCACGGTATAAAGGATGAGGAGCCCGGCTGCGCGACTGTGGTGAATAAAAAACGCCTGTGAAGGCGGGATAAGTGGAGCTTGTCAGGTACGAGTGCCTCGGCAGCAGCACCTTTCCAAGAGTGAGACTGTGGTGCGACCTCCAACTTATATTTCTTTTTTTTCCTGTCTTCCTTTGTTCTCTGCTTCGTTTGAAACTTCCTGTCTCTCACAGTGTAGTCGCGTAACCAGATTTCTCAAAATTTCACCCTCGCTGGACGCGGTTAAAGTTCTTCAACTACCACTTCTTCGACTAGTTGTCTAGTTTGCAAGCGCAGTAACCACACACAACAGAAATGAATGCAAAAACTAAGTGTACAACTCTCCCTTAATGCCAAATATCTTGTTGTATATATGGTTAATATATTTTGGAGCCATTATAAACACTCAAATGCAAGAAAAACTTTTCTCCTGAACACCTGAAATGACCCTCAAGTGACTCTGTCCACCCACTTGCTAGTCTGCTGACTCAACAGTTGGGGGCGGGTTGGTGGAAGTAATTAATTTCTAATCCTAAATTGAAATAAATATTTCATCTACGGGCTCTAAATAAATTTACACAGCTACCTCAGCGATACCTGCTCAGCTTTGCGAACAGACCGAGACAACCATCACTGTTTTATTAGCGTTGAAAAGCCATTTTGTAATTACCCAAAAAGCTTAAACGCTACAGGTTTTTGCGTGCCAGCCAAGAATCAAACGGCTCGATCTGCAAATCCGCAGGCGTTCGGATTGTTTTTAGCTTGTTGTTTGGTGACAGGCGGGCTTGTAATGCTAAAACAGCGCTTGTGCGCACTACAAATTTCAAGAGATTTTGACGACGAGACGAAGAGTCTGGCAGACAAAGCCAAGCAAACGTCGGGCATTCGAAGCAGGTTTATTTACAACCAAGCCAAATCTAAATGTCATTTCTATTGCTATGACAGAATCAAAGAAGACTGAGGAGCTGCAGGAAGTGAACTCAAAACTCCCTGAGCCACAGACGCATATTCGTGCCGCTTATGCTCATGCAATCAACATTTTAAAAATCGTGCACAAACAAGCCGCAGATGCTGACAGTCAACATTTCTCCGTCATAGCTCTTTCCCCCCCCACCTTTCGCTTTCACCACCCTCTTCTCCAACAGTCTCCTCAACATAAACACCTGCAGCGGTGCTGCCACTCTGCAGCTAAAGAGGTCACTCGCGCGTGCACTTAAAACGCTGCATTTATTACGACGACGATAATGGCGATCGAATGAGCATGACTGATGTAATTGCAGCTTGGGGAGCTAATGGCGACAAAATTGCTCATGATACTCGAATCAAGTGGGATGCATTGTGAGAATTGTCATCTGCATTAAAGTGAATTTATACTGAGCAAAAATATAAAAGGACACAGACTTCTGTGGCCGTGAAGATGTTAAACAATAAGCTCAAACCATCGTTGTTGCACTGAAATATATATATAAGATGCAACTCCTGTGGATTGTAAGACAGGATATGCCCTGATGATAAATTCATAATGAATAAAGAAAAAAACAAATGGCAAACAGACAAAAAAGGTCAAAACAGAGCTGCAAGAATTGCAGTATAGTCAAAGACGTCCGTTGCAGCCGCACTCCCAGCCACTCCTGCAACGGCCCAGCAAAACCCGCTCGCTCGCCGAGTCTCTCTGGGCGTTTGTTGAGCGTGAGGAGAGCCGGGGTTGCCGTGGCAACCAACGAGCCCACCAGGGAGCCAAGATAATCAGAGATAGCTGCGATGAGGCGGCGGCGGACGTGCGCAAATACACACGCAGGCATGAAATGAGACGTGTAAACGTGCCAGCGTGCACTCTTTTTTTTTTTTTTTTATGGTCACGCACACGCATGAAAGTGTCCTCGCGTGTGGCGCTGCGCCGTCGTCAGCCGTCCCTGGACGATCGCTTAGCGTGATTAGTGCCAAGTCATTACCTCAGCGTGGCGTTCAAAGGCCGGTAGGGATCTTTGATCCAGTCGTCGGCCCCTGCTGCTGCATCCCTCTCGCAACTCTGCTTGCCTCGGTTTTCATTTACAAGTTTGCAATCGTGAGTTGCTTTGCACAGCCATGACCTGGGATATTTGGCTGTTGTAATTTATGCCGTCCGCTATCAGCGGCGCAGACATGAGCGCGCGCACAAAAGCCTCACTTCTAATTACAGTGCGGCACGAGGCAGCAGACTGACTGGGTGAGTTTGCAATATCCGATTTGGAGGCTCAATCGATAACGCGGCGCCATCGCTCAAAAAGGGGTGGTTGGAGCTGCCGACGGCGTGACGTTAATTCCAATCGCTTGTAATTGTAGCAGCGGGCCACAGGCTTTTCCACCCACTCCTCGTCGACATCACTTAAACCCAAGTCTCGACTCCCTCCAATTGGAAGCGGCGCGGCGGGAACAGGCTGCTTTGGAGTTGTTACGAGGGAATGCAATTAGGGCTAAAAATAGGTTTCCCAGCCACAACTTCACAAAGAAACAAACCAGATTGCAAACGTTACCCAATCAGTAGTTCGCCGCACAGAACCAACGGCCACCACTTTGAGCACCTCTCGTAATTGTGGAGGCCAAATGTAACTTGCATTGATCGTATGATGTGTGAATAAATTTAGTATTTAAATATTTATCCAAGTTTTTCCTTTTCCTGATGCATGTATACATTATTTTGGCTGACTCTCGCGCTCTCTCTCTCTCTCTCCCGCTATACACACATATATATATATATATATATATATATATATGTAAATATATAATAAATATGTATTTTTTTTCCCACACACACATACATACATATATACATTTGTGTGTGTATATGTTTTTTAGCGCCGTGTCTGCACTCACCAATGAGCTCCTTGTTCCTGATGTCCAGGGCCATGTTCCTGAGGGCGGTGGCCACGGCGCACACCACCTTGTCGTTGTCAATCCTCAGCAGCTCCACCAGGATGGGCAGGCCCTTCTCCTTGCGCACGGCAGCCCGGATGTACACCGACCACTGGCGAGGAGGAGGCGGGGGGAGAAGAAAACAAGAGCTGAAGCACAGCCGAGTCTGTCCGCTGGCTATCGTGTCGGTAGGAGGAGCAGGAGGGTTTGCGTGACTCCAAAATGTTGAAAAGAGGGGAAAAAAATCCATCTATCTATTCAAATGAAATCTGTCATAAAATAATTAGCAGGAAGGAGCGGGGAGGCCTCTGCCGTCCTGTCAACAGCTCTCCAGCCAAGCTGGAAAGGACCACTTGACTCCAAACACCTGATTGGCCGCGTGCGTGATTCAACCGAAGAGGACGCCACTCTCCCTGACCCACCTGCCCTCCAGGACAACGACAATTAGCCAAGTGCTCAGAAATAATAGTAATGGAAAAAAAAAAAAAAAAAAAAAACAATCCGTGCAATCACCTCTCAAGGACGTCCATCAACCCAAAATTGCACGCCTGTCAGTGGCCCCTCCGCCTGGGTTCTCGCGGGCCAGAAAGCACAGCGCCACCCTTTGACCGCGAGGCTCCAACGCTGCCAATAACTCGCCAGAGTTCGCCGGCCGCGCTGTTCAAACTCACTCCGAGGTTGCCGTCTCACGCTCTCTACATTTTCACCCGCGCCGCTCACCTCCCCGCCGGCGCTGCAGCTGGCCCTCGCCGACGCTCCATAATATAACTGTATGACTCATACATTATTACCATAGCAGCTCCCCCATCAGCTGCTGTTGAACCCCGTGGCCTCCCCTCCCAGGTGTGCTGGAGCTGAGGGCCTTCACGTTATTACAGTTATTGCACCACCAGCGAACAATATGACGTTATGGAGCACATAAAAGGCTTGTAAAAATGGTCGGGGGGTCTTGCGTCGGGGGAGAACACGCCTGCTCCTCCAAATTTATTTGCATTTAGTGCAACCTAACAGTCCTCCGAGTTTTTTTCCGAGGAGATAAAAGTGAAGTCTGGGCAGATGGCCGGGGTTAATAAAAAGCTGCAGTCTGCATGCGGCCAACGTGCGCCGGTGTCCTGGCTGACGCTGACCCCCCTTGTTTGAGTTTCAGCGGGTGTTTGGTCGGGATGAAAGAGCAGGGCAATGCACACCGGTGACGTGGAGGTTTACAGATGAAACAATAAAGATTAGATTGCACAAAAAAAAAAAAACCCTACATGTGTCATTCAGGACCTTAAGACTCCTTTGGCTTATGACCTACTCTGTCAAATGAGCATTAAAAACCGAACACGAGCACATCACTAACAATAGCAATTAGGACTGGGCAATTTTTGGACAAAAATAAAATCCAGATTTATTTTTTTTCTCTGAAAAGTCGATTTTCAATTTCAAGTTTTTTTTTGTTTTTTTTTTGTAAAACTGCAAAAGACGATGGAATAAATTGAAAATGAACAGGTTCTTCATAAACAAAGATGAAGTTGCCTTATTTGGGATTAAAGGGGAAACTTTGATTGTGGATAAAGTGACAACCTTAACTGTCTTTCACCAAACATCACTTTAAAAATGATTACGTTTTTCTATCATCTTGAAAAACGAATGAATAAAGTGCAAAACTTTCACATTTTGTCAAGTAAGCATAGGAGAGGAAAACCGATTTTAAGTTTCCTTTTTTTAACATTGTCTTGACTAATAAATCCGATTTTCGATTTAAGATCAATTAATCGCACAGCCCTAATAGCCATAATACAGACATATAATGAAAAGGTTGATGAACCAAAATAGAAGTAGATATGATGGTGGAAAACAAATTTTGACAGAGAGGGCAAAAATTGACAAAACGTATCATCTGAGGACATGAGGAAAGTTTTCGGTAAACATTAAAATGTTCATTTGTGGTCATCAAGTGACCTGGAAGAGATCTGCTTTAAAAAAAAAAGTAATTCAATAAACTCAAATTTCAACTCATTTGACACACTGGTGAGAATAAACATAATAATTAGACAATAAGAGCTAATAAAGACGCCAGTGTGGCTTCAAAAAAACAACCCTCTTCTTTAAAGGGCCTGAAACATAAAATGGCAAATCCAATAGCAAATCCCTCCCCTGAGCTCCCAAGGTCACGTGACACACACGCTTGGGCAGCCAGAAACAGCAAAAGACCCCCCCCACACACACACTCTCTCAGCCTCTTCTGGGCTGTCTTACCTTCCAACTGCCCGCGGCCAGGTTCTGCAGAGCCCCGGCTGCTCCTTCCAGCGTGTCGGGGTTGGAGCACTCGGACAGCAGGGTGAGGTAGGGCTTGACGATCGTCGGGTGCCACAGCATCTGGACCCCTTTGGGGGGGTCCGCCGTGTCTGGGAAGGGGCCCACGCCGTCCCACTGCGCAGCAGGACGAGAGGGAGGGAGGGAGGAAGGGAGAGAGAGAGCGAGAGAGACAGTGAGCTAGACTGGATGGATTGGTTTTGATCACGCTTTAAAACACCTCGCGCTCCCCTCGCGTTGATTTAAACATACACGAGCAATGTTTGCGATATCTCGGCCTCGCCGGCGCCGGCATCCGTTTCGAATGAATCCGAGATGAAACGGCTTCTCGGGGGGGGGGGGGGGCCAGCGAACGCAACCTCTGGGAGGCCACGCCGATGGAAAGAGAAGGGAGGAGGTCCTGTTGTCGGTCTTGCCGTGTTAAAATCTCGGCCCACCTTTTCGCTCCCCAGTCGAGCCTCGCCTCCATATCTTTTCGCCTCCTCTAGTTTCTTCTCTTTTTTTTCCCCCGCATCTCCATCTCCCCGTTTCCTATTTCCGTCTCCCTCCCTGCGGTGTCTCCCCTCCCTGTCGACCTTCTCGGTTTTGCTCTGCTGCCTCCCCACGTCTCAAGGCAAAAGTAGGGCCTGCGCGCGTCTTGAGAGACGTGCTGTGTGTGTGTGTTTGCGCGGCGAGTGTTATCTATACATAGATCCTCCGCAAATCAAAGGCTTCTTATTATCTGAAGCCGCAAAGAGAGGCGTCAGATCGCCCAGTAGAGAGATCCCAGCTCGGAAGCCATCGTAAATATTGATTTACAATGTTAATGTTTCTCTAATTATGCATCAAGCGGCTCCTGTTCTAAATAAACACACTCGAGCAGATGTAAAAATGTGAAAACGCGTCAATAAGAATCGGCTGAGAGGACCAGACGGCAGATATTAAAATGGATTTTCTGTCCACGGTCCTCAACGCTTCAGAGGTCAGATTCAGTGTTTGGAAAATGTTTCTGAAATCCTGCCTGCCAGTCGACTGGCCAGTCGCCTAAATTAACGACAGTGAAAATGAAAACTAGCAAGTGGCAGGTTGGTCGGGGTTTGGCTTTTGACTTTGCGGCGATATAAAAATTGTGATTCAACAGTCTGGAGACAAGGGGCGCCGAAAAAAGGTGAACGTAGGAATGGCAAAAAATGGGAAAGTTTGGCTTCTCAAACTGCCGCGCAAACACCGCTAATGTGTTATATAAGAGTCAAATCCTCCCTCTGGCGGAGCGCAACTTTGGGATCTTCTACGCCTGTTTTCCATTATTTACCGTCAAAGCTGCCTCATCTGCTCCCACCGCTCCCTCCTGCTTCACGCCGCCGTCTAATTCATCTTTGCCTGTCTGCACAGACGCAGAGTGACATTTGATGTTTTATAAATGAAGGCAACGGGGTCCTGGGTTCAATTCCTTCCTGCCTTTCTGTGCGCCCCCCACAGGCAAATATGTGTATTGCATGTTCTTCCACTACCGTGCAGTGTTGCCAAGCCCTCAGTGAGAAACGTAGCTATTGGCTGTCCTGAATGTCGTTAAATTACATCATCGCCTAAAGTGCATAATTGGTCATGTATATGTATTTGTCATGGATACACTAAGGCTGAATGAGAGAGGAATAACGTTGTGAGGGAGATAAATACATACGTTAAATCTGTTTAGATCCAAAAAAATTAAACTTGCTAGCTTGCTAGCTAGCGCTACAAATAAACTAGCTTTCCACAAGTAACAAGTAAGACTACCAAATGAGTCACCATACATACATCCAAGTCGTGTTAAGTCTCAAAAGTACCAGAAAAAGTCACCATATTTGTAACTGGCCGCTTCTTAGAAATAAGATGCGAGTGAGGAAGCCGCTAAGTTGCTAACATGTGTTCCTCCCGTCACCGTTACCTGATCGGCGCCCTTCTTTTTCTTCTTCTTCTTGCCCCAGCAGCCCGAACTTTCGCCGTCCCGCCCGTTGGCGTCACAGAGGAGGCCGTCCAGCTCCTCCAGACCCCCCTGCTGGCCGTGGGAGGTCTCGGCGGCCAAGCGGTAGGACAGATTCCGCAGGATGCAGACGCAGTTCTCGACCGTCTGCAGGGCCACCAAAAGAAAAAGGGACGAAAGAAGGAAGTTTGTAAAAGGAGGCATTGCGAACGGTGCGGGGGTGTTTACGTTGGACGCCGTTTACTGAGAAGCAAGCGAGTTAAAGGCGCGCTAATTAAAAAGGAAAATCAAAGAAAAACAAAAGCGCCACCAACCCAGTCAGACAGATGGAGGGAGGGAGAAAAAAAAGAGGGTGAAATATAAGAGGAAACCTCATCTCAGAAGTAATTTGCTTGGGCGTTTTGCTAGCTCTGACTTTGAAATAAGGTTAGACGTAACTCAGGCAAATGAGAAAAAATGACAAGTCCATTATATTGTATCACACCCCATTAAACAACAGGTTCACTGGCATAGCCGCGTGACGATAACGCAAGCGCAAACTAATCCGCGCTTCTTGTGTCACTCCAGCGCGTTTCCGTCTCCCTGTCGAGTGTTTGTCGCCGTGACGTGCGCGCCTCTCCGGTGGGGACAGCGTCATCGAGGTGACGGAGCGAAATTAGCACAGACAAATCATCAATCTCCCGTCTCTCAGGCCGCCGCCTCGCTCCGAAAAAAAAAAAGCAACGGACGGGTTTAATTGAACAGCATCGAGAGTGAAAACTCTGGGGAAAAATAACGCCGGTTTCACACCAGCGGGCCGGACGTCTCACTCAACTCGCGCGCCACTACGGAATGAAGTGGGAGACCCAACGTTTTATTTACAATTTACCCTGACATTTCGCGCTTCGATTTTTGTTTCACATTCAGTCCGAGGCTTGTTCTTGTTCTTTTTGTCTTGCCCCGGTCCGCGCTTTTTTTAAAAAAATCAAAGGACACTTGACTCTGGCGTTAAATTGATTACACGGCTCTTGTTGTCTCTGCAGGAAGGTCAGTGGAATTAGTTACTGGGCAGGGGTCCGGCGCCAGACGCTTCCCTCTAAACGAAGACCAAAGGAAATAGAGAAAGAAATAGGGAGGAAAAAAAGAAACGAAAAAAGAAGCACCACGGTCCAGCCGTGTTTGCTGCTGGCGAGGCTTTGGCTCGGCCGAACCAGGTTGTGCGCTGAGCTGGTTGGTATGCAGAACAATAAGCTCTATTTAATAGGGCTTGCGCCATCTTTTTAAATTAGCTATGTTAATTGTCTCTGTGCCCTGTTGCAGACTGCAAATTCAATTTAAATTTCTCTCGCTTAAAAAAAAAAAAAAAAAAAAGAAAAATACCTATCCAGTTCCTTACAGTTGTAAAGCTGTAATCTGAAAAGCGGGTTTAATGGATCCATTTACTTGAGACCATTGAGACCAGAGTCGTCACATCATATATAAATATATATATATTTATGGTGAACGGCTCCCACACTTCTGCCGGGATGTGGCAACGTGAAAAGGAAGCGAGAAGGGAGCCAAGACCGGCTGTGATAACGGCAGCGGGAGCGGTGAAGAATCCAGAGGAGTGAGGCGAGAGCTGTGAGAAACACTTCCAGACAAGGATCCGCATACAGGAGCCACTACTTTACCTCCAATGGTAATTTTCAATCAGCCCTTTAATACCACTTCAAGGCCTCTGCTACTTGTGTGCGTTGAATCTTTCTCTCTTTAAATTTCGGCACAAATGAAGGCAATAATCTGCATAAGACATAAGTAATATTCATTTTACATTGGTGGAAATCAGGGTTAAATCACTAAAGCGCAAGCAGATTTGCATCCCTGACTGCTGCAGACACGAGTCGGTTCTGTACAGCTGCCGCTTTGCAAGCGGACCGACAAAATGCTTCTGATTAGCTCAGGACAACGCAACAGCTCTTTATTTTTAGCGACATTAGATCTGAGAGTCTGGTGGAAATGCAGCCAGCGAATGTCATTGGGGATATACTATACTATACTTACGCTATCACTGGACTATCACTGTTTTGTGTCATTATAGCTATATTGCTTCAGAGATGTCGTATAAAAAATAACAGTTTTTCCTAGCGTTTGCCAGATATCCTTGAGCCTTGTTTGCAATTTTCGCGCTGGCCAACTTGTTTGTTGACAAGGTTAAGTTGTATTTAAAACGGCTGGCCACTGGGTGGCACTGTATGGGGCGACACTCTAGCATCCTCTGTGTTGGGATTCAGGGCAACTCTGCATGAAAACAAAGTGACTGTTATGCACAAACGGGTTAAATTTTAAGACTCATCCGAGCGCCTCAATGGCCACGTGCTGGTTTGACGTGCACATTTGCAAGTTTCCTCCAGACGGTTTCAACTTGCCGCTCCACCTGCCAGTCGGTTGCCGTCGCCATGGTGACGACAGCCCTCAGTGCAGGGGAAGAGGAGGTGGAGGAGGAGCAGGAGGTCGGGCAGTTAAGCAGTGATTAAGGACGGTCGTTTGGAGAGGCAGGAGGACCTTGAGAAGCCGGCCATCCCTGACGCCATTTGTGTAGTATTGACGGGCCCTCCTCTATACTGCCTGTAACGCTTTGTGCGCAAGCGGAATAAACTACTGTAAACACGCCGTAAAAGCTCGGCGTCGACCACTGAGGGGAAGAATAGATATCGTAGCGAAAAGGCGTCGGAATGGATTCCGTTTGGTCCGGCACAACCTGTTGACTGGTGATGAACTGGTGTCAAAATGTCGCAGCAAGGCGTCGTTTTTTTCGCTCGGTAAAAGAAAGCGGTAGAAAAAAGGGCAGAAGAAGAAGAAGAAGAAGAAGAACAAGACGAAGACACAGACACGCACCTTGCTGTCGATCTCATTGCTGCCCAGGGAGGTCTGGATGACGTAAAGCAGCGCGTCCGTCAGGCCGTCGCACTCCCTCATCCTGCGCCTGGCCTCCTCCCCTGCGGAGCTCACGTTCCTGCGACAAACACACACACAGGCGAAAAAGGGGCCCGGTTACTTCACTTACTTGGCGCCACGTATCCGTCTGCCCAACGGTAAACAAACGGGGAAATAAAGAAAGTCGGTGAGGACGGGCGAGATAAGACTGGGAAGCAGATAAAGAGGGGAGCCGGTAGCGAGAGGACAGGGAGGGGGGAGGATGGAGGGTGGTGGGAGTGGGGGGAGGGGAGTGAGGGAGATACCGGGGGGAACCTGGCAGCGCTCCCTAAAATAAACAATTGAAAGAGGGGGAGGGGAGGGGAGGGGCATTAAAATTCTGGATCCATCTCAACTCTTCCCCGAAGGCTCGCTTCAATCTAAAGCACTCGACTTAAACTCAAAAAAAAACCAACAGAATAAATAAATAAAAAAAGACAGAGGGGGAGGAGGGGGGAGGGGGGCTGGAGGGAGCTGCGAAGCTTTAACGAGACAGCCAGCGAGTGAACTTCACAGCCAGCACTCTCACTCGGTAATTCGAGCAATATTGTTTCGCCTTAGCATCCGCGGCAAAATGAACTCCGTTTTAATTAAAGCGGAAGGTGGAGACGGGCGGCGTTAGCGGGGATTTGTCTGGGTGGATGTAGAGACGCCGCGTTCCAGACGGCGAGTATTTGGCTTCTGTCGGTAAACTTAATATGGAGGATGGAAGGTGCTCAGAATGAGCCCGGCGCGTTATTGTATTTTTTCGAACCGGTACGTTCAGTCTAATGAGCGCTTTAATAGAATGTCAGTCTGACAGCGGGTGGGGCCCTCTTCGCTGACCCGGCGTTTGGAGCGTTCTCCCATCGCACGGCACCCACGTGGGAAAGAACTCGATCGAGGTGTTTGGAATGAGGCAGCGAACTCTGAAAGACGAATCGGCCGAAGCACCTTTGACGTCTTTTGGCAAAAGCAGCCGGAATTAATACAGAGAGGCGCCGTCGACTCCATTTTTTTTTTAATTCTCTTCTTGTAAAAATGCCTCAGAGTGGTCTGACCACTAATACGCCCCCCTCAGCTATTAATCCAATTTAGCTCTTCTCCTCCAGGTCTATTTCTGTCTACTTGTCGGGTTCACCTACGGTGTTTGCTAGTTCGTCGGAAAATAAGGAACGCAATTAAGCTTAGCGCGTATTAAAGTGGATTTCTATCCATCACGACGCTGTCGAGTTCTCAGCTGAAATGAAAGACAAACTACAAAGCGCATCGGTGGGTCCAGTACGTAAAATTTGGCCTGAGTTGTGATTTTTATATTGGTAAAAGCTGAATATACTGCTCGTAAATTTTTGAGGAAACCGACGATCCAGCATATTCATTGGACGAGGGATCCAGGTTAGTTAGTAAGGCTAGTTCTTTGGCAAGCTTGGGAGAGGGAGGGTGAGCAAATGAGCTCTGCAATCTAAAATCTGACCACTAGATGGCAGAATTGTACACGCGGGACATTTAAGCATTAGCTTCCCTGTGCAGAAGCTACATGCTAAGCACGACTGCGCTGAACACCAGACTTTGTTGTCCAGTCTCCAAAAAAAAAAAAAAGGTGGGGGGCAGGGTAGTGTGTCATTGTGCGTTTTTACGATGGCCACGGGCAGCGGTACAACTGTGTAAATATACAGCCTTCACCTTTAAGACCTTTTAATCTCTACATTTATTAGTCGGTCGTTAAACAGGAGCAATGTGGCCCCCATCTCATAAAGTGGCGCGCAGCGGATTAGCGAGTCGGAAACGTCTCGGTGCGAAAAAGGTGAAGAGTCAAAAAAAAAAGCGGAAAAGGGGGGTGTAAACGTCGAGACAATGAGCTGGCGCAAAAAAATAAAAAAAATAAAAAAATAAGTTAATCCGTCATGTCGGCGTTATAAAGCGATTACGGCCCGCTTTGGCGCTCTTTGAGAAGAGGTCAATCATTAATTGCGCGATGGAAAAGGAGCCAAAAAACAAGAGACAAAGAAAGACGTGGGGACTCAATTAAAAACTTCACGTCCGCCCGCGACGGAAGGTCAAGTCGTTTTCACCCGCTATGAATGCTAATGGCCAAATAAGTACACGGCGGTGAGGCTGCTCAGCAGGCTCCACTCTCTCTTTCCTCCCTTTTAGCCGACTCCAAACACCAAAACGGCGAAAAACACTTCACCTTGACTGATGTTTAAGTCCCGAAACGCGCCGAGCGGGTATGTGGGTGGTCAGAGAGGCTGGATTATTTATCGCTCAGACGCTCAGCCTTGAAAGATGCGGCCGCGTGGTTTACATCGGGCTTTCTATGAGGCCCTTTATCGCGGGCGGCGAGGCTACCAGGCAGCAGGCAAGTTGGAGAGGGGCTGCATTCGGCAGATGCATGTTGTCGTCAACGGAAAGCCGCTGGTGAAAATGTCACGACAGGCGCTGGATGCGGACAGGACAGACATTTAATGTCATTCAAGTTAGCGGCGAGGAAAAGTCAGTTTTTTGGGGCTAAGTTAATATAAACAACAAAAACAGGCATTGCAATTATGCCTGAATTAGTTCCATTTTTTGAGGTTGTTTTCCAAGAGCAAGGCAGGAGTTTCAAGAGGACTGACGCCAATGAAATTCAGAGCAACATTCTGCACGTTGACGCAGGAGGCGGCGCGAGCTCAACGCTGCGTGGAGGATGTACTGGTGCTCACAATCCGCACAATATCCCAACTGCGCCTCGACGGCACAGCGGATTATTTCCATGCAAATGACTCTGCACTCTTTTAAATACCTGGGAAAGGAGTTCCTGTGTGTGTGTGTGGGTGAATACCGTGACAGCCTCCACCCCCTTTGACTGCAAGAGCTCGTGTCTGCCCTGGAAGACGCTCGACGGGGAAGGGTGAAGAAAAGAAGAACGTCGCCGTGTGTTCCTCCAGCGCTTGTGTGTGTGTGTGTGTGTGTGTGTGTGTGTGTGTGTGTGTGTGTGTGGGGGGTCTGCGCTGCGGTGGCCTGTTGCGAGCGCGTGCGCTTGTTACCCGGGGACGCCTGTAATGAGGCATGAAATATATTTTCTCTTCTGCCGACTGGAACGCTCAGGCCAGGGTGGAAAACGCTCTGCTGGCTGTGTTACCTGGCGGTGTGTGTGTCCTCCAGCGCTTCCCGCACCTGGCTGCGTGCCGCGTCGCGGAATATTTTGATATTGCCGGCATGTTTGCGAGAGAGGCCGATCTGACGTTGGAAAAAAAAAACCCTCAACCCTCCGAGCATGAACTACGAATTGCATGCATGTGACCTGCATTTACAGTGAAAGCCCACTGGGGCTATGGCTAGCATGCAAACTTAACCAATGGGTAGCATGCAAAGACATTCATGCATGGAACCAGTATAGGAACCAGTTTTGGTCCCTGTACTTCCTGTAGATTACAGGAAGTACAGGGACCAACATTTAAAACTACTTCCTGTAGTTATAAATGTTTAAAACTACTTCCTGTAGACTACAGGAAGTCGTTTTAAATGTTTATTTAACATTTAAAACTGTTAAATAAACAGTTTTCATTTCTGCCAAATACATATTTTATACATCTTGACCATCTGAGATGACTTCTTGTAATAATCCCAAAAGCTAAATGAGGCCCTAACTTTTTTTCTTCCCCAATTACCTTCATGTGTACACGCATGTCTGTCAGTGTCCTCAGATGTAACCGGCCATCGCTACTACTTAACGAGTCATTACACGCTTACACTTGGTCTGATGTCGCTCCCCATTAATTTGCCGGGGGTCATTAGCCCGCGTTGTTAAAAAGACACAAACAGAAAGAAAAGGCACGCCGGAGCTTGACTGAGCATCCCATTTAGAATTTAATGTTATGTCATTTTATATGGGGCTTAGTGACAATAAAATGCCGCCGGCGTCAGTGATATGGAGCGAGCTATTTTAATGGTTTTTACTCTGAATGTTTTGAAAGATGCGTTCCGCAGAGTCGCGGCCGGCTGTTGGGTTTTGGACTGCGCGTGGTTCAAATTCCTCGTTCTGTCGGTGTGTTATCAGAACAGTTGCCGGACCGCTGAAGTTCAGGGGGGAAAAATGAGACAGAGAAAGAAAAGAAATAACCTGTTGTAGTTTAGCTTATTCGAATAAAAATAGTGATGCAGAAAGGTGAGTTTGACTTTTGACTTTTGTGTTTCTTCAGACAACCTTTACTTAAAAAAAAATTAAAAAATGCTTTTTTATGTCAAAACTTGTCTGAAAAATAAGCTGCTTAAAAGAAGAGTTGGGTAACTGCAAGAAAAAAACGTATGGTTTAAAAATCTTATATTGGCTAAAGGGTGGGATTGAGTCTCTGGCTGCGGAACCTGCTCCATCTCTCTTCTCCTCATTTCCTGCTATGTCCCTCTAATAAAGGCATCAAGTCCCAACGTGAAGACATCACATTGTGTTATCAATGATATATTAACTCCGCGATAATAACTCTTTGGAGCCAGCAGACGATGAAACCAGCTTTTAGCGACGTCGACTGCACCTTTGGGCTTCCCTTTCAGAACCGCGCTCCTTTAATATCCGTTAAATTTACACCACGGCGGGCGACTTTTTCCACCGCCGCCGTCGCCATGAAAGATATCTGGGACAATACGGGCAAATCAGAGCGGCGCGTGGCAATTAATGGGGGCTGCGTGTGAGGCAAAATATCTAAATCACAGAGTGACGGGTCAAAGCGCTCAAAGTGGAGGTTAGAACGGCCGGCGCTCCTGCTTTATCGCCGCAATAGATAATCTGTAGCCGCCGTGAACGCAAACATAGTTGTCCTATGAGGGGTGGCGACTGTTTAAAAGACAACCTGAAAGGATAACTGAGGAGGATCACAGTTAAATGAACAAAAGAGGTCTATTGGAGTCACTCTGGAGCTGTGACATTTTACATCGACGTTTCTACAATGGGTGGCCTTCAAGACAAGATCTACCAAGTATCACAGTGACTACGTCTTTTTTTTTTTTTTTTTGAGAGATGAGGGAAATAATTTGCACAGAACGCGGCCCACAGAAAGATAGATGTGGTTAATTTGCCTAAACTGCGGACTTTGCTAAAACGTATCGTGCTTAAAAGCACAATTTAATAGGCGGGCAAATTGCATGCGACGTGCAAACTTAGCTGCCTGAAAACAATTAGCATGTGCGCATGTTAATAGTCAACAATCGCATTCGATCCAATTACACCAAACAACACGAGGCCGCTGCTTCTAATTACTGGAGTAATAGTAACACAATAAAAACACAAAGATCTCTGTATATGCAATAGCTAGCGATAAATTTGCGCCGTGCGCTTGCTTCGCTAACAAGCTTCTGTGCCTCTTCAAAGGCTCAAATGGAAGCGAAGGGCGAAGTTCGACCCATTTTCACCCAGGTTATGCTTAATGAAAGCAAAATAATGAACATTTTTATTTGGGCTGATAGTTACTAGTCTTCAGAAAATTGTCTTTTTTCCTTTTAGCTTTTTATAGTTAGCTAAGGCTTTCTACTGCAGGTCTAGAAGCCAAGACTAAAGACAGACCTTTGCTATTTTTTTTCCAAGTGTAATAAAATGATGAAAAAAATAAAGCTAACCATTTCCATTCTATTATTCAACATGCACAAGCCAGGAAATGGGCCGCCAGAAAATGACACAATAAATAGGAAACGGATGCCCACAAGAGTTTGCGCAGCGTGTGACGCGCACTCGTTGCCACGTGTTGGCGGCGTGCACGTCTGTCCGGCACTTCTGTTTCTGCATTCATGTGGGAGGAGTGCAGAGGGAGATCGGGGGGCAGGGAGGGCGGAACACAACGCTGCAAAAGAAGCAATTAATCTGAACACGCTAAACCCGGAAAAAAACACCACAATCGCCGCTGACCGCTTCCCTTCAGCCGCGGGTGAGAGGCTCCCTCTCCGACAGACACACAACAAACTCACGCCAACACGCGCCGGCAGTGTTGCCTCACCGTTGGCTCAGAGTCAACAACCTGCGGGGAGGTAAGACAAGCAGGCCGAGTGAGGAAACAAGAATCCCCGCGTCTGGTTTTGAAACAGCGGCGTGGGCGCGTGGGTCTCCTCGTATTTTTGGTCTGTGCATTTGCACATGCGTAGGCCGGGAGGCCCCCCCCAACCAAAAAAAAAAAAACCCACAAAAAATAGCAGCTCCTCTGATTGGTCGGTGCTGCAGCTATGTCGCCATCTGTGTGGGCAAAACACGCGCAAACGACGAAAGAACAACAACAACTTCTCCTGACACTGCGTTACACCACTTGTAATAGGCAACTCCATCATGCCGGGCTCTCCCTGCATCCATTTGCACGCTCGGGTGCTCTTCCCGTGCACGCTCGCGAGGGGGAATGCCACGCGCACGCCCGTGCGATGCGGCGGCGGAAAGGGATAACAAAGGTGAGGGGTCTGAAATTGAGCTGTGGCACACGAGGCCTCAAAGCCGTGGCCCCCGTGTCACTTTAACCCTGTTGTTAGTCTGCCTTTTTTTTTTTCTCGCCGCTTGCGCTCCCTTCGCTCTAATCCCCTCAACTTTCGACCTCCTTTCACGGCTCCTTCCACTTTTCCGCGGCGTCGCGTTGCTTGCCCACGGCGGCGCCATTTGTCTTCGGCCGCACTTTAGAATTTTCCAATAAGGCCGACGACGTCGCTGGCAAAACAGGAGACATGAGCGAGACTAAAGACACAGCCTTCACAGAGGGATTCTCCGCTCCTGAATATTCAAATTACTTTATTGCCGCTGGACATGCGAGAAACAAGATCGCCAACTAAAGTCTGTGCTTTGTAATGCAAGATGCATACCGGCAATTGTGCATCAGAGTATTTCAACATATGCACCTGACATTTTCTGCACATTTCCTCATAAAATCAATATCAAAACATTCCACTATCTACTACATAAAGCTGTTCCCATTGCAAAATCCACCTTTAAATATGGATTTAAACATAAGGGTACATTCTCCAAAAGACTGGCTGGCTTAGGAGTATTTTATTGCCCATGTTTCACAAACACACACAAAAATAATGCAGAATCCCCCAGAAAATGTGTAAAAGTGACATTTACCAAGCAGGCTTTCTTAAAACTGGCGTTTCAACGCAATAATCTCAAAAATTGTTTTATTCAAAGTTCAAACTAATTACAAACCTGCGATGACACGAAAGCCGACGCGCTAACCGAGGCATACCGTGCACGCCGCGCTCTGCCTGTGCTGCATCTTAAGCATCTTCGAAACAGCCTCAGAAGGCACCGGGGAGACCTTCAGCGGCTGCAGATAACCATTCGGAGCAGCCCGAGCGCAGTTCTGCAGAGCGAGCAGAGCCGAGGGTTAATGCAAGGGCTGCTGCTGCTTGATTGAGTATATAGCTCAGACCAAGTGGACAAGGACTGCTTTTTTTTTTTTTTTCCTTCCTTTTTTCACCCCCCCACTTCTTTTCTAAACTGTGGAATTGGTGTGCGAAAGTTTGTGTACACACTACGGGTAAAAACGGGGTCAAGCACCTGGAGCTCCTCTGCAAGCGTCCGCTGCGGACACTAAAGGCCTGAATCGCAATGGTACAGCGGTGCACTGGAGGCATTTGCGATGCACTGTAGGACGATGATAATGGAAATTATGTGGGAAAGATACTCATTGAAAATCAGCTTTATGACTCAGCGACTTGGAAAAGGAATAATGGCGCACCAGCCATTCCCACAGCGCCCCCAGCTGGCCTGGAATGACATTGCGTGTTTGATAAACTGCCAGACGCCAGTCGTGCGGGTTTAGCACGACTGGTGTTTGGCAACATGAAGGTTGAGAAACCACAAAATGTTGCTTTCACGATGCGTCGTACCTACCTAACCATCAAGAATTTTCATAGTATGGGGTTATCTGAAACTCTTAGCACATCTCTGTTAATGTGTCCGTGGCAGTTTTTATCGATCACTGAGTAGCGCAGTAGCAAATAACATCCAGCTGCTGGCACAAACCATGAGCCAATAAAAAATATTCTGCATACGTTTCAAAGCGATCCAATGGGATTGAATTAATTCTGCGCCTTGTATTTTGCATTTTGGCATGTTTTTAAGACTGAAATTTTAATTTTAATCTATAAATATTCAGTCCTTCAAAAAAAAAAAAAAAAAAAAATAATTATTTGTTTCTTTTTAAATTCAAATTTAGATGAAACAGATTCAGTCCGCTCTCTGCGGAGCAATAATTTCAAATGAATTCTTTCAGAGGTTTTCCGCGCCGAGTGGACACCTCGGCGACCTCACTGAGCCGCACGCTGCCCCCTCATCAATTCAAGCCTTTCCAACACTTCAACTGCGCGGCGCCACAAAAACACCCGAGTCTAGGAAAAATGAATAAGTGAAACACTCGGCGAATTGAAGGGGTTGTTGCCATGGTTATCACAATTAAGCACCGGCGAGCGAGAGACGATGTGGATAAAAGTGAGGAGAAGTGCGAGAGACAAAGGGAGGCGGAGACGAGAGATTCCGAGTCTGCGTACTCTGTCAAAAAAAACAAAACAAAACAAAAAAAAAAACAATTCGGCCACGGCGAATCACAGCCAGCGTTGGGCGGGGGTGAGGGTGGAGGGGTGGGGGTGGGGTCTCACCTGAGGCAGCCGGTGGCGTTGCGCAGCACCTGGGAGGTGTGGAGGTGGAGCTTGCGGTCGTCGTGGTGATTGGGGGAGGAGTCCCAGCTGGAGTGGGGGATGATGACGCTGTTGGTGAGCACGGCCAGCGCGTCCTGGATGATGGGCATCTTCAGGGCGTCGCACGACGACAGGTTCCACAGCACGCCTGCAACCGGACAGGGAAAAAGAGGGAAAGTCGTCACTGATGAGAAGTCTTTCACTTGATCGCTGTTGTTTCTTTGGTCGAAACGAGGCAGCTGACCAAATATTCAACAACGTTCACGATAAATATGCTCATCACGCAATTAAGGAGTGAAAAATCATCAATGCAAAGACTTTAAATAAGGCAACAAACGCAATATAGACACGTTTGTCAGCTTCTTTCAACCTTCTGCGTGTCCAATTGCGTCCGTTTATCAGAGCGCAGACGACGCAAGACCTTCCGATTAACCGAAAGCCTAATGCGCAATAGCGCCGACACCACCCAGGCCCGGTAATGAACGAAGTAATGAGGAGCGCCAAGGGCTGGCAGCACCGAGGAGGAAAATTAACTCCTAAATTTTAACGCCTCTGAAAACGCCTCCCACTCCTTTCCGCGGGAATCTGGCACTGCGACTTACCTGATAATTGTGACCTGATAATTGTAATATGTTTTTTTTTTTGTTCCTTTTTTCGTCCCCGGGCAAGAGGCCAACTGCCCGAGCGGTGCATCATTTTTCACACAGTGTGCAGCGGAAGCGCACACGGCACACATGCATATGTAGAGGAATGCAGTCGATACGCTACAGCCATAAAGCCATGAGTCGGCAGAAAAATTCGCCGGTTTGTCTAAACAAAAGGCATATTTTCAATCACCTGCAAGGACACTTTGTGCATACAGATACGCACAAGCGCACACACACACACGCACCACACAATGCAAAGCAAGAATTCCAATGTTTTCTAACAAGAACGCGTTGCGAGACTCCAGGCAGTGACCGACCCTAGAAACAAGAAAAGCCTGTCCACGTTTTGTTTACTCTAAGTGTGTGCTCAGGGGCTCAGTGCATAAAAAAAATCTGCCCTTAGTGATGTCACAAACCGATGAGAGTTGGCATTTTTTTGATTTGCATCCAAGCAGACTGCACAAACGAACCAGGGTTCAATTAAACAGGCCTGGTGTGAATGCACCCAAAGCTTTTGCAGCTTTTTTTGCAATTATTCAGACTGCGACAGTGAGCCCTGGGACAAGAAGGAAATGCATGTAAACAGCTGTAACATGTGAAACTCTAGTGAGGGGACCCATCCTTTAAAGGTCAAGTGTGAAATATTTGGAGAATTTGAAGAAGAAGAAACAGCGACATCAAGTGGTTACATTTTTAACTACAGCGTCTTTCACTCTGTCCCCCTCCTGAGTTTGCCAGTGTGCTACGGTGGCCTGCACACCCAAACCTGAATACCTCGTCCACGTTCTTCTTCGATAGTTTATTTGAAGACGCAAGCAGTCACAGTAATTGTAAAACGCGCCGTCAGGCGGGTTGGATTTGTCCACACCAGGCTTCCTTAGAAATATGGCGGTGCAAGATGACAGCTAACCGGGAGCAAGACCCTTGATTTATGTATATTCTTATATACAGATACAAGAGCCGTTCTAAGAGTAGGAAAACTATATTACTTTTATTGTACTGCAATCATACACTTTTATTAATGTATTTATGGGCCGTATATTAAGCTTTTACCTATATAAAAGTCATAAATCAAGCCAGATATTACACACTGGACTTTTAAATCATTTAAAATTAAAATTATTATTTATTTTTTTACCACTGAATTACCAGCGATGCGATTGAAACGTTTTGGGGGGAAAAAAAAGAAAAAAAAGGAGGGGGGAACGGTGGGAAATCGATGGGGGACGGGGGGAGCCGCAGGAGAGACGGTTGGCGAGGACACGGTGGTGGTGGCGGCGGCAGATTGAGACACAAGACAGCGCACGGGAAGGTTGCGACCTCACACAGATTTGTCGGCGGGCTGCGGGTGACACGGGCTCTCGGAGACAGAAGCCATTTGTTTTTGTTTGCACGCATTGCGCGAACCCCGTCTGTTCGCGCTCTGCACCGCGGACGAGCCCTGATCCTCCACGCCGGCGTTTCTCAACTGGTGGGTGGCGACCCAAAAGTGGGTCGCAGGGCTGTTTTGATTGGGTTGCGGCTTCGTGGGCAGTTTTTAGTCAGATTGAAAAACAAAAAACATATAACGAAATATATATATATATATAATTTTTTCATGGAGGGAGAGCGAGAAGATGTTTTATTCATTTATTCATTTTGCAGGACACATAATTCAATTCAATAATTTCAATCATTTACTTACAATACAAGACAGAATGTGGGCTTGCGATTATTTTTGTGGAATAAATTTTTGAGTCCAGTGGAATAAATTTCGGTCACGACTTCACAAAAAGTAAAAAAATGAAACTGTTCTCAACCGGTGGAGAGCAGCTGCTGTACGACGGCTGCAGGTGAGACCCCGACTCTTCTGAACGCTGAGCTAACGTAGCCAGAGGGCAGCCCGCCGTCCTAATAATCAGGTAGTAATTTTGCATCGCCCGCAGCGCTGCCAGTCTTCATGG
This sequence comes from Thamnaconus septentrionalis, assembly GCA_009823395.1. Lineage (NCBI taxonomy): Eukaryota > Metazoa > Chordata > Actinopteri > Tetraodontiformes > Monacanthidae > Thamnaconus > Thamnaconus septentrionalis. The sequence goes on from CM020520.1 coordinate 10,397,728, forward strand.
TTTTACTTGTGCGCAAAAAAAAAAAAACGACGGGCAATTCGAACGATGAGTGCCGGCGAAGGCCGAGGCGAAGACAAAAGAGAGGGGGGGGGAATAAATGTGAGAAAAGTTGGACGAGACGAGACGCATCAAGGAGGACAATGATGTTTGTGTGAATGACAGAAAGAGAGACGGAGGAGGTGGTAGAGGAGGAGGAGGAGGAGGGTGATGATAAAGTGACGACCTTGTGCCGCTGCTTGGCAGCAATCAAGCACTCGCACTTAAGACCGCGTGCGCGAGTGGGAGTGTTGCAGCATTTGCCTTCCTTTTCACTCGTCGGCCTCTTGTTTCACATCTCTGGTTTTTTTCTCCTCCTCTCAGTCGCTCTCCTCTCTCTCTCTCTCTCTCTCTCTCTCTCTCTAACGCTTGACGTCCTTCTCGGCAAACTGAAAGAAAAGGCTCAGGCTTTTTTTTTTTTTTGTTGTTGTTGCACGCAACGTCCAAAAACGATTCACCCACACTTTTTTTTCTCGCCGAGTCGTGCCGCCGACTGTCGCGCTGATTTGCTTTGTTGCAACATCGCCCCCCCCCCCCTCCCCAAAGCCACGATTGTTTTCAGTCTGTGATTGCAATCAAGTCGGAGCCGCGCTCGTCTCGCCGAGCCTCTGATGAGCTGACAGCAGGTTGTCGGCTCAGAAAAGGGGCACTGGGCTGAAAATGCCCGGGCCAGCAAACGAGCAGGCAAACAAACACAAATGTGAGCATGCAAAAAAAAAAAACAAAAACAAAATAATAAAAAAAAAAAGTTCAAAATGAACATATAAAAGACACATACTGTATAAAGACTAGGGCAGGCAAGTGAAAGCTACGGCCCGGGGGCCACATGCAGCCCGTTAAGCTTTTTAATCCGGCTTGCCGAACTTGAAGAAATGATACTGATAATAAGTAAGTCATAAAATAGCTGGATATCAAGCATTATTCCAGTGTTTTAAGTCATTTCAATAAAGAGCGAAATACCATGGGGCTTCAAAGACACACGTTTTGTTGTAACTTTGCTTTTGTTCATTTCCAATTGACATCATAGACTACATGATATGTTTTCTACATACCCCTCGTGCATATTTATAGGCTCCTCTGTCAAATTGTAGAACCCATTGCGGCCAACCAGCCAAAAAGTTTAGCCGCCCCTGGACTAGGGAGGAAAAAATAAATAAAAAAAATTTAGCAGCCTGATAATACCTGGCTAACATGCCAGTGGAATCGTATGTACAGACTTGGGGAAAAAGTGCAGTTGCTGAACTTTGACCTTTTTTTCATTGCTGCTATGCTATGTCTCTTCGGGGATAAATAAAGTTCTATCTAACTACCTATCTATCTATCTATCTATCTATCTATCACAACACAATCCGGCAGTGTCCATATAGTATTGTTTTTTGCACCTCACTCTTGTCTCGCTCTAACTGACAAGCAGACAAACAAATCCAGTTTTAAAATCCTTTCAAGGCCGGTCCAGTCTCTCGGCTGACAGTCTCAGTGCTCCCGAAACACAGATCTGTAACGCGTCACTCAGGCTGGCCCCGCTGCAGCTGACCACCAGGCGATGACATCATGCCACGGCAGGTATCACACACAGCACTGGCCTTGTTTCCTTCCTCTGGGCCTGTCTGAAATCTTTTTAAAATTTTTTTCCCTTCCCCTCCTTCCACCGACCGGCTCCCTAAAGACACTTGACGGACAGTTTCCTCGGAACTGGGTGGTTCGGGGGAAATGGGGAGATGATTGCTTGAATTCATGAATAAATGAGCGTGTGACTTGTAAAAGGGGGGGTTGTGGGGGGAGAGTGACGCCTGTTAGGCCTCGAGTGCTGATGTTTTATTAAACAGCCTTCGTCCGAGCGACTCGGCGTGAATTAGTTAGCTGCGGGGTCAGAACCTGCTGACAGGCAACGCCAAAGATGACAAATTGCCAGGCCCACGTGCCTCGCGACGGCGGTCCGAGAGCGCAAAAAAAAAAAACCAAAGAAAAAACAAAACAAAGCGAGGATGGGGTTGCTGTGGGGTCCAAACTCTTCGAGTGGTGATGCGGCAAGCAATTGTAAAATCCTTGTGCAAATCCTTGCAGGACAGTGACATTTCCAAAAGCGCCGCAGCCAGTCGTCCTGCTGAAATTCCCGCGCGCCCCAGACGGGAGCTGCGGTAATGATTTCGACGGAGCGCTCTCCTCGGGTGGTTTTAAAAAGGTTACGCGCTCCGACTTAAATTAAACCCACAGGGCCACACGCGGACAGTGGCGGAAGGCGCAGGCGCCGCCACCTGGAGCAGATAATTGTGCCTTGAAGACTTAAAAATGGAGACGCGCTGAATTTCACAGTTGAGAAGCGAAGCACTTTTTTCCCCGTTCACGTAAACTTTGAAATAGCAAACAAACAATAAAGCGGCTCTTTGGCGTCACAGACTAAATCAAACAACCTCTCAGGTTTTTGAAAAAAACAGATTTGAAAATTAAGTGCAACTCCGCAGTGATTGTGACGCACAACAACCAACCACAAGGAGGGCGCATTGGGTCCGTGGCGTCCACCGCTGCCTTAAATTGGACCCCCAAGTCAGGATAGGAACTCCGATAGACAACCAAGGCCTCCGTATCGACCCCCCTCGCACTGACGGTCCTCGTGGCCTTTTCTTATCTACCTCGCGCTGAGGTCCGCGGGCCGAGTGGGCCGCAGCAAACCAATAGAGCTTGTTAAAATTTTCACAGCGACCGGATCAGATTAACGCGGCCCGGAGAACGCCTGTTGGTCATGTGAATATGTGTTATCTAATGTTTTGCCAGCGAGGAAAGAAAGAGCCCTGTGACTGGCAACAAGGGCTGAAACATGCGGCGTAACGAGCGGCGAGAAACCTCGCCTCCTGGAGCGCGCCGGCGCAGCATCACGCACCGCTGCTCCCGATAAACCTCTGGTGATCGCCGGCTGCCACTTCTCAGCCACCAATTAGCGACGAAGGCTAGGCCCTGGGAGAAATGAAACGGGGATACCACGACGCGTGTCAGCGCAGTAAAGCGGTCGCGGGGGTTGTTTATTTACTGCGCTAATTAGCCGGCGTCTTCTCAACTTGAGTTAAAGTTAAGGCAGATGGACGGGGTTTCGCTTTTTGGCTCTCCTCCGAAAGGCTTCCTCCGCTCTGAAAGAATTTTAATAGTTGCCTTCATACATACAATTCTTTCAGAAGTGGTGAAACCTCTTCAAGATACAGTTTCCTTAATTTAGCTTTCAAGACGGCGACGACCTGGACGACCCGGGAGACCTGAACTTAGTGATTGAAAAGTGAGACTCTTTACAGCTAGCGTCACGGCTTTTCAGCACTGTGAAATCTGAGAAATCCAGAGATCAGGCGAAGCGAGTATTCAAAAGTGCTGCAGTTATTCTGACCTCCACTGTCTTACAGGAACAGGAGCAATGATAATAAGAAGATATCTTAATGCCATTCAGAGCTAAAAAAAAAAACAAAATAAAATTATTTTTGAAGCTATTCTGCATTTGTAGCTAACCTGCCAAAACAAAACCTGGGAGGCGTCTGTTTGAATCTTCTCTTTATCTTTTGAAATCAAAACTTTGTTTGCTCCGTTTTAGCTTCGTAGGTAGAGTTACAGCATTTGCTGCGCAACCACCTCCGCAGTTAGCATGTAGGCATTGCATTGTTTGAATAGCTCTTGCTAAAAGCCTTCGGGGACCTGATTAGTAATAGAATGCAAAGCATTTTTTAGACGGAATTGAAAAGGTTTCTCTTGGAGGTTTGCAACATGGATGATGAATTCATTCTAAACTCAAGAGCAGTGTAATCATAGACAAATTCCATGCGGACAAAAAAATCAACAAAAAAAACCACACATTTAATTACAATCGAGTAAATGGCCAGCGTAGCAGAAAAATGCAATTTGATACAATGCACTCTGTCCCTCTGTTTGCTCAGGAGAAACACTTAAAACACACGGCTAATCGAATTAGCGAGCAATTACGAGGCGGTTTCAAGCAGTGAATTACAGCTCTGTGAGGCAAATGGAGACAGACTTCAAAATGCGACCCGTGTGGCACGAGAGCGGTCGGAATACAGAGCTCTCGCAAGGCACGGGGGAGAGTTCACCGAGCCAGCAGCACCGGGAGGCCAGACATAGCAGCCGCACAATGACAGAAAGAGGAATGGCAGAAGTTCACTGCGCATTTGTCTCTGCTTTGTGTCCATGGCGGCGATTTATAATTTATAAATTATTTTCCTCAGCTAGGCGGCGGCAGCATCCCTGTCATTACGATGTCGCCCTGACATTTGAGCGTCATCGGCGTACGAAAACATGCCATTTCTTTGACGTTTGATTGCGGCAATGAAACGTTGCGCTCGCAAAAAAACATGTTTTTCCCGCCTATTTTTTATTATTTATTTCGCTTTCCGTCTGTCTAAGATACCAATCAGCTCCCTTCTGGATGTGATAAAACACGCAAACAACAGCACTGAAAGCCCTCCATCCCAAAAAAGAAAAAGGAGAAAATACAGGAAGGGAGAGCTGTTTGATGGGCGCAGCACGAGCAGCGGTTTTATCAGGAGTGGATGGCATTGTTTTTTTTTTGGTACAACAAAAAATAAGCTCCAAGAAGTGAAGAAAGTTTTGCTGAACACCTCATGATGAAGCAATCTTTATCTGATTTCGGCCCCTGGGGCCAACAAGAAGAATTGAACTGCTGCAACCTGGTAGGCGCACCGATGCACGAAGGCACACTCGAGCGCACAAATGCACGCGCACACACGCGTAACAAAAAACCAGATTGGCCAGATTGGGCAGGTTTTCAAGAGAGTGTTTAAAAGTGAAATAACTGAAACAGCTTCAGGAAGGGTTCCATTCTCAACAGCAGCGGAGAAAATAATCACCTTCCTGCATCCGGACACACGAACAACTGCCATTCACTCGCCATTTGAAAAGAGGTTCCAAAGTTGTCATTTCGTCCCGCTGTCATTCAACCGGTTGGCAGTGGTGTCAGCGGCAGTGAAAAGGTCGTAGAAAAGGGTGATTTCCTCTCCCTTCCTCCAACAGAAGGACACAATAATCCTTTCTGGCTTGCCGCCTGTCAGCGTCCTCCTGGGTCTTCTTGTCCCATGTGTGTGTGTGTGTGAGTGCTGGAGAAGGGTCTGGGGACAGATCCTTCGCTGTCTGGGCGCGGGCATCCACTTGAAGACGACCTTTGCTCCCTTTGCTCAAGAGCATCGCTTGCCAGAAGTCAAAAAAAGGACCAACGGCTCCGCTTTTATCTGCATGCGCATTGTGCTTCCCGGACGCGTACGGGCGGACATGTGTGATGCGCTTTTATCTCCGGCAGCGTCCGTTGCTCTTGTGTGGAGAGCGAACGCGTCTCTCTTATCTCGCCGGGCTAACCCCGCCGCAACAAAGAGCGCTTTTGTCCGAGCGAAGGGAGGCAGAGCGCCGGGCCGCCGATACAAGCGCAGATACCCGCCGTCCGGCTCAGACGCCAGGCGAGTCTCGGGGAAAAAAGAAAAAGAGAGAGAAAAAAAAAACCACACACATGAAAGGCCAGCATGCATATGGATCGAGGTGGGAAGCGGAGGGCGAGGGGAGGAGAGCTGGCAGCCAGAAAACGAGGGTGGAAGGGAGAGAAGGGAGGTTTGATTTTCTGCAGATTCTTTTGCCCTCGGTTTGATTTTTTTTCGTTTTTGTTTGTTATGTTTCGGCTAAAGCTTTTAAAGGGTGGTATCAACAACGCCGCTCCGGTAATTACTCGCTGTCGGATCAATAAACGTTTTTTGCAGTGGGAAAAAGCATATTACTAGAATGTCTTTCTTTCTTTTTTTTTTGGTAACAGCAGCACCACTGATGCAAGGGAGAGTCATACAAAAGGAGTCGAGCTGCCTCTGAATTTCACACCAGGGTAAAAAATTAATACGATGATAATGAAAAGAAAGAAAATGGCGCCAATCAAAGTGAGATCATGTTGGGACAAATTTCACTATGTCTGACTGAAATAAGAAAAACAAACAGTGCACGCACAACAAGACAAACGAAACAGACGAGGAGTTTTCCAAGTGCTGCAGGGTCAGCGGTCGAAAACTCTGTGTGCGTGTGGATGCGAGGGCAAACCGCATAAAAAAGGCTGAAGCTTGTGAAAAATACAGTCGACGACATCCTAAGGTTAATCTTCTTTTTTTTCCTTGTGGATTTTATGAGCATTAACAGAATCTGAACTGTTACAGGCAGTGTTAGTTTTGACAGCAAAATTTGATTTAGTTTTTAGAGTCTTTTGAGTAGTCATAGTTAGTTGTAGTCATAATTTAATCGTCTAAATCGTTTTAGTTTTAGTTGAGGAAATATCACAATCATTTTAGTCGACTGAAGTTACAGTAGATTTAGTCGATTCCTGAGATCTTGGCGCCACAGTTTCTTATTTTCTTTCATTTCAAATGTGAAGTGCGTCCAAATGTCCGGTCTCCTCTTCCTCCCCGGTGTGGACATTTGGTCTCAAGTTCGCCTGTACCAGATGATCTCTGCGTGTACGTACTACCTAACTTCCAGACCACGTCGCTCTGATTGGTTTCCTTCCCAACTCCTCCCGCCTCTTTCTACATCGTCATTTCCTTCCACAAACGAAATGAGCTCAGGTTGGATCTCGTCCGTCGTAGACATTTTTCTCTCGTTTGTATTCGTTGAAGAAAATTTCAATACGCCTCGTCATCGTCTTGGTCCTTGTGAATGTTTTTTTGTTTTTAGTTATCGTCTCGTTTTAGTGCTTGACGATAACTATGATGAAAACTTCCGAGCGTCCCGAGTGCTGGACCTGCCATCCTTCTTGTCTGTCCAAAGGGCCAGTTTCGTGCAGGAGACGTGGGGGAGGTTTGGGCGGGCGTGGGTGAGTGAGCCTGTGCATTCTGATGACCTCCACGCCCGAGGTGGCGCCTGTGCGTGACAGCGAGCGGGTGTGCGCAGAGGTACAGAGTGCAGCAGCACTGAAGCGGCCTCGGGAAGAATATTAAATCCTTGCGGGAGGCATAATGCAAACCATTTCAGAGGATCGAATCATATCAGCTCATGTTGCCCGGGTGGCTGTTAAAATTGAATCAATACATCTTTTGCAGTTTCTTCCACGCTCTCTTTTTTTTTTTTTTCTTTTTGAGCGAGCATTTTCAAAAACATGCACCGTACGTCCGAGCTCGGCCTCCCATGTCTTCACGCCACAGCGGATGTGTTATACTGTTCATGCCTCGGAAAAAAAAAAAAAGGACTTAGACACGGAACACGTCGGGGAAAGGTTAGGGTCCGCTTTGCTTAACGTCCTGGGGTCTTGTTTTACATAAAATTCACGGCAGGAAACGGATTAATGAACAAACTCTGGGTCAAAGGACAGATTTGGTTCCTTGTCTTTTACTGAATGCAAAATGTGAAAAATGTCCCGCCTCAAATCAAACCATTCATTTACAAAGAACTTGATTATTGTTTTGAGTTGAATTAATTAAAAGTCGCACGTGTCAGCACTCGTAATTTCATCCACCAACGGAGAATAAATTACACGAAATGAGACATGCCAAAATTTTCCGTTGTCTTTCCGAGGGCACGTTTTTGCATGATTGGTCTCGCAGAACCACATTTTTGCAGGTTTAATATGAAACGGCAAAGGCATGGGGTGGCTGAGGTCATCAAACCTGCACATTTTGGATTCTGCACGGACACGCATGAACGTGCACAAGCTCACATGCAATTTGCAACCTTCTCCCGAGCCTGCAGCAGCGGAGTTGTGATTAAAAATAAGTTAAAAAAAAAAAAAAAATGAATGAATAAATAAATAAAACAAGCGCGGCAGCAGCAGCAGCAGCATCTGCCGTACCTGTGACCAGCTCCCTGATCTCCACGTCGCCGGTCTTCCTCAGCAGGCGCACCAGGGCCGGGATCCCGCCGCAGTTCTTCAGCGCCACCTTGTTCTCGTCGTTGGCTTTGCCGTACACCAGGTTCCTCAGGGCTCCGCAGGCGCTCCGGTGCACCTCGCTCATGCGGTGGTCCAGCAGGTCCACCAGCAGGGGGATGCCGCCCTGTTTGCGGATCTGCGGGGGCGAACAAGATACAAAGAAAAAACAGTAGTTTGAATAAATTCCCAATTTGAAGAAACTCGCATTTCAACTCTTGCACCGCGGATTATTCCTCTCCATCGTTAGTCGTCTTAAATTTGTTGGGTGTGCGTGTGTGTGTGTGTGTGGGAGGGAGGCTGTGCTATATGTGCCAGTCCTGCCTATCAGATTAATAACCCAATATTTGCTAATTAAACATTCTGTGACACAGCTAATGACTGTACTTTGACAAAATGACACTTAATTACAGAGACGAGGGGAGGAAGAGAGCCGTGTCTCCAGCTCTGCTCATAATCAGGAACAGTGACGACGCACTCACACACACACACACACACATATATAAACTGTATATATTTTATATTACATATATTAATATATTTAATTGCCTGTCTGCTGTGCCCTCGTCCTGCTTTTAAAAGCTTCTCAAGCTACACGTACTGCTGCTGAGGTCTGTGCGTGCGCTGCACTACCAGCTCCTTCATAAGGCATTACAATGCACTCTCACTCTCAATGCGTTATGCAACAGATCTTCACAGGGAGCGTTCCAACTTTGACAGGCAACCAGCTGTTTCTCGCCGAGCGGGTAGCCGCCCTTTGTGCCTCGGCCCGCTTTCGCCCTTTTTTCGGGAAGTTAAAACTTCCCCCCTAGCGCCGCAGCAGCAAGAGCGCTGAGCCTTTTAGATCAAGAAGTCTTCGTATTGCTCCCTGGAAATGGATAATCATTAGCTTTTTTTTTTTTTGCCGCGCTTTCAGCATAAACACACAGAGAGAGTGAAAAAATAAATAAAATAGAAAATGCAGTCAGCGCCAGATTTATGATTAGATACTTATACGGCGTTAAAAAGCAATGCAGGCAGGGGCGTTAACGCGGCGGGGACCGACGACGACGACGACGAGGGCATCGCCGCGTTTGCACATTACGGCAGTCGCGTGGCGGCGTGGCACATAATGCCCTCCCCGCGGCGTGACACATTGTTCTCGGTGCCTTTTAAAAACCCTCCCGCCAAGCGCCGCCGCCGCGGGGCCCTTCATCAACCTCGGGGGGGTCAAGGAGTTTAAGGCAGCCCGCGTTTAGTCCCATCGACGGGGGTGCGGCGCTAATCACCGCCGGCTGCTGTGATCACCGCCAGGCTGGTTGCGGCGTGGCTAAAAGCAACTGGTGTGTGTGTGTGTTGTGTGCGCGCGTGTGCGTCTGCTTTTAACACTTCTATCCAATCTCTGATGCAGGGCAACAGGGAGGTTCAGTCAGCCAGACAGCTGGGATAAGCTGTTATTCTACTGTGTTACTCTTGCTTGTATTTTTCTCCTCCTCTGTGTTCTAACAGAGGGGTTCCTGAACTTTTCCACAGCGTGGCCTCCCCCCAAACAGCATTAGCTTCTGGCTGGGGACTCCCTTGGCAAACCAACAGACGATGATACAGAATATGTAAAGAAACATCAACTTTGAGAATGTTGTATGTCACTTTCATGCACAGTAGTAATAAGAACTCTATCAACCGCCACGCTGATAATCATGGCCATTTTTCTGCATGGCTGTAAAGCAATACTTAACGTATGCTACCTCACATTCTCTCACTTTAGCTGGCCAATTATGTGGTTTATTTCTTGCAGCAGTGTCTTCCACGTCTAGTGTCTCTTTCTTCAGTCTCTTTAGTCACAAACCAGTCCGTTTTGCACTACCTGGGGTAGCACGAGGAACAAATCACCTTGACAAATGGCACAAACTGGCACGGCACACACTTTAAGCCATGATTGATGTGTTTGACTGGCAGGCAATCATATGATACATTATGAAACAATAATTTCATTTTATGTGATGATAATAATCGAAAGAGAATTAGATTCTATGACTCATTCATTGATTTATTTTTTCATATCTTCTCTCCAATTTTCAGCAGCCACTCTAGCGCCCCCTGGCAGCCCCCACTTTGAAACCACACAGCAGAAACCACGAGTCAACTCAGCAGGTGACAGCGGCAGCAAAAACACAATGGAGGGAGCAGAACCAGTTCTTTTGATCATCCCCTGCAAAAAAACAAACAAACAAAAAACGCCCTACGTAGTCAAACAGACCAATGGTTTAAACGAGCGCAATAAAAGTTGAGTTTCCCCGCGGCACAAATGAAACGACGAGGTTCGATGAGTGGATCGGTCTTTCTGATCGTTAACGTTAAACAGGCTTCGCCAATCGACCTTCCCCCAAGATGTGATGCAACGGCGAAGCAACGGCCCAATGAGCCCTTAAAAAAATAATAATAATAAAAAAAAAAAAAAGTCAGCTGCTCAAGAGATCGGCGTGGACCACAAAGTTTCTGGTGGAGCGCGATCGGAACTGGGTAACGTTTTTAGATCGAGTGAAAGAATAAGTGGGCAGCTGACTGGGTGAAACCTGCAGGAGACGCGTATTCAATTGAATACAATCAAACATGGTGAAACATTTTTCTCCGGGCTCTGTGTCACACGGACGAGTGAGATACATTTCTGTGTGGTGGGCCGGGTTTGAGGCGAGTGGGGTAGAAAGGCAAACAGGGGGGAAAAACAAAAAAAAAAAGACAAACAGATCGCTGAGGTGTTTCGATGACGCTGCAGGAGTTTATCCGGCAAAATGACTTTGCTTATCTATTCAATTAAAGCGGATTAAGGGGAATGCGGTGACTGGCAAAGCCCGCACCGTTGGCCACAACAATTACCTCCACCCGACTTGCCCTCCCTCCACTCCTTCCTTGTTTCCCACACCATGAAATTTTACCCATCTCCTCCTCTTCCTATGCCCACTCTTGCCGATCTTCCCGTGTCACCGCCAATCGGCCATCCCGCAACAGCCATCACGCGATCGCTTTGCGTCACCTCGGAGGCCCGGCGGCGCCTCTGTGCTCGGCGTTTCACGCGAAGAAGAAGATTAGGGGCGGACATATCGATTTGGCTTTTTGTCTGCCGCCCGCGACAAAATTGGTAACCCATGGCGACAGCATCGCCGTGGAAACGGCTGGCGGCGGCGGCGACAACTCCGCCGTCGGGACTCGGAAGGTGCCGCCGGTGCCGGGATACGCGGCGACACCCCCCCGCGTAAATGCTTAACAAGCGCGCGCGAGTCGCCGCATGTGGAATGCTGAGACCGACCAGAGATGGTTTATCGTGTCTCAAGCAGACACCTTTCTCACTACCTGTCAGCTTCGGGGAGCAGCTGACCGTTTAGAACCATTTAACTCTTGCCTAATTGAGTTCTTGGCCTGAGGCTGGCGCTCCCCTCTGAGGCATTCAAAACTGGGTCAGAAACAGCATTAACCTGTGTGCACCTCGTACATTGTTCTACTCACTTTGCAGCAGCGTCCATGATGGAATACGAAGAAATCCATGATCGCATAACATTTATTTGTTTGTGTGTGTTGGGGGGAAGGGAAGGGAAGCTGAGAGGGGGCTGTCAATTCCTCCCTATCACAGCTACCCAGGGTGGAGCTGATTGAAGCCAATGTGATTTTTATCTACCGTAACGCCACTAAAGCAGCTCTCAGAGCCATTTTGAACAGTACGGAACGTGACAGGAAATCCAACAGGGGATGCTAACGGATCGACAACTACAAAGCGACATTCACCATTGCCATCGCCGAGAATCGAAGCATCTGCGTTTACCTCGATTAGGCGCTTTTATGACCCACCTGTGAAAATGGGGGGGTTAGTAGGAGGGGGCTGTGGGGTAATTCTCACTCGAAAACACCTTGGCGTGCATTTTTATTTTCTCTTTGATATTTAGGCTAATTGGGACCTGAGGAGTGTAAAAACAGAAAATTATCTTTTTACATGTATGGTTTCTGAGAAAAATGACGTCCACATATGAGATATTACACATTTTATACATATTTATACACATGCATATTTTGCAAAATTCGACTTCCATAAACACTGAACACTTTTAGACATAGTTGAACAAGAATCAACCATGAAATTTGACTGGGTCGGTTATCGGCCATCTTGAATCTAACATGTGATGTGTTATACTCTTCTTCCACCACTAGGTGGCAGGTTAATGTTCTCCTAAGTGGACACCAGGCCCTTGTAGACCAAAATTGAATATTGTGGTCTAGAAAACCCGACAAATGTGATGTTGATATTAGTGTTGTGTACAGACAGCTAAATATGCTCTTAACTTGCCATCCATAGAGGATTTTTTTTTGGATAATTTATGATGTGAATTGCTGGAGTCCAGGATTAAAGTGAAAAACTGGGGGGAGTGCAACGTTGGACCTTTGATGAGGAGCTACTCTGTGATCCACGGTGGGAGGACGGACGATGATCCGCGCTAAAGTGATATCATTGGCGTGGGAGAGGCGCAAGCCAACGTGCGAGGTGAGCGCTAAATGGAGCTAATAATTGTTGGAGACGGCGGCGGCAGGAAGGACATAAAGCTAGAGGACACCATCCTTTTGCTTTTAGCGCTCCGCTGGATAAATGGGTATCGACGGGGCTGCGGCACAAAATGAATTAGCGACGCGGGAGAACTTCGGTCGGACGCAGAGTGAGACGCCGCATGCACGAGCTCACGCTGGGAGAATCTCTCTGTAAGGTGTGTGTGTGTGTGTGCGGAGTCGACAGGCTGCCTTTGTGGTCAACTTGCAAGCTCCATCCGTCCACGCCCCTAAAATTAAATCAACACATTCTGACGCCAAAAAACAACAACAAAAAAAAGAAGACAAAGCCGCCCCTCTTCCTTTCCCTCCCGCCTTCGCTCCGCCTCTCGTTGGCCCCCGTGGCGTGTCTCTTTAGCAACAAATAGCAGCCGTGTTGTGGCTGCATTTAGCTGCTCAGCGTGTCCCCGGCCATCTGTGTCTGTCTGGCTGACTGAAAACTCGGATTACTCGCTCGGCAGCCAAACGAGCCCGAGTTGCGGTTTCCCGGCCACCGGAACGCATTCGGCGCTTTCAGAGAGTTGAGATAAAAGGCATTTAGATGTTGTTGAATTTTTTTGTTTGTTTTTTTTTTCACTCGGCCAGATGGAGGACTTTGCAGAATTGTAAACAGTGATTTTCTTGTCTGAGGACATTATTTTGGGGGGATAAATAGTTCCAAAGTCGTCCTGATCCACTTTGCATCGACCTGCAACCGCTCAGGTTCTAAATTGTCAGGATCACATGATGCAAGAATCTTTGTAAAATGTCCACACTGCAGATGCAATCGTCTCAGTCTGCTCGTGCATTCAGGAAAACAAGTTAAATATGCCAAATAACTTTTGGAAACTGTCCTCCGTGTCAGGCTAAATATTACAACGCAAGTACTAAATGGCTTTGAAAGGAGGAAAATATTAAAGCAATGAGTGATTCAAAACTACTTGAGTGTTTCAATGTCTCATAGTAACCTTTAAAGTGGTTTGCCAGGGGTTCAAAACTTTTCAAATGCTATTTTCCCATTTTCTGCATCCCCTTTTTAAATGGCATCTGTTTTTTTTAGAATTTCTTTCTCTTGTATTAAAAAACCCCCAAAAGCTCCTAGGAATAAATATCAAATATGATTATGATAATTAGATTGCCGCGCAGCAGGAGGTCAGGACTGAAATCGGTGGGAGGAGGAGGGCAACTAATAAAAAACAATCAATCACAATGAAAAAAATGGCGGTTACACAGAATTTTGAGACTTTTTACGTGATTAAAGAGGTATAATAGCCATCTTACGTCAGTGTAGATTGACTCTCTGTGGCTTTGCGACTGTCTCTGTGCTAAAACCGAGCTTGTCGTTCAGACCCTCCGTCTTTAAAAAAAAAAAAAGTACTTTTTTGAAGCTATGAAAAAAAAAAAAAACATCGATTGACACCCTCTTCAAAAAGACCATGAACTGCTTATTTTTGCTCCGCTGACTTCTTTCAAGTTCTGAACAACTGGAACATAAAGAGGACGTGAGTGAAAAGCGTCAGCGAGAGTCAAGATGTTCCAACACATGCTCGCCGATTGTCGCGACAGTCGTACAGCTAACGCGCACGTGCGCGCGCGCACACACACACACACACACACACACACATACATAAACACATCTGTGTTCGGGCCCCTCAGGACGATCAAACACAAAGGGATAAAAGCTTCTGCTGACATCAGAAACACTTCAGAAATATTAAAAAAAGGGGCTTGGGAAGAGAATGTGCTGCAGCCGTGAGAAAAGCGGTTTTTCGTAATAAGGGAGTTTAAACTCAAACGTGTTGCTTTAGTTATTTTATTTTACAAGGACTGCTGTTATTCATGCACCCCCCCCACAAAAAAAAAATTAAAAAAAATCTAATCCGATCAAAAAGGGGCCTTGTTTGATATAAGAATATTCATCTTAACACCAGTTGATTGACGTTAAAATTCCAGCGTAATCCACTTCTCACGCAGCCAATCCTGTGTTTCGCCGCGCAACGCAATCAAACGTATGTTTGAGTGTTTGCAGATCGGCGAGCGCCGGGCCTCGCTTTCGCTCTGGCACGGCGCCCCTCCTGGATTTAATTTGTATAAATAGTGTTTAGCTGTACCTCGGGGGGCCCCCGTGCGCAAAGCCAATCAAACAGAACGTTGAAGGCGCGTCCGTGCGCTACCGGCGCCGGTCCCTCCATTGTTGGACGCCTCCATTCAGGCAATAATTACTCCCGTCACAATGGCTGCGGGCACTTGTTGCGCGATGCAGCGGGGGCGGAGGAGGGAAAAAAAAAGGGGCCTTTCTGTAAACGTGAGTGTCTTTGTGCGGGTGTGTAATTGGGTGGGTGTAAATGAAAATTAGCCGCGTCTGGCGGTTAGGCCTCCGTTAATTCCCCGCGCTTGCATGTTGCAATAGCATTTCTCTTGAATTGTTATTATTTACTATTGTTGTTGCGATTAATTCAGTGCTGTTGTGTTCCACGTTGCCTCTTTTCTTTTATTAGACTTTGAGGTGAAACCACCTTTCTCAGCAAGGTGGTTTCACTTAAAGGAGGACACGGTAGCGGCTAATTATTAGCATCCAGTGAAATGAATCCCTAAGAGACGGATCCGGTGAAACTGACCGGAAGCCACCAGTATTGCTTTTCTTTTTTTTTATGATGTAGAGTGGTGATACTAATGGCAGCATTAAAATTAAAAGGCGGCAGAAGAAGGATTGCGGAACACATGAAGCATCTGCTGCAAGAAGAATGCCCATGTTTGCCGCCATACAGTGAATGTACGAATTAAGCTTTCATTCACATGCTGTAAAGTTACAGTGAAACATTGCAATATATGTTGCTCATATTAGGTTTGGGGATAATAGACGTTCCCCCACAGAAGCTAGCATTAGCTTACAGTGAAGAAGCCACTTAGACATTCAACACACTTAGACATTATCAGCTGAAGTTTACGTTAGCTAGCGAAAGCACACCAGCTACCAACTGAACAATAGCAAATATTAGCCTACAGTGTTGGAGTACAGGAGATTGGTCTTGGTCTCAAGACCACTTTCTAAGGGTCTCAGAGGCATTTTTACTCGGTCTTGTCTCGGTCTCGGACTGAGCGGACTCAGGGTTTTTGATCAAGACCGGTCGAGACTTCAATAACAGATAATTATTCCTAGTTCATTTATTCTTTATGAAGCAAAGTTGTTTTGTTTTTTTTGAAAACGGTTCAAAATAGCTGGCAAAGCAGCAAAATGTGAAAGAAATCTAATCTTGATTAATGTCTCGGTCTTGGTGGGTGCAGTCTTGACGACAACACTATTAGCCTAACATGAACTCCGTCTCCATTTCTCTACTTCATATTTCCAGGAGCGGACGCTAGGCTCGCTCATCGCTAATTGGAGGCCACTGTCAAACAACATCCACACAACTAGCCATGGTGCCGCTAACGCTGGCTGTCACCGACGCTTATGAGGCACCCCCAATGTAAACACCAGTAATGACAGCGCAACATACACAAATTGCTCATCGGATTCGCCTATAGAAAAAATAAAGAAAGTGGATTGCCCAGCATGCACTGGCACTATGGAGGCTTGGATGCATCTGGAATGCAAATATATCTTGAGGCTTGTGCGCGGTCACATTTTTTGCCGCCGATATTCCAAAATAAAGGCACAAACCACTGCAAAGGAGCCACTTTTTCACTTTGCGATATCAAGCACAGGTGTCAGGTCGCTATCTCGTTGGTGCGGCAAAACGGTTCAGGCAACGGTCGGCGGCAAACAGAAACAATTTTAGTCAACTGTCGGCCGACGTTCGGGGACACAGAAAAGCGTTTTGCCCTCCTGCATTAAGTCGTTCCGGGGGAGCGGGAAGAAGGCGATTTCACACAATTTGCCAGTTTTTATTTCCCGTCGCTCCGGCAGCGGCAGCAGCCGCACGCGCCGTCACTGAACTGTCGCCACTTTTGCTGAGGTTTCCAATCTCCTCCATCTGATAGCGCTGCCTGAGAGAGTTCCATTATGTGGAGTGTGCCACCGCCGGGGGGAAACCCCGCGCCCTCATGTTGGCGCCAGGCCATGATGATTCAGACCCAGATGTTTTCCTTCTATTTTAAAACATCTCAGATGATGTTGTATTTAGAGGATGAGTACGTCATGTGACCTGCGAAAGCGGTTCCGTTGCAGGATGTGTGTCGCCGTCTTTTTGAATCGGGTGTTACAACTCGATATGAAAGTTTCAAAAATTATTAGACGGGCACAACTCATTGGCGGGCGCCACAACGCCGGCTACAAACCTCGGCTTTGATCTTGTTGTCTCCGAAGCAGAGGTGCTGGAGGTAGGCCGCCGCGTTGGACTGGACCGACGGGAACTGGTGCTGCAACATCTGGATCACCTCTGGCAGCTCCGGATCCCTCCACCCAAACTCTCTGCGGAGACACGGAACACAGAGGCTGAGTCATTGCTGCCGCCGCGCCTGGAGAAATAAAATGAATCACTCATCCAACAGATTCAGACGCTGGGCTGAAAATTTTCAGCGTTGCACACGCTCACCTATCTGTTGAGTTAATTCATTTGTGGATCTGTTTACTAGTTTTTTTTTTGAGTATGACTAACTCAAAGTCTGGGGCATGAATTGGCTCACAAGCATGGATCCATAAATAGCGCTAGACTTCAGATAATATGCTTACAACACATTGATTCATGTTTAGTTTCACTGTACAGATTGACAATGTTATCAGTCATGTGACTTGACACTTGCTCAGAGGCAAATTAATGAACACATTTGTACCACAATATTGTCTGAAGATATATTGATTTCAAACAATTCATCCAATTATTTCATTATTATCATTATTGAGTGTCATTATTTCTGATGCTTGTGAATTGATCTTTTTCTTCAGTGGACCAAATTAAAAATAAAGCCTTGGAAGCAACGAAGTGTTTGGCTCGCGTCTCCCGTCGCGGCCTGCGCCGCCGTCACCCACCTCGCAATATTTTCTCCGGCCTTTATTTATTCCTTTAAACTGTCAACTCCGCCGACGTCTGAAGAGGAGCCGGCGTCGAACGCGCCGCGGCCGCATCGATCGCGGGGTTTCGCCGATTGATTTTCTTGTTTGTGCCTTCATGCTCTCAGCTCTCAAATATTGATGAGGGGCGGTGATGGCGCTTGTGCAAGGTTTTTTTTTTTTTTTTTGCAGCCTGAAAAAGCCAAGACCGGACTGCTGGCGCTCATCTCGGCTAGGATTGAGCAAAAAGGCCACCGTGAAACGTCGGGCGAAAAAAAAAAACGGGTGGGGGGCGCGCGTTCGAGGGGGGGAGCAAAACGTGGCTGCCGAAGATAAAGCGAGCTGCGCCGCGGACGGCCCTTTATCTGCCGAATGATAACTGTTCCATTCGGCTATAAAGCGGGAAGTGAAGGAAGAGGGCAGAGGAGATATAGAGCGTGGGGGGGGGGTTCCCAAGGCATTTAGGGGATTTAGGAGGAGAGACCCTTAAACAACACTCCTTAAATCATACAGTCAGATACCATCAGGGCAGTTTGTTTGTGTGTGTGTGTGTTTGTGTGGCAAGATTAAGATAAGACCATGATGTGTGTGTGTGTGTGTGTGTGTACACAATTGTCCCCGCGCCTGCGTGTCCCCGTCTCACTCTTGGCACATTTCGCACCCGCGCCGACCTCGCGGAGACGACGTGCGCGCCTCCGTTTGCGCTCGGCGTCGCACACTAGCGGCTAATAGAAAAGGAGGGTGATCTGCCGATAAGATAGGCATCGCGGCTTGCCATTAATTCAAAAAAAAAAACAACCCATGCTTTGGTGGAGGAGAGCAAGTGGAGTGCAGAGGCGACAGGATAGGACGACGACGACAACAACCAAGATAAAAAAGAAAACAACGAAAAAATGGCAACTGTGGGTGCGACTGGCACGATGGAGCCGCCATGGAACAAAACACTCGGGCGCCAAGGAGCGACGAGCCGACGGCCCCGAGAAGTGATGCAGGCTGGGAAAATGACGGTCGCGATCAAAGGGACGAAAAAAATTAAACCTGCAAAAACTGCATGGTTTGCACGGAATGGCACTTCTTGCGGCGCATTTCCTCACGTGGCTTTGCGACGTCGTGCCGGTTGGGGGTAACGGCGGAGTGCGAACGCGAGGATCGTCATTGAGAGCTCCGCTAGTTGCCCGCACCCCCCCGCATTTTCTTGCCTCCATCCCGCGAAAAAACTCCGACAACGGTTCAACAATGCCGACTCTGATGCTAATTGGCAGGAATGGCGGCGGATCCTCCGTCTGCAGGGAGATGAAGGTGGAGGCGAGGATGTTTGTGTGTGTGTGTGTGTGTGTGTGAGCGACGGCAATGCATCTTCCTCCTGTTGCATCACCTGCTGTCATGTTCCCTGAACTCAAACGGGGGTGGAGGGGTGCAAGGTGCGGTGAGTAACGCGTTGAATAATGTAGCGGAGACGGTGATGAATGGCGACGGAGCCGGCAGAAGAGAAAAGAAGATACGAGCGGCGCGAGATGAGGGCAGGAGCTGCGCGGCCTCGGACGCTGGACAAACGAGGGAAAACACGGCGCAAATCTCGGAGGCGGCGTGGATTTGGACGTCGGACGCGTTCGTACGAGGACGCCCTTGAGCTTCTGATCGGAATGAGTATTTTTCTTCTATTATAGACGCAAATACTCTGGATGTTGTCTTCGTACGTTTGCACGTTTCGACGCAAAGACCTCAGAAGGTCACGTGAAAGAAAAACACAAACAATCGTACACATTAAATCAAAACACAATAAATCCCATTCAGTTCTCTGCTCGCAATTGCTTCCATGGACTCTTATCACAAAACATTTTTTTAATCGTGACGAACGCTCACACAAGTGAAGACTAATGACACAGCCAAAGAGGCTTTTCAGCGGCGCTAAAAAGAACGAGAGCATTTAACAAGTCTTGTGTTTCCGCTATGGCTCCACTTGTGCTCGCCACTTCGGCCGCCGCCAACGAGACGTCAAAGTCGACCAAGACTTAAAAATAGACCGGAAACAACATTTGCACAAGCTCAAGTAAGTCGATTGTCGCTGCGTACCCCTCCCCCGCCCCCCAGTTCCCGCGGAAACGTATGACGCACGCTTCCAAAAACCCCCGGAATAACATCCGTCAGTGTTGCGGACTGACAGCTCCACACAGGAAGCCTGTCCCCCCCTCTTTTGCCTTAATCTGATTGGACAAGGCCTGTCATGTCCGCTAAGTGATTGGAGGGTCAGGGATGGACACAGTGACAGCGCGCCGCATACCAAAGCAGATGCTAATTAAAGGCCGAGCATCAATCTTCATCACGCTGCCCTGATAGAGGAGAGGAGAGGAGTAGTGGGGACGGAGGGGCGGATAAAATATAGATGACGAGCAAACAGAGGGGGGGCGGGTAAAAAAAAAGATGTTCAGCTGGTTGATTTGCTCACCCAGTGGCCCTTTTTGTTTCTTTTCACATTAGAGGCAGAGGAGTTTAAAGTTTGACTCCGGCTGAGAAAGAAACCAACCTCTCCGATATCTTTCAAATCAAACCACCAGGCTGCTCTTTCTTCTGCTCGTTTCATCACTGGAATAATTGCATTAAGCCCTTCCCTGATACCATTTCTCTCACAGATCCTTTGATTGCAAAAAAAAAGAAAAGAAAAAAAAAAGAGTAATTTCCTCTTATAAAGGTTGGAGGACGGGGTTCTTGGCCAGTTATGGTTGCAGCATGCGCTAAAAATCACATTGCAAACCTTGTTTGTCGTTTTCAGCCCATCGGCTCACATATCTCTGCACGTGTGCGGCAGATCGCTGCAGGTAATTTGATGCGAAGGAAGAAGGAGAAAAAAAAAAAATCAACAACTGGAATGAGGCGATAAGGACGCGCAGGCGCCCGAGTGCCGGGGCGTCGTTATCGAATTGCAAAAAGCAAGATGTAATCTGCGAGAGGAGCCGACTGCACTGATGTGTGCCACAAACAAATTAGAGTTGAACGGTGCGTCAAAGTTCCGTGAGGATGCGAGAATGGCGCGTTGAAACGGAGCGAGCCGCGGACGCCCGTCACACTCTGTGAGTTTGAGTTTGCGCGCCTTTGGCGGGAACCCACAGATGATGGGAAAAAGCAAACTTTGTTTTGGTTCCCTCAAACAGGTTGGTCCCGCTGAGATCAGAAACCTCAAAACCTCAGCAGTGTTTGCTTTTTTTCTCGCATCTTCAAGGACAAAAAACGCAAATGTCTGCCACAGCACAGGGGGGTTTGATGAAGAAAACAAACAACAACAAACAGCTAGTTGGGGGAAAATAAAAGAGACGCACGCCCCAATAACACATGCGTCACCCCGGCGAACAAATACAGACGGCAGTGGAGTAGCAGGGAAATCTACTTGAGAGCAAAGCCTCCCATCCGCTGACGCGTCCCCCTCGATCTTCCCTCTGCTTGAACCTGCCTCTCCGCGGCCATTTGGCAAAATGGGCCTGACGGGCACTCAGGGAGATCGCCGCTCCCGGTGTGAAAAGAGGCGAGGGGGAGGAGGGGACGTCTCAAAGCCACTCAGGGGCGCACGTCATACAGAGAGCAGAGGGGGGAAGAAAGAAAAATCAGAGGGCATGAATGACAGACCGCGGTTGAAAGCAGAGAAGGGAAATGAGGAGAGGCGGAAAGAGGAAGTGCGCTCTTCATCTCCTCGGTATTAGCGGCCACATATAGCGGCCGCTTCCTGCCTTTTCTTCCGGTTTTACCTCCTTTTGTCACATCCACCTGCAATTTTCATCTCCGGCCCTGCTGAGGTGAGTTTCAGGTTTGCTTTTTTTTCTCTCTCTCTCCAACCCTCCCCAGCTGAAGCCCATCTTGCTGCCGCCGCCGCTGCCTCACACACACACACACAGATGTGAGAGGGAGGAGGGAAAATCAATGAGCCCTCTCTGAGGCATCTTCCAGCTGGGACTTTGAGGATCAGGAGGGCGAATGAGTGAAGACAAAAGGAACACGAGTGAGAAGGCTGCTGCTGAATGAGGCGGAGGGACGAGAATGATGCGCGCGCACGCACGCGGCCAACCGCAACCTCAACAAAAAGGACTTTGTCTGAAAGGTCGTTGCATTGTTGGTGTTTTTGATTTGCAGCTGGATGGAGGCGTGGACAGGACACAGCGGAGGAAGCGGGCAGCGATTATATTGGTTGCGCAAACAACAACAGCGGCGCTGCACCTAGGGAAATTAGCTGAACGGGCAGATTCCCCAGGCCTGATTGAATGGCGCGCTAAGCTAGCAGGCTAGGTGTGAATTTATATGCGTGCAAGACGCTTTCCAAGGCGGCGAGCTATAGAATAAACACACAGAGAATGCAGTTAATAGCAGAGGTGGGGACGTTCGTCAATGGGGGAACCCTTCAGTAGATAAATTAACCGCACGGCATTCAATATGGCACGTGCATTGAGGAAACCATTAGGTTCTAATGTCTGGAAGGAGGCACAAGGCAGAACGCATTCGCACACCATTCGATTATCCCCTGCCCCACCTGCCGCGTTTGCTGATCGGTAACTTTCAGATTGGTGGCACCATTCCCCGGCCACGCGGCGCAATTACCGGGTGTTTACACAGCCGAACGGAGGGCGCTGGAAAACACGCGCTCAAGTCGAACATTCAGTAGACGGAAAGGGGGGGGGGGGGAGCGGGACGACTCGGATCGTTACCATGTATCACACAACTGGCTCGTTAAAAATGAAACCAGCCTGCTCCCGCCCCCCCCGGAATAAAATGACCAAAGCGGTTTAGCTGCTGCCGTTCGTCGTAGCGACGTCGCCTCTGAGAGCTTCATTTGTGAGACGGTTGTCGGCAACGACGGACAAACAAAACACTCGGAAACGGTTGAACCGAGGGGAAATCTTTTCAAAACCTCGAACACAGAGATTGTGGTGTTGTAAATTCAATTACTTCAAGAAACGTCTCATCTGGTTTACTAAACAAAGACGGTGGCAGTTCTCATTAGATCCATTGTCCCGGAATAGCACAAGGCCGATCTTAAGCACCACTTCTTCATATCGTCTGGCAGTATTAGCGGTGACAATTTCAGCATCACATTTGGAAATAACGCCAGAAACTCAAAGAGGACGGGCGCCCGGGAAAAAAAATAATCATAAGCGACGCTGATTAAAGTTCAAAAGCGTGACACGGAACGCTGTACCTTGATTTTTGTTCCAACGGAACACAATAGGAACACAAACTGTCGCTGTCGCCGTGCTCAACGAGTCTGAGGGAGACTGGTGATGCAAATCAAACGGCTGGCCCGCCCAGAGCACTCAGCCAATCAGAGTCCGCAGATGAAAGAGAGCATCTTCTAAAAAATTACTGGCCCATTGTCTCATGTTTTTAGGAGCCCAGATGCTAATCACGACAAAAGTGACGAGGCATGCTATTTTTAGACTGATGAACCCGTGTGTGTCTGTGTGTGTGTTTGTGTGCGCGCGCGTGTGTGACCAACAGAACAGACCTTTAAGCCTCGCCTTCTAATGAAAGTGGCATTTACTGCCATTGCGTGTCCATGTGCATCACGCCAACGCAAATTATATAGAATTATCCTGCCATGTGCAAATCACACTGATAAGGTCAAGCTGGATATTAGCGTGGTCCTCGGCTGCGGGCGAGTTCACCCGCTATCAGATCCTTGTTACGCAGTCGCAGACATACCACAGGGGTAAAGAGAATCCTGGCTTGACATTAAACAAGAGATATCTTGAATGGCAACATTTACCCTCAGAGGCTGCCGGCGCTCTCTTTTCATTTTTTTCCCCTTCCTTTGTACGTCCCGCCTCTGTCCTCCCCTCTCACACACACACAGCCATCCACACACCTCGGAATGACATCAAACTAACAGCGAGGGGGGAAACGTCACCGCGGGGGCAGCGCGAAAAAGCCACTTTTACTAACATCTTCGTCGCAATTTTTTTTTTTTTCCCTGCCATCGTATCCCTTTTTATTTCTCCCCCAAATCTCTGCCTTTCACCCCGACTTGAAGGCACGCACCGGGGGGGAAGAGTGGAGGCGAGGGTGACAGGTTACAGCTATTTCGCTGAAAGCCTTGACTGACAGTTCCTATTTGAGGTTCAGTCACAGCCAGCTGGACATGTTGGGTGTCTTCAGCTGTCTTCGGCGTCTGAGAGCTCTGCGAAAGCGTGACTGGTGGCGGCCGCGGCGCTCGCAACATGCCACCGCTGAGAACTTTGCTCAAAATAAAATAAAAAAAAAAAAAGTGAGTGAAAATACATGAGCGGCCAATCACGCGTCGTCAACAAAACAACAGCTCTTCTTCTTCTGTCATCATCATCATCGTCATGGTCAGGATCCCGCAGATGCTTCAGACCCCCCTACGCCAATTGAATCACTCAGATTTCAACTCGCTCGTCCAATGCTGCCAACCTCCACTACAAGCCAATGTCAAACGATCTAAAGCACAGAGTAACTGTTACTTTATCTTTTTTAACTAAAGTAATTTAGTGAACTAAAGTAATTAGTAATTGATTACTTATGAAACAAAGTAGTTCAAGAAGTAATTAGATTACTTTTTGAGGGAGTAATCAGTCATCAGTAGTTGGATTACTTTTATGGAGTAATACCAACAACACTGCTTAAGAGTTATTTCAATAAAGAGCTAAATACCGTTGGGCTTCTAGGACAGATATTTTACTGGTACGCTTTTGTTCATTATTGAATTGACATTAAAGCCCATGTTTCCGACATATCCTGTTGTACATTCTCTCTCCTGTGAGAAACCGGCCCCTCTGTCAGATTTTAGAACCCATTGCGGCCCACGAGTCAAACAGTTTGCCCACCCCTGATCTAAAACGTTGATGGTGGAAAACTCAGGGAACTCTGTCTCGCTCGACTTAGACTTTTATCTGCCTGGTTAATTCCCAGCAATGATCTGATTGGTTCGCTGGCCTGCTCGTCTTCCCAAATTTGGGCTTTTCGTTGACTCCGTGCGCCAAGTTGATGCGTCTTAAACGTCCCACAAAATGGACGACATGCCTCAAATTTGTATATTTTGTGGCTGAGTGATCGGCAGCGCCGCGGCTCCATCCCAGCCCTTTCGCAGATAAACTGATTCTCAGATTCGCTCCTGATAAACACAATCAGCGCTCGCGCTTCCCTCAATTTCATTCCCCAGCGAGCAGGTGGGATCCCGCTGAGCCGTCAACGGCGCCGCTTTATCATTCCCTTTGAGCTCGACACCTTTAACGTCAAAAGCTCCCCCCGCGCTAACTATATGCACACAGTTAGCGGTTCACCCCGCACCGCACGGCCCTCCGTGATTTATGGAGCAATTCTGATCTGGGCTTACGTTTCACCTTGAGGTGACTAAACTCTGCGGCGCGAAGGGGTCTTAATACTCCTCCACTCGCGCAATCGCGAGCGGAACGAGCGAGATGACGCAACGGGGGAGGGAAAAACTAATAAGGCAACAATGAGCCCAGGCACCTGCTAACACATTAGCTGGGATCGGGGGGCACTATTATGAGGAGGAGTGGTAGGAGCGCCACCGCGAGGGCCAAAAAAGCTGCCGCGCGCGAAAGAAGCAACAAACCTGCCGATCACAGAAGGTGACTGCACAGCGATGATGACATGTAAAGTAAGAGGCGGAGGCGTTAGAAAAGTGAGCAACGCAGCACAACGTGATACTAAAGGAATAATTATGGAGGTGAGGAAAACGCTGCCATCGCGGGCTTATGAGATAATGATCATTCCGCAGGAGCGGTCTGATTAGTGCCATTTTTTTGTACTTTTTTTTTTTTTTTTTAAATAGTTCTCCTGTGTAGGACTTCAAAGTGCGTAGAAAAGCAGATGGCGAGAAGCAAAAGGACGGCAAAACGCGAGGATCTAAAGACGGAACCATCACGACGTGGCTCGGGTCGAGCAGCGCGAGGATTCAACGTGGCAAAAACTGAGTAAAAAATCCAAACCGATCCAAACACGAGGACGAGACAAGCAGCTGCCATTTTACCTCTAGCGTAGACCAGGGCACATCTTAGTCTACTTTTTCAGCTGCAGAATTTCGGGCTGAATAAACAAATGGTGTGGAAGCAAGTCACGGCACATTCTGAAAGGGTCTTGGGAGACTCAGACTCAAGCTTGAAAACGTTACTTTTCTCCAAGAAATGCAGAGCCCTGCAGCGTGCGCGGCTGTGGTTTGGCTTCTGGGTTGCTTGTATTGCGCCCTCCTCCCTTTGTGCGCACCCACACACAAAAACACAAACACACACTTATTTTTCAGGGCTGGGGAGGGGGTTATTTGTTGTGAGATATTCAAGTGAGCAACATTTTAATGACACAGACGAGTGGATTCTCCA
This sequence comes from Thamnaconus septentrionalis, assembly GCA_009823395.1. Classification (NCBI taxonomy): domain Eukaryota; kingdom Metazoa; phylum Chordata; class Actinopteri; order Tetraodontiformes; family Monacanthidae; genus Thamnaconus; species Thamnaconus septentrionalis. The sequence continues at coordinate 10,423,532 of CM020520.1, forward strand.
AAGTGGTATAATTTGGGGAGAAAACTTTCATTTTCCACGTTTGCTCATCCTTGCAAAATGATTGCCGGCATGAAAGTGAAACCGCGGGATGGGATGGAGGGCTGGAAAGACTCGCACTTAGGAGGTTAAGAGGGGTCTGCGAGGGCCCTTTGGAAGCTAATATGAGTGCAGATCCGGAGCTTAAACATTGTCCAAATATTTAACAGAATCTTTGGAAGAGCACTGGTTGTCATTAAGTGCAAATAAAAACAGATTAGAATCATTCCTGACAGTTTTACATGCAACTGGAACAGGATTGACATGAAACTCTTGTTGAAAACTTTTTTTTTTTCCCCTGCTGATCTGCCAGGATCTTCAGAGAAAAGGAGAAAAAAAAAGGAAAGAAACCAGAACTGTGGAAACCGCTGAAGTGTTTCAGGAAAATACACAGAGGAACAAAATGTACACAAGGGAAAAACAAACACACTCGCACTTGAATGCACATGTTAGCTTTGTGCCAGTGCCCACGGAAGCGTGTTAATGTCCTCTCGGCAGGCACACCTGCACTAAGGAGGGGAAGACAACCCCGTCTCCCCCACCAAAAAATAAATAAATCTGCAATCCATGCTACAATTCCACCAAAAACGCTGTGATACTGACGTCTTATCAAATGAAGACGCACACACTTCTTTCTTTTTTTTTTTTTTATCAGGGGAAGGGAACTAGGGCCGGATTGACTGGCTTAATAGACACAGAGGACAACAGGGAGACGTGTTGCGCGCTGTGTGTTTAGACTAATCACTGTCAGGTCTTCTTCTCCGAGTGCCGGGATGCAACGGAGAGATGAGCACTGACAGCGTGAGGCGGAAGATGGATGGGTGCTCCTCACTGAACGGGCGCCGAGGGGGGAAGAAGAAAAAAAAGCCAAACAACCTCTTCGATCAAATATGTTTTCTTTACCCGCAAACAACTGCGAAAGAAACTAATTACCAGAAAATACTGCGTCAAATTTAAAGTGTATCGTAACAGCATTTCCCCACAAAGCTAATCACCCCGGATGAAATGTTTTGCAGTTACAAAGGGTGCTGTACATTGACTTTTTTTTTTTTAGACAAGTTTGTACAAACAAACAAGTTTCGGTGGGCTAGGGTGTCTTTTCCTAAGGCGGTAATCAGCCACTTGCAGGCTGATCGACGCATTTGGAACGGGGAAGAGGACTCACTTTGTATATGGTGGCTTGGCGAGAGCTGCTAATGCTCTTCCCAATCCAGATTTATTTTGGGAATCAAAGCTCTGGCGTACAGCAGACGGCGCCGGAGAGATCACGGTGTGTACGTTGAGGCTTCCGCGCGGGCAAGTGTGATTGTAGTTTTGGCAGCTTTTTTCAATGCTAGTCCTTTTGCTCCGCTGTTCCATTTCCGAGAGTAGCTCTTATGTGAAAGTCCTTGGTGAACAAGTGTTACGGTACTTATCTAAGAGGATTATTAAGACCGCGAACGGTGCCGGTGGATTAAAGTAAGAAGAAAAGGTAACGGTGGCAGAATGAAACAGAAACACTGACACCGTTTTGCTGTTAGATGTCACAACAATGCTTGAACTTTTCTGTGCGGCACAATTGTAATGAGCAAGTCTTAGAGAGATACAAGTCAAAATCATCATTGGGGGTTATCACTGCTTGTGAAGAGGTGAAAGGGATTCATTTGAAAGAGCAGGTTGGAGGAGCTGCTACTCTGAGGCGACACCTGAGCACGCCAGCAACTGGCGAGCAAACTGGACTGCATGGGATCGCACAGAACAAAGAAAACATTTCAATCTCAAATCAGCTAATTACACCCAAGAAGGTCACTCCCTTGCAGAGTTACTCCATAAAAGTAATCCAACTACTGATTAGTGATTACTCTTTAAAAAGGTAATCTAACTACTTTGTTTCATAAGTAATCAATTACTACTTACTTTAGTTAAAGATAAAATAACAGTTGAGAACTTGCACATAATGTACAACGAACCACAACATTCTTTCATTTAGACGAGATAAACTCAAAATAATGTTTATTTCCAGCCACCAAATGCAATCGCTGTTTTTTTTCTTTTGCCGCCGCCATGCTTGTTTTGGTGCGTCGTTGCATATCAATGACGTCACATGCACAGCAGCATCATCAATCTGCGACATCATTGTTTTCGGTTGTTTTTCTAAAGTTCAGACATTTTTAACTTGCAAAATACAACAGATTCAGTTTGTTCGACTGCAAGAAGCTCAGCTGAAAAAAAAAAAAAAGACAAAACAAACCCTACAAAGGGGGCAGGAGATGGACAAGGCCACACTGACCTTCCCTGAGGAGTCTGGTTCTTGCTTAGGGGGGGCGCTATTGTTTGCAAGATGTATGACTCTCTGACAGCAATGTCTGCACTGGATGTTCATAAAACAGGTAATTAGGGACAAGATACACTTCTTACAAGCGTACAACCGGTGCCGAGACTGAGTTCATGTGCCAAGGAAAATAAAACCTTTGTAGGGTGGGCTCAGGGGGGCTGTTCTATTGATAGTACTCTGTATTGTGCATTAAACATTGCCCTCACTCAGACTGAGCGTGTATCCAGAGACCCATGTAGACACACATTGATTTGGAGCTAAAATATTGGCATTTCATTGACAGGGAGGTCAAAATTAAATCCATCCATTTTCTATCAACGCCCATGCTGCACCAGGGGTCGAGGAGGTGCTGTAAAGCAGAGGTTGTGCCGGGGGCAAGGACCAGTACCGGCCCATGGGTCAATTGGTACCAGACCGCACAACTTACAATGCTCCTGTTTTATTCATTATCTGATTCTAAAAAAACAAACTTAAAGTTAAATACGAACTTAAAATACAGACTTCCCTCCACAAGAGATCCCCACACACCAAGCCCACTCTCCATAGTATAAAGCAATGAAGCCTTAAAACTGCTTTGCCACTCGGAGACCAAGCACCCTGCAATAAAAGACCAGCCAGAAACCTTTGGAGTATTTTGAAATAAAAAGAAATGTGTATGTTACTCATGTTATGTTGCGACGTTAAGGGGACGCAGCTAATAAAGTTGCAAACGTGTACACAGTGGATTCACATTTATTATTATATGGATTATATGAGCATCCTGTCGCTGACGGTGCGGGGGGGTGGGAGATGACGTGCCTCATAGAGGACAGCCTCTCACCCCCACTATCTCCATCAAGTCTGGAGGGCATCCCAGGACAGAGCTGAACTTCCTGGTCGGTTACAGACAGTACTGAAGTATTTGCATCGAAACTACTACAGAAACCCCTTAATATCCTTGAAACCATTTGTCATTTTCTTCTAAGTGTGTGAAAATGAAAAAAAGCCTCTTTTTTTTTGAAAAAAAAAATATAAAAACAGACATCGGTACGTCGGAAGATAAACTACCACTTTGATGCATGCGGCCCTTTTCGACAAATGCAGCACTAAGTCTCCAGATAGCGGAAGTGCTGCTCTCGAGTACGAGCTGGCGGAGCGACGAGACCAAGTGAGGCGAGGCGAGGGGAGGAGAGCAGAAGATACAGAGTAATTCTGCTGGCGTGACATTTTCCCATAATCCTCCCCAAATGCTGCTCGTCTCGGGAGACAGAGCAGCGGAGGGGCGATGGGAGGAGAGATGGGAGGCCTTTCGAATCATTTTGCGGCGCGGGGAGCTGAAAGTGGTAACCTTTGGTTGGGGAGGAACCAGTTTTTTTTTGTTTTTTTCCCCGCTCTGTAGATGAGTTTGTAGAACTGAATCGTTTAAATGGCCAGTAAACGTTTTGTCTGTGCGCGTATAAGCAAATGGTGAAAGTGGCAAGATTGACGGAATTATAGACCATTAAATGCAATTATCCTGAGGGAGCCAAAATGCATCATCGGGACAAAACAAGACAGTTTAATGCATTCTCTTAGACACGCAGAAGTAACTGGACACGTGAGTATGATACCGGTTATATCCAGGGTGAACACTGGCAATACCAAGGGGGTACAGAGGGGGTGCTCAAGTGCAACATGAACGAAGCTGTGGTTCAATTCCTGCACGTTGTTGCGCATAACTCAACTGTAGCTGCAATTTTTCAATGAAATGTAATTTTTGGTCTTCCATTTGTGACAAAATGTGTGTGACCTCACAGGCCGGAAGGCAGTCATTTGCAGCTCACCTGGTTTTGGCCAAAAAAAACAAACAAAAAACAATCTCCAAGTAAGGGTTGTGATATAAAACGCATAAATTCAGCAATTACAATCTACTGACTGGCATCTCAATTTTCAGTGAACTGCAACAAGATTCCAAACGCTAGGACATTGGCTGCGTTCAGACTGCAGAGGCGAATCTGATTCAAATCAGATTCCTCATCAAATCCAATTTTTAGGGCTGACTAGGCCATCCGGTTTCAATCGGGATGGGCTGAAAATCGGATTTCGGCCGGCAGTTTGAACATGGCCTTAGTGAAGAGTGGACAGCCTTCCAGTAAATGGCCCCCCCCCCACCAAGCAGCGTACGAGCGTCGGTATCTGTATTCCCAAAATTTGGATCAATCCAATGCCCCCTGCACTGAAACATGCTCTGCCTCTTTCAGCTCAACCTGCTCGTATTATTGCCACAGGGGTTTTTGCTCGAGCCTTTCTCTACGACCAACCAATGACCTCCAACGCAAGTAAGACGTCTCTGTCCCTTCTCCTTGGCTATATCCTTCCACCTCCCGGAGGCCTGGAATCTAGGGTGAAGCTCACCGCGGGCAGAGCACAAGGCGGCCACACGTGGGGGCTTGTGATCATCCCAAGGTCACACGTGCACACAGATAGGCAACCTAAAAAAAAAATAAATAAATAAATAAATAAAAAAAAAAAAAAAAAAAAGGAAAATAACTACAATGGGCAATTTACCCAGAACAGGCAGGGATGATGGCCCGGGCACAGATGCAAGCACGCACACACACGCATCTGCACGTATACACACACACACGCATCACGCACACACACACACACACACACACACACACACACACACACACACACACACACACACACACACACACACACACACACACACACACACACACACACACACACACACACACACACACACAGCTGTGCCTCAGGGCCAAGGTTCTGGCGATGCATCATTACCCTCCCTTGGAGGTAATTCCATATCCCAGCATGCATTTCTCATGTGGAGAGGAAATTACCCCTGGGCCGTGCTGAGAGCCAATAGAGTATGTCCTCCTATCTGTCTCTCTCTTCCCCCCCCCCCATCCTTTCCTATTCTTTAAATCCCTCGCTCGCCCTGTGACTGTGACTGCGCTTGTCATGTCCTTGGTCCCTCCCTCGGTCTGCCCGCCTGAGTCACCCCACTGCTCCAGCCTATTCTTTTATTTTCTTTATCTTTCTGTCACTGCCTTTTACTTCATTTCCTTTGTTGCCGTCCCATTTCTCTGCCTGAACTAAAGAGCACATATTTATAACACAATGGCAGCGCGAACTTAGTGCCTCCAAAACCATCCCTTCCATTATCTATTTTTCTTCAGTCAATCGGTTCACGGCAAAATGAGGAGAATGTTTACCTCCCAACCCCCACCCACTTGCACAACGTGCAGTGTCTGCCGTCAGCTCCGCACCGCAATCGGTTCCGCTAACCGATGCGTGGTATTCAAAATCTCACTGACTGGGGTAGGAAGACGCAGAGCGGTTATGTAAGACGCTCTAATATCAAGTTGAAAAGACATTATGCAGCTGCCGTCGGCTGATGACAACGAGAACGAAAAGGTGAAAAAAAAACAAAAAAAAAAACAACCCTGCAGCCATGTGCTGTCAGTTTCACAACTGTGGCTGCATTCTGTGACTCTGTCCTTGGTGCTGAACCAACTTCAAAAGCGCCACGCTGCCCATGCTGCTGAAAACACCTTTAAAAAAAAAAAAAACAAAAAAAAAAACAGAAAGAAACCCACCGGACCTTTGTGCGGCTGTCCATGGTGCTGAACCTTTTAATTAAAACCGGGGCTGGCGTGTGTGTCCCTGTCCGTGGTACTGAAATCGCCTCCAAAAAACATGGCGGGATTCCGTGCGTCGGCGACGAGGCTTTGAAGAATTTCACTTTCAAAACCCATCAGGTAGATAAACACGGAAATAGCACCCCAACTGATACAGGCTGTGGTTTGGTTGTGGGTTTTATTTGATTGGAGCTATAAAGTTGCCAGTGAAATCCCTGAAATGTGCTAAAAAATACAAACAAACCAAGGCCCTTTTGCAAAGGATTGGTGGTTTGTTTTACCAACCGGGCAGAACAAAAAGAAGGTGAAGGAAGGGGTTTGGTAATTAATTGCGATTGGGCAAACTGTCCATTTGTGATGGATATTTACATTTCAAAGCAGAGGGGAAACACAAAAGAATCGGTCCTTTGTTGACGCGGCACAAACACAGAAAGGTTTCGGGTGCCAACTTTAATCTAAAGGAGCCATTCCATCTGTGCCTTGCGTGTTGGACAGGAAAACCGTACGCGGCCGACACACAAAGCAATATACTTCGACAAATAGACAAGCACAAAAAAAAAAAAAAAACAAAGAAGGAAAGGCGCAGTCCCTGTTCCTTTTCCCCAACACGTGTCTCGCTGAATCAACAGCGACAGGAAGGGCCGACTAGAAGAATCCCAACACAACAGTCTCGTCGCTCTTTCTTTGGCAACGCGTGGACTTCTTTCGCTGCCGCAAACCCACACATGAGCGAGAGACCGCAGCTGACCGCGGCAGATTTTCCATAAATAGAGTAATGCGCTCAGGCTGCGAGCCGACAAAGGCGGTCGGGCGAGCGGCGACGGCGTCGCGCCAGATTCTTATCACATCAAGGTACTGTAAATAGAAATTTCATGGCCGCAGCCCGATTGCGGCAAAAATAATGAGGAATGCTCGGGCGCATTTATTGCGGCCTCGGCGTCTCGGCGAAGAATCGGCCTTATCTCGAAAACACTCCGTCTACGTTTCTGGCTGATTTGAGCGCTTGACAAGATAAGCGGCGCGCGCAGCGCAACCCCGACAGTTGAAACAATTCACCGGTGTAATTTCAGATCAAAACATCACAAAAGAAGTCTTTCATCGCCGATCCACAGTGCACACAGCCTCGTATTATGCAAAAATTGGCCACGGAACTACCCAGAAGCGACAAAGCTTCCCGCTTCCTCCACTTGTCAGAAGGTGCCAGCCTTGATATTCAGGTCGGGGGCAATCGGCCCATTGTGATGTCACGACGGGCACTGATAAGTCTCAGCAATAACACCCCCAGTTTCTGTGTTGTGCTTGTTTTGAGCTCTGAAACCACTTTGTGGCTGCCTCGTTTATGCCCAGCTCCAAATGAGGAGGGTCCTTGAAGGCAGCACGCTGTTTTTTGTTTTTTGTTTTAGTTCTCCAGAGTTGCTTGGTTGAAAGAGTGGTGCGATATGGGACCTATTAAGTTTAATGTCGGAATGCTTTGTCTTTGTCTCTGGCTTGTGCGGTCAGGTGATTGATGAGGAGAGTTAAGCGCACCTGCAGATATGCGACGATTAGATTTTAGATCAAAAAAGAAAAATCGCACACGACGAGTCTTTCATTACTTTCTACAGCACATCCACTTAAGAGGAGAGTTCTTAGAGGTGTTTATTTTTTTTCCGCTTATGGAACGTAAAAAAAAAAAGAAAAGCGGTGAGCATCGTGGGTACAGCGGTGCAAAGGTTGTTAGCTCAATTTTTAAAGGTGCACTGTGTGTGTGTGTGTAACTATTCAGACTATTCAGGGGCGCGTCCTCGATTGAAAAAGCCTCAAGTGTCTTCACAACTTTACATGTTAAAGTGGAATACTAGTTTGTCTCCTCACACAGGGACATATATTGGGTCAAAGCCGGCGCGTTCCTTTCCTCCAACCTCGACCTCGTTTCACTTTGCAGGTCGAACTTCGCACAAAGAGCTGCTGCTGCATCCTAGTGAGCTCAGGTGTAGTCGAGGTGTGCAGTATTACAGGGATCGGGTTGCAATAAATGACGATTCTGATGAACAACAGATGGTGTGCAGTCCATCATTAATGAGCAAAAAAAAACAAAAAAAAAACACTACCGGCAGTTAGCATCATCCAACATCCGAGGGGGAAGCTTCACACGTGTTCAAAGTTTGCTAGGTATTTAAGTCTCCACCAGGCAGCCGCCGGGTTTCTTGACGCGCCAGCCTGAATTCCTTCTGCATCGACTGGAGGTGTTACAGCGTGTCGTGCGGCAACGGCATTAATTCAGAGCCGTCCCTCCGAGTGCCCGCACCTAAATATAGGTGTGTCGCAAGGCGGCCCTGCGCGACACAACATGCAGAACCGCCGCACGAGAACAAACAGAGCGGCTCTGCCCTTGCCCCGTTCTTCCACATCCTCACCGCCCCTGCGGCTTCTGTCGGCGGCCCCTGTCGGAGCGTTTGCTTTCCCTTCCCGTTAGCGTCGCGCTTTAGCGCTTGGCTTTTTCGCCTTGCTCGCTTTATCGTCAGTGGCGGTGAACGAAGTGAATTTCCGTCACTGAGTGTTTGAGAAAAGCGAAGGAAAAAAAAAAAAAAAAGCACGGTCTAGACGACAGGATGACGCCCGTCCGTCCTCTGCGCGGCCGTCCCTCCTCCTCACTTTCCCTCCATCGCCTGTTTTTTTTATCACCTGAATCTCCATCTTCATCTGTCTGCCACCCTCCAATGTTCAATTTCTATCATAATCCCCTCCTCGCTCTCCATCTCCCATCCCTGCGTGTGCCTGCTTTCTCCCCGCCTCCCCGCGCCGTGTGCGCCGCTCCCTCCTTCCATTTCTCCTCCCCCTCTTATCTCCTCCCCCCCCTCCTCCACTCCCATCCATTAGCAGTTATTGAGTTTTCTCTTTGTGTCGCCGTCCTCACCTCTTGCTCTATTGCACCTCTGCAGCGCGCGTTAGCATCTCCTGACTGTGTTTTTCGGCGGCGATCGCGCGCGTCAAGCACCGGGGCGCTGGCGAACGACAACACTTCGCACGTCGTAAGGGGCGACGGCGGCGCGGCGCACATGCGCAGACGTTTTACACGCGACCTCTGGCCCCGCTTTGAGTGTTCCTTGTCTCTAATTGCTGGTAACTCATTTAGCACTTCATGTTAGCTCAGCTAGATCCAATTACAGCATGGGAGCCGAGAGAGGTTTGAGTGGGAGAGCGTTTAACCTCGTGGCGAATAGCGCGGTTCCGAACAAAGCAGTGGGGGGTAGGGGGGGGGAGAAACAGTGGATTTGAATTAAAAGCCACAATTTTAGGTTTTTGAACGCCTTAAAGTGTGAACATGAGACACAAATACTGTTTGTTTTACGAGCTCGTATCATTTCTGACATAATGTGTGATTAAATTGTTCACATCCAAAACTTTATGACATGGTTCAATTATTCATCTTTGGGCGTTTGCACTGGTGTCCACGCAAGCTAGAAGGTCACGGCATCGATTTGCGGTGCAAAAGGCCTCTCTGTGCGGAGTTTGCAATGTTCTCTCTCTCCGTCTGCGTGGGTTCTCCCAGGGGACCCGGTTCTCCCGCCGCAATCCAAAGACACATGAAACTAACTGGCAACTCCAACTCGAACGTGAGAGCGAACGGTTGTCTGTCTGTCCGTGTGAACGTGCAGCGGACTGGTGGCTTGTTCGGGAGGAGACCCCCAATCCCGCACATAATAGAGGCAATGATGGATGGATGGATGGGTGTTTGGAAAAGGCAAAATATACTGTAAATAAGACATTCACACAACCAAAAGTCAACGTATGGAGAAAATCCTGTGGTAATTGTTTGAAAGACGCGCGTTCAACGCATATCCAGCATTGGTCACACAACTTCAACTTACAACAAAAATAACAAAGCCAAGAGAGTTCAGGTTTTTCCAAATATCAGCCTCCGCCAAACAAAAACCCGAATTTAAAAACAGTCGAGAATAACACCGCCAGGCATATTTGATGAAAAGACTCTTCCCTTTCCTTCAACTCCGCGGGCGCATTTCTTTAATTGAGGGGAAGTGGAGTTTATTGTCTGGAACAAAGCGTATCAGGAGGAAAGGGTGAACGCAAGTGTGCGAAACGCTGGAATCGGTGAGGGATCTTTTATGTTAGTTGATAATTACTCCGATGGGCCAGTATCACACTTCCTTTCACGTACAGTAAACTTATTAGCTTTTCCTCCCCTGCGCTCGTAAGCACATTTTTAATGTCTAAACTATGTTTCGCCGATACACGCAGAGGCTCGGTAAGAAAAGTTAAAAAGCGTAACGTCCATTGGAGCTAGTTCACATTAAAAGACAAAAGGTAGGACAGCTATACCTATACATATGTATGTACACATATGTATGTATACATATGTGTACATATATATGGTAGCACTTTGTATTAAGGTACACCTATTCACCATTAATTAGTTGCTTATTAGCATGCAAATTAGCAACACATTGGCTCTACATATACTGTATGTGTGTGTGTGTATATACATATAGACACACAAATATATATATATATATATATATATATATATATATATATATATATATATATATATATATATATACATATATATATATATATATATATATATATATATATATATATACATATATATATATATATATATATATATATATATATATATATATATATATATATATATATATATATATATATATATATATATATATATATATATATATATATATATATATATATATATATATATATATATATATATATATATATATATATATATATATATATATATATATATATATATATATATATATATATATATATATATATATATATATATATATATATATATATATATATATATATATATACATATACATATATAAACTGTATATACATATATATACTGTATACACACACACACATACACATATGTATACATATATACGGACAAATACATTGTTACGATTGTATGTCTGTATACATATATGTCTGTGTGTACAGACATATATATATATATATACATATATACACTCATTTCCTACACCTATATAAGTGCACTGCACAGTTTGCATAGTTTTCAAACTCACGTACGTCAATCTTTGCCATCTGCTCTTCAGCCTCCTTGGAAATTTATTTTCCAGCAACTTCTGCAACTGTTTTTGTGTTCTGTATCTCACAGCAACACACAGCACACTCTGCTTTGCCTCTCGCAACAATCAAACAAAGAACTTTTCTGTCACGGATTTGAGGAGCGCGGGGCAGACAAACTGCAGCCGAGCGCCAACCTCAGAAAGCTGCGCAAACTCGGCGTGAATGCCAACTGGAAGAGAGAGGCTTTTCAAGAAGAACTCAGAGTTGTTGTTGTTTTATAAATATATATATATACACACACACATATATATGTATATATTACTCTAAGCTATTATGGATTTTGCAGGCAATCCAGTCAAAAAGTCACAAATATCCCTTTGTGTCTTTCTCTCTCTGCTGTGACTGACAGCCCGCTGTTGAAGCGTCATCCATTCATGCCTCAGCCCCCTGGCTCCGTAATTAAAGGAATTATACATCAAGGGTCCTGTGAAATATATATAAGTAAAAAAAAAAAAAAGGGGGGGCAGTGAGCTCCAGCTTCATTGCTGGAACAAGAGGATGGAAGCGATTTCAAACTCTTTGTGCACACAATGACAATGAGGGAGAGGAAAATGAATCTCCTCTTTTTACTTGAGGGGGACAAAAGAAACATTTCAACCCTGACACCAAGTTGAACGCAGCTTTTCTTTTTAGCCAGTGCAGGGGTTTTTGCCACGTCAACTTTTAAGGTAAATCAAAAGCATTTTGTTGTCAAATCGCTACTAAAACTTCAAGAGGGAGTTCGCGGGAAATGTAAATTTCGCCCATCTGTTATTCGCCCAGCTAATGATCAAGGCACTTAATTCACATCCACAAAACCAATCTGGAATGTTAATGAGGGGGTGGAAAAAAAAAAAATTGGCCCAATGGAAGTCTTTCGCAGCCAAGCGTGACGGACGTAACATAAACTCCTGTCTGAGAGGCTCTAGTTGATGGGTTGGCTTTAAAAATAAAAAAACACATTTTCCCCACACTTGGATAAGACACACGAGCAGTGTGGAGTGATTTTTCATTGAATACTTCCTCTTCATGAATGACCTCCATTGAAATCAAGGTGAATAAATGTGCAAAAGTAAATGTGAAGTATGTGAATGGTCAAAAGTTTTGTTGAACCATTACTTTAACGATAACTGTAGCAAAGTCTGGAAGGGAGCAAAGGAAAAATCCCTGCTTGCTAGCTTGCACACACACACACACACACACACACTCACGCCTTTCTTCCTACCTTGGGTCTTTCTGAATGGAGTCGATGGAGGGCGACCGCTGCAGGCTGCCTTCAGGGGGCAGGGCCGGCCCCGACTTGCTGTAGGGCGACTCCACCACCGAGGGGCAGTACTGCAGGGTGCGATAGGGGTCGGCCACGTACGGGTCCGAACCGTACATGTCTCCGCCGCCGCTCGAGGTGTAGCCGGGCCCCACCGTGGCATAGTTGTTGCCCCCGCCGCGGCTGTAGTTTCCCGTGCGCTGCAACGGGGCGGAGTCGACACCGGGGGAGGAGGGAGCTACGGCGGGAAAGTAGGGACAGAGGACATAGCTTAGGACCTGGTCGTGAACAAACTGGGACAGGTCTACAGGTGTAGGAGGGGCGGTCGAGGTGAGAGGAGGAGAAGAGGGGGAGGAGGGGAGGTAACAGAGATGGGGAGGTGATCGAAAGAAAAAGTAGAATTCATTAAAGCAGAGCAGAAAAAGTTGGAAATTGTTTTATTGACGAGCAGAGTGCTACGTAAAGAACAGATTTTTTTTTCACATTTTTAGACTTAAATGTAAGCGGTCTACTCAAAACGTTGAACCTGAATTCCCTACTTGAACCGCAAGTAAAAAGACTTCAACTTTACCTTTCAGTTTTATCTTGATCAAAAATAAGAAGGTGCTTTATGATCCCTTCTGCTCTTTTGTAAAACAGTAGTATTTGAAAATTGATGAATAACAATAAAAATTCCATTACAGCGTTAAGAAACTGCAGGTGAAAGAGATTCTGCATGCTGGTGTAGGAAACCATTGCAGAAACACAAAACCTGCTCTTGGTAATTCAGATCATTCTAGACAGCCGTGGTGGTCCAATAAATCCAGCAGCACTCTGTACAGGATGAAAAATATAATGTTCTGCATCCTAGCTGGGAAGCTCTGCCATTTCATTTGTCCCTAAAACGCCTCATTAGCTCGCTGTTTCCCAGGCCGAGGATTAAAAATGTTTCCATTGGGTCCCGCTTCCCCGAAAAAAAAAAAAAAAAAAAAAAACATGAAAGAAAAGTAGAAAAATCAAAAGGACAGTCCGACGCTTTTGAAAACAATGCGGAACACGGAACCGCAGAGCACCGAGGGAACGGCTCGGCCCGGCCGAGATGACGGTTGAACGGCGGGGTTCTTCCCCACGTCCCGCAGGAGGCGGCGTCACCGTCGCCGCCGTGTTCGGCGATTCATCAAGGTGTTAATGCGAGTCCGGGGGAGGGGAAGGCCCGTTTCTCGGGGGCTGCAAAAACACCGAGACAGACGGCGCGGGCCGGGCCCATCGCATCCGTCATTAGCGGCCGCGCGTGGGTAAACAGAGGCGCTGGCGTCCGTGGCGTCCGGATGCCAAAAAAAAAAAGAGAGAGGGGAAAGAAGTGAGAGAAAAAAAAGGAGTTGGTTAAGGGGAGCCGCGTGATAAATCGCGGAGCCTTGGAATTGATGTGGGAGCGTGAGGTTGCTTGCCGGGGGGCTTTTAAAACAGGCCTTTCTCGACAGAGACAATTAGCCATTGAAATGTGCGCTGATAAAGACGGGCGTGCGTGCGCACGAGAGCCGGAGAAACAAATAAGCCTCCAGCGCAACCCTGTACACACACAACACATAGGAAAACGCACACAACAACGCTGAGCAAAGGGAGGTGGGCTTGTCTGTGTGTGTGTGTGTGTGTGTGTGTGTGTGTGTGTGTGAGTCCCACTGCCATGTGACCAACAATCTTGCTCCTTAGCGAAGTCTTGAGTGGTGGCATTTACTTGACCTTCACAACCCTTTTATCTCTCCCTTTACCTCTCTCTCTATCTCTCACACACACACACACACACACACACAGAGAGGACGCACACACCGGCCCGATCATCAGCCGCACATTTGAGGGAACACCAGACAGATTAAACAAACGCTCTGGAGGAATTTTTTTTTTTCTTCTTCTTTTCCAGGAGCTCTTATTTAAATTCCTCTCGCCAAATCTGGTAAAACCCCATTAGTCAGCCCACCGGAGAACCGGGGCCCAACGTTGCAGATGATATAAGCGCAGGAGCATATTTTTATTTCCTCGCTCTTAAATCAGTTTCACAAAGCCCGCTTTTTTTCAGGGGGAAAAAATAAAAAGAGTGGAGAAAAAAATTTAAAAAAAAATCCAACTTTAACTCACAAAACATCCCGGGAGGGTAAAAGGTTGCCGGAGACGTCCGGAAATATGATTGGAAATTCAAATGATTTAAAGGTGCGGAAAGAAGCAGGACGAACGATGAAGAAGGCGGAAAGTGAGAAAAAAAAAAAGAAAGAGCAAAAGTGCTGCGAGGTGAGGAATAAAGATACAGATGGACTGGTAATGGAGCCCAGTCACTACTGTCGGAGGCTATTTCTGCGGTTCCGTCTACCGCTGCGACGGCTGCGTCTCGCGCCTGATGTCTCATTAGCAGCCGGGGCTTTTGGAGGGGGGAAAAAAAAAAAGCCGCCGCCAGTGTGACATGACACCCAGACGGGGACATAAAGACGGGGTTTGACGGGAGAGGCGGGGAAGGGAAAAGGGGGAGAAAAGGGAGAAAGAAAAACCCACAAAAATTAAAGGCAGATCTAATCAGTTTTACAGCCCAGGCTGTCGCAACTGAATGGGGGGGATTTTTTTCAAGTGGCAAGAGGGAAAAATGGCGAAATTGGCCCAATTTAAATTGAGATGATCGGCGGCACGAAGACAAAAGATAAAACCCTGGAATAAACATCCTCCCGTAGCCGGCCGTGTGTGGCCTTCTTTCCGTTCTCTCGCCCATTCTGCCTATTCAGGACGCCACGCCTCTTTCCAAATTCCTCTTCTTTCAGCCTTCGCTGACACGCACTCGAGCTGAGGCGCGCGCTGGAGCAATTTAGAGGTGTTGTTTCTTTCCCCCAGTCTGGCGTCACGAGTACATTTCTCACGCTAGATCGCCGAAGCTAACAACCGACGTGCGCACGCTTAGCGGACCAATCGGTAAGTCAAGCTTTACCCTTACAAAAAAAGAAGTCTGTTGGTTTCTGTCTTTGAGCTTTGCTGCTGACACTTGTCCTATTTTGTCATACACTTCACTGTCTTTGATTTCTTTTGAATTTGTTTGAGTTCTTGTACTATGTTCTCTGTACCTCGACATTTGGATTTATTTGTAGTTATGTTTCTATGTACTGGTTTTACTATTTTAATGGCCTTGTAAAGTGTCAGAGGTTTTTGAAAAGCGCTATTCAAATAAGTGTATTATTATTACTTTTCAAGGTTTTCAGGTTGCTTTTCTTTAAGTGGCAACAATGCCAACAAAGCTGAAGCGCGCTGCCTTGACAATTTGTGCGATAGCGTGAGTTAAAAAAAAGAGAAGGATGCGTGAGGGTGCATGTGCAACAGTTGTGGCTCAAGTGGCCCATTTAACAGGGAGAATTGGAGGTAAGCTAGCTAGCTAACTCTAAAATGGGCTCATCTGAGAGCTAGCAAAACAATTCCTGCGCTACGCTTAAGTCCCACTTTGCGCAGCTCAGGATGAGAAATAAAGATACTGATGTTTGGGACCGCTGCCAGACTTGGCAAAGCAAAAACGTCCGACTTTCATTTACACATCACGTGGCCAGATGGCAGCAGGTAATTAGCCCTTTCGCTCCCTCTTCACAAACTGCACTTCATGCATTTCGCATGACTCCTAAATGAGTGTTGGGGCTAAAAAAAAATACAAACAATCAGTGTATCTGAGAAGTAGTTCATCGGCGCTGCCCCAACCCCACCTCCCCAGACCTGTGTTTGGAAGGGAAATAGAAGGGCGGGGCCTTCTCTGGAGCCCCCCACCCCCCAAAGAACTCAGGGCATGGCTCCCGCTGGCGGATCAGTGATGGAGAAGGAAAACGCTATTAGCCACTTGACACAGAGCAACCTCTTGCAATTAACCAGACGGGCAAGGGGGAGCACGCTTGACTGTGTGTTGTTGGTTTTTTTGGCCCCCTCTCTCACTTCCTCCTCAGCCCTCGCCCCTGAGGAGGAAGTGGCGGCACAAAACAATAATAATAATAAAAAAAAAAAAACAGGGAGGAGGGAGAGGAGCAATAGAAAGCGAGATCAAAACCCGGTCCGCTCGGCTTCTCCGCGCTCATCCCCTCTTCTGGCACTTTCATCTCTTCCTCCACTCGCCCCTCGCCATGTGTCCCTTTCTGTCGTCACCTCCATCCCTCACTTTTTCCTCCGCCGCTCATCCCCTCTTCAAGCCGCCTTTTCTCATCCCTGCCACTCCTCGTTTTCTGTACTCCACTGCCCCCCCCTCTCTCTCCATCATCCATTTATTTCGTGTTCTCACACCCACCACCACCGCCACCGCCCCGCGTCTCTCCCCGTCTATTGCGGTGGCGCTGGACTATGTGATCAGCGGCGAGGACGGCGATGTCCTTTCTCCCGACACGCTTCGACGCTCAGCACGATTACACAAAACCTCCTCGGCGCAGCTCCTCTTTTCTCTCTCTCTCTCTCTCGCCGGGATGCGCACGCACGCCGGGGATTTCTATTATTTTTTCTTTTTCTTTCAAATGAGCGAGTGATTGACGCCAACGGAAAGTGCGCCGCTTGAAAATATTTTTTTCTTTGTTTAGTTTTCCCCCTTATTATGACTTCGGGTCACGCGTGCACACAGTGCAAAACCCAGCCTGCAGCATGGAGAGTGTGTGCACGTGCACGTGCACACACACACACACACACACACACACACACACACACACACACACACACACACACACACACACACACAGAGCTTGGAAGTGGAGGAAAGCAAGGATTAGGTCTCTGTTTATCCCTTCGAGAGCCTCCTGGCCAACAAGGAGCTCTTGATGTTTCTGAGCCCGAGTCACTGGAGGCCACGCAGGGGAATCGCATCGAGCGCGCGCTGCTTTTCCCAGCACGCTTGTCTCCGGGAGTCAAGGTGCCATGTCCTTGTCCTCGCGTGCCACTCGGGGACAGCGGGGGGCCTGCAGCTGCGACTGCTGCAGCCGCCGAAGCAGCTGCGGCTGCTGCCCAACATGCACGGCACTGAAGGACGGCAGTCAGAGTTGCAGAGAGACCGGCCAAAACCAATCAATCCCTCAGTCTTCGTCCATATAAATGTAAATCAGGTTTAGGTCAGGTTTAGTGCACTTTGATTGTCATTGTAAACGACCGACTCCAGCTGTACTTAATTGAAATTTTACATGCGCACTTCTCCTTAATTGCCAGCTTTTTCTATTTTTTCTATCTGATGTAATAACGGTAATTGCCCTTTGCTTAATAAGCGTTTATACACCAAGACTTTGTGAATGTAATTTTGCTGCTACAATTGAAAGCTTGCAAACAACAAACAACAACACTAACTGGCATCTTTATTGGTCATTTTCCAAGGGATTCAGCCAAATCAGCCAATCACATGGTACCAACTCAATGCTGTTAGGCGTGTAGAGGGAGGGGGAAGACGACTTGCTGAATTTCAAACATCAGAATGGAGTCAAAAGTGGATGTCAGTGACTTTGAATTTGGCCTTACGGTTGGTTGCCGTTTTTTCCCCCACAAATTTTGCTGCTCTGGAACATCTTTACAGAGAAAGGTCCCGAGAAGAGAAAACATCCATCGAGCGAATGTTGTGTGGAGGAAATTCAATGTTGACATCAGTGGTCAGAGGTCGAAACCACAGGAAGGAAACGGGAAGCAAAGTGCAACAATGTTGTCCGCAAGAGAAAGAGGGTCTTCAGCCGCATCAGCGCTAATCTCTTTTGCAGCAGCCCGAACAAACTTGCTTACAAGTCGTGGCGACTCCCTCGCGGAGGATTCTCTCCTCTCATCGTACCTCCCGCCTCCTTATCCGCCAAGAAAAAACAAAAAAAAAAAAAGAAGCCGATTGGCCGCGGAATCCAGCCGAATTTAACGCTGTCAAGCGGATCCAGATTTCCAAGGAAAATCAGAGCGATCCAGATGGTGCTCTGGTTTTTTTTTTTCCCTTGGCCTTTCCTGTGGACGCCGCATTTCCAATATCCCTGAATGGATCGTCTCCACACGCTCCGCTCTCTCTTCCTGTTGTACTCAGGGTCAGCAAGCTCTGTTCCCTTTATCACCCCCACCGCTGCGAGAACGACTTCCCTTGGCCTGGCCTGTGCCGGGGCGTGCACTGTCCTCGCCCGCACGACCGGGCAAGTGGGTCAGCGAATATCGCGCGACGCCGCGGCCCAGATGGCACGTCAGATTTAAGAGGCTCAAGCCAGCGAGAAAAAACAGACAAGGATCTTAGCCAGGTGTGCCGTCTGGCAACAAACACCACGGATCAATTTCAAGTAACGAGTGAAACGGTTTGACGAGGTGCAATTTTGTTGATTGCCGTGTGGAAAAACAAACTTTTTTTCTTCCCGGCAGAAAATGTACTAACCAGGTGAACTGTCACAGACACGGGATGGAATCGCTTCCCCGCGTTGTGCACGTCTGCCTTGTGCTGTTCTTGAGTTTGGCTCGCGCCTGGCAACGCGACTCAGGCCAACGTTAAGAGGAAACTGCCATTTCCCCCCCCCCTCAACGCTAATACCGGGGGAAGAATTTGTGCTGATCCATAGAGTCCGTCAGATGCTTTGAGCCGCTCATTAAAGCGTTCTGAGGCCTCAGCGAAAAAATAGCCTTAAATACCGTGGGCATCAGTGTAGTGCAAGATGAAGACGCAAAGTTAGAAGAGAAAAAAAAAAAATCCATATCCGGCGTTAAGAATTGAGTAGCTGTCTGCTTACAGAATAATATCCCGGGTCAGTTATTTTACCTGTCACGGTTCAGTTCAGCTCTTTGAACAACAAACTGTAATAATAAAAAAAAAAAACAACATTTGAAAATGCAGACACAAATCAATGCTTGCCTCATTTGTTACCCTCCTCTCTCCCCACTGTTCGTCCTGTTGTCTCTTGAAGCTTAGCGTCAGGCCGACCGAGCCCTGACTTTGCCAAGCGAAGGTTAGAAACTCGCTTCTGCTTCCGAGAGCTATCTGGAAAGAGACTGAGAAGCATCAGCTGCAGGACTAGCAGACTCCTGAGAGGCGCCCTGAACTCAGCCCCGGCTGCACTTTTTATTACCTAATGTGACTGATTCTGGTTTGATCAACTGGTCCTATATTTCTTATTTGGAGCTTCAAAGCTGCTTTTAACCTCGGAGGACAGTTTTTCGTTTCTCTGTGCTTGTACCTAGAAATGAGAAATAAGCGACCTTTGACCTTTAACAACCAGGGTGGCGACCGCAGCTGAACAAAGAGGCAACAACAGTCCAACATTTCTGCATTTTGCCGGCCTCAGCTTCCAGAAAGTGCATATTCACAGCTCGCACATATGCCAAAGTTCCAACAAAAAAACAGTTTCAGGAGGAAGCTAGCAGGAAGCTGGAAAGCTGACGCCCACATATTCCGTTTTCTGCAGAAATAACTGGATGGATTATCATTGGAGGCTGTTGTGTAAAAATATGAGAACATGGTTCTAATAATTGAGCTGACTCTGCGGCGAAGCTAAAATCTGTCCCAACCAAATGCACCAAATCAAAGTCGGCGAACGTGTCACGTAAGTGGGAACCTCCAACTGGCCGCAGGAAGGCGTCATTGAAACCAAGAGTTTCTATGTGAGGCAGAGCTTCTGCTTGTGGGACACATTAAAAAGCTGCAGAAGAACGCGAGGCCGTCGGCACACGTGCGGTTCTGTGTCCTAAAAGTTGCCTCCGTCCTTCACCTGCCGGTGTCGAAGAATGTGCCGAGGTCGACCACGTGACCATCATTAGCATTACAAACCGAGTCTGGCCACCGGCGGACGTGAGTCAGATGAAAGTGAGCCTCTTCTGCCTCGTCTTCCTCCTCTTCTCGCTCCCTTTCTGAGGATTCATCACTTTTCCCGTTTAAGAGGTGCCCTGAACTTTCCCTGCCTCCTGGTCAGATGACACATGGTCACCGCTCGCCCTCTCAAGTCTCTCCCCCCACCCGTCTCCCTTCCTCCTCTGCTCTCCTTCATCCTCACTCTCTCTCTCTCTCCGTCTCTCTGCCCCTTATTAGAGTGTCAGATGTCATTACACAGAGAACGGAGCGGCGTTTAGCGGGGCTAAAGCAGATTGGTGTAATGGTTTGATGCAAAGCCCTCTTCATATTTCTACACTTTTTCTTTATTTTATTTATATTCCTTTCATCCCCCTCCCTGCCCACGTGCGCTGTCGTACGTGCGCTGTTGTAGGAGAGAATTGAGCTGCAACTTCAAGCAGAAATAATCCAGCTTTGAGTGCCGGATACTTGGCGAGAACACACATTCCCCCAAAGAGTCAAAGACACACACACACACACACACACACACACACACACACACACACACACACACACACACACACACACACACACTTTGTAAAAAAAATAAAATGGTATCACAAAATAACAACAGACAAAGGTGTGCAATGACAAATAAATTGCCTGATAGTTCCAAAACTGAATATCTCTTTGCTTCGTACATCATGTCTTGAGTGTAAAAACACACAGGAAATGCAAAAACACGGCCATTATAACTGTTGTGAGCGCACTCAATACAGCACAGTATTTAATTGCGCAGTAACAGTGCTAGCATGCTAGCCAACATCATTATCTATGTATTTAGTCACAAACCTTTAGTCACAGTGTGTGTGTGTGTGTGTGTGTGTGTGAATATATCAGAAGAAGTAGCACAAAGCACGGAGGTGTATATTACACATTAAAAGTAGTAGTAGTAGTAGCTACTGAACGTGATTAGTACAAGTACAAGATTGGATTACAGACGGAGAAGACGGTGTGTTGTGTATTTGTAGTCGTTTGTTGCCTTTGGATAAATGTCTGTGAAATGTTTGAACAATGTGTGTAGCATTTGTATATTCATGCTTTATGTGTGAATTTTCATATATGTTGAGAACGAACGACTAATGTGGATCCATAATACCATAATAAACTAATATGCCAAAAAAATGCCCCAAAAAACTACTACTACTAAAAAGTACAACTGCATTTCCATGCAGTACACATACACATATGCACAGAATTTGCAAAGTCATCTGAAACCTGATCACTCAACAGGGCTTGGAAGCCAACGCTCCCGCATGAATTTGAGCACACGTCCACAAAAAAAGATACCAGAGCGGTCACTGTCACATTGTCACATATCAACAGCCAACGGCTCAACCTGGCAACCGGATGGCCCCTGACAAACAGCCGGCGAGTCTGCCAATTGCCGCCGCCGGCGCCACCGACCTGAGCGCGCGGCGCACGTGATGACGGGCCGCTAAAGAGAAAAGTGCTGCATCCATCCGGCGCCGCGCCTACTCCCGGCAGTCAGAGTCATTAATACGGAGCGAGATAGCTTTCAGCGAGGGCGGAGAGAGAGAGAGAGAGAGAAAGAGAGAGAGGGGAGGCGGGATGAAGGGAGGGAGATAAAAGCGGAGGGGGGAGGAGGAGGAGGGTATAATTAACAGAATAGAAAGAAATAAAAGGAGGGAGGAGGAGGGAAGAGGGGTCAGGGAATGAAATGCAGTCATTTCAGGGGCAGGAGGACGAGAAATTGGAGACCTTACATAGGGAGACGGGCGGGTGGAGGCGGGAGGGGGCGGGCGCGATTGAGAAAAACACACAGAAATAAACAAACGCGTAAAACGCACCCACAGGCTTTTCCCGTTTTTCTTTTAATTATTTTCCGTTTCCCCCCCCCCACCCAATCGCTTCCCCGCGTGTGAGCCAAGCGCTCCCCACAAGCCCTGCGACCAACGCAGGAATAATCGCTTGAAATAGGCCACATTAACCTGCAGTCCTCCGGGGGGCGCTGGCCTGGTTTAATCCGAGACTGAAAAACAGTGTGTGCCAGTGACGCAAAAAGAAGAGAAAAATAGAAGGGGAAGAAGACAGAGACGGGGTGAGGGTGGAGGGGGACACACGCACACACACACACACGCGCACACACAAACAGAGAGAGAGAGAGACATGCGGTCTTGGATCAGAATGTTTTGCAAGCGCGTGTTCCGCGCAGATAAAAGCGAAGGAGAGGACGAAGAGACGGCAGCGGTCGGCGAGAAGAACTCAGGAGGAGGCGGGGGGGGGGGGTTCCACCGCCGCGCGTTCAACGCCGTCAAACGTTTATCTGCGGCCGACTTTTCCGCCCGAGTCGCCGAGCTGGCAGTGATGCTGATCTGCGGCAGCACTCGGGCCAGCAGTGAACAGAGAAGCGTGCTGTGACACAAAGGCAGACACGTCGGACGGGGGGTTTTTTTTTTTCCTTCCCGGACCTGAGCGACTTTGGCGTGTGTTGTCAAACGTGCCGTCAACAGCGCAAGAAACAAACGACAAAACAAAAAAAACAACGAAGCTAACAACAACAAGGCGGCGCAGAAGGGAAATCCCCAGACTGCTCCCCAGGCCGGTGTATTTCTCCAAATTTCTCAGCAAAATCCAAAATACTGAAGCCGCTCTTCAGCTCCCCTCTCAAAAATAAAACACACACAACTCTCTGGATTGTTTGCGCATGAATAAAATCAGTGTGTAGCTGTTGCTGAGATTATGGGGGAGAGGCGTCCGCCTCTTTCAGTGTCACTTCTTGCCATAATTAGCTTTATCTTTTGCAGGGACAGATACCAGTATCGGGTATCGGTACCGATATTGTAATCGTGCTCTCTACTCATACTGTTAGAATACGTGCCGAACAGCTGAACAGCTCAATGGAGAGACACACAGGTAGACTGAGGACGGCTGACAAGAAAGTTTCTAGTAGAAACTGCCGTAAAATATACTCAAAAGTCACATTAGCGTGCTCAGCCGTACCTTCCCACTGTGCATCTCTCCACTGAGCTGTTCCCCTAAGAGCGCCCCCTGCAGGTTTGGAGCGCTTCCACTGCTATGTAAGTTCAGTCCATTTACCATTTACCATGTTTTTATGTCTTGCAGTGCATTTTATGACCATTTGCACCTCGATCCTCTACTTCTACCTTGTTTAGATTTGTGTTTGTGAGTTTGCATCGTTTCCATACCTGCAGCTGTTTTCGCCAACTGAGGCGCATTAATCAGTTGTATTGTGTGCAATGCAACCATTTCCCCTGAAACTGCTATTGTTCCATCACCCTGCTCCTCTCCATGGCTAAGTGTCCTGTTAAGTAATACGGTCGCTGGGACTCTCCATAAAAACCGCAGGCTTCATTGGATGGGAAGTGCCTTGTTAAGAGTGGCTTTGAATTAGCCCGACACGGTGCACGGAGGCGCTGCAGCTGTGTGCTCCTGTGTTTTTTTTTCTTTTAATTCCATTTATTTATTTATTTATTTTTTTGGGTAATGAACTAGCCGGCACCGGCCTCTGCGCCGAAGGAGTGACTTATGGCATTAATTATATTGATCCATGCCAGCTTAATGAACCAATAATAGGAGGCTGCCTCGGCGAAGGGGAATGCGCAATGACATAATTAATGACTTGCCGCTCAACGTGTCAGCGCGGCCTTTATCAGTTAACTCTGTGCCGTCGCCCTCCGAATTACGGATCCTGATTACTCCCATCATGCATCACTTTTTTCAAAAAACAAAAAAAAAAAAAAAAAAAACACCGCGTCGAGCCTTAATTAAAGGCCCAGTCACTTCAAGGTGCAGTTGATCTTTTTTTTTTTTTTTCCTTTCGATGCGCCGCCCCCGCCGCCGCCGCCGCTCCACGACCGGGTGGGTGTGGGTGGCGCTCGCAGCGGGAGTCGAACGGCGGATCAAAGGCGACGCTCTGATTGAGAATTTAGCTCCAACGACGCCAGACAATCAGTTTCACAGCACAACAATATTGTAAACCTCCAAACTAATGGATTTGGCAATTAAATGTATGCCGCCTGGTCTAATTCACAGCCTATTGATTTTATTTTATTATTTTTCCCTCCACCTCCCCCTCGCTGGAAGCGGGCGCCCACTGTGAGTTTTCTTATGCCCATCTATTGAAACTACAATTACAAGACACAGTGAATTATAGATAACAGAGGATCCTCCTCTCCCCAGCGCTACTGTCTTATTTATTTAATAAATTCCCCCCTCGCCAAAGACAATCCTATCACCGCACTCGCGCAGACTTTCCACCGGCGAATCAAAGCGGCGTCCCGCAATAAGAGTTAAAAAAAAATAAAAAAAGGGAACGGCCTCCCGACTCCGTGACGTGCTTCAAACGCGGCGCTGTGCGCTTACAGGCATATCTTGACTCGCTTTCAAGCGAGCGAAACTGATCAAGTCTGCGGCTAGTCTGAAGTGGCATATTTACTGCTGTGATTCTGACCCAAATGCTAATGATAGCTATTAAGGCTGGGCTGGTTAATGACATCTGAGGCTGGGGGGGGGCGGCTGCGGGTAGCAGGGGGAGGCGGTGGGCGAACGCGCCGTGACCGACTTGGGTGTTTTCATGTGGGTGTGATATGGTAATTGGATTAACGCGGCGTACCTAAACCCACAGTGAGATAAGCTCAATAAGGCCCCATTAAAAATACACGCCTGGCGACAAAGGAGCCGAGCTCGATTGATTGCGTCCGACTGCGCGGGTTCGACACGTCAGCGTCTTCGGCTGCAAAGTAAGAAAACCTCAGAGTCTTTAAAAACGTGCTAACACGGTTGGCGATTTCATCTAAAAAAAAAAAACAAAAAAAACAGAAAATGTGAGTGCTGCCGTTTTCCAAATGACTGAATTTAAAGGCCCAGTATGTGACATTCAAATGTACCTGTTAGTTGGAAATGGAATGAAAGACGCACGTGGGCGTGTTTTCTCTTGGAATGGAGGAGTAGAAGTCGTTTTCGCCGCAGGGCCCCGCCAGCATTATGGTGCAGGGCTGTAGAAATTTAATTACTCCTTAACGCTGTTTCCATATTTTGTGATCATTTACTGATGTTGCCAGTACTGTCAATTCACTTGCGTGGAGCTAAGACCACGGACTGCGTGCTGCGTCATAATGAGCCCCTTTTAATTTACCAGGTTAAGAAACCTACACCACTCCATCGATCAACGATGAATGAAGATGTTTAAATGCCGCGGATCATTACCCCCCAAAAGAATCTGATGCCGACTCACTAAACCCAGCGGCGGTCACTTTGTAGGTCACAATAACCCACATCTAATGCAGGGTTCTAATGTAGTTTATGTCATATGTGTTTTTTAATCTTTGTTTTTAAAGCACCCTAGACATCCATTTCAAGACCGTTATACACTTTTTAAGCTCCTGCAGGCCAAATGCAAGGGCCAAATCTGGTCTTGAATTCAATATGTGTCAGTTAGATAAAGTCTTGAGAAGTTTTAATTTGCCCATAATGACTTCCATATCTATGCAAATAGCAGGTCTTCCTTCTAAGGAGACGGCCGTGCCGCCCCAGCACATTTATGCAGCGGCCCAGAAGGTGGATCTGCTTCGCTTTGTGATCCGCTTCGCACAGTTCCATCGGTAAAATAGCTGCCAAACCTTACACACTAGTCCTTAAAAAATAAAATATTGGGGGGAAAAAAACAAAACTTGATGGCTGTGACTGCAACAGGGCCTTACCAGTGTTGTTGCGATAGGCGCCTGTGTCCGGCCCCTGGCTCTGGCTAAGGCTCCTCATGGGGCCCTTGTTTAGGTAGACACGCTCCTCATAGATGGGATCTATGTGGTGCTCCGGGGACCCCAAGGGCCGGATGGGTTCCTGACTGTGCTGACTACTGTAGGAGCCACGTGAGCCTGAAGAAAAGGGAATATATAGGTGTATATATATGTATTTATCTTATGTTTCAGGAAAATGCGGGAAGAGGATGGAAAAGAGCCCAACATGCGGGAGAAGTGCGGAACGTGAGGGAAGAGTGGCGGCAAGAAAAGAAAGCCAACGGATGGAATGGAGTAGAACAGGAACATTGGAGGAAGGAGGAGGAGAAGGAGAAGAAGGAGAAGGAGAAGGAGGAGAAGAAGAAGACGAAGAAGAGAACGTGGCAGAAGCAGAACACAGACGAGACGAGATAATCTCGAGATAAAAAAGGGAGGAGATATAATAAATGATTCTCTGATTCAATCTCGTCCACTGTTACATCAGCTATCCGAGTCTCCGACGGTGCATTATTTACAGCCCGAACACAACGCCGATTCAAAGTTAGTGTGAATAGAATGGCAGTCCAGAGAGAGAGAGAGACACACAGTTGCTTGTTGCAGATGAGATGAGCAGAAGCAAAGAAGTTGCACTGAAGAGATGAATAAAAACAAACAAACAGTGTGGTTCTAAAATGAGACGCGGCGTTCCCACATCGTGTTCTGCGTTTCTTGGCAGCGGTCCTGAAGACACGGAAGGTTGAGGAAGGCGTTTTTTTTTGTGTGTGTGTTTGTGTGTTAGTTGTGCGGCAGAACAGACGCAGGGCCTCCCTCGGAAAAACCCACAACAGAACCGGAGAGACGGGGGAGGGAAAATAAAAAAAAATCGAGACGCGCTCGTCTCCGGATGCGCGCGAGGAACCCGTGGGTGACGGAGAGAGCGGTCCGGCGGAGCTAATCTCACATCACATCGCATCGCATTAGAGCTCAGCCGGAAGTGAGTTCCCCGTGATGCCGGAGGTATTCCTGGGATGCAGCGGGATAAGCGGCGGGGAAAAGAGCCAGCGCTTTGCCCACTGTCTGCTTGATATGTCTTTGAGAAAATAATAATAATAATAATAATAATAATAATAATAATAGTAATAAAAAAACATTTCTTAAAAAAAAACAACCCTTCAGATCGTATTGGTGACGATGTGGGATGTGTGTGAAAACAGCCCTAAGACAGCGTTTCTCAACTGGTGGGTCGCAACCCAAAAGTTGGTCACCTTTTAAAGAGATTTTAAAATATATGTATTTACTGTGAAATAAATTTGGGTCGTGACTTAATTATAAGGAAGATAAGGTGGGTGCTGAGACTCCTCCAGTTGAGAATCTACTGCTCTGAGAAGAGCCGGTTGCACGCAGGCACGCTGTCGTGTTTTGCTACGGCTCGGGGATCAATGTCCCTTCGCTCTGGTGTGAAGCCGCAGGAGGCGAGTCGCCGGCTTCCCAAAAAAAGGGATTTGCAGCAGTCCGTGTGTACCTTCGCCCGGCCGTGTCGATAGTAATGGACGTCGGGGGCCGCTGCGCTCAATGATTTATCACGCTTCACCCTCCTCATCCTGGACAGTCTACCTGTCCAGGATGATTAAAAGCGGGACTGCAAGCTCCATTGGCGCATCCATCTTGCCGAGATCCGATAGAAAGCATTTTAATGCAGCGGTATTCACAACAATTAGGATTCCTGGCAAAACCAGACGGCAACTTCTAACTTTGAAAGTCCCATAAGAAGAAACTGAGGAAGGGACTGCTAGCTTCAGCTAAAGAGTTTAGGGAGAAATATCGACTTGTGGCAGTTTTAATCAGAAACTGATGACATTTTTCAATATTTAAAGGTCAGAAAGAGCAATACAGATTTTTTTTTACAAGGCAAAGACTTTATGCTTTTGTCCTAAGTGGCCTCAGCATGAGTTTCCGTTCAGTTACAAACACCAAATCCGACTGGTCTGCCCGCCCCGTCACTGTCAAAAACGTTGCCTCCGGTTCAGAAACGCTTTCAACCGGCTCTCCCTCAGATGGAGATGAATCCACTGGAGTGGAATCAGAGGGGAGGTCGAGATTTAATGTGGGCAACTTTGCTTGAATGCAGGCATTCTGCACAAAGCACAGCCAGCGGTGAGTAGGTTTAATGATGACTCATAGAGAGATAAAAAGGGATGTGAAGAGCTGCAGCAACGCCAGGTGTGAAGCAAGGAGAGCTTTAACATTATTGACACGACAGCCGCGGAGCCCATTGAGCGATTGGACGGGACAGGAGTGAAAGTTGGCTGTAAAGTTGGTTCATAAAAAGGCGCTGGTCAGAATATGCATGAGCCGGCGCTAATTAGAGCTTCGGACACACCCATTAACAGCATGACTCATCCCAACGCTCCCCTCCTCCCTCATGCCTTGGCTCTTTGAAGTCCCGGTGAGTCAGTTTCATTTCTTTATTCATTTTTCCTCCCGCCCCCACCCACGCACCCCACTCGCCGCGCGACCAACTCGGGGAAGCGCTGACCTCTTTCTTCAGAAAAGGGAGAGGGAACTTCAAGAGCAGACGACAGAGCAACGCCGCTGAGAAAAAGAGGAGGAAAAAAAAAAAAACCCCGAAAAATAAAGGGAGCGAAATGTGCTCCCGCAATATTTTATTCTGTAAAATATTTAAAGAGGACAACTAAGTGTAAAAACCAACTCTGGTCTTCCTAAATGCGTCTTCCCCCCGAAGTGCAGTAAAAAAGAAGGAATGAGAGAAATAAAATCAGCTGAAATGAGAAAAAAAAAATACCCATGCATATATTAAAAATTTCTCCCATCTCAGTTGGTTGGTTTGCAGCCTCGGACTGTCGCCGCAGCTGTGATTCCACCGCCAGGAAAAGATGTCAAGCGACACATGTTTGGAGGTGGGCTCGGTAAAAAGCAGGTCTGAGCTGTCCGTCTAAATATGAGAGGGAGTTTTTTTTTTTCCCGCGACGCCCGAGTGAAAACCCAACTCCGGCGCCGTTGGAGGCTCGCGTTTTTATTAACCGATAGCTTGTAATCATTTCCGCTTGCGCGAAGATCTGACTCATCTGTTTTTCCGGCTTAGTGTAATGCTATTTCTGCCACTTGGGCCATATTTGTACACAATGGGCCGTATCACTCTGGCAATTTCATGCAGAAAGCACAGGGATGTAGGATTTTTTTTTCTCCCCCACCGACCACCCCCCAATTTTTTTCTTTTTGGCGGGCGACGGCTGTTTTACGCAGCTTAACTCTGCTGTAGAGTAGGTGCTCCGGCTGTGGAGCACCTCTCTGAACAGGCTTTTCACATGGAGCCTGATGTGCTTTTTACAAGGGACTATTACCCACTGGCTATACATACGTGTGTGTGTGTGTATACATGGATCAATATGCCATAACAACACAAAAAAAAAAAAAAGGTAGAGTCAAAGTCTTCCACCTTGTTGACTGATCACAGCTCTATCAGAGGGACACACAGCTCACAAAGCTGCCAAAACTCCCATTCAGGATGGATTTTGCGTTCGTGTGTGCGTGCATGTGTGTGTAAACACCCACCAGCTAGACTGCCAGGCCTCTGCAGTGTAGCAGTGGCGTAGAGCTCATGGGAGATCTTGTACTGGTCCGAAGCGTGGTGAGCCGCCAGCCGTTTGGGAGACAGTGTGGCGTAGCTCCCGATGCCCGAACTCATCTGCCAAGACAAAGCGCCCGCCATTCATTTCAGCAAATAAGAAGTGCACCGAGGGTGGGGGTTGGGGGGGTCGATGCACATCCTGATTTACTGCTATTTATGCATATGCTTCATTTTGGCAGCTGCATGAGTAAGAAATGAAGTGGATGAAAATGATTGTGCTGTTCCATGTTTAACATCTTAAAGTTAAACATGTAAAAAAAAAACAAAAAAAACTTATTTGCTATCTATACATATACGTATATATATTCTTTCATGGTATATCGTGGCAGTATGGCAGCCGCTACTCAAAAAAAAAAAAAGATTGCGTAAATGAGACTGACTCGTATAGATTTTTTGTTTGAGGATACAGCTCAATCTGTAATCGCTGCACATCTGCACCACGTCGTCCTCTGTCATGATTAACGGTCTGACAGAGTGGAAAAATGAGCCGAGCCGTCACTGCGACGCCCCGCTCCTCGGCTTGAATCAATTCCATAACTCTGCAATATCATATCTGGACGGACTAGCCGGCTTTCAATTACGGCTAACGCTAACACAGAGCATTACCGTTTGGGATAATGGCACCTGCGTGCAGTCTTTGTCACGTTACGCCGGAATAGACGACATAAAAATCTAATCTGTAAAAACGACGTTGACGCACAGAGGAGAAGAGGGTTTGACAGAAGTCTGAGTACCTGGTGAAGAGGGGATGACGACGAGCTGGCCCCTCCCCCGGCCGCCGAGGAGTTGGGTGGAGAAGTGACCCTCAGGGGGGAGCCGCCCCCTCCCGCGGTCGTCACGGCAACGGTGGTGCTGCGAGACAGAAACAAGCGTTGACGCAATTTTGTCTGGAGAGACGACGGCGGCGGCGGAGGAGCTTTTCAAGGAACCCAAAGCGCTTTACATTGAGCCCATTAGTCATTCACACTGCATTGACACTAGTGGTGGTAAGCTACATGTGTAGCCACAGCTGACGGAAGTGTGGCAGCCAATCTGCCACTTGCCCGCTGTTAAAAATCAACACTTTCGACGCTGCCTCCCTCCCTCACCTGTACGACTTTGCCAGCCGGTTGGCCGGGTTCTGTTTGCTGGGGGAGGAGGACGAGGGCAGGCGCTGGGTGGTGGCGAACGCCGGCGCGTCCGAGATGGAGCCCAGGCGCTGGAGCTTGCTGGGGGAGCCCGAGGCCGAGCCTCCGCCGCTGGACAGCGGCGAGCTGACGCGCTGGCTGGGCAAGGTGGAGCTGGAGTAGAAGATCCCCGGAGAGCCTGGCGGGCGAGAGAAGGAGCCGAGTGAACGGAGGTGTGGGGGAAACGGGGGGGTCATACTTGGGCGGGCTACATGTCTGGGTCATGCGAGGTCAAACGAAGAAAAAAAAAGAAGCAGGAAATTGGCTCATCACAGCAGACGAGCTACGAGCCTCATTCTGGCAGAAGCACCAGAAGAACCCCCTTGTGGGTTGCTACAAGGGGAGTGGGGGAGGCGGAGGGGGAGTGGGTGGAGGTGTTGCCGTCTGTCATAGCGACTGTCCGACACTCTCCACTGGGACCACCGAGGCTGAAATTAGACCGGAACCAGGTCAGCAATTGACTGTGCTCTCCAAAATGAATCAAAATTTTCCAAAAGAAATCAAAAATATCCCAAATATACGTCAATGGTTTGTGTTGAACAGATGGGCCGTGTGTTATTCTCATGACCGATCATCCAAAAAACCTTCGCAGATCTCCAGTCAGTGTTGGCGAGTCATCTATTACTAAGTAATCCAATTGTTCAACTGTAATTGAACTACTTTTTTAGTAACAGTAATCTAAAGTGTGGATTACTCTGTAAATTTAGAACATCATGACTTTATCAAGCAACGTTTCCATTAATTGTCCGAAATACTTTGCAAGATAAAAATGTCTTATTATCCACAAAATGTCTGAAATTTAGAAAAAACAACTAAAAATAACGATGTCGCAGATTGATGACGCAGCCGTGTGTGCAAAGTCGAGGCACCAAAACAAGGAAGCTGGCAGCAGAAAAAAACAAAAAACAAAACAGCGATTGTTTGTTTGATGCTGGAAATACAAACATTATTTTGAGTTCATCTCGTCAAAATGAAAGAATATTGTGGTTTGTTGACTGTTGTGTGCAAGAAACTGTTACTTTATCTTTTTTTTTTTTTTTTAACTATAACCATCTTTCTTAACTAAAGTATTTCGTAATTGATTACTTATGAAACAAAGTAGTTAAAGTAATTAGATTACTTTTTAAGGAAGTAATCAGTGACCAGTAGTTGGATTACTTACATGGAGTAATCCCAACAAGCATCAAATTTGCAGTTTCAGCTTCCTGCCAGCCGAAAGCGATAAAAAGGTTGATAAACACGCGACTGCAGGTGTCGCTAACCCTGTGATTTGCAGAGCGGCACGCACTCTGTGAAAGTGGAGCAGGCGAAAAACAAGCAAAGCGAGAGTGGACTTTTCTCATTCTCGAGTTCTTCTTCTCAGCCTCCAGACCCGTAGCGCCGCCGTTGGAAAACACTGCTGATGGGGTGCTTGCAAAGTGCGGGCGCCTTTGATAAGAAGGCGCGCTTCTTCCTTGAGCGCGAGCTGAAGTTGTTTTTGATCTTGATCAGAATCTCTACCGGGCTGCTCCCCTCGCACGGCTTTTCCCAGCAAATCCTCAGAACTGTGGCATCAAGAAAACGTATTTTGCTCGAGTGAAAATATGCGCGAGGGGAAGATGAGTCTCGCGTCGTCGTCGTGGCTCAGTCTCAAAATAGTTTTACACATAATTTCACTGCACAGTGCGTGGAGCTATAGGATTGATTGATTGATCAGTTTATTTAAGCGGCAAACACCGTGATTGGTGCCAAGCCCTCACTGGCTTATTCGTCTCTGATCAATACATTTATCAAGTAATATTCCCACAATCACATCCATGATAGTCATGTGACTAAAGAACAAATCGAAACACAACAAAACCTATAGAAATAGGGACACAGACGATTGGAAAATTCTTTGTCATACATTCAGTCCTATAAAGCAAAAACATCTTCACAACCAGCACAGACAACAAAACACAAATAACTTGAAATTCATCTTCCACCACCTGGAGATCACAAAACTCACAAAAACGTAAATCTTCAGGTGTACCTTTAAATCGACCCACTTCTACTGCAAGAGGAAAGGTACTAGATCTGAATTGAGCATAAAGGGAACCTCTGCCTTCTCTTTGAATGAATAAAAATATAAGGGTTCTATAACATAATCATTCTTAAGCTGAACATCATTTCTAAGCTTTGGCTTCTTCCATGTATCCTGTTTCCATTGATCTTCATATTTCATAAACCATCTTTGTCAGGCAAACTGAATATCCCACTGCCAATTCCACGTCCTTTCTTCTAAACTGCAGGGTCTTGGGGGAAGTTGAGGTGGTAAGTGTTTATAATTAATGAAGGAGCCAAACACGTGGAGACATAATGCACGCTGCGAGGCTCTAAAAATATTCCGCTAGTCCCGAGCTTTTTATTCCAATTCTCATGCACGTCTGTCAGCATCTCCAAATGTCAAGTCTGTGTATCCGGAGCGTATCGTGCCACGCCAGATCAATTTACCATGCAGGAGGGGAGGAGAGGCGTCTCCGCAGGGGGAGAACGTGAGATGGAAAAGGAAGAGCGACAGAGGTGGCGTCTTCTTACCTGACCCCGACCCACTTTGCAACTGCTGCTGCTGGGCGGCGCGGCTCGACGCCACCTGGAGGCGGTGGAGGAGGAGGAAGAGGAACAGGCGAAACCAGGAAGGAGGGAGGTCATAGGGAGCGAAGAGGAGAAGAAAAGGGAGAGGCGGCGTTAGAGGGGGGGAAGCAGAAGACTTGAAAAAGAATACAGTAGTAGTGGCTGTCGTCAGGAACTCTCATTCACACTGAGTTTCTGCCAAGACCTCTGAGGACTCCTTGAATGAACAAAGCGGAGCGGCCCGTAATGAAATCCCGCCGGAGGAAGAGGAGGGCGATTCGAATGGACTGGCAGAGGCGGAAAAAAACCCCCACAAAGTCCAGGGGAGCCCGGCTGACTCAAATCATTTGTCACAACGGCTCATTTAAACACCTCCTCGCAGAAAAAGCAGAGGGCGAAACCGCAGGGCCGCGCACGCAATCGCGCCCTGCCGTCCACCGCTCGCGGTCAAGTTAAATACAAGCGCAGGCGGACGGCTAATTGGATGGAAATGTCAGCTGCAACACTCTTACCGGTTATCAATACTCTGTGGGCAAAACGGATGT
Source organism: Thamnaconus septentrionalis (assembly GCA_009823395.1). Lineage (NCBI taxonomy): Eukaryota > Metazoa > Chordata > Actinopteri > Tetraodontiformes > Monacanthidae > Thamnaconus > Thamnaconus septentrionalis. Next base: position 10,457,324 of record CM020520.1, read on the forward strand.
TTGTTTGTTTTTCTCCTGCATTTTGAAGGCCTCGTTTTTTTAGACGCTGATGATCTTTCATCCCAGACTCCGAGAATTTACCAAAGAAAGGTACAAGGCACAAGAAAATAACAAATTTAGCCCATTAAAAAATAAATAAATAAATAACTCTCTCTCTCTCTCTCTCTCTCTCTCTCTCTCTCTCTCTCTCTCTCTCTCTCTCTCTCTCTCTCTCTCTCTCTCTCTCTCTCTCTCTCTCTCTAATAAAGCTTGGCGGCAGAGGCAAAGTGGTCTGAAAGAGTGGAACCAACAAAACTGGCCGTGGCAGTGGTCGCTATGGAGGGAGGTGACTCTGTGCCTCATGTGACATCACAAAGGGCCCATTTTCAGAGGTGGGAGCTGAGAGTGAAGAGAAGAGGTGCTGGTTGACCGGGAGAGCGTGGGGGGGCCGGAGCACGCTATCGCTGTCGCGCTACGCTAACGTGTCGGCAAAGTTACATGCCGGCAAAGTTTCGTCGTGGGGGGGGTGGGAATTTATGACTGGCTTCACGCGGGCCGGACAGAGACACGAGAGCGGGCCGGATGTGGCCCGCGGGCCGTTGTTTGCCCGTGCCTGTTACAGAGGAAAAGGACCAAGTGTGGTCTTTTCTACTTTCTGGCCAGTAACAGGCTGGAGATGGATGTGATTGTCAGAAAAAAAGAAGAAGTCTGCCTAATAGGAGATCTTCAAATTCACTGTTCGGGTTCCTTCGACCGTGACCGCAGCGCGATGCAATCTCACACCTACACAAAGCCAAGGGGGGGCTGGCGCGTGAGGTGAAGTCAGAGCACGGGAGCCGCGTGATTTTAATACATTCACTTCTGTCTCCAGGGACAGTCGTACTGTATATGCCAGCGCTCCCCCTGCAAGTCCCGTATAGCAAGCTGCTACAGATGCCGCTGCAGAAGCCGCACAGCGGAATTCCAATTCGTCATGGCTGCGCGGTCGGAAAGGGACGCATTATGCAGACACGCCACCACCTTTGTAATCGCTTAGAAGACGGTCGCTCCTCTTCCCACACTTGGTCAGAGATCTTAAAATAGCAGTCGCTTCCCATGCGTGGGGACTCGAGAACTTCGAATGTAGCGCGGCAACGCGAAATGGGAAGGGATGAGCGCGCACGTGGGAGCGAGCAAAAAAAAAAAAAAGAAGGGAAAAGGCCACTAACATCTGGTCCAACCGTCAACTACAGTTCACACACACGCGCGCACACACACACACACACACACACACACAGGTGGCGCAGACAGAAAATGCTGTGTTTGTACAGTTCTCAGATAAATACCTGCAGTGAGAGGAGCCTGCTCGCCAATCCCCCCCCACCACCGCCACCGTCCGACCATCCGCCCCTCAGATAAATATAGCAGCACGCGCAGACACACAACCTGTGCTGAGTGGATTAGCGCCCTCTCTGTCACGAAAAAATATCGATGCAGGGTCCAAAATGAGACCGACTGAAAGAAGGCGGGAAGGGAAATCGGTTGAAATGCACAATACAGGGATTTGTTTTTCATGTACCGTGAATCCTTGCCTAACTTCTCCTGACCGGTTGAGCCAAAAGTATTTTATTACAGGAATAATTACACAGAGACATCTCTTTGCTTAATCAGCTTCCATTTTATGCAAGCAAAGTTTCATTTATGCAAATGCGGTAATATTTGTGTATGTTACATTTGTCAATAGCTTTCATTGGGGATTTTAAATCAGCCAACGCTGCAAGGAAATAGTACTTTTTTGTATTCACGGTCAATTGGAACCCCCGTGGTCGTCATCATCGCCGGCGGCAACAACTTGTGTCCTCAACTCAACTTTCAGCACGACAGCAGCTGTCGATGACTTCCAACTCCTACGCTTTTCACTCTGAGTGTGTGGACCGCATATTCACACATCCCATATTCTATACGTCACGCAGCTTCGACTGCACTCGAGGTCGCCTTGGGACGAAGGCAGAGCCGCATTTCAGACAGGCCGGCCCAACATTCGGAGTTCTTGACATGTCACGCCACGAGGCAAAGGCGCAACGCCGACTGTCTGTTTGGCGCCGGCGCAAGCGTAGAAAAGGGAAACGCTCGCACCGATCTCAATGTCTGTGGTGCCACAACACTGATTTTGCAGTTTTCTCTCTTTCTCAAGATGCGAAAAAAAATAGACATCAAGGCACTGCAAACAACGCCTGTTGAGCAAAGTATTACAGTTTGAGTGACGCCTCTCAGCGTAATCCCTATTTAAAAAAAAAAAAAGAAAATGACGCTAAGCCGTTATCTCCACCGCAGACCACTCTAATATTTATACCCGTGCTGCCATAATTGGCCACTCCCAGAATTATACGCGGGGCATAAATATCGTGCGGTAATGAAGATGCAAAGAACCTTCTTCCCCCTCGGAACTGCTCAACTCAAAATCACGATCAAGTGCCATCAGATTCCACCCCTAAAATAAAGACGTCTGCCGAGTGATTAATGCACCGGCGTCGCTTAGTCTATTTGTTCATGTACAAAAGATTATTGAGAGAGAGAGAGAGAGAGAGGAGATTATTAAAGTGTCTATAAACGACCCAGGAGACGTCTTAAATCAAGAACGCCAGCCGTTACCCGGGACGGTGTGAAACCATTAAAAATCTGCCGAGCAAGTCCCCCGTGTGATCTCCGCGAGATTGCGAAGCAATCAGGACACAAAAAGTGAGCTGGAGATCGCCGCTAATTGCTTATTTAACTTGATTGTGTCTCGCTGGCGACGGCCATTAACATGAAAAAGTGAGCTTTGATCAGGATCCAGGTGGACAAATGAAGAGTATCGATGACTCGCACTCGATGAGATAATGAAGAGCTGGAGGGCCTTTGCGTGCTCGGCTGGGGGAAGGCGCCGCGCCGCTTCGCCTCGCCGCCTCCTCCTCCTCCTCCTTCTTCTTCCTCTCCTCCAAGTTGGAAGACTGGGATGTTTGAGGTGCCGTGTAGCCATGCATTATTAAAGCCGGGGCCTCTCAGGGTTATAAATACGCAGCAACACGCCGGACCGTTCTCCATCACGGTCGCTCGCGCAAACTTCAAACGCACCTTTCAACAACCACCATCCCCCACCATCCCAAACACACACACACACGCTCGCCGCATCCCCACTACCCACCACCGCCACCCCACGCACGCGAGCTAGCCCTCGCCTCCGCGCTGCGCGGCCGCTCCCTGGGCCGGCGTTCCGAGTTATTCGCCAAGCGACGAGCCCCGCTGACAACCACTGGCCCCATTACACTGACAAGACCCAAAACATCAGAGTTGGAGGAATGTGCGGGGCGCGCACGCAAACACACAACGCACGCACGCACGCACGCTTGTGCTTCTACCGAGAGAGATGCTGAGCAGAGAGGACAGGGGGAGAAGACGTGATGAAGGGAAAGAGGACAGAAAAACTGCAAAAGCAACGTCATTTAGTTCAAGACAAGGAGGAGAAAGACTTCTGCTCCGTCCATCGATATGTGCCAGCCTGTGCTACTTTTTTTTTGTCCCTGCATTCTCGTCTTTTTCCTTATCTATTATTTAGTAAAAAAAAAAAAAAGAGAGAGAGAGACAGAGATGGTGGCTTTCACTAAAACAGGCTCTAAACTGGATGGAAGCTGGATGGAGTTTTTGTCTGCAAACATGTCCTTTCTTTTCCCACTGCAGTTGCGCACAATTTGAATAAAAATCTACGCAGCAGCAAGACTCAACTTTAATCGAAAGATGTGCGAGTTCTCACAAAAATTCCCCACAAGCCTGCTACTAAAAGAGAAAAAGAAGAAAAAAAAGTCTGTCTTGGAGACTAATTTTTAATCACTGACATCGAACGTTTCATCTTACTTTCACTCCGTCCATTAGCCAAAGACACTGGGGATAAATTGTAATGAATAACTGCAGCTGCTCACTTGGTTCGGTTGTGCGTGGGTGTGTTTTTTTTTTTTCAACAGTGCCAGTATCTGCACACGTGCGCGCGCGGTGCGTGCATGCGTGCCTACCGATGTGACAGGGGTGCAAAAAATGGGGGAAAACTGCGAGCATCCAAAGTCATCAGCACGCCGCTGGGACCCCTGCATCGCTTAATATCCAACTTCAATCACCCGGTTCCTGATAAACAGTCACCTGATGTGACATCTCAGCGTGCCTTTAATCAGCCTGTCCATTTTGGGCTGAGACCATCTCAGCCTGTTCAAGCTGTTTCAGTTAATTTGCCTCACCTTCAACGGACCAATATAGAAACAATCTAAGCTTTTTCTAACGAAGAGCAGTCTCTCTATACACGTACGTACACGCACACACACATACAAACATAGAAATCTCACAACCCACATTGAGAGCCGACACAAAAATGTAGCTGCAGAGACTCGAATGAGATATTCATGATAAAAAAACGAGGGCAGAGGGAATGAGCATCATTTGCAAAAAAGAGTAAAGGACCAGCACAGGTCTTTTCAAAATACTGATTCTAAACAGTCTGCATGCTACTGGCTGCAGTAAAAAAAAAAAAGAAAAAAAAAGTACACTGTATTTTTCAACTGTGACCAAACTCTTCAGGTGAGCCAAAACTTCTGCCAGTGTTAAAATATTTCAATCCTTTGAAAGGTTCATTCAACGTTCAGTTCGCCCCCCCCCCATTTTGTCCACAGACATCACCGACTGACACCCCCGTCCTCATTACCGGCGGTGCGGAGAAGAGCAGCGAGTTGGCTTCCTACCTGGTTGTAGCAGTGCACGGCTCCTCCGACCTGGCCGCTGCGCTGGGGAGTCGCCGCTGCCGAGATGCTGTCGCTACGGGCGAGGGTCTGGTTGCTATGGTAGCTGGCAGAGTACTGGAGCGAAGCCTCCGGGGTGGAGTTGAGCTGCAAGGAACTCTGGGAAAGGAAAGCCGGTCCTACCGACGGAGACGGGAGGGAAGGCACCGGTGGTTGGTTGGTGGGTGGGTTGGTTGGTTAGTTGGGTTGGGTGAGAGCGGAGAGGGAAGAGGGGGAGGGGAAGGAAAGAGAGAGAGAGAGAGAGAGAGAGGGGCACGAAGAGTAAAGATTGAGAGGCAAGGAGTGAAATGGGGGAGAGAGAGAGAGAGAGGGAAGCAATTTAGAGCAGATAGTGCAGCAGCAGCAGCGCAGCACTCGGCGAGTTGGAGACAGCATGCATAATTTATTAGCAGAGGGGAAGAGAAACAGAGGAACGCAGAGAGAATGGGAGGAGGAGGGAAATGAAAAGGATGGGAAGAAGAGGAGGAAGAAAAGAGAATTAAAAAAAAAAAAAAAAGTTGTGAACAAGGGGAAAATACCTCGTGACGTGATTAGTCGATGGCCCCGACGTCGACGAAAACGAAACAGCGAAACTTTTTTGGGGGGGTTGTTTCGTTGGTCTTTTTTTTCCCTTTCCTTTTTTTTTTTTTTTTTTGAAACGCGCGGATGAATCCCAATTCACCTCGCGCGCTGACGGCGCCATTTTTTTAATTTTTTTATTTTAGCGCAAATTATAACATTAGCACAGCACACAACGAAATCCAAACAGAGCAGCCGTGGCGCCAAAGAAGCAGCAGAGCCGGCCTTGATATTAAGCTGGCTTCGCGAGCCGGATCTGACGGCCACGACGCCGAGGGTTTTTTTTTTTTTTTCGGCTTCCTGCGAGAGAGCCGAACTACTCACCCGCCGTCGTGAAATAGACATGTTTGCCATTCGAAGCGCGCGCTTTCTAAAACAGAATTGGGACGTCTGTCTGTCTGTCTGTCTGACGAACTGTCTGTCTGACTGCCGTGAAGCCGTTCAAATAAACTCGACAATAAATGTCTTCCCCCGAGCTCGCTGACATCGTTCTTTCTTTCTCACCATCAATAATAAAGGCACCCTGATCATTCCGCTCCCATATCTATTTGGTTGCTCACTCACACATCCTTCACGGGCGTGCGCGCACACACACACACACACACACTCTTTATCCCCACGATCCCTGCAAGTCTCTGCATTATGAACTGAGATCAACTCCTCCGCTGCCGCTACTTTCGCTGCTCCTTCACGCCTTCACAAAGACCTATTTTTTTTTCTCTCCCCCATCCCTCCTCCCACTCACTCACCCACTCACACTTACCCCGGTTCCTTCTTTACTTTTTATGAATTATTAAGCGCCGCTCAGTGTTTGGCGAAACGGCAGCGAGCGACGAAGCTCATCTCCCGCTCAGTTTTATATGTCGCCAATCTTCTGGTGCCCGTCCGACAAACAATGTTGCTGTAACCCTCGTTCCGGGGTGCACATCCAGTCCGGTGCCCCCTGCTGGACTCGTTGACGCACTGCTCCATTTGGGTTGCTCTGGTGTGCCCGCCATTTCCGCCCCACATTTTTGAGTAAATGGCGCAGCAATTTTTATACTTGATTTAAGTTTATATCTGAATATTTTTGTTGTTGGCGTTTTCACCACTTGTTCCAATGGGTGGCGCTCCACTCAATTCAGGGCCCAGAGGAGCAAAAGGTTTTAAGAGGCAGCACTCTGCGAGCAGACAAGGTTGTGAAGGACGACGCTGCCAAACACGTTCTTGACTCTCTACGTCCTCTCCCAAGACACAGGCACTCTTTCCTTGCTCTGCAAATCCCTGAGCGCGAGTGACGCACTCGTGGAGCTACCAAGAAAAAAAAAAAAAAAAAGAGAGAGAGAGAATTTCCTCCAGCGAGGAGCCAGGCTTCTGCATCGCAGTCTTCTGACATCTTCTGTGAGGCAGCAGTACAGAGGAACTTCAATGCGTTACGGTTCCCAGCAGGGACGCGCGCAAGATGTGCGGGTTGATGTGGTACATCGTCTCCTACCAGCCACGACAATGAGGTCATGGAGATAAAAGGCGGCGGGACTTCCTGGGCCTTGCGGGCTGATGCACCTTGTACACGCCTCGACAGACAGACAGACAGACCAGTCGATTTCCTGGAGGCCGACGTGTGTTTTTCCGCGAAAGAGCCAGTAGGTGGCTGCAACCGCTCGATACTTTAAGCAGGAGACGCACAGAGAAAGCGTCTCGTGTGTTGCAATAAACAACATGCGGACAAAATGAGAAAATAATCAAATTGCCTGAGATCCCAATTCGCACTTGTAGTCTGTGTACATTTTGTAATGCAAAGAGATAAACAAATAGCCTTCTGTTTGCTAAAACGCTAAAAATTTGCTGGCGAGTTTTAAGGCATTCGCGCACCCAAACTGCGCGGGACATGACAGATGGCGGTGAGCACGCTCGCGAGCCTTCAAAACGGGGCGAGAGACGCAAATTCGTAAAATGCCATCCGGCGCGGCGACACACTAACTATAAAAAAAAAAGGTCAGCAGACAATAAGCGAAATGGGGATGCAGTGATCCAAAGCCAATGACATGCGAAGAAAATGCCAAGGGCGTTAAGCAAGGCGTCAAATGAGGGCCAGCCGCCCCCCAACCGCCCATCCAGCCCCTCGGTGTGAAGGCGTTTATCAGAATTTGAAGCCTGCAGGATGAAAAACCAGCAGAGAACTCCGCACTGTCATTACTCGGCCCCGGTCACGTGCCGTTTCCCTCGACTGCTGCCTGCTTTTCGCATAAGGGCAATGAGATATTTAAGCACCCGTAAAGTCATTATATCATACCGAGATCCTTGCTCTCGCACCTCCTTTATTTCCGTGACGTTCACTTCTTAAAGAACAATTTTCGTTGCTTTTCCCCCACGTAGACACAAATTAACGAGTGGTGCTAATAATCCAAGTGTGCTATGACCTTGCGAACACGTTCTGCATTGGTATTCCTCGCCGGGTGTTACTTCGTTGACACGAATTAACGGGGGGGAAAAGCGAGAACCTGCTGTTTTAACAGCCACTCTCCTCTGAGGCAGGGAACGGCCTAATTGGGCTTTTAAGAGTATTTTCTCTCCGCTCCTAAAATATTTACCAGCGCGCTCCCTAATTGTCTGGGTTTTCGGAATACTTTCGATACATATTTATGCCTTGCAGTATCTTCGCGATACGGCTAAAACGAGGCTCGTGCCTCTCTGAAACAGGCTTTGTGGCACGTGTTCTTCATTTTGTTTCAATGTGTGCTTTAAAGAAACTATTAAAACAGTTGGGGAGGGCAGTTGAAAGAAAGAAAGAAAGAAAGATGGGAATAATATGTTTGGATTGCAGTGGAATGGAACATGTACGCTCACTCACGTTCTCCGCTGTCTAGTATTCCCGATTCCTGGAGGGAGCGGATGCAGGAATCCACCAGCTCCAAGCCGGTGGTCAACTCGTCTTCAATGTCCTTTTGTCCGTCCGCTGGAAAGGACAAAAGAAATTTCAAGGTTATAAAATCCCAGCCTTGGGCTCGATGGCCTGGCATAAATTTCAGAGATTTAAGACACTCAGATGCAGAAAAGTGCTTAAAATTAGGGTTCGGCGCTGCAGGACACACACTGAAATACTCCGAAATTTAAAATAGTCTTGGTTTTGAGCAATAACCCATTGTTGTTTTAATATATCTCGGTGTATCTCTGCGTTTCCACTCATCTCCAAATCATATCAGGCAGAGCGGACAAGCACGCCGGCCAATACATTAGTGGGTTTCCAAATGTTTCTCGACAGACGATTTCCCTGCTGTGTCACTTGTGACACAAATTAAAAGCAGGCTTTGTCTGAAGAAAAAAAAAATAAAAAATATGAATAATAATCCCTGGATTTAAGTTGCAACCAAGAAGCCCCTTGTCAGAGCTAAGAAGGTTTGCATTTAACGAAGACGGAAAGACACACAAAACCAATTGTTACGTGTGTAATAACATGCGTTTCTATGTGTGCGTGTGTGTTTTTACCTTGGGCGTTCCAGCGAAACTGCTCATCCGTCGAACTGCAAAAGAGCAGAGCAATTAATTCAGGGATTATTCCGAGGGACCAGTGTGTGCAGAGGAGGCATTCAATCACAGCTGTGAACTGACAGTAGTTCCACCGCTACTGACCACAGTGTCAGTCAACCACTCGTGGGTTTCGATTCAGTCAACGTCAGAATTGGACAAATGATCCAACATTGTGCATTTAGTGCTGCGCAGAGTCGAAAACAAACAAATAAAAAGGTTCGCATTCCTCCTCCGCCCTCCGTCTGAGTGACTATTTATCAGCCGCTGATATCGAAGAGTTTTAGGAAAAGCAGAGAAGAGGAGAAGCCACAGGAAGGTGGGAGGAAACCGACGGGCGGAAAGAGAGAAGGCCGGAGACGCACATCGAGCCGCGTGCCGCCTGATCGATGCAGACATAGGCAGACTCGGAGACAAATATAGACTCTTTCATCAGACTTCATCTCCATCATTAGACCTGCTGTCAGGCCTCGCCGGAGTGTGTCTGCGACCTCACGTTGACACCGTTTGGTATTCCACGCAGCCACCTGCCTAATTGCAAGACTGACTGTGTGTGTGTGTGTGTGTGGGCTTTTGCCACTTGGGTGTCGTCCCAATTGTGCCTAATGTGCCCTGAGGCGTGTGCATGTTTGCTGAAGGACACTGAAGGAACTAGTGAATATATTTACATGTGTTTTAAACTATTTATTAATAAGAGTTGGGTTTTTTTTGTAATATTTGACTGCCGACATCGACTGTTATGGTGTTTTGAGGACTTTGATTTTAAACACAATTTCCTGAGCACACATGCACACAGTGGTAAATGATCTGTCATGGAACTGGATGTCAGGAACACACTTAACATAATAAGAACTGAATATAACAAAATAAAAATAAAAAAAACCTTAGGCCAAAGCATAAAGGTACGTTACTAAATTACAATAAATCAAAAAGTGCTCACACCCTAGAAATCTACTCAAAAATCAACCAAGAAATTCAGATGGATCTCTTCAGGGCTAAGACTAATTAAGCAAAGACATTTAAAAACACCCAGAATTTCTTCATGGTCCATATCAAAGGTAAAACTTCACTGATTGCAAATGAATATAATCCGCCACTGGGCTGCCCACTCAGAGGTAGCGGGGACGAGGAAACTCCTTGAACAAGGAGTTGGAAAAGTTAAGATGGAAAGTGAAAATACACACGTAGAATAATACATAGTGATAAGTAATCCAAGTAATTTCCGTGACGTGCACACACCTGCCTGGGGTCGTGTTTTAAATGCAGTCATGCAAAGGGCCATGTTTGCATCAAACTTTGCCTCACAGTCCCAAAAGCGCGGTCAAGTTTGAGCGCTGACGTATTGATTTGCTCCTTTTGACCTCATCATGATAGCAAGTAGGTGTACAGCAATGACTGCAGGCGTTAAAAAGAAAAAAAAAAGTTAAAGTTAGAAAGGTTTGGCTTCGCTGTCAATACTCGCACTACTTTTCCAGACTTGCAAACACGAGCAATGATACCCATAAAGCATAACAAGCGGGAGAAACTTTGCCCTTTAAGCTCCGGCAGCAAATTCAGCAGCAGATAGTTGGAAGACTTAAAGAGATTAAGCTTACATAAAAGAAAAGAAAGAAAACGATTCTCTGAGATATTCAAGGAGGCTGACAAACAAGACAGAAGACGCTGAATAAAACAAAGTCACCATTATTCCATCGCCCTGTCATCCCGTCTTCACATCCAGAGCGCCGCTCTTGAACGCAGCGTTCATTAAATTCACCGCATCACCCGGCAGCTCACTCCCAGGTTAAATCAACATTCAGCGTCCTCGGCTGTTGCGCAAAAAAATAAATAAATAAATAAAATAAAAATCTCTTATTCATGCCAGCCCATTCTACTTAGCAATGCAAACATATATCCCTGACAAAAATCTATGTAAATTATTTAGATTTGCTTTGCATATGTGCGCGATTCATCTTTGATGGCCGTCCTCTCAGGGATGCCGACTTGTACTTAAAGTCACATTAATGTGTTCGCAAGCAGAGGTGTAAACAAGCCCAGGCAAACACGGCAAGGTTTTTTTCAACAAAAAAAAAAAAAAAACTTTCTCCGAAAAAAACATACAACTCAAAAGTCTTTGAATGCAGAGCAGAGAGAGAACCGGCGGCAACATCTGAAAAACACGTCAAAAAAACACTCCGCTGAGGAGGTTTACCAAGCTGACGCCGGAGCTTCACTTTAGCCGTCGCATAAACATGCGATTAAGATGGAGCGTTCAGCCGTCGCAAGACAGGAATCCCAGCAGCCTTGCTGAGTGATGAGCCGTCAGCTTGGACAGGGGCTCCTCCACAAGAGCGCCTGCAGTTACTGATAGTGGTGGCGCCGCAGAGCATCAGAGCATCAGCATCATCATCATCATCATCATCACCATCACCATCGTCGTCATCGTCGCGCTCAGCTCGTCCTCAAAAGTGCTGCGTCTACGTGACGTCATGTTGAAACCAGGGATGTATTATAAGAACTGGATACCGGACTGGCAATATGGCAGCGTGCCGGTTTTTCCTAGTGGCCGCTCGAGGTACTGCAGCAAAAAAAATCCAATGGGTTGAAACGCAGGGCAGACGCAGCCAAGCAAGAAAATCCACATTTTCATCAGAGAGATTTAGAAGGTTATTTTGTTTGTTTTTTTTGTTTAACTGTGATTTGATGAGAGGAGCAACACACGGACGGCTTGACGCAAAATTCTGGGAAGCTAATACAGCAACATGAAAAGTGGAAAGGGTGATTTTGCAACCACCCCGCGGAGAGGAAAAAGAGAATAATAAAGTGAAATTACCAAACCGAAATGGACTTCCTTGTTATTTTCACAGCTTTCAGCTTGACTCGTTTTCAAGATCCAGGACAAGACCAAGACACAGGGATATGAACGGGTTAAAAGATTCGGAAGGTGCACTGTCAAATCCAACTCTTATTCTATTATTAGCAAAAAAACAAAACAAAACAAAAAAAGGCGACACACACACACACACAGGATCGCGAGGTCTGATTTCAGCAGGATGTCTCACTGGTGACCTTTAACTCAAATCACCCCGGCCTGGCCAGCGCACCTTTTCATGAGACGGTGAGTAATGTTTGCGTCACACGGTCCCTTAAATTTTGCATGAGGCAGCTGGATTCGACAACACCAGGAACTTCAAAAAGGAGAAGGAAAAGTTGCAAGGGTTGTATCAGCCCGGGCAGAAGCCTATTTACTCTCACCTGCCACTTGGGGGAAAAAAAGAAAAAAGAAAAGAGAAAAATGCAAGGGCAAAGCGATTCACAGAAGAGAGCTGAAATTAACTATTCCGGGACCAGAAGAATTAAATTGAGCTAAAGGCCGTAGCCTTTCGACATCGCCGGCGCTTCCTGAACAAGAAGTTCAGCAGCGCCATCATTTTGGCAAACGCTCTCTGACAGAACTCACCTCTGTGGAGGCTGGTGGCTCAGTTTGTTTGCAGTGCATCCTTTCTTTTGTCATGAAAAATCACAGCACTCAAACACCGCCAGCCCTCCGAGACAAAGGCCGCCCGCACAAACCTGCAATTACGCAGCCGTGCATTAGCCTCATTCTCACTTGTGTGAATGCACAACACAAACAACAAAAAAAATAGTTTTTTTTTTTTTTGCAGTGTCTGTAGCACCTGCTGGCTTTCCCTTTTTTTAGCAGGGGAACATCTGGCGCGCGCGTCTAAATCACCCCCGCTATTATGGGCGTTATGATAGGCGCGCTATCGCGGTTTTGCACCGGCGCAGACAATGACAGAACAGCCCCCATGCATAATTCACCAGAGGATGGGGCGGCCTGACACAAGGTGCGGCCCCTGTATCATTGCGGCGCACGCGGACGCCGGCCGTAAAATATTTATTCTCATCTGACAAGGCCGCCGCAGCGAAGACGGCCGTGACATGTTATTTAGCCGCAGATTAAAACTGCCACCGTTAGCGGTTTCACCCCCTCTGAGGTATTAAAACACCAAGAAGTCAGCATGTGACTTACCTCAAATCCTGATTTCAAAAGCGGCGACAAGACGATTCCATGATTTCATTTTTTTTTTTTTTTTTGGTAATTCGCATGCTTATCGCAGCAGTCGCTGCAGCTCCCTGCGAGCGGCGTGAGGGGGGAAAAACTCGAAAGCAAACACCACCCGCGAAGGGGGCGTTGCTCAGTGGAGGCTTCACACGACCTTGAGGGGTTCAAAAGTTCCCTGCCTGCACAATTCCTGGGCAGCTCGACAATAGCAGACAATAGCTTTAAATAAAGTTTGACAGTCTGAACTGCGGCTCCCGTGGATGCCTCAGTTTGAAATCATTCATGTCAGAATGTCATTCGATAGCTATAATGGAGCTTTACACACTGGGTGCAGTCATATAAGTGCTGATTGGGTTGGAGTATTTTTACTTGGAGTGAAAAATATGACGCAGGAAGAAAAGGGCTGTTCAATTTTTTTTCCCCAGAAGAGGCTAAAAAATTTTTTCAACCAATCACAACAGTTGAATTTTAGACTTTGTTGCGCGGCGGCCTTGAGCAACATTTTTGATTCTCATTCTATCATTTGAAACTTCCAGCCAATCAGAGACCAAGCCATTCCTCAATGTCACTGCCAAAAAAAAAAAATACGGTTCAATTCACAGCTACGCATCAACAGACAAAAATGTTCCCCCTTTGAGTTGCTGCAGCTCCATCATCGTTTTTCACACTGAACCAGGAGGGGAGTTGCTGATAAAAAAAAAAAAAAAAAAAAAGGGCCATGCATCCGTCACTGCAGTTAAAAATATAATTGCAATAAAGTAAAAGATGCGATGTGGGAAAAGTTCCATTACTCTGCGTGATGGAACACTTTCATAACTTTTTTTTCTCCCAGCTTCCAAGTCAAAAAAGACTTTAACATTTGTCTCTGCTCCCATTCCCAATCTCAACAAATACAATATGAAGGAGGAGGTAAATTCTCCTCCAGGGGTGTTTGAATTACAGTTTGTGAGGAAAGCACGTCAGCTGTATTGGGCTCGCCTGCTCCGTCAAGTGTAATCCTCAGCTGCTGGTTTACTGTGGCGAAAAGTCAAACCTCGCGAGTCTCTTCGATACACACGCGCACACACGCGGCACGACTTGAGGGGCAGCGGCCGAGCGTCTCGGAGTTTCAGCGGGTTGAGGGAGTCGCTGGTTTGAATCACTCATCCTCAGGAGGATAATCTAACCATAGTGATTTAGTGGGTGTCGCCGAGTCACTCTCAGCAGCTTCCACTCCAACAGAGATGTGGTTTGTGTGTGTGTGTGTGTGTGTGTGTGTGTGTGTGGATATAAACCAGCTGAATGTGGGAGCTGGTCGGCGAAGTGTTTTACTGATCCAATACCGAGAGAAAAAGTATTTCCAAAATTCTTCTTACCTCAGCTAACAGCTGCAGAAGACAACTCTCGAAGAACACTGCCCCCAGCTGTTGAGGGGCATTACTGCACGGCAAAGCAAAAAGCCGTGCGGGGGGAGGGAGATCGCAAAGCGTGATCCTATCTACTCTTTGATGAAATGGGGGGGCGCAAGTATGAATCCCATCCCGCTCGCATCGACCCGATATGACAGAGGCGGATCGTCACCATCGCTGAACGGCCCTGATAGAAACCCCTCGACCGTTTCCTGTCAGCGCTTATCCTGCAGGAAGAGCCACGCCGTGCGGGCGCGGGACGGACGAGTCGCCGGCTCTTCGCAGGGCCAAGCAGAGAGACAAGCAGCCATTCGCGGTCGCACTCGCACCAACACACAATTAAGAGTTGCCAACTCTCTCTCGATCACTCTCACTCTCTATCTCTCTCTCACACGCACACTCACACAGACGCGCAATACAGGAACTGTCGCAGCTTGACAGCGTGATCAACATAGTGACTAATCAGGAGCTTCACACCGTCAATATTCATTATTCCCACTTGTAGTAACTTGCGAACTCCCAAAACCAAGCGCGCCTTTGGCCCATTAGTCACATGGACAGGGCGAAGGGTGCGCAAGACGATATGGGCACTGTCGCGACCTGCTACACACAGTAATGCAAGTTCACGTAACGCACAATGTCGTGTGATGAGCTGAAACCGGGGGTTGGACCAATAGGAGAGGACCTAGCCTTCCCCCCCCCCCGGCTAATTTGTTTAGAAATTGTTATTACGGATCAGCAATATAGTTTCTCATTCTGTTAATATTTCTTCTTTTGAATAACCTGAAAGCATTCTGTGCTGTAATAAACATTTTCTTGCTGCTGTTAGTATCATAAACCTGTCCAAATCTATTATTTTGTCTTTAAAATGTGTAGAACATTATAAACAAGCTGAGTAATGCAATACAGCCATATGCAATATAGGCTCATGCAACTGCGATTATACTTTTTTTTTTTTTTTTTTAAATTGGCAACCACACACCATATTAAAACAGAGCCTCTGATCTTCTGTGGATACGACATTAATTTTCTTTTACAGGAATTAGTTACAAATTTGCGTTACGCAAAGGCGAGGCCAGAAAATTGAGTTTTCTGCGTGCATTAAGGAATTAAATCCGACTCCGCTGACATGTCATTGTTCCCACAGCCTCGTCTATATTTCGGTATACTAATAATCGCACCGATGCTTTTATTTAAGGTTTCATACGTACTTTCCATCGACACAGTGGCGCAGCAGCTAACACCGTCGCACCGCAGCGAGGCGGTCGCAGGTTTGTTGCCAGGGAGGAACATGAATGGATAAAACAGAGACACGACCGGGTTGTAACCCTGCCTTTGCTTGACGTATGAATGAATGGCCATACTTTCCATACAGTGGTGGGAACATCAAGGTGCCTGGCAGTCACGCGCATTTTCCCAGTGGATACGGTCCAAGATACCTAACTCTGCACTGCTGCTCTAAAAGAGCTCTGTTTACCTTATCAGTGATTAAAAACAGGCCATGTTGGTTTTACAATCTGCTCCCCGGACGCCGTCTGACTCAGTGGGTTACAATGCAAACAAAATCGATTTGGAGGCATTAAAGGCAGACAATAATAATAAAAACAAAAAAAGTAGCGATGAAAAGTGTAATCACGCCATCCCAGTTATGGCTCCTGGGAGAAATCTGCCCCCACTTCCAGAACCCCTCATAAACCCATGGGGAAATAAACTTGCTGGCTTTATTGTGTTATTCTAAAACCTCAACAAAGCCTTTTGTTCAATCCCGAAGCTTAACGTGGCCTAACCGCAGTGCGGCGCGCCACTCAAAGTTCTGATGGATAATCCAATCAATCATTTGTACTTTCTTTGTGCTCCCTTGAAAACGCCCGATGTCGTCGGCGCTCACTGAAGCAGCACAAGTGGCGACGCCGACAAAGAGGAAAAAAAGACTTGGAGTCCAAACAGACGGTCTCTGTCTCTTCTGTCAATTTTTCGTTCCTCTTTATACTCTTGGCACATATTAATGACAAACTGTTGGAGAGCTTTACAAAGTGAAAGCGAAGAAGTCAGGCTTGTTTAAAAGATGGTAACCTGGCATTGAGGTGCCCTGATTGAATCACACGTGCACGCACGTACACACCTCCAGGCAATGTTGCCTCTGGCCTAGAGCTATAGTGCCCCATGAGGGTAGACTCACTCTGATTCAGTTTGCACTCACACACAGACACAAAATTGACACAATAAGCTGAGTCACAACAGCTGAGTCACTATGAGGAAAGTAAATACAAAATTTGTTAATAGATTAAAGCAATTTTGTAAGCACAAAATTTGGAGAGGAGAGGCCCTTCAACAGATCATTGGACAGCCAATAGGAGAGGTCGGACAATTTTGAAAAGGACCAATCGCTGATGACAGCGGGCGACAACACAGCACTCCCTACTGGTCGCTTCTTGCGCCATCAATCTGACTGACCTAGGCTTATTCCAACTGTCATAACCCAAAACCTTAGCAGTTCCACAGCTTTGTGAGGTGACGCTGCCCCTACAAAAACACTGGTCAACGGTTTTCTTTCCTTCATTGTCTATTTAAATTACGCAGCTTATTGGATTTCAGGGAAACAAATTTCGCACTTCCACCAAATCAATTTCTGCAGCGCACGGCGCTGGCTAGCTTCCCCACACACACACACACACAATGTCCTTTAGTTACTCCTCTCTGACGTGGAGGAGCGTCTCCTCTCCTCCTTCCTGACTCAGACTTTTCCGTGTCTGTCTGAGCGCAGATTGCCTTTGAAGGAAAAAGTTCTCAGTGGGGAGACAGCAGTGGCAGAATCCCACATAGAGCGTTTGTGTATATACACCAAATGGCTTTCAGCAGTGATTTGCGAGCGCCGGTTTCTCAGCAGATGCTGCTCTCAGCGGTGACGCGACCTCTACCTGACAAACTCATGGATGTATTATAAGAACTGGATACCGGACTGGCAATGTGGCGGGGCGCAGATTTTTCCCAGTGGTCACTCGAAGTACTGCAGCAGAAAAGTCCTATGGGCCCAAAAAGCAATTTTCCCATAGACCACAATACAAAAGTAAACACGTTTAAAACGGCTAACAGGATGACTGTGACATGAAATGCAATTCATAGCAAATATCAAATGTCTTTTTTGGCTAACCACCCAGATCACCTCACAGAAATATTCTGGTTCCTACAACCAGCTTTGCTCACCTGTTTGTGGTTGAGCGACTTAACCGGCCCTAAAAATAGAAGCAGTGGTATTGTGTCTATTTTTTTTTTGTATGTCATGCATCTCAACTGCCATCACCGTGTTTCCTGCCGTGGCTGCACTGAATTACAGTTGACACTTTTGAACCGGCTTATTTTAATCCCGTTAAATGGAAACCTTTTCGCAGCTAACACCGGTCGTACCGTCGCCGCACACGCCGCTCAAACACGGTGTAAAATGTGCGCCTACAAGGCGGGCAGACAGGCGTCGCCGTGCGCGACCCTGCACGCAGACACAAACACACACACACATACCCGCTGCGTAATGAAAGAAGCATGAAAGCCTTTAAAAACTGAAAGGTCAGCAAAGGATCTTCCAGATTATCTCTAAATGGATGAATGCACACATTTTTAAAAACTAATTTCTGGAAAATTGACAAGAAAACACTATCGACTGTAATAAAAATGAGGGGAAAAAACTATAATTTCATTCAAAAAAAAAACCCCAAAAGATTATGTAAATAAAATAACATTTTAAATAAGCAGTGGAACAAACAACAGTTAAGTAAATAAAATGGACGTAATGGGCTCGGCACATTAATGACACAACAGTGTGCCGTGACCTGAAATTATACCGTTCTGCAGGGCCAATCATCTTGCGGGCAAACACAAAGCGCGTCACATTTGCATTTTTTATTGCAACGGAGGCACCGTGGCCGAGTTGCCGCACTCGTCAGAGAGCGTGGGAGTAATGTGGGTAAACACGCAAGCAAACAAACCACGCACGCACGCACGCTCGCAAAATATTGTCACGTAGGGGATACGGTGGCTAATGACTAAGCGGGGTGAAAAATGAAGGGAGCAGGTAGCATGTTTTCAAATGGCCGTGAGGGTGGGAAGGGTCCTATTGGAGCAGCTCAGGGGAGGTATTACCTTCCACTGCATTTTGCTAATAAGCTCATTTCTCATGCGTCTCTCGGTGGCCCCGTTCTTTCTCTCCCCGCGTTCTCTTCCCATGCCAGCGATTGGCCTCTTTCTTGTTTTGTCTTTATTTTTATTATCAGACTCGGGTCCGTGTTCGGTCTCAGCGCTTCTCTCTCAGTTCTCCTTTGCTATCGTGCACGCTCTCTGTGTGCGTTGCCCCCCTCGCCGCTGTTGCCTCTCTGGCATGGTTCGGCCCCGTTCTTATCTATTCCCACCACTATCTGGTGTCGGGGGAAGATAAGCATGCATTTGCATGTTTAATGAACCAAACACCCGCGGTTCGCCTTCGGCGCGGGGTGCACATGCGCATCCGCTCGCACGCACGCGCGCACCTACTACCGGCCCCTGCAGGCCTCTGTCTCCTTGTCTGTGACATGGAGTCACCAGCTGTTGGCAACCACCGTAGAAAACACGGCCAATACATGACAGCTGGCAGGCACAGAACTCATTTGAACCTGGCGCGTTGGTTAACAATAAGAGGGTATGGCATCTTCTTCAAAGAGGGAACAAAATTGTAATGTTGCGTAATAATTTCACTTTAACTTCTACGATATTGACACGGGGGGTGGATCTCTGAGAAAGCGTGCATTCAGAATTTGAAAAAAATAATTTCACCCTTGGCACACGGAGAGCTACCGTTTTGCAGTAACCAAACATGGCAACAACAAATGCACAGATTCTTTCTTGCATCCTCAACCACAAAGGCTGCGTTCAGACTGCAGGCGAATCTGATTCAAATCAGATTCCTTCTCAAATGACTTTTTAGGACTGCTTATAGCAAGCGTCCACATGGAATCTGGCTCTGTCCAGACTGGACCACATTAATGACCCATCTGACAGGTTGCTGGAGCAACGCCGTCGGCGCGGAGGCGTCCAGTCCGTGTAGTCTGTGACGTCATATAATTGCAACAGCGGCACTTGCTGCGATAAATGCCCTGGAGCATGGACTGATGAGGCAATGAGTTTCCTCCTCTGTCCGGGGGCCCAGCGTTTTCTACGGCTTCTGTCTGCTCCATTACGTTACAGCTCCGCACCTGGAATGGCGCTCTCTGGTGTGGTGAATTGGGTCTTGCGTCGTGTAGTCGTGATGTCACGGACAGTCAAAACCCATCGGTGTGTTTGGGGATGTTCACACTGAGACGCATCTGTCCAAATGGCATTTGAAACTACCTCCCGAAGGTGGTTTCAATCCGTTTTGCAGATTTCATGCGATTTGTGACTGTTCAGACTACAAAAGAGCCAACCGGTTTCAATCTGGAGGGTCTAAAAATCGGATTTTGACTGGCAGTCTGAATGCGGGTAAAATGTTTTAATACTAGTTGAAAACTCACACCTGGACAGAAGTGACACACAACGCATCAAGACTTGGCCAAATTCAATGACATGTTGCTGAAAGCTCAAATTCTTGGAATATTAAAAGATAAAAATATTTGCCGGTAGGGGCATCCATAGCTCACCATTTATGTCATGTTGTTGTGCTGCTCCAACATAGCCTGGGACAAAGAGTGTGCGACACAGAGGCACACGGCTGCCTGTTACAAGAGCCAGAGTTGTCAAATCCTTCCTCATTTAGTTTCAAGCCGGTGCAAAGTGAGCCCTCGGATGAGGGCAAACCATCCACCGTCTTCACTCTGAAGAGACCCGGCGACGAATTAACTGAACAGGCACGTTCCAGGCTGTGGATATACTCGGTTTAAATTGGTCGTACTTGACTTTAAGTGTCCCCCGAACAGCAATCAATCCCTAAATCCCCGTCTGCTCTTCAAAGCTGCTTTGTGTCTGACCTCTGGCTTCGCAACTGAGCCGAGCCGGCATAAATGTTTCAATCAGCAACATCGATAAACATCGGATTCCGATATGCACGCGTATATATATTTTAGAGCATGAACTCACTTTGTCCCGAGGGGGATCAGAGACCTTAGCAATGTTTTTTAAGGAAAACGCCGGCGCTAAGTACGAGGGTTTCTTGGCGCAAAGTAAATCATGCATTTGGCGCGTGGGGGTGGTGGGCGAGTCATAATTCCAGGGCGGAGACAGATAGATGGGGGCGGGAGACGGAACAACAGAGGGAGAAAATAAAAGGCAGAGAGAAGAGATGGAAAGTGGGGATGACAGCAGCGTGAGAGATGTCGCCGCCTGCCACCATTTTTCTCCTCTCCTCTTGGAAATGCATCATCAGTCATTAGGGGAGGGGCAGGGGTTGGTGGGTGGAGGGGGAGTTATGAATCTGCCGCATCATCACTCACGCTGATGCGGAGATTCTCTCACACACACACACACACACACACACACACACACGGGCCCGAAAGCACAATGCGTGTTTTAAGGTATAACGCGGCGCACCGTGATATGACTTCTCTCCCTCTCAGCCGGTTGTTTTTTATTCCGCTGAGCTCACAAAGCCACCGGCAGCTAATGGTGTGATGGATCCCTCTATTATCAACCAATGCGCGGGGACAAGAGTTGAGAAAAAGTGAGATAAGGGGACGTAATTGCGCAGTGTTCTGGCCGGGCCCCAACAAAAAAAACAAAAGCGGAGGGCGTTTGGGGATAAAAAGAGAGCAAAAGAGAAAATGAAACCTGCACGATGAGGTCGAAGAGGTCCATGCAACTGACGGATGGTCCGAGTCGTATTTAAAGTTCCCATATTCTTCCCTTTTTCTCACCAGACTAAAAGTAGAACACCTTTACAATATTGAATATCCCAGGAAAAAAAATAGATCTACACAAATCAGCATATTTTGCCACCAGTTTATCAGCCCAGCTATAAATAAAATGCTGATGCTGACGTCATTTTACAGAGCAGTGTCTGAGGCAAAGGAAAGTAAAGGCTGGACTCCTCTGGGGAGTTCACCAGCAGGCACAAAACATTAGTTATGTCACTTTTGCAAAACAAAGGACCGCCTAATGTTTTGGTTTGCGTAAACGCCACTGCGACTTGGGGAAATCTCCACCAGCAGCACGGCTTCAAACTCCTTTGACTCCCTGATTCCGAAGATGGGAACAATAGGGGAAGGGAGAACAGAAGCCATCAAAGAAAAGTGATCAAAAGAAAATTGGGAGTCAAAATTGGATTAAATTTAAAACGGCGGCAGCGGCGAGAATTCAGGAGAGGCAGAGAGAGCGAACAAAAAAAAAGGGGGGGGATCACAGCGAGGCAGACAAAGCGAAATTCGGAGACAGACGAGCTCAAGCTCAAGCTAGGGGATTTTTTTTGTTGGAAATTTTAAACAGTTTCTGGCATCCGCTGTGTTAGTCTGGGGGTAAATCACTCCGCTGTGATCGACTCGACTGAAGTCTATGAGAAGTCGTTCTCCTTCTCTCCAGAGAAAAGGGAGGTCACGGAAACGTGCTGGTACGTCCGCAGGCGTCTTTAGCGGCGGCGGCGCCGCCCCCTGCTGGTAGCCGACTCAACGTTGCGGCTTAATTTGGACAAAACGGTCCTGCACCGATCATCCCAGAGACCAGAACAGGGGCCGGCAAAGTGACTTGCTGCTTTCCTTCCTTCCTCTCACAGAGAGCGAGAGAGAGAGAGAGAGAGATCTTACCTCGGTCTGACCTAGCCGTGAGCTCTCCGGGGCTGTTGTGTTAACTCGGAAAAACAACACTATCAGAAATCTGTTACCGCCTCAGGACACAGACCTGATTTTTTTTTTTCTCACGCTCTTCACCTCCGTCTTGCGAGCGCACACACACACGCACACACACACCTGTGAAACTGTGATTGCGCTTCACACCACCCAACCTGCTAACGCCACATCACGCCGTGTATTGTAGGTGAGAAAAAAAAAGAAAGAAAAGTTTCTTCCTGCCTGCATCCATTTTCATTTTCCAAATAGGTGGTGGTGGTGGTTCGGAAAAACGGGGCGGTGACGTAAAAATCTTGTGAATCTGAGAGGCCCATTAAGAAACAAAAATGTGGTAACTGCATAACTCGAAACAACTTCCTGTCATTCGGAACTAGGTTTTACTGTGTACGATGGCTCGAGACTTTTCAGTTTTCAGTCGTTTTCATTTTTAGAACGAGGTTTACAGAATTAACCCAGACGTGGCAAACGATCAGCTCACGCGATCTGCGACGTTTGCGTTGTTAATGACTGATGCTAATCTGTGCTTCTTCCAGTTGGCGTGAAATGCCATCCTGCGATGTAAACATGCCTTACGTAGCCTCGCTAAGTGGCATCAACTCACTTTGCAGAAACACGGCTCTGGCATCTTTTTAAATTCTGAAGCCAATTTTCAAAAGCTTGTTTGACACTTTGGAAATGCGTAAAGAGTAGAATAATATCTGGATCCGAGACCTGATCTTAATTCTAATTTAATCACATTTATTAACGGTAACTCAACTATGAACAGCAGTTGAACATTATACCATAACTGTGCGGTCCGGTAGCGTCTCCACATTGTGTTGCTCATCATCAGCTCATCATCTTCTTGACAACCAGGATGTTTTCACTATGAGAGAGGACTACGGCCACAAGCAGAGAAAAAAAAATTACAGGAAGGATTTTTTTTTTTAAGTTTTCATTTCGAGTTACAAGCTGAAATTTAAAGAAATGGGAAGAAAATCAATGTAAAAAAGATAAAATTTCATGAATAAAGTTGACAATTCGTGAAAATAGCCGAAGTTAGAAAAGACGAAATGTTGTGTGAATAAAGTAGAAATTTCATAAATGAAGTCGACGCAAATAATTCTCTCCTTGTGGCCGTCATCCTCTTCCGTGTTTCACACACTTCAACTTTCACTCCACCGTTGAATCTTCAACGTGAGCGAACAGAGCGCAGCCAGATGGTGAACGCAGTTCTTCCTACCGAAGTTGAGGAAGGAGAAAAAAAGCGATTTTTTTTTTCCCCTTCCCTAGACCTGCTGTTTGAAAATCGACATATGTCTACAACGACAACGAGACGCCTGTCAACGCGAGAATCCCCAGCGCTGTCACACTTCCGCTGCAGCTTCTGTCTTGACAACAAAATAAAAAAACCTTCATCTGCATTCATCGCATGACTGCGGTGGCCCCCAGAGGGACCGTCTGGTCAACAGCCCATCAAAAGCAGTTACCGCCGCGCATCCAGCGCGCGCGTTTGATCCGGCGAGGGAGTGTTCAAGGTAAGCATCCCTGACGTGTGGGCGAAGCCGGCGCATAAACGGTGGCAGGTTGATTAACACAGTTATCGTGAGTAAATGAAGGCTTTGGAAAAAGGCATTCCAAAGAGTGAGGATTAAGACGAGCCGCACCGATGATGGAAGTGAAGGGAAGACAAACGCGGGAGAATGGAGACGTTAAGGTGGAGGATGGAGAGAAAAGAAAAGGTGGGCGCTGGGGGTTGGGGGTGGGGGGTGGGGGGTGATCGATAATGAGTCAATGAGGCTACTGTATTCCGCGGCTGCCACGGGATAATGAAAGCCATTTATTGGCAATTTATCTCTTTCTCCGTCTCCTCCCTCTTTTATCTCTGTCTCCTCAGACTGTCTCGCTCCATCCCTCACAGCCTCCCAGCCGCCAAAAAAATACAAAAAAAAAAAAACATCAACAACAACAACAAAAAAAACCCACACTAACAAATCCATTACGTGCAGAAAAGAAATTGGCCCCCCATTTGTCATATTTTTTGTGGTGCTTGTCGTCTGCCAACCCCGCGGTGCTGGTCTGCTCTTTGGTCGCCTGACGCAGCGCTTGTGCGGCTGACACCACGCGCGCATTGCGGATGGACGAGCGCAACACTTTGAAAGAGATGCCGAGTGGGGGCCATTTGTGTCAGGAACAAATGAAAAAAAAAAAAAAAAAAAAGAAACCGCACACATCCCTCAGCAGAGGGACATTATTCTTCCCCCAACAATTCTGGCCTTTCCGACACCTCCCGGGAGGTTGGGACGGGCCCTCCTGTGACAGCCGAGACAGCCGTCGCTGCACTTTGGCTGACTGCGGCCTTTCTTATACTAGGAGGGGGGAAAAAAAAGGTGTAATTTCAGGACGAAAAAAGATCCTTCTATCCAAACTTTTTGTCAGCGATAAGAGGCTGTCACCATGCCTCCCAGCTCAGTAATTTATTAGAAACAAGCCGGCATCACGGTTGAGACAAATGTGACAGCCACACCAGACTCAGTGGTTATTTATGAAGTCACAGAAGAGACCGGAACATCTGATTTAGTCAGTGGTACTAGAAAGGGAATGTGAAACCCCGAGTTTAGAGCAGCTGTAGTTTGCATTGCTCGGAAACTTCGGATTGTTTGGGACGTTTGAAGGCTTAATTGAAATACTCATCCGACTCAAAACCATTGATGTGTTTTAAGACCGGGGTACTGGACTTCCAAATTGGAAGCAATTTTCCCAGTGGCCACAAGAGGTACTGCCGCCAGAAATCCCATACAGCCCAAATAAAATTTTTCCTGTAGGCCGCAAAACCAAAGTGACTGCCTGTAAAACGCCTTAGACTTAAAACACACTTCATAACAAATCTTTCCATTGTACATTCTTTAGTCAAGGACTTGAACATTCTTAAAAAAAAATTATAAAAGAAATTCTAAAAAAATAGACTGTGTCTCAGCTGATGCCTTCTGATGCATTGTGGGAGCTATAAAAGCATGATGGGAATGGCCTCTACATGAGAAACTCCACTGGACTGAATGGGAACACACTGCAGGCACACATTAAGGGACCTTGCAATCAAAAGGAAGTGGATCTTACCTTCTGAAAGGCACTCACAAGAAGAATGTCGTTTTCAAACCGATAATAATGACGTTTTAACCGAGCAAACTCGCCATCAGCTGAGTGTCGCGACCCCAATCGAAGACGGTCCTCCGGACTATTAGGTGCGAAAACGATCTCACGTCCCATGTTTCAAAGCGAAGGGGGCCACTGTGTTGCTCCTTTGTCGCGTTACATACAAAAATAAATACCTCATCCTCGCCAGCGGGAACCAAGGCCGCGCTTTTCGCAGGCGGCCGGTGTAATATGACAGCGTTATTGAATTGTGCGAGTGAAGCAATAAGCTTAAGCTTGCAGGACACCTCCTGTATGGCCTCGATAATGTACTGCCCGAAGTCACTATTAGCTTTGTGGCCGGCTCGCCATTATTACCTCAACAGTTCAAGGGCACGGCTTTAACGCGACCAATAAGGCCTCGCAGTGCAAAGTCGCCGCGAAAAAAAGGCAGTGGCCCGTGCGGACGTCTCGAGAAAACTGCATCTGCCTTGCGGCGCACAGCAGTGAGGACATGAGGCAAGCGCAACAGAGAGAGACGCGGCGATCCCTTCTGCGTGACGTTCGCTGCCGATGGCAGTCGGTCCATTTCTAAAAATCCTGGCAACGTCCCAGGGGCGAAGGTGCCAATTAGGGTTGGCAGGCAAACGCTAGCCGTTCGCCAACGACGCAACAGTGATTTTGGAATGGGTGGCTGGTTCCAGACAAACATGAAATCTAAAATTCTTTGTATTTTTGAGTTGTTTTTTATCTAATTTTGAATTAAATATATCTACAGAATTGCAGATGCATTTATGTTTGTGGTTGTGTAACCTTGCATGATGTATTGCTTTCTGTTTCTACAGACTTAGACGCAAAAGTATCAAAACTATATATATATGTATATAAATATATATATATATATCTGACAAGATTTATGGCCCTTTTAAGAGCTCTAATGGTTGGTGCGGCACAGCCAGACAGGCGGTGCGGCAGAGGGAGCCAGTGTTTCCTGTTGCCTGCCACTTACCACTAATCTTAGAAAAATGACAAATTAGCCTCGGTGCGGCGTTTCCTTTCTGCATGTTTGCATGTGAACGCCAGCGTGCCTTCCCTCCTCCAGTGTGTGCAAGCGTGCCAGCGATTCACAGTGTGAACAGATGTTAGTGGGTAAATGCCCTTTCTGCACCACAGTCAGGCATTTCGCGGGGTCCTCGGCGGCGAGGAGAAGTCCGTGGAGGGAGGCCCGGATTGCTTTATCGAGCAGAACGCAACTAGGGACGCCCAGGCTCTCGGCGGCGGCGGCCGTAAACACACACGAGCGTGTCAACACGGCGCCCGCTCCGAGCGTGTGGAACACAAACCTAGCGAGCGGCGCACATAACCACACACAGCGTGAGCAGAAGTACACACATGGCGGAGCAGACAGCAAAAAATACAGGATAGCAGGGTAGCGTTCGCCCTGACAGGTTCCTGTGAAAGTAATAGACCGACCGCTGAGTGGAAATGGAAGCTGCAGCTTGGAGCCCGCAAGAAACCCGGTTGAAGGGAATGTAAACTGCCATAAAGAGAAAAGGAACACAACTTTTAAGGGATAAGAGTCAGTTCTGTTTGTCAGTGCGAACACGAATCACGAGCGTTTTTCGCTTCCTAGCGTTAGCTGGCATAGCAATGTTAGCGATTCAGACCCGAGTAAATACGCATGACTGATGCTGGATATGTAAGAACAATAACAATAACAATACACACACAGCAGTGGAATATAATATTAATATACTGCAATTAATGGTATATGTAAAAAAAAAAAAAAAATTCTGCCAGAATTTGTTAATATTCTTGTTCCCTTTCCCCTCAAATCAACTTGTTGCATGTTACATTTTATCACTTTCTCAGCCACACCACTATATTTAGCTGCTGCCTGTCACTGAGCTCCTGACGGAGGAAAAGAATATGAGCAGCGATGGCGGGGGCCGCAGAAAAGGTTAGTGGCGTCTCTTTGAATGGTGTCACGCTCGCTCTGATCATTCACAATTATTTTGCAGCCACGAGAGTCTATATTTGGAGTAGAAGCTGAAGAGAGAAAAACAACAACAACTAGGAGAAAAAAAACAAAAAACGTCCCAACGTCGTCATGTTTGAAAATGCTCGGCTAAACGACAAAACTCAGACGTGAGCTGTCACTCACAGCTGGCGTGTTTGTAAACCCCTTTTGCCAAAAAAGACGAATCGCGTCGTTTTGCTGACACGCGCTGACAAATTTGAGCGCGCACAGTGACTCAGTGGACTCGGAGGCAAAATAGCGGAGCTGTCAGCAGACAAAAGCTTAGCTAAGCCAATCCGCCATATCTGATGTGATAATCATAAGGTGATGCAACTGTGAGACAGGACGCTTGACAGCAGACGAGCGACTGTTGGCACAGACACTCGCACATGGCGTTCTTTAAAAGCCGATACCCGCAAAGACGCCCATAGCTCATGAATAAAAAAAAAAAAAAAAAACTCAGTTAAGGACACTGTAGTAAGAAATGAATAAAGAAAATTAGAATATGTAAATCCAGGATCCTGGCAGAGCAACTAAAATGAGCTCTTTAAAGAAAAACGGTTTTGGACGGTTTCAATGCCACAAATAGGTGAATTCTAAAAACTGAATGTTAAAAAAAAAATCAAAAAAAAATTCATAGTGATCGATGAAGTACACCCATTCTAGGTGCATAAATCATGACGGTTTCACGGATCACACACTGCCCGTTTGGCACATATCCTAAGCGACGACAGTCGCCGCGGCATCCAAATATTTACAACCTGTCAAGAAGCACGTCGACACATCAACAACTGACACAACACAACATTTCGTCATACTGAAGTACACTGTGGCACACTACAGTCCTAATGCCTCATTGAAATTTGTCCCAATAGGTCGCATGTTACTTACACGGCGGCAGTTAATGTTAGCAGGCACACTAATGTTCGGAAATTCAGCCGAGCAAACAGTAATGACTTTGGCAGTGTGACAATAAGAATAATTTATTGATCAATAGTGCCGCTTTATGCAAAGATTTGTCGTCAGCAAGTCGGGCATCAATACAACAAAACAAAAGTAGAAACAACAAACTTTAACAACACTCAACAACTCAAACATTTTGTATGCAAACCACAGAGTTCTAGATTAAATAATGATGAAATGCGAGGCGAGCTCCAGATTTATGGGGATCTATTATTTCCATACGCATGAATAAAAACGCGCATTCACTTTGCCTTCAACGGTTGCGCTCAAGGTATCTTGAGATCTCCAGCCATACATATTGATAAATCAAGAATACCTCAGCCGCAAACCAGGAGCGACACCTCTAAATTTTCACCAAATAACTCTGAGGCTCGGTTGGAGCAAACAGAATGAATTTGGGAGGTTCAAAGGTGTGTGTTTCTTTGTTTTGTTTCTGTTTTTTCCCCCCGGTGTTCTCTCTCTCCTTGCCCAGCACCCTCAGGGTTGTGCACTTATGCAATAAGCCGCCTGCGGGAGTGAGGGGGATGCAGAATTTATATGAACCCGACTCTTTCACATCACAGCAACCAACTGAAACACAAATGCAAACACAAAACGCATCCCAACTCCTCCAAGTTTCTGCCAGAACTGTGGATTAGTTTTATTATTCACGGTGAAGGAGGGAGCATGTGGAGCGATTCCACGAGAGCGGGGCGGACACCGAGCTTATGGTTTGAGCCGTTAGCAGGAAATTTGAAATTAGCATGCTCGTCACACGCGGTACATCTGCTCCTCATCCTTTCTTCATCTTAACTCCCTCTTTCTATTAAGAGTTCCCCTTCCCTCACGAGAAACCAATTTTGGCAGCAGAAAGGTCAGATTTATCCAACCAGTAATGAAGCAATTTGTAGGGCTCCAGGGCCTTGGCTGATATTCCAATCAATGCCGTAATATGACCAAAGGGTACCCAAAAGTGAGAGGTGAGATGTGAGAGGACGCTTGACACGAGGAAGGCCGAGTCAGACTTTTTCCCAAGCCCGCACATACGTGCGCTAGAAGCTGTACATGCGTGCCGCTGTGCCGGTTGCCGTATCTCCAAATTATCTTGCAGAACACGCGAGGCTAGTCAGAAAGCCTTGGAACGTGTCCGCTGATTTGTGCGCGCGATTCTTCCCATGCACGCGCAATTTTCCCGCCTGCGGCTCCTCCGCGGTGGCTCAACGAACCGTTGCGAGCCGCGAACGAACCATTCAGAAGTCATTCCACCGACCCGTGAGCCACGGGCAATTAGAAACTAGCTATTAGGCGCGCACGTTGGCGTGAAGCGGGCGAAAGCCAAAGGAGCCCTGGAGCGAGGGGTCCGCAGGTGGATGCCGGCGCTCACAGATCAAGAGCACAAAGATGCTTGAAAAAAGAAAAAGACGTGTACAAATCTGTGAGCAAAGCCTGAATCCAACAGGATAATATGACCATGAGGTTTGGACAAATGAAGCTGCAAGGTGCAAATGTTAGTCTTTACACCTACTAAAGTGATTTTGAGTGTTTCAGCACATTTTTGGGTTTCTGCCTTCTTGCCAAAGGATGCATTCGATCAATTTCAATTTCCCAAAACGAAACCCAGAGACTCCAGTGAAAAGTTTGCTTCGGCATACCTGATGCTGCTCATGCTGCCAGCCTCCGATCCCAGCTTGCACCTCTCCAGCTGGGTGGCCACGATCTGACGTTCGGCCTCCAGCTCCCTGGTCAGGCGTTCGAACTGCAGCTCCTGGAGGGGACGCGAGAGAGGGAACAAACAAGCGTTAACGTGGGACTTTGGGCCGGAGGCATGGAGAAGCTGGACTGCTATGTGAGCACCAGCAGCTGTTTAGCCAATCATGTAGCAATTTGCTAGTTGCTAGTAAAATGATAAACCGCAGTGGGAAAAGAAAAAAAAAAAACTTCGACGGTTTGTATTACCGTTTCGAATTTTAATTAGCATTAAAACCGTGTTTGATAACCGCGGTTTGAAAACCTACTGGTCATTGTTCAAAAAAAAAAAAAAAAAAAAAAAGGTAGCAGTAGCCACCTCTACCACAGGCACGTGCTGCGTGCAGGTCTATGCACACGGCACGTACAGCAACAAAACAGCCTCTTGTGTTAGCTGCTACTTATTTATTGCCGACGCTGCGTCAGAATTTGAGCAGACGAACAATAATTACACTCGAGATGTATGTTCGGTCCGTTTCTGCTCCGGCACCATACTAGCTCCGCTGCTAACTCCGTCGTAGCTCCGGATGCCGGTGTTATGTCGAAATCTGTTCACCCGTCGATGTATGGATGTATGCCCAACCTTATCCATAACCCCAACCATTCGTCCTTTAAGTAGCGTGACCTGACTCCAAACAGAAAACAGCCTTCCGAGTTAAAGAAAAAAAAAATCTAGAGGAATTGCTTGTTCTTTTATTTGTGTTTTCAAAATAAAACTTGGTTAAATGATTCCAGTGTGCGTATGA
Organism: Thamnaconus septentrionalis; assembly: GCA_009823395.1. Taxonomy (NCBI): domain Eukaryota; kingdom Metazoa; phylum Chordata; class Actinopteri; order Tetraodontiformes; family Monacanthidae; genus Thamnaconus; species Thamnaconus septentrionalis. The sequence goes on from CM020520.1 coordinate 10,487,937, forward strand.
GTTTGTTTGGTTTTTTTGTTTGTTTGTTTGTTTTTTTTTTACATTTAAATATTTCAACAATACCGTGATAATAATAATTATCGTGATAATTTTGGTCACAATAACCGTGATGCGAAATTTTCATACCGTTAAATCTCTAGTGTTGACGAGCAGTTGAACATTTTACCAGTCAGTGAATATTCGTTAATATACACTCACCGTCATTTCCAAAGGACTTATACATTTTGTGAATCGTGTTTTTAGATATTTCTTTTTTGTTTTGGGAATGAAAGATCTTGGAATTCCCTCTGAAAAAAAAAAAAAAAGATACACTGTTCACAACGGGACGGCGCTTTCACGCACGGCCGTACGGAGGCGAGCATGTAGGAGCCAATCAGGATTCCCGTCACGTTCGACACGCTTGTCGTTTTTTGCGCCTCGACTCTCCCTCCTCTCCCTCCCGTCTGGTTGCAGCGCGCGGGTTCTGCGGCAGTCTGGCGAGTTGCGTGTTCCCGTCAGCTTCTTGCGCGGCAGCACTCTCGGGAGCCTTCGGGCTTTAAGGCCGAGTGACTGATGATTCCGCGGGAGGCGCGAGCGCGTCCCTCGCGCCTGCCTCTCGACGCCTCGCTCATAACCCTAGTCCTCTGCGTGTGTGTGTGTGTGTGTGTGTGTGATGGTGGGTTGCATTTCAGCCACACGGAGGCAGATCAATAGTACAGTGAACTTTAGCCCATTGAAGACTCTGAGCTTGTGTGTGTGCGTGTGTGCACGCGTGCACGTGTGTGTGCGTGTGTGCACGCGTGCACGTGTGTGTGAAAGCCGAGCCGAGTCTATGCGGGCTTGATTGGTTTTCCGAAGCCATTTGAAGCTCTGAATGACTTGAACCCCCCCGACTCGCTATCTCCAGACTCCAACCTCAATCCCCTTAACTCTCCCCCGCCGCCACCGACGAAACGCGGCACAATGTAATTCATCTGCCCCTTCGCTCCCTCGGCCGACTTACAGCAGCCACTTGGCTCGCTCATAAATATGTGCACGCCTCCCTGTTGCGTATCATTCACTATTCACGCACACAAAAGGTGAGCCTGCCGCTAGTGCGCGTACGCGTACGTATCCGGCCGGGCCCCGGCGTTCGGTAACCAAGCGCTCTCGCGTGATTGGGTGTAATCACGGCTCATCAAGGCAATGGAGTCGAGTCGATCAACTTTCTGTTCAGAAGAAGAAGAAAAAAAAACACAGCCGTGAAGGCAAGAACAGATGTCGCTATTTTCAGTTCACTCCGACAGACTGCGCAGAGCCAAAACAATTTAGCGTCAACAGCTGATGGGTTCGGTTGCTGTTTTTTCACACTTTACTTCGGCGCTAACCTTGCTAGTTGCCAGGTGCCCGGTGACGCGGGCAGGTGAGGGCAAGGTGCCAAAGTCGAGCTCAAGTCGAGGATAAAACGCAACCGACGGCAAAGGGAGGAACTAGACGCTAACCGAGGACGTGTACTAAGAAAATCACTGTAATTAACATCAACGCGACACGCATATCAACAATTACCGCAAAAGAACAGCATTACTCTAATAAATGTGTCGGAGTGAGACGCGTCGGAGGGCCCCCGCTATTCTCCCATAAAGTTCAGCCTGCAGCAGCGAGAGCAAAACTCCCCACTGTGCTTTTATAGCACTGCCGGTCCGCTCCTATACCTCTTAACAGACATAATGGGCTCATAATAAATCGAGGACTATAACGGAATTGGTGTTATGTCATGTTCTGCTAGTCACAGCCTGTTTGTTTTGTGCATTTGGCACATTTGGCCATTTTTTTGGAGAAACTCTTCCTGCAAAGCGCAATTAGAAAATGGCAAATTTTTAAGAACAACATAGAAAATAACTGTTAAATTGTGTTTGGTTTTTTTACAACAGCTCACACCTGCAAGCCAGTGACATCTGCCGCATTTCATCACACCAGAAATGCAACGGTTTCAATTATCTTCCTCCTCTTCCCTAAAAGGGTAAGCAGCTTAAATGAAAAGCCTGAGAATGTTGCTGTGTTAAATTTGCCCTCAGAGAGGCGACACTGAGGGAGACCACGCGACTCCCTCTGCGCAATTTGTCTGGATGTGGTTTTCGATGTAGACGCCTCTGCAAATTTTCACCTGATTTTCCAATAGCAAGGTCTTGCCAGAAGGGCCGTCTTATTTAACTGAGCTCGATTAAACCGATGTGTCTACAGTAGAAGCGCTGAGGCTCGATTTACAGAGAGTGTTTCACCTCTATTAGGTCCCGATTTCTCCCACGGTCCTTGTCTCATAGCTGCACGGCTTTGTAAGCGGTCCCAGAGTGCATATTTTAGCGTGTAGAAGGTTGCAAAGACTGACGTTATTCTCCCACCTTTGCTACTTGCTGCCTAATCCCTCAGTTTAACTGCTTTTTGCAGAGGGACCCGGAACACACATGGTTTTAGAACATGCTGACACTGTATTTCCAATGTCTCGGTGGAAAAAGGGAACCTCATGAACACCTGGGGGAAAGTGGCCGGTCTCCCAAAGTCCTTAATGACCAATATTTATTTTCCCCATTTCCCCCCTGCTTCATTTTCAAGCACGTCTTAATAGGCAATTAGCACAAGGCAGGCAGGTGCTCGGAGCAGAAATCAGTGCGACTGCCCTCAGCTCCTTTGTTGCAACAAGTGTCGCACTGCACACAAAAAGGGCAGAATCTGTGCCGCTCAATACTAGTGATTTATATGAGTCAAAAAGAATTGGGTTTTTGAGTCACTGTGTCAGATACCCAGAGCGTTCATAAATCCATGTGTGCAGACAAGCTTCACCCACTCCTCGCTGATTCATCCCGCAAAAGACACCGATTTGAAATGGAAAATTGATCCATTTATGATGAATCGCTTTTGATTGTGGTTCACTATGAAAGGATTCTCAAAGGGGAAACATCTATTTTTCCTCACTGTTTCTCAACTGAGAGATTTGTTCATTTTGCGAGTGAAGTCAGGCCCCTGTGAAGAACTGAGTGATTTGTTCGTTCACAGGGAGCCGCTGCTTTTCACACAAGACAAATGCAGTATATTCATACAAATGATATGAAAACAGCTGACGCACAATAGTGACACGATGCCTGGTCTCTTTGCTGATGACAATCAAGTGGCAGCATACAGTCAGTGAACAAGTTAATAAGGACGAGGAATCACCAGCTGTGATGGGCAGTAACGCGCTACAAGTAGCGACGCTACTAGCGTTAACTACATTTTTCAGTAGCGTCATGTTAGCGCCACTGCCTTTGAACCAAATATATAAATAAATAAAGATATGTGTGGTGTAAAAAAATAATACATGATGATTGGCTGGTTTAGATATGACAAATATATCGACTCACAATTGGGTAAGGTTACCCAATCAGAGGTCATGCCGTTCCAACCAGGAAGCAGAGTCAAAACACCACACACGTGAAGTGACAGAGAAACCAGTTTGGCAGACAAATGGCAGAAGCTGCCTCAGATATTTCCCAGACACAAAAAGCCAGACTGGGCTTGTTTGAATTGTTCCTGTTTGTTTTATAATAAACAAAGAAACCTTTTGCCTATTTGTTTGGTGGAAAGTCGGTGTTGAAGTTGATAAAAAAAAAAAAAAAAAAAAAAAAAGTGGTGTCGATGTAGCTTGCTACATTTCTCTGGGGATAGCTTCTGCTGTAGCTAAGCTATGTTTAATCGAGAGTAACTTTTAGCTCAACTTAGCCTTGTAGCCTAACTACATCGTCCAAGTACGTTGCCCATGACTGATCACCAGTCAGGAAAACGACTCAACTTCCGAACGATTCGTCCAAGACTCGCATTCCACGACTTCAAACACGGCACAAGTCACGTGCCAGGTGCACGCTTTGAAAGCAAACACCTTTTCGAGGTGCTTTCAGACTGAAACAGCCAACGGTGCAAACACAGCCAGAGTGTCGGAGCTCCCTCTTCCTCTCTCTCTCGGGCGACTCAGACGATAATCCCCCCACTGATCGATTATCTCCACCACCACCCCACCAGCCCGTGGAGGCTCAGGGAGCATCGCATTATCCAAGAGTAAACACCTCTGAGCCAAACGTGAACTCAGCATGGGCGAATAAGCAGGAAAAGAAACGGCGTCTCGGAGCGGTGAGAGCCCAACTGAAGGATTGATGGCTGAATTTCCAACCCCTACTGAAGGAGAAGTGATGGGTGTGAACCAGTGTAGCAATTTACTCACCAACTCAAATGATGTGGCAATAACAAATGGCAATTTCTTCTCGAAATCCCAATTCTCTCTCAGACGCAGGATAATGTGCAACACAACAATTGCAGATACAACCAAGACAGCAATCACAAACATGGGCCCATGTCGTGTTCGGTTCCCCACCTTAATAAATGGAGCCCCCTCCGACTTTCAAACTGCTTACGGACCCAAGGAGACAATTTAGCAACCCTTGTCTATAAATAAAGAGAGGCAGCTAACACATCAGAGGGTTTAAGCAGGCTAAATGCCAGGGATATGTTCTAACTGGCAGCTGTTAGTCGAAGAACTCACCGCAGTAAAAGTTCCTCTTTGGTAAAAGCTAAATCCCCCCGACTCGGCACCATAAAAACAGTGTGCGCCGTCTGTGTGTGTCCAGAGATAAGACCCAATCATTACAAAGTGGCCTTTGGGCAGCTATTAACAGCGCTGTTTTTGGATGGCAGACAAAAGGCTATCAAACAGAGCGATGACCTTCCAGTGGAGAAGTAAGACACCCCGCCCCCCCCCTTTTTCATCGCCTTTCTCTTCCCTTTCTCCTCCAAGACAAGTGGACTCAAATTGCGGAGCGCGAACGAGAGACGGATAAAAAGGTCACTCTTCTCCCCTCCGCCACTTCTTTTGCATATCAAAAAAAAATTCCCAACACCGTGAGCCTTTTGTTGCCGGTTTCCACCTCCCTCCCCCCTTCACTGAAGTCTCAATTCTTTTTCGGTTCACGGAGCAAAGGCTCGGGTTGAAGCGGAGCAGAAATCCATCTACGGCCCATCTGCCCACCATCTGCTTGTCTCGTCTGTCATTAAACAAGTTAAAAGTTGGGTTGGGAAGAACAGAGGAGCGGGGCGAGGGGCTGGGAACTACCTGGGTAAGTTCCCAGACGGAACCAAGGGATGGGTGAGTGTGACACCTGATCTCTTGCATGCGCGTGCAGGATGGCCCGACTAAAAGACAACCAACGTGGCCTGATCACCCTCGCTAATGTTCCGTGAACAAGGGTGTTGCATTACCCACCATGAGGCCTTTCCTGGTATTTTATATCGCTGGTAAATAAAAAAGAAAAACAAGTCGCTGACTCGTGTTCACTCTAATTGCCTCCGACATAACCGAACATCATAGCTCAATTGTGTTTTATTGTAACACTCGCGCGCTTTCCCTTTAAAAGCCGGCAACCAATCAGCCCTGAGGTTACAGTCACTGACAGGTGAAAGTAATTAACATTGATTATCTCATTCAAATGGCCCCTGCGAGTGAAATACACAGTGTGCATGCGTTGGGGAGCACGGAACACCGCCCTTACGCACGGCTTGTGTTTACGATGTTAATTCACTCAAAGACAAACAGTTTTCAGAGTGTTTGCCAGATACGAATTAGTGAGTTTTCATGAAATGTCATACAAATGTTAAGCAAAATTTGCTTTAAAAATTAAAGGTGAGCAAAAGGTTGGCGATAGATTGGGATGGTTAAAAAGTTTCTGCTCAGAGATGAGAGTACTGACTGTACTCGCTCAGACTTTCAACCTTCTAACTTTCCCCATCAGAACTTTTTATTTCTTTTCTAAGTGATTCTATGTCAAATTTTGCATCGAAGCCGGCGCGAAAAGTTTAAATCCGAAACATTTTGCACCCCCGAAACATTTGGCATTTCCGTGACATTTGTCCGTTATTCATTCATCCCCTGTGCAAAGGCCTCCGGGTGGCGCTCGGGGTCACGGCACGGAGGGGGCTGATCTTTTCGTCGAGCTGGTGGCTCAAATGTTTCGGCCGACTGCGTGAAATCTGACAAGCTGTGAGGAGGCAAACACGTTTGGCCATTTCTTTTGCCGCTGCTTTTCAGTTCGCTTTCTTTGTAGCCATCTCAAGAGTCTGGAGTATTTTTCACTCCACTCAAGCCTTCAGTGCGAGATCGTCGGAGTGATCCTGAGCCGTTTGATACATACGAGCCTGGGATAGAAATATCTCTGATTCGGGCCAAGTGGAATTGAGGAAAAAGTCTTCAAAAGGGAGCCACATCAAATTGCCACATCACTTGAACCCTTTGAAAATGATTTATTTATTAGACTGGTTCCAGGCTAATGGCATGTCACTGCGTGGGAACCGGCGGACATATTTGCGGAGGATGAATTTAAACCTTTGTATTCGCACTTGCCTAAAAGCTGGACTGTAGGAGACGACCAGCAAGGCAGGTGTATCTCTTACATTTTAAAGTCAGCCTTTTAATCTCCATTCTGAAAACTGCACAGAGCTTAGAGGAAAGACTGCCAACAGCTGTGCCATAACCGCTTTATATGCATTATGAATATTCAGCGCACAAACACAGCAGTACTCTGGCAGATCTCTCCCTCGTTAAATTATTTAAGGGCGCGCTGGGCAAACTGAAATCATCCCTCTCTTAGTCTCCAATTTTGATCTCCCGTCCTCATTTGTTCCAGTTGTCCTGTATTTTTTCCCTCTTTCAGATGCGTGACGTGTACAGTTTGTGTCTGTGCATGTTTGCGTGCGTGTCTGATCACACGCGTGCACACTGCAGACACACTTTGCTCGTGGTTTATTTAAAGCGCTAAACAAATTTCAACGCAATCTGGTCATCCCTTCTGCGGGAGGACAACCAAACGCAAACACGCGCAGACGCGCACAGACACAATTAGAAGGCAGCTCTCTCTCTCTCTCTGTCCTAATTTGGCAACAAATTAGCATAGCGTCAGTCTATCAACCGCTGCATCACACTTGACATAATGAATAGGATAAAAGCAAGAACTGAGAAAGAAGTAACTGCACTCTGCTCTCAGTCCTCTAGCGTTTGAAAATCATCCAAGCGTATTTCCCACTTCCTCGCGCTTCCTCATTCGCTAACCCTTCCTCTCGGGACTCAACTACAAGGCATTCAAGGTCTCCGAGCAGCTTTCACAAGAACCGATGCAGCATGTTTTGGGGAACATTTGAGACTGACATGCATAAATTAGTGGGAACAACTAAAACACTGGAGTTAGCAAACGTTAGCATTGGCTATGGTGTCTTGGGAAAACATTATTTGCATATATCTTGGACACTAAGTGGTACTGTTATCGTGTCGAACATATTACTAGGCTGCAACTGTGTTATTCCAAAACAAAGTTGATCGAAAAACAGAGTAACTTCAATTGCAATGTCGAGAATGCAGTGAGGTTTTTAATAAACAATAGGTTGCTTTCCATTTTTACTAAATTACAAAGAGCATCTCTGAAAAAAATACATTATGTGCATTCTTTTTTATTAAATACGGTAAAACTATTAAAAGTTTCATTTACAAACAACGCAGCAAATCCTTTTTCTCATCCTTGAAGGGAAAACTTTCAGCTCTTTGAAAGTCTTGCAAGCTCAGATAGACAAAAGGTCTTGTCAACCCTTCGTACAAAGAGACACCCACACACACGCACACAGTCACACAGAGAGACTCCTAATTGGAATTACCAAGAAAAAGTGCAGAGTGTCGGCCCTGTTAATGTCATTGAGCTGCTGAATGGGCTCTGCGCGCTCAGTGGTGCATGACTGAATAAACCCACTGACGGCTGCGGACGGCGTTTTCTTTCCTTTGTGACCGACTCGTGGGAGTAAGCAACGATTGACTTTGAACATGCTCGAGTTCTAACACTCTGGTTTCAAACACAGTTAAAATGTTTGGACGTTTGTCTAATTGAGTGGGTGATCTACTTTGCTTCCAGAAATCATGAAAGAAACATGAGACCACTCCCTCCCCCAAACCCTGGCGCAGTTTACTGGCCACTTTATTAGGCACACCTTGCCGGTACTGGGTACCTGTGGGTGCATATGAAAAGGGCTTCACAAGGACAATGCACTTGCGGTTAACATGCGTGCATCCATTTTGGCCATCGGCTCCAGAACACCGTGACTGGGTTCACCAAGTATGGCTTTTGGCCACGGACAAAATGTCACTTCCAAAATGTCACCACCTAAATGCCAGTGCAGGTTTCGCCGTGCCTGCTCTCACCCTTCTTGCTCCGCCATCGTGGCGCCTCCAAAGGGAAGGCGCCCAATTTGGCGAAACGTTGCAGAAGCAATCAACACCACCGGGGGAAGGGCAGTGGGGGCGGAGAGATTTAATTGGCAGAAATACCAGATCTGTTAATGAAGAATTCACTTTCATTCGCAATTTCTGGCCTTACTGTCGCCCTAACAAGCTACCGTTATGCGCATCTTGTGTGAACTCAGAATAAAGCTGACAAAAGCAATTTACTTTTGTTTTGTTTTTTTCAAAGTGGATTTTTTTTTCCTCGGCACCCAGAAACAATTTGGGGTAAAACGAATGCTAAAGCAGCGCTTGTATCGGAAACAGGCCGTATTCATTTCGACGCCCTTTTACAGTCGCCTTGATCTATGGCAGTGCCTTAGTCAGCATTTGATTCAATCGCAAGAGCGTTCCATCTCCGGACACTGCATAGCCGAAGTAGCCCTGCAGTCTGTATACATAGACAAAAAAAATAATCAACGAGACATAGTGTGTGAGAAGCACATATTTTAGCTCGGATTGCAAGGGGGATTTGTCGACTCAGCATGGAGCTGTGCCCTAAAGAGGAGGGAAAGGCGTGCCACCAAAAAAAAAAAACAAGAACAACAAAAAAAAAAAAAGAAGAAAGTCACAGTTTCCAATCTATCAGACCAGCTGGCAAATTCTAGCGAGGCAAGCAAATGTATAAACACTTGGCCTTATCTCAGTAATTACTGGCAATGTGCCCTTTGAGCGCAGTTCCTCCGCCGGCTCCGGGAGAGGAGCGGCGCGGCGTGCACGTGCACGCCTGCGTGCACAGGGAGTGACAGCGGCCCTGCTGGGCGGCTGCCAGGTGAAGCCGCGAGCGCATGAATATGAAGCAGGTCGCGACGGCATGCTGAAACGTTGCCGAAACGGGGCGAGCACGCTCAGCAAAACCCTCCCAGGGACAACGGATTTAAAAAAAAACAAACACACATAGATAGATAGATATATATATAAATATATATACACATATATAAATATATATTCACCCAGCGAGCATCTCCCCTCTCCTGCCTCCAGCGTCAGCTCTTTCCCTCCCTGTCCTCTGTCTTCACGACCTGACAGGCGACTCCAGGGAGGCCCTGGGGATCATCAATCCACCGGCCATCACAAGCGCTCCTCTTGATGGATTGGCCCGTGCAAGCGAGCGAAAACCACGCAAACGCAGCGGCAAAAGCGCTTGCGGCTTCCTACAGTGGACGTCGCCCTAGCGGGTGCGTGGGGAGGGGGGCTGCTAATGTCGTTAATTCCGCCGATCCGACAGAAAGGAGCCCACGGAGAGCATGCAGCGGATGCAAACACGTGAAAGGTTGATTGAGCGAAACGTCTCTCCGGCGGACCAACCGGATCTGTCACCGCTAGGTTTGCCACGAAGCAGCGGCTCCAGGCTCAACAGTGCTGGGAGCATTATGGGTCAGCGAGGAGCAGAATGATGAGGAAAAACATGAAGTGGTGTGCATCGATTGTTCTGTAATCATATCAGCAGTCGGCGTGGTCACCAAGCGGGTAGGCTGTAGTAGCTTTTGTTTGAAACCCCCGAATTTTCTATCCAATTCGATACCGAGTAAAATTGAGGCTTGCGATACTGACACTTTGGGCAAATAAACATAATGGGTAGAAAATCACAGGGACAAACAAATTATGGGGCAACTCTGAATGCTTGATCTTATTTGGATTCTGCTATCTATAGTCTCTCCAAATAGCCTGCAGTAAAGGGATACAAACACTTGCTGTTTTAGAACAGTGAATGACACAAATTGAAATTACCAGTAAAATATTTAATTGATTAAATAAATGCCACGACCAGCATTTCCCAGGTTTGTTAATACTTTCATTTCACAGTTAGAACAAACTGGACTGATTATAAATAATTACAGATACAATCTATAAATATTTTTATTTTCTCAGTATAGGTTTTTCAAATTTCACCATGGCTCTTTTCCATTTTGAATTCTTTCCATTTATTTTTTTCCTCATTTCATAACCATATCTATTTCGGTGAACAACTCGAACAGCAACAGTGGTTAGCACATTTTCTACCTCTGTACCTCGATAGTTCTTGCCTGCAGTACCAAAAGACACCACCGCGCCTGACACTGTGCTCCACGTGCCACAGTTCTTCTGCATTATGCTTATGCGATAGTATAGTTAATGTCCATTTTGTTCCCATCAATATTATACATTACCACAAATATAGATAAGTATCAAAAGTATCGGTATTTTGATTTGAGAATCGATTTCAGAGCACAAAGATCTGGTATCGGTATCATCGATATGTCGGTATCGATCTACTTGCTATTCTGAGCTACTACCAGGAAGCTAATAACCAGTTCTGCCGGCCCGCCAAAATTTCAAAAACAACCAATAGCCCTTTCAGTAGGACGCCGGGTCAGATCCGAGGCGAGGAGAAGACACACGAGAGAGAAAAGTCGTCGGCTCACGATTAACGCGCGGCCCGTGACGAGCGAACAAGTGTGCGGCCACGTCTGTTTGTGTTGTTCATTCTCGCCGGTCGCCTCACGATCGAGAGGCGAGCTCGTCTCTTCTAAACAAGTGTTTACACGCGCAGCCAAGCGGGCGGGCAGACACAGCCGCGCGAGCCACTGAGCGCTAAGCCACGGCGACAGGCGTGACGGCGATAAAAATCGCAGACGGGTGCCGTCGGCGGCGTCCTCCGCGATAGGCAGAGGCTTAACAAGCTCCTCTGCCAGCCTTTTTTCCCATCTTCATTTTCTTTGCAGTTCTCACACACTGTTTAAAATAAAGCTGGTGCAATTTGAACAAAGCGGGGCCGCGCGGCCCATTTAAGGCGAAAGTCAAACAAAGACGGGAACGAGAAGAGCAGCCGCAGTGCGAGGGGAAGTTACAGTGGGAACTTTCGGAAAATCACTTTTCATACTTGGGTTAAATCCCCTTCGCCGCTTTTCCACCCTCTGAAACTCCGCCAGCATGCAACAGCGTGATTGCAGCGAAACACCGAGCGCCTTTTGTCAGTAAGTCGCAGCTGTGTCGCTTCAGTGTTGACAGCGACAAAACAGCCTCATCGCGCTGCAATTGCCCCCCAATGATCAAAACATGCACGATTTACAAAAGTGGGTTTTTTCCCTTTTTTTTCTTTTATTTTATTTACTGTTCTTTCTCCTCTGCCTGCTGGGTTCTTGGCACAGTCCAACTGTAGGGTCTTTATTAAAAAAGAAAAGAAAAAAAAGGACAGCATCAGGTTGCTCTCAATGAAGTGGAAGCTGCGATGATTCACTGCTTTGAGAGGTGGGAGTTTTCCACCGCGGGGCATAGCGGCCCGACAGATTTCCCATTTGCTGCCACATGAGCGGGTTTCTCATAAATCCCGCTGCACCCCTCCAACTTCCACGTCCGACCAACCGGATGGAGAGATTTACTTTTTGATTTGAACCGACTCGAGCGAGGACAGGCGGCGTGCCGGCGCTGGATCGGCCCGTTGAGAAATCAAGCTGCTTTAGCCGCGGAGAAATGTGAGCCTTCAAACACAAAAGGTGTCGGAGACGTCGTACGTCATTTGCAAAACAAAGCCGCGGACAGAAGCTGGTCGTCTGCGTAGATAAACAGGGATTTTAACAGCAACTCTGGCCTGGTGTTGAAATCTGGTCATGCTGGACGTTACACCTAAGAATTTGCTTCGCAGCCGCTCGCTACATGTCAGGGTCAGTCATGTGCTGAACCAACTCTTTTCCCATATCTGCCCCATGGCATTCCAATGCGGTAACAGCAGGCAGCAGAAGCATTCCGGGTTGCAACATCATCACCAATCCTCCCCGATGGCAGCAGGTGATACTTAGCTCAAAGTTGTTGCCAAGGCGTTATTGTTTTTGTGGAGATTTTTTTAAATGGCTAAACTATCAAATAACATCAACGCCAACAGATCCATCAGTGAGGTTGAATATGCTGTCTTGGGAGAATGTGGCGGACAGGATGGGACCAACAGCTCGCAGCGCTTTCATCAAAGCCTGGTCCACCGGACAACTGAAAGACCACCTAAATTGCATGGCGGAGAGCCTACGAAGGTCTTTTCAGTCAGGCAATCAGTCAGGATCACGAACTCAGAGGCTTGAGGGTTTTTTTTTCAGATTGCACAGCCTCATCAGCGTTAACAGCTGAATCAGAACAATATTGTTCGCTTTGGCAAGGGGAGGGCAGAGAACCTCCAAATGGCTTCGGTTGAGTTTAGCTTGGATTAGTTTCTTCTTCTTTTCCTCTGGGCTTCCCTTCAGGGGTCGCCATGGCCACAGGTTTTATGTATCATGAAAATGTGCAAAAAGTGTTTGAGAGCTAACGTTGCTCAATTTGATGCTAAAAGTTACTTTTCCAAAAAAAATAATGCTAAAGTGTGAGTGTGTCATTGACAGTTGCTTTATTTCTTAGTTGCTAATCGTGTATCTTTGTTTTTGCCAAACACAACAATTAAGGCGCGTTATAAAATTCCGCCATCAGGGAAACAAAAAGATTCACAATCCTCACCAAACAACCAGAACAGTAGAAAGACTTTAATTGCCTCACAAACACGTCATGCTATCCTCCTCAACAGTTTCAATTATGACGACGCCCGGGCCATTCTTTGCAGTTGCGACAATATTTATCCTTCAGATCGCGCGCAAGCAGCATCGTAATCTCTGAAGGCAAACGGAGGGCAGGGCGACTTTGCCGCTAATTGGTGACGGGGAGGCCGTCGGTAAGCGGCGGAGGAGCGCCGCCACTCTGTTGTTTCATTAGAGTGGGAGAGAGAGCAGACGGAGAGGGAGGACCAAGTGGGGGAGACGAAGGGGAGGAGGGGGCGTCGACACGCAAATTGAGTGTGTGCCAACATACAAATACGCGTGAACGCATTCAAAAGTCCTTTTTTCAAGCAGTCTTTAGATTACTGATTCTTAAACATCTACATGATCAAGAATCTACTGAGAAAAAAATGGCATCTGCTTTCGTCTCCGGAGCGTTTCCTTCATACCATTAAAACAAAAACATATTCTTAGAAACACCAAACAATGTTTTGCAGTTGAAATAGCAATGATAAAAATCTGACAACAGAAAATAGATTGGTTTGTGTCAGAGCCGGCTGAAATCCAGGGCTTTATATGTGGAAAGATATGGGGAACACCGTTATTGTTTCTAAAAAAGTCTGCCTGGATTAACCTTTAGAAAGTCTCATATTCCAACAATTTCCAGATCCCCTTTTTTTTTTTTCCATCTCAGGCGGTAGTCAAGCAGGCCTGGGTGAAAAAAAAAAATTCTCATGAAAAAACACTATAGTGAGCCATGCAATATTTAGCCTTCCGTTTGCAGCCTCCAGTGAAACTCTGCCTTTTAGCTGTCTGGCTAAAACAAATGCTTTTAGCGTAGAAAATAACGTATAGACCTATCTCGTTCCTTGAGCGCTGTCTGACATACTTCTGTTAGAAAACGCTGGTGAATGACTGATGTCGGCGAATTGAATGTTGCATGACATTGGATGTTTAAACACCGCTTTCCCTAAACCACCGTTTACGACGAGACGAAGCGAGACCCGCGTGACCTTGCGCATCTCGGCAGACGCGCATCTTATCCAAAAGTGCACCGACGGCAATTTCTCCGCCCCCCCCCTCGGCGTCGCATCATTATGTAGGGGAACATCCCTTCGGACCCCCCGCAGAGCGAGACGGCGTGGCGGGATGACAGGGAGAGATTGACTGAAAACAACCACGCAGCAGGGGCTGATACGCGATATGCAAGGCGGCGAAATGCACAGCTACTGTACAAAAGGCAGGGAGCGAAGGGAAGGAGGGAGTGGGTGGGTGTCGGGGAAAAAGAAAAGCGAATTATTTCTTTTCGCGTCGGCTCTATCGAACAAATTAGAGCAGCGGCATCACAAGACCAAACATAATCAGTCAGATAATTCAGCCCCTGCGACGTGACAGCCGAACAAAAAAAAGCCCATTTTTGACCCAGAGGTTCACTGACTCACTCCAGGTAGGTAATTGCAAAGAATTTTGAAGGGGGGAAAAAAAGGCAACAGCAATGTTTTCTTGCTTCAACTCACCTTTCCCTCTGAGCTGCGAGCGAACAAATCACTCACTCGCTCTCGGCGGCGGGGCCCCGCTCGCAAAATGAACAAATAACAAGGTTTCTCTGGGAGTGGGCGGGGCCGGTGGGCGCACGCGGATTTCAACACACCCCGGGGGACTGACTCAGTGACTTACATGACTCAAAAAACATGACTCACGCAAACTCGTTCGCCAGGGTTGCCACTTGTTATTTTATAGGTTTTTTTTTTTAATCATTTTAATTTTCTGAGTCCAATTTGGAAGCTTCCCGCCCAGTGCCTCCTATTGCTCCTTGATCGCTAAACAGCGTGACGCTGGAAAAGAGGAGGCTGACAGCATAAGATGACATGATTGATGTCTGATTTACTCATGAGGCCAACATGGACATGGAGGGAATTACTCCTAAAAAGCAGACAGGGTTGAGTTTAACAGCCCGAATATTAAAAAAAGTAATAAAAATAATTTCTCTCCGATGGCAGAAAATTTGTCTGCGCTGGATTTTTATGTTTCTGTTGCACCGTTCATATCTCTTAATGGGCTAGCATAGAACTGCTCTAAGTGTGCATCCTTATCCCGTCAGTTTGTCAAGCTGTCACACACCGGGGGTGGGGGGGCGCCCGCAGCGAAGCAAAAACTGTGTCAATAAACCTGAGGGGGGGTGTTGGGGGTATTGGGCTGATGACTTGTCATCTCTATGATGGGCGGCGCAGCACTACCTCTCTTATAATGGGACAGACGAACGAGATACGGAGAGAAGAAGAAAGAAAAGACCAAGAGAAGAGAGCCGGATGAAAATGCCTGCCAGACACGACAAATTAGTGGAAGACAAGGGGACTTGAGGTGAGGACAGAGAGAGAGAGAGAGGGATGAAGGTGGAAGCGGTCGAGGGAGAAGAGCACTGGCTGAGGAGAACGTCTGATTGGGCTTCAACACGTGATGCCGAACGACACAGTCAGCACTGTTAAAGTTTATCATTGCGCTAATGAAAGAAACCCCCTCAAAATGTGTACAGGAGCCCAAACAAAAAATGTGCACTCTAAAATTTGTGACTTCTTGCTCGATATTATGATCCTAATGATCATGACATTATCGATCCCAGCCGCCTGCGTGGAGAACAGCATTGTGAACTCGCCCGCAAACCGCCGCGGCGTCCCGTGCTTCCTGCCCCGTCTCTGCGATTTACGCTTTGTTCAAACAGACGAGCCGGCGAGGAAAACCTGATAAACCCCTCTCTAAATGGAGGCGCCGAAGAGCGGATATTGACGAAGGCGAGCTAAGCCTGTTTTTGGAAAGGGACGGGAGCGGGCTTTGGGGAGAAGAAATGATATTTGCACAATTAAGACACAGTCTGATGTATTACAGAGGCGGCTGAGAGCGCGCGGTGTGTAAACAGACCTGCACTCAGCAGACAAATATGGTCATAATGGAGCAAAAACAGCCGCCGAGGGGATAGATTGTAATGTAGGTGGCAGGCAGATTGGCTTGGTTGTTTGATTAATTGTACACTTTTGTAACTGACAAAACAGTGCTGATTACTAGCTAATTGGCAGCTGCAATGGTGTCACAATATAATTTGATCAAATTAATCAAGTCAATATAAAGAAAATTACATATATATACACACACGTATACATATATATACATATATATATATATATATACAGATATACACACATATACATACTGTATGTACAGATACACACATGTATATGCATGCATACAACAGCATATTCTTCTTTTCAATGCTCTTTCAAGCTATTTATTTTTTCATGACCGAATGAATATTTACTTGCTAACTTGAATTGGGCGAAAACACCTTTAGCTACTGGCCTTGAACCATCAGAACCTGCCGGTGGGCAGCAGGTCCTGGAAGGGAGCTACACACTCCACGCAGAAAGTTTCTCTCCTGGCTGATCAATCCAGGAGATGACGAGCCTGAATACTAGATCCCATATTATGGAGGAAGGTAGTGCCAAAATCCCAGAGGAATGTTTCCAGCACGTTGCTTAATCTATGGCACAAAGAAGGAACGCAGTTGTGATCGGTACTCGCGAGATGCACCTAAATAACGGCGGCAGCAGATTTACGCAAGGAGCGCAAAACTGCACTGCGGGGACGGAGATGCAAATATTTAATGGGTGTTATTCTTTACCCCATTTCCTGATTTTTTGTGGGGTAGGGTTATAAATCCCTTCAGGTATGTGAATAACTGCACTGCACATACAAATAACTATTCTGAGAATATAAACATCCTTCACGCCGGCTGCAGCGAGCGAGGAAAAAAGGAATCAGAGCAACGCTGCAACGCACTAAATCAGCTTTATTCCGAGCGGATGCTTGAGTGCGAAGCGATGCTCTGCGTATTATTGCCTTGCAACGTTGCGCCGCTGAAATGTGAAACGAGAGGAAATGGTCGGCGCGGTCGCGACTGATGGGTTTACCGAAATGTCACCGTGAGTGGCGCGAGTTCAAACCCAAGACGGCTCCAAGGGTGACTGAGTGTCGCCGAGCGTGCATGTTGGCATGGACACAACCAATTTTCTGCAAAATGCGACACCGGCGTCAAAGTCTCGCTGTGAATACTCAACAACCAACCAAAAATGTGTGTTGAGAGTCACACAATGATTACCTTTTGCAAACTGTAGGGTGAATGTTAACAAAAATTCCCAGTTATCTTACACCTTTCATGGGGAACAGGTACCTCCATAGATGCCCTGAACATACAAACACACACAAAAAAAACATGCTTTCGCACTATTTACCTCAAATATCCACATTTCGCTGTCCTCTGGCTCTCACTCACTAAATAATTCAGTTGAGGACGGGTGAGACTTTGGAAATTTCTGAAGGCAAACCAGCAGAATCTTAAATCTGTCACGGCATACCGCGGAGCAGAGGCCACATCAGGATAAATATATTATAAGGGCCTCAGAATATATTTCACACGCGCGCCACGTTATTGCCCTTGCTTACCGCGCGCGGGCAGAACACAACAGCATCTGTGCAGCGGACAAAGTACCGTGAGAAAGTGCATCGCTCTCACACATGGACTTGTCAGCTCGGGAAAAAAAAAAGGGGAAAAAATAGACGCATTTATGACTTATTTGGGTGCATTTCAGAAGCGCAAGCTAACGGCGGCGCTGAGGCAACATTCGACTGGAGCCGTTGCACCACTTAAAACCAGCAGCCCTGGCGTAATATTTGGCGAGCTGTGACAGTCTGCGGCATCCAATTTGTTGTGTGCAGGTTTAGCCGGCGCCACGGCGTCACCAAACACACACATAGTGGTGCTGCTAGCCGGTGTATCCATCCGATGCACTTATCCGGTGTGTGAACTCATTAAATAACCTCCTGCTAATCTCACTGAAGCTGACCAATTGGATTATTTTACTTCCAACTAACCCAAAAAGCTAGAGTTTTAGGCCATATATTGTCACAACAGTAATATGTGACATTAAAAAATGAATTTCCTCTAACTGGCAAGACCTTTTCCTTTTATGGAATCAACAATTGGCTCAAATGACCTGCGCTGCCAGCATCATCCCAGTTTCTTCCTATGGTCAAGAAACGCTGGCTGCCAGTTAGATCTGTTTTCATGAAACAGACCAGCGTGGACTGGACGAGCGGACCAATCCACCAGGCTGTTCTTCATACCTCACGTGGCCTCGGAAAACTTTCCAACACGGGGCTGCCGAGATGGATGAGCGCAATATTAGAGCTGAAACCGCAGCGCCCCAGCTGCCGCGCAAGGTTGTATCTAATCGCTGCAAAGCGCTACATTGTTTCTCTGTGTCCAAAAACTTATGTTGATGGTGATTTTCCTAATCGTTATTATGATCAACTGACTTGCAACTAAGCCCGACGAGGTAGACTTTTGGATCGCTGTCTGGCAGAACATAAAGTGCTTCCTGCTGTTTCTTGAAACGCAGAAGCTCTA
The DNA here is from genome assembly GCA_009823395.1 of Thamnaconus septentrionalis. Lineage (NCBI taxonomy): Eukaryota > Metazoa > Chordata > Actinopteri > Tetraodontiformes > Monacanthidae > Thamnaconus > Thamnaconus septentrionalis. The sequence continues at coordinate 10,506,181 of CM020520.1, forward strand.
AATGAAACCAAGGAAGTGGTTGTCAAAGGCAGAGGAAGGAGGAGGAGGAGAGGAGAAGAGCGGCTCAGCGAGGAATCACATCACCGTGTCAATCAACGTTATCCAGTCCAGTCGTAATTTCTCCCCTCCCCCGACAAGTCGATGAATCACGGTGCTTGAAATGACTGATCATTTGACCGCGTGGCGTTCCTTTAAATAATCGCTGCCATGCGACTCGTAGCCAACATTAGCCCGATTGCACTAGCGAGATTCGGTGATCCTTTTCAAAACCCCCTAAAGACTGTTTTCACGGCTTCCTCCGACCTGATGTCTTCACCGGCGAACGCGTCTCGCCTCTGACTCGCAGCACGCGGTTAATTTATTCGGAGAGGCCCTTATCTTCAATCATCTGTTACAAGGCCGGCGATGCCGACGCGTGTCCCACAATGAGCGCATATCCGTCAAACACCCCGACCTCCGGCTCCAATTCACGTCAAGTTGAATTCCGGGGGAATTCCAATCGGCAGTGTGTGCGGAAATCGCCGAGGCGCACGGAGATTTCTCCGTGTCCAGAAATCGGGAGTGAAGACGGATAAACACACGTCACAATAGCAACAATTTCAACGTTTCAACATTTAATATACACCAAACCGCTGTGGCTTTTAAACCAAATTATTCTTTTTTTTCCATCTATCCATTGTGCATGATAAACGCTGGTCCTTCTGACAGCCACATTTTATCTGGCCTCCCATGTAACTACCCTTTTTAGCAACCATCTTTTTTCAAAACAACCCCCCAAAAAAAGCGTGATTGGAAGGTTTCCGTCTTGGACGATTTCTTTAATACTAAGCTGCAACTGTTTGTCAGGCCAATTATGGCGTGATAAAAATGTGCTTAGGTCCCAGAATGGTTTTCATCCTAGAGTTTAGAGGATTATCCGTATGTAAACAATAGGGCTTAGCCCTTTAGACGGAGGGGGGAGAAAAAAAAAAAACTGAATGCGTGGGTGTAATTGTATCTCTGTCTGGAAGGGGGCAGAGAGAGTTCACGGGCACGATAACTGGGTGAGTGTTTGCCAGCATGGAGGGTTGAGGGTCTTTGACTTTTCCCCGACGCCCGTTCCTCTGCAGAGGTATCGCTGTGATGTCGCGGAGGAGGGGGAGAGCGAGAGATAGAGACAGAGAGACAGAGAGAGAGAGAGAGAGAGAGAGAGCGAGAGCGAGATGACACCGAACATATTTCCCCACTCAAACGGTACAAATGTCGGCCGTGTTTTCGCCGTCCGCACGACGCGACATCCTTACGCAGGGAAAACACAAGGACGGGACGAAATGTCAACGAGGCCTCGCGGGAGGAGGCACGAAGGCGCTTCATTCCGAATGCATCCATCTGCTCCCGCCTGACGGGCCGAGGCACGGAGGACGGGAGGGGGGCGAGCCGGGGCCACGAGGGCTATTTGAGGGGAGCTCCCACCTCCCCGCGAAGAGCTCGTCACGCGGCCGGCTCAAACGCAGGCCGACAACGTTGCGTTACCTTTGGCCACTTTGGCCCCGGGGGGCTGCAAACTCTCACTCAGTACCCTTACCCTCCTCCCCGTCTCACTATTTCTGAGTCACGCACCGTCATTCCTCACCCGCCCAGCCAATTCTGCCCCCCTTCCTTCCCCCATCTGTCTTCGCCACCTTGTCGTCTCCCCTCGCATCAGGACCACAGCAGCAACACGCTCCACTGTGTCCTCTTTATGTTCTCGTTGCTGCCTTCCTACGCGTCATCCGACCGCCCATCCATCCATCCAGCATCATCTCAGTTGTCTCGGGGCGAGGGCGGAGTCACATCCTGTACGCCAGCGGTCCCTAACCCCCCCGGGCCGCAGACGGGTACCGGTCGGTGGGTCATTTGGTACCAGGCTGTACAGAAAGAATAATTAACTTCCGTTGTCTTTAATTCTGTTTTATCTATTATATGAGTCTGATAGGGATGGGCGATATGTTATCGTTTGCGATATATCGTCCAAAAAATACCCCACGGTAAGAATATGTCATCTCGTGATAATAACAGATAAACTTCTGTTGATGATGTATTTACATACGCAATGCACTTGCTGCTGGCAGCCGGCATCGATACTACATCGTTTTCAGTTGTTTCAAGGGTATCCGTGTAAGCAGGATTTTTTTTAAACTACGGCTTCATGTGAGGTTTCAAAAAAATCCAAGAAGATGGAGTTCAATTGTTTTATATTTTTCATCGTCACTTTTATCGTTCATCGCAAAAAATGCCAGAAATTACTGTGATAAAATTTTTAGTCCATATCGCCCATCCCTAGAGTCTGAACAATTTTATTTTGAAAAATGACCGCATTCTCTCCGTTACGCCCATCTATGGCTCCACTTCTGTCAAGACGCTTGTCTCGGTCACGTGATACGTTACCACTAGATTAAACCCACGAGCCAGCACGCTAGCCAGCAACATGAGTGGTGTCTTCATAGAGACACACGGAGATAAACATCCAGTTTGTCTCTAGCTTCTATTTTGAAATTTCCCCCTTTTTCTTTCCCGCGAGTAGCTCCGCTTTTGGTCGCTGCAAGCCGAACCCGCCTAATTGCTCCCGCAGCAACGCTCTGCATCCGTGCAACCGTGTGCATGTCATGGAGATTATAAGTTGTGACCCTGTTATTACAAGCCATGCGCTGAAATAAAAACAGCGGGAACAGCAGGCTTCGAGGAAAAAAAAAAAAAAATCGGGGTCAAAATCAGGTAAAGCGGGTATGCAAGAGCGAACAAAATCTAATCAAGGCAGCCGCCAGATTCCCATTCAAATGGAGGAAACCGAGAGATGCAGACAATGAGGAAGAGCTGCGAGTAAGTTAAAGAACTAGCAAAGGATGAGGGGGAGTGGAGACTGACTGGGAACACGGGTGGGGGGGAATAAAAGGTGTAACTAATTAGGACGGCGAAGACAATTACAGTGAAGCGGGAAAGAAGAAAGGCAGGAAGTGCAAAGCAGGACAAGATTACGGCGGAGAAAACCAGGCGAGTACAAGAGCAAGGCAGAGCGTGAGGAGTGAAACGAAGGCAAAGGAAAACACTTCATTAAAAGCCAAGTGTTGTGTTGGCTTCAGCAGCGCCACACTCGTGTTTTGCGGGTGAGGAAAACAGGGTGAAAGCGGGGGGGGGCGAGGTGAGGGGGAGGTAAGGGGTGCTGACACTTCGCTTCCTGTTTGCCGCTTTTTCCCCGTCGCCCCCGCAGGGGTGGCGGGAGAGAAAGAAAAAAAACAGAATCAGAAGCATCGTCAGACGGTCGACGACTGCAGCCCTGCCCGTCCTGTTTCGTATTTTCGTATCACCTGTCGAGTTTACGAAGGCGGCCAAACTTGGACGAGCATGATTTTAAGAGAAGCGAGCAGCTGCTGCTTGCTGGTTTCCTCGCCACTGGAAGGAAGCAAATTGTTTTGGAATCCAAATAAAAGTAGAACGTAAGGAAAGTTGCAGGGTTACAATTTCACTGTACGTACTGTCTATAAGGATAGGTTGCAACCACACTGCCTCTCACCATCGTAGCGCTACATTGTGTTGCTTTGTTTAAGAGATAAATGTATGCAGATTTAATTGGCATTCATTCATTCATTGGAATACTTAACTCATCAGTAGCTACGTTTCCATTACACCAAGAATTGCGCAAAACCTAAATATCACAATAAAAAACTGGTAATGGAAAAACCTAAATTCCGTAAAACCTCTCAAATATCACTAAAAGGTTTTCACGCTCTCATGAGGTGGTTTTTCAGACGTATCGACATAGCGGTATATCGCAAAAGTGTCATGGAAACACTTTTTTCGCATTTACGCATCGCCTACAGGGTCACGTGACCAGTTCACTTCAAGTGAAAATGGCAAGTTACGTTCGGACGGAGGAGGAAACAGAATATTTTTCACAAGTAATCAAAGACAAAAATATAACAACCATTCTTGACAGGAAACAAATATAAACAAACAAAAGCAAACGTAATTCTCGTACATCTCGCGTGACGACATTTTACAAGAACAACGTGCCGCGAGACGAGATTTTCCATTGAAGCGCAGCTATTGCTGGAAGAAAATAATTATTCAAGTAAAGGGACAAGAGGTTTCCGGTGTAAACAGGTGTTAGGGGATTTTAAGCCACACCCCATGCTCCTGTATGACCATTTAAAGAAAGAAAATGGAAATGTTGATAAATGTTGAAGCAAAAAGTACCAAAATTGGCTCTGGTTATTTCCTCCAGTTTAACAAATCCATCATTCTCACCGTTTTCGCCTAATGAGTTTCGGTCCTTGGCTATATCAAACTGTTCGCCATCCATTACTCATTTGGTAATGCCGCTCGAAAAAAAAAAAGGAAAAGAAAAAGAAAAGCCACAATATGTGTTCACGCCTGCTTAAAATGGGACGACATCGCCCGGAGCGGCAGACGAGGGCATTGTCTGCTCCTACACACTCTTAGTTAGAGTCTTGTGCGCCTCCGCCTTCCACAAAATGACAGGGAAGGATTTTCCGTTTTTTTTTTCCCCCCGCTCTCCTCTTCCCTCCATCGCAGTCCCGTGACAATTGAGCCTTCTGTCTCACTCTGTATTGTTCTCTCCTCGCCTTGTTGACTTCCCCCCGCTGGTTCGGCAGACCCAAAGGCTTCTTGGCACCGTTGCTACGCTCCGAGTGAGGCGCAGACAGAGAGTTTTAAATGTTTAATGCCGCGCTGACAGACCCGCTCCCTGAGCCATCCTTCAGGAGGGCCGCTCTCTTGCGCCGGGGAGGGGCCGATTCCTCACCTTTTTTTCCTTCTTTTTTTTCTTTCCCGGTAGCCAGATTACAGATGAGCGGAGGCTCTGATCGCAGAGCTCCAAAAGGTGAGGAAATAAATCTTTACCGACAGGGCGGTTGCGTTAGCCTTTCCACCCTGTATCGTAATTAAGTCGAGGGGAAGGTGGAGGTGGGGGGGCACGGTGCTAGGCAACAGGGAAGGCTGGAGTTGCAGAAGAGCCCAGCGGTGGGATTTGTGGAAAAATGAGAAGTGGGAAGATGGGACGAGAGACAGCGGGAGCATTGATTAAAATGCGGAAACGCAAATTCAGCCCTTTGAAATCAAATTCCACAGCAGAACTTTGTGAATCGCGATAGTGACAGGCACGTCAGCGCCGAGACCACTGGAGCGGACTCGCACCAAAGGGACGTGTGACACAGGGAACGCAGCGAGGTGAGGCAGAGGGAAAGACAAATGTGAAGAATATGAAATCTGGTGGGAGACAAAGTGGGAAAAGCAGAGAAAAGCTTCAATGTGTGATGACATTGAGACTTTGTGTGAGGAATTGGCTAATGAGAAGGTGAAATTGGTAGCGAAGAGTCAAGCAGGAGATAACGCCGACAAAAATATTTTTAAAAAATAGATGAGAGCCAGAGAGGAGAGATGATTGGGGGGGGGCACTCAGTAAATTAGGAATGACGGAGAGTTTTTTTTCCTCCTCTTCTCGAGAAGATCTTAAATGACATTTGCATTTAGGCCAGAATGGTTAAAGCTGCTACCGAGGGCTCATCGCACTGACAAAATGACATTTCCAACCAGTGTGGGAGTGCAGAGGGGCAGAGGGGGAAAAAATAGCACTGACGTTCAGCCCTCCCGCCAGGACATGAAATTTTAAGAAACAGTTCAAAGGGACCTCCCAGTGCGCTCGTGCTGCTTTTCCGCTGCTTCGATCGCCATGAAGAGAGAAAAAAAAAGAAAAAAAAAAGGTGTGCAAATAAATTACGGTTCAGAAAAATAGAAACTCCTTTAACGTTTTAATTAATGGAGCGTTTAAAAGATGGTGGTTCACCAGCTGGAACGGGGATGTTCAAAGGCCCAATGCGTAGTGGCACTTAAAGGAACTGCAGCTTTACATGTCTACAGTATTCCAGAATATGAATCTACCCTTTTGTTTTTTTGTGTGATTTCACTGTGGTACATCCCAACTAGCTCATTGCTAGATGCTGCTAAATCTTACAAAGTGGGCCTTTAATAATGTTGTGAGTTGTTCATTTTTTTCTTAAATGGACAGACCTGTGCGCGGCAACCGATGACGGAAAAGACTCAACATAAGCAAGAAAGCAAACATCCAGTAATTTGTTCCCAAAGACGTTAATTGGAAAAAAATAAGATCAAATCAAATTAATCAAACCTCATGTGCCCGCCCGCCCGCCCGCCTCCAGGGGCCACCAGCGCTGATGAAGTTAAGTGCAAAGTAACAAGGGCACATTCAGCCGAGGCGATTTCCATGGGAACGGCGTCTTCGCCTTAAACAGCAAACAAACAAAAGGGAAGAAGCGACGCAGGCGGCGAACGCGAGCGAAGCTCATTAGAGACGGTTTGATGCGCATCTCCGACTGCCGTGGGTGCCGAGGGGCTTGGTTTTTTTTTTTTTTTTTTTTTTAAAGAACGTCGCAAAAAGACTGAGAAGGAAAGAAAGATGGAGTGATCCTCGTTCTTTAGAGTCAACTGGGGCGACAGGGCCATCCGTCAGCGGCGAGTCCTTCCCTTCTCACCCCCGGCGACCAGACGACTGCAGAGCGGCGGCGGCATAATTTATGTGCTCGGAACGCAGAGTGGCGGAGGAGGCCGCGTGACGGAGCACAACGGATGATAAGAGGAGATAAGCAGAGTAGGAAAAAAACTTTGCCGCAAGTGGGGGGGATGTAACGCTGCACAGAGCGGCCGCATGGCCATGCATCACACATGCTGCAAGCGTAATGTTTTATAATGTGCCAGATATATAGGTGCGCCTCGTAAAAACAACTCTACCAGGGACCAGAGACTCTCCCCCACCACCACCACCACCACCACCTCTCTGCCCCCCCACCCACTTGAAGTTATAGCTGCTCTCTTGACAATGATTGCCTGCTGTTCGGAAACGCACTGAAGCTTAAAGTTTACACGGAGCATTTCCATATATACATACATATATATTTATGAAGGAGTCAGTCCACAATGTCAGCACTGAAAAGCTACATGTTCATTTTAAGGCCGTCTACAGCCGGGCCACCTCCTCCCTCATCTCTCCCTTCTTTCTTCTGTCTGCTGCTTGCACGGGCATAGAAGAGCACGATTGTTACATTAGCATTCGCTTAGTGCAATCAGCCACATGAAAGAAAGTTCGGGATATTTGATTGGCTGGGAAAAGAATTATTGAAAAGTGTAAAAACTATATGGAGACTATATCATGAAAGTAGCGCATTGAGGTAGGAGCTGCAAAGGTCACTGCTTAACAAAGTCAATGTCTCAGTAGCTTGGGTCATGTGACCTTTAGTCTGGGTGTCATGTGGTCTCGTGTTTGTGTTTTCTGCCGCTAACGACGTCGTTAGCGAGCAACATGTGATGCAGTCCATACCGAAAGACTGAAAAGTTGGTCAAATGAAGTTCACCTGTAAAGGCCAGAGTGCATTTTATGTTTGTTCGGAATCTCTCCAACCTTTGGTGAGCCAAGGACAAAGCTCACGCCCGTTTTGTCCCAAGCCTCATCCAATTACCGGCCGGCGAACGAGACTCACTTCCTGTTGCTATGAAACAAACGGGTGGGCAGTCTTTTCAATTCCGTGAGGTTTCAAAGTCAGTTGCAACGTGATTCGGGTGGGTCCGTCGTTTGCCGCGGCCATCTGGAGCTTCCAGAGCTGAACAAACGAGGCAGGTGAACGTGTGGGAATGAGGGGCGGGCTGTGCGCAGAAACCTTGCCACGCAGCAATTTTTATTTTCAGAAAGTAATGCATTTTTTTCTGCCCTCCTGATCCTCAGCGATGTAATTCATCATCCGGCGTGTGAGCAGATAAAACAGAAGAAGAAGAAGAAGAAAAAAAAGCGACTTGAGGCCTCAAGACTGATTTAAGTTAATTGGAAGGAGAGAAAAGTGTGGCTGCACCAAAAACAGGAAGTAGTGACGCTCCTTCCTGTGCAATATCAATCGAAGGACATTGTTTATACTCATGGGAAGTAGTAAAAAAAAAAAAAAAAAAAAAGGTAATGTCTCATTCCATTAATAATGAAAAGACTAATGCACTTAAAGCATTCTACTTTTACATAAAAAATTGTAGATATAAATGCATAAAAATGTAAATTAAGTCATTGGCTGCTGGATAGGTCATCATTTTTGCAGGCGAATGTGCAGCGAGTGCTGCGCAAAGGGCAAACTAGCCGTGCTAAACACCGGAACGGCTCTCCGTAGTTACCAAGTTTAAAGTCTCTCAGATTGGGTTTGCTTTTAATCACGTAATTAGGGAGGGCGGAAGAAAGAGACATCAATCATCAACCTCCTGGACTAACAGCAGCGTTTTTTTTTTTTTTTCTTTCAGAAAGCTGCGGGGCCAAATTATGTCTTTAACCGTACAACCGTCCTGTAAGTGGCCCGTCAATAAAATACTGACGTGCAGGCAGGGTCGTCCATCTCCTTAAGTGTCTCATGACAGCAAATTTAGACAACCAAAAGCTTATTAAAGACGTCGGCTGAAGTGCAAACGAGCAAGTTTGCAGAGCGGCCCGGCCCCGTTGGGCTCGAACCATTTGTATCTATGATACGCTGTTCAAAGGGGAGAGGGGCTCAGCAACTGTACCGCGGAGGGGGCTGCTCAAAAGGCCGCGATCGGCGAGCGCTCCCCGGATAAATAAATAACCGGACCAATGCCACTGAACTGATAAATACTCAGACGTCGGCTGAGCCCTCTTGCTTCCCCTCGGCCCCGTAATGGCTCTCTCCATCACAGAGTAATCTTTCCATTTTCTCATTCTCAGATCGATGGCGACTCGGGGACGAATGAAAGGCCTATTTCCTCTCAAATAGGGATGAAGCTTGAAACCGCCAGGGACCGTCTCGTGCTTTTTAGCATCTCGCCCAAAGCCAGACTGTAAGGCCAGATAGGGAAGTGTGCAGTGGTGTGTCGGGTCGGGGGGTTAAAATGCAGAGAGAGAGCAGTTTGGATGAATGGCGGTTCAAAAGTTTCAAGTCTGTCCCTGTCATATCCTGCAGCCGACTGCAGTGTTTTCCATGTAATATAGTTCTATGGTCCAGTAAAGCCAGTCACAGTCCCGTCTATTCTCCGCTGTGACTAATAACATTGCCACGAACCTCCTTGTTTTATTTCATACCTCCATGACACTTTATGCCAAATTAAAGGCAGCTAGCGAAGTTAGCTGCTAACCCCCGCAGAAGGAGGAGGACTGATGGGTAAATGGCTGGTTTAGTAGCGTCTTTGCCAGCCTTCACTGCCGACTCGGTAACACTGAGACAGCATCATGCGATTTTTTTTTTTTTTTAATATGCGCGCCCGCAATGATTCATAATTTGGGAGGCGCAACGCCAGCTGCTTCACTGAACCCTGGGTGGTTATCGTCAGCTTTCATCGTGACAGAAGGGTTGGAATTAACCCTCTTTCATGCCTTTTGTCCGTGAGTCAGCGCGTGGTAATTTTTTGGCGAGCAACCGCAGACGTGTATTCAGCCGTTCAGCGACTCAATCTGCCAGCAGTAATGTCCCAGCTCATTTGCCCTCCTTGTATCCATCCATTAACAAACCTTTCTCCATAAATATCCAATTTTTCAGTCGTCTGTGTGCACGTTTTGCACAGTCCAGACACGGAGATTGCCAACTTTGGTTGCAACAGATTTTTGCTTCCCCGTTTAAAAAAAAAAAAAAAAAAAAAAAAAGAACCTTAATTGCGCATTAATGCTCAATTACTCCACACCGTCACACTCTTAGCCTGCAGTAACGCTCTGCTTGAATCGCGGGACTACTTTTAAAAATGCTTCCTGCCTTCTAAATAAACGATGAGCAGCAGTAGCATGGAGGAAAGGAGAAAAAAAAAGAAGACAGTATTCTATTAGGACGGTGCAATTTGAAAGGTAAAGTGGGGGAGACGGCGCACCAGAGGAGCGCCGCTGTGCAGAAGGAACCCACACAGACTGATGAAAAGAATGAAGAATGAAAAGTGAAGGCGGCGGAGAGCGCGGTGCGGGGGAAAAGGTCCGCTTCAAACGCTCCCTCAGCAGTCTCTCCCAGGTGTGCAGTAGCGCCGCGTCATGTGGGGGAGACGGAGCAACGGCGGGACTTAGCAACAATATTTCTCCACCGCCGCTCTCCAGCAGGGACGTCTCCCCGGGTGTCTGACCCCGACGCTTAGCTCCCGTTGTAAACACAGGGCCCCTGACAGACCCACTCAATTAATCAATTCTTTTTTCTCTCTCTCTCTCTCTCCTCACACATCAAGCGCCGCCGCCGAGTGCGACTCACATCAAACATCACCACATCGCACCCCCACCCAGCCACTACCTCGGCCCTGCCGAGCACTCGGCAAGCGGCTCGTTGAAAAAGGAAGAGCAACAATGACAGAGACACGAGATCCGGCTGCGATTGTTTTAATTTTTTTTTTTGCTTTTTTTTATTATGTGTGGACTCAAAGTGGCACCTATCGCCCAGCGCCGGAGGCAACAGATGATTATTACTTAAGACGTGAGGGTCAACAAAGACTAATCCGCAAAGTGTTGCCACGAGCAATAACAAGTTAAAATTTCATGGGCAAATATCCCGGTTCAATATCGTAAATATTATTGGCATTCGGCACGCACGTTAGCCTATAGGCTGTCGCAATATTAGCATTCAAGATGCAGCTAGCAAATTAATCGGCATGCAAGCAAGTAAGCGCAAGCCCGAGCTACGTTTGGGCCTTAGGAAGCATTAGCACGCAGATGGCAGCAGGACTTTTTTTTTGGGGGGGGCTATTAGCTGGAGTAGCACTGCAAGATCAGCATTCAGGGTCTGTCACTGTGCCGAAAGACTAATGGCACTGAACTTTTGCTCAAATTGCCCAAAACCGACTCGACGCAAGCGCGGATGTATGCACTATATGAATGCGCATTTTGCGGCTGTAATCACGCGGAAGTCATCGCGGAGAAAGGGGGCTGGGGTGGGGGTTCCGAGAGCGAACGGCCTGTTTACGAGTGGATAATCCAAGGTCCCCGTGATTAAAACAGCTCCAAAGCACTCCTGACACTCCATTACCCAGCATGCCCCGGGTGAGGTGGGATTGTACATATTGATTTCATGCCTCATTAGACTTCCTGTCTAACCATGTCATTGTTCTTCCCGGTTCTAGCGGGCTCGTGCAACATTCATAAATGACCAGGCATAACTCTGGGAGGGGACGGCAGACACATAACAAATGGACGCATTAATGGCCCAGCCTGGCTCCGATAAAAGGCAGCATCGTCAGGCAAAGCGGACCTCTGACCCAGTTTTCAATGTTTTTTTTTTTTTGTTATTTTTTTCGTAGTGGCCAAGGACAAAAAAGGTGCAGAAGACAAAACCGGGACTGAAATCATGAATCATCACACATCGACAACTACGAAGCAACACAAAGAAAGGCTGGGTTATAAAAGCTCACAAAGCAACTGTGGGGGGAAAGAGTAGGCTAGTCACACACATTTTCAGATTTTTATTCGTTAGCCTGAACTCCAGTGGAGTTGCCGCAGACAACTGGGTATCCAAAACATCCGAGACTGTGCGAAAAATGCATATTTATCCCTTTGTTTACAGCCGCTTTCAAAAAGCGATTTAGCCTCTTGTTGAAACGAGCACTTCGCACACTTCCTGAAGAAGAACGCATCAAGCCAATGAAGTAAAAGTACGGACATTTTTTTCAATTCAACGGAGCTCATTCACAGGATGGAGACACATTATTTGCATGACTATGGGACCTTTAAATTTGCAAAGGAGACATTGTAAAGCGTAGCTGTGAAGCACAAACGTGACGTTTAAATCCCCAGTCAGGTTTTCATTGGATGATTCATCTCTTCCTCAGACAGAGCAAAAAAACAACACTGTTGTCAGGTGGCTTCACTTGCACTTTATCGATCTTCAAAGGGCGACCTGGCGCTCTTCATCGGCAGACGTCTGCAGCCGTTGGACGGCTGCCACCGGCACGCGTGCCGTTTTGCTTTCATTTTGGCTGCTTACTGTGTTTAATTTGATCTCCCCTGCTCGTTTTGTCTTGCATTCTCTGCGGCTCTGCCCGCGAAAGCGCTTTTCGAGACAGCTGGGGAGCGTGCACCCGGAGTGTCGAGTGGGAGATGTTAGCAAAACGGAGCGCGGCGCCACCTCTTGCAGAGCCCAACCTGCACGCACGCAAGCACGCACCAACCGAGGCGAGGAGCCGTGCCAAAAAAAAAACCCAACCGGCCTTCAGCCCGACTAATTTTTCTCCCCTCTCGCCACGGCTGAGCCGAGTCCGTCTCCTTGTGAGCAAATTGCAGAGAGCTGAGGGACTTCACTCCCACTCAGGCTTGCATAAAAGTCGTCATAAGTCACCTTGAGGGCTTTCATCCCCATTTTACAGCGGTGAGTTTAACAATCTAAATGAAGCTGGTCTTCCTCCTAAAGCAGTGGAGAGAGAAAAGGCTGGCCTTGACGCACTGATATTGGACTGAAAATGGCACTTCCTGTCTAGGTTTGTCCTCACGGTGTTATCTGATAACTGTGTGTGTGTGTGTGTGTGTGTGTGGGGGGTGCATCGACCGTCTGCATTTTCCCTCCTGTTGAGAGTGTTTACTGGCCATTATTTCGCCACCATGCAGACAAACATATCTCATAATAGGTGCTTAACTACGTGCCAATTATATACTGCGCGCACACACACACACACTAACACGCCAGCACCCATTTACTCCTCCGGTGCACGCAGGAGAAAGTTATGCATCGCTCATAAAATCCGTCCTGCTCGCGCAATTAGTGCAGTCAGACACACTCTGTGCACGCACATGGCACCGCGGCGTCCGCCGGCTCAACAGTTTATTCCCACGGTGACGCAGGAGACCAACACCGGAGGAATTTCTCACTCACACACACACACACACACACACACACACACACACACACACACACACACACACACACACACACACACACACACACACACACACACACACACACACACACACACACACACGAAAGCAATTCTCCAAGCCTGAAAACCTCCACGGTGGGGCCGGCAAGTCAGGGGGGGGAAAGGCCTTGAAACGAGCACGTGCGCTCCTCTCCCGGCGCACTGTCAAAAGTCCTGGCCTCGAGTTCCAGCCTCAGCGTTCGCTGCTGCTGGAGCCAAAAAGAAAAAAGAAAGAAAAAAAAAAGAAAAAACGGCAAACACACTACACCGCCAAAAAATGATTCTCTTTTCGCATTTGAGATTTGCTGCATTCCAACATTCTTCCACCCGCCGATGATGTGACGGCTAGCAGAGTTTGCGCGACTACTCTGCCGCATTCGATCTTTCGGAATGCGCGGGAGGATTCATTTCTCCCCTCATCCTCACCACCAACGCTGAGACATTTTTAATTTGTGTCAACAGCAACACACTGCTGCCAAACCCCGGCAACAAACAGGACTGAGTATCGACAAAGGGCCAAGGAGACCGAGACAAAGCACGGAAAGCTTTCAAGGCAAGTCGCATCGCAAACAAACAGCAGACACCGACCGACGCAACGTTACTTTCAAGCGTCTCTGGCGAAGAGTTCCTCGGGATTGAAAGAGTCGACGAGAATAACGGGAATAATACTTTTTCAGAGTTCGGGGCTGTTGAAAGGCCAACGACGCTCGCCTTGAAGGGGTCCAAATAATAGGTTGCACAACTTGAGGAACGCGCGCAAGGCCCTCGATGCTCTGAATGACTCCTTGCACGTTCGATACGCACAAAGCGAAGAAAAAAAAAAGAAGAGATTCAGCGGTTGTGGCCGTTTCAACTCGAGTGAAGTGGTTTGTGGAATAATTGTGACATGCCGTGAAGTGGGGAGAAAAGATAAAGTATCTTTTCTCCCAAACACCACTGGGTGATGTTTGAACGCGTCGCCGTTGAGCCGAAATGATTCTTGAGACAAACAAGCCGACTCAAACGCGCAAAATAACTGAAGAACAACTTCTTTTGACGCTGCTACGACTACTTCTGCCTCCAATACAAATAAAAGAAGAGAGCAAAAACACAAAAAAACTTACATCCTGAAAACGGATCCTGGAAATCGACAATCACCCTTGTTATTATCGGCCCGTTTGGTGTTCACGTTACGCTCAAATTACAGTTCTCAGACTAAACAACGGCAAGCTGCCGGGGCTCGTTCCAGAAACAGGCCGGGGACCGTAGCTATGGGAAAAATATGCAGAAGAGGCGAAAGATCGTCGCGCAAATCAGCGCTGCTTTAAACTGCTCTCCTTGGGCTATACGCGAGACGTGATGCAACTCACTGCAAAGCATCGAGTGGAGCTCAAATTGCCCCCAATTGCTGCCGTGCGGCCGGTGGATAAAAAACATAGGAGGCGCCCGACGCGCTGGACGGCCGCACGAAGTTTATTGGCCGTCGCAGAACGTGGCTTCGCTCAGGGAAGCGAGGGAAGGAGAAATCCATTTTTCATAACCAATTACTACTGAGGTACTTCGAAGGGAGTTTTTCGTCCTCCGAATACGCCAGGCAAAGCGGTGGAGTTCTGCGGGGGAACGCTGGGAAATCCTGTCACGACGCGTTCGCACGGCAACAAGGGCGGGCGGATCCGCTGAACGCAAACGCCGCGGCAGCAGTAAAACAGCTCGTTATGCATGTCAAGCTTTTTTTATACACACACATATATATAGACACACACTCCTCAACTCTTAGCGTTAATGTTTCATGATAGCGTCAGCGATGCTGCAGGCGCCCCGCCGAATGGGGCGCGCTCGCGACTGGTGGATAACTTATGCTGCGCGCTGCAAGAGAATGAAACCCTGCTGAAGGTTCCGTCACCAGGAGGGAATTGGTGGGTTGTGGGGGATCTGACTTATAATCTGCACGCTTCAGCGGTTTGGTAATGTGAGAGTCTTGAGAGGGTCTCTCGAGGAGGAAACAACAACACGGACAAACTGCGCTCGCACGTTCCAAAATCCTAAATTGCCGTGGGCCACTGCCCTTCAGCTCCTGAAGGGTAAATGGAACTTTGCGGTATTAAATTAAGGGGAACTCAGTGAAGTCGAGGAAGACGGTCAGGGTGGGGGGGGCGTGGATGAATTGGCGGCGCGTTGCGCTCGCTGATGTGCTAAATCCAAATGTAAGCGGGTTGCATTACACAGAGGAGCAGGTACGAGGCTTAGCGCACATCACCAAACGCAATTAGGGGAAAATGTCTCCGTGTCTCTGGCGTGCGTGCAAGGGTCGCGAGAGTCTTGCGTGGGCGTTTGTTTTGTTTTGTACCTCAAGAGTCAAAGATAAACACACGGAGAACTCCACGGATTTTAATTGTGACAGCTTCAGCGTTGGCGAGTAATCTATGACCGAGTAATCCACTACTGTAATTAAACTACTTTTTTTTTTTTTAAAGTAACAGAGTAATGTAACGGGATTACTCTGGCAAAACTGGAAATTAGACCATAATTACTTTATCAAGCAACAAAAAAATATTTTGCAAGCTAAAAATGTCTTGTTATGCAACCGTGCATGCAACGTCATTGATACGCGACGACGCACCAAAACAAGCATGACGGCGGCAAAACAAAAAAACAGCGATTGCGTTTGTAGATGGAAATACAAACATTATTTTGAGTTCATCTCGTCTAAATGAAAAAATATTGTGGTTCGTTGTATGTTATGTGCAGGAAACAAGACGTTTTCAACTGTTACTTTATCTTTTTTAACTAAAGTAATCAGTAATTGATTACTTATGAAACAAAGTAGTTAAAGTAGTAATTAGATTACTTTTTAAGGAGTAACCACTAATCAGTAGTAGGATTACTTTTATGGAGTAATCCCAACAACATTGGGCATCTTATGACGCAAACAGCCTGTAGGAGCCAAGACTGCCGAACGCATTCTGTCATTCACTCGTTCACACACAGTGGCCGTTTCCCCATCTAGTACACCTCTCTGTCATCTTGGTACACAACCGCCTGATTTTCTGTGGTTTTTTAACGCACCTCTTGGTGGGATTCTTGTCAGGAAAGAAGCAGCGATTTTCCTAATCATTAAAAATGAGACGCTGCGTGCACTCGGGGGTTCCTACCTGTTCTTTGACGGAGGCCAGGATGGACGAGGTCGTCTCCGCCTCAGGTCTGTCCCCGTTGGAGGCCGGCATCACGGGGGCGACCGTGGCCCCCTTCTCCTGCTCAGCAGGCTGCTCTGGCACCGGCATTGCCTACATGGACAGCAACAGGCACAAAGAAGACACATGATTAGGCCGTCTGTCAGTTTAAAAAAAAAGGTGCAAGACATAACACATCCTTGTGGACAACTTCACGGCATTTCACAATAATTGTGTGTCGTTTCCACGGTTCCCATTCGGCAAAAGCAGCGGTTTATTATTGTTACACTGCACTGGCAAAGTTAATTAGCAACACATTTTATTTCAGGAACAGTTAAGACAATAGCTTATCAAATAGTCGTAGTTGCAATCAACAATCTATATATATGTGCTTGTCAATACAAAACTACGGAAAACGATGTCGCCAATGGGGCATCATGCAGAGGTTGTTACTCCTCCCAGTGCTACAGACTTCTTGGCTTTGTGGTTTTCTGGAGATGCCTTCAAACACGGCAGGATGAAAGTCACCATCTTGCGTCAAAGACTACGATTCCCAGCATGAGAACGGTGTGTTGCCTAAGCCTCGGGCTAAAGATCAAGCATTTAGCCCCGTTTCTCAGGAATCAAGGTGGGAAAAAAAAAAAATTGGCATGAGACACGTGAACGGGCAGATTGATGTGCCGATACATTCAACTTTTGATTTCCAATGCAATTTTTACTACGATTCTTCAGCCTGCAGTTGTGAATCTTGGGGTAATTGATCGGTAAAGACATGATTGCGAGGGGAAAAAAAAAAAAAAGAAGGAGGAGGGATTCCCTCTGGGCATTTTGGGCTCATCTTAAAAAGGCAGGATGAGAAGCTCCAGAGGATGACGTTAAGTCGAAGCGGAGCCCCAGGGTAGACCTCGGATGTGCTGGAGGGAATATATCTCATTTGGTTGGAAATGTCTCCGGATCGTCCCCCCCGCAAGCCCAACATTTCTTGGGAGAGGGACAGAAAATGGATGGATGAATCCTTTTGTAAGTTTAATTAGTTTTTTTTCCCCCTTAAAAAAAAAAAACAATCAATAAGAAGCCTTGTTCCAGTCTGAGCTGAGGAGCACACAAAACGAGCTAAAAAGTCAGGAAAAAATTGGGAAATCAGCCTGAAGGGAACGATCCACAGGGGCCGGATTTTGTCAATACAATAGTCTCGGCTACAGCGAAAGACTAAATAATGAAGTGGCTGCAAGTGTGGGATATAAGCGCGGAGTTCAACGCCGTGGAATTTCTCACACTCACTTTTTTTTTTTATTTTGAACAATTGACAAAGTGCCACAAGCAGTCGTCCGTTCGCACGTTCCATTTTTTACGGCAGGCTTAAAAAAAAAACACGAGGGGACTTTAATATTAACGCGCAGTACGGCGAACAGAGGGCATCGTCACAATCGGGAATGGTAAAAAAAAAAAAAAAAAGGAAACCCCGTCAGCGAGGATCCGTCCACACGGCCTGTAAATCAAAACAGTCGCTCAGCCTCTCAGACTCTGCGCCAGCAGACAGACAGACAGCGAGGCAGACAGGGTGGTGTCTGTAAATAAAAGATGTTAGCGAGAAGGCCCGCAGATGGTTCTTTTCAGCACTCTCTCCGCCAAACACCACTACAGTGTCTGGCAAGCCCCCCCCCCCTCCACCCCCACTGCCTCCTCCTCCTCCTCCTCATCCTCCTTCTCAGTGGGGATGAGTCACCGGAGTTTGGCTCCGGAGCAACCCGAAACCCCTGGCGAAAGACCACATAACACCCGCTGGCCCGCCGCCACGGTTCGCTTCCGAACGACGACGCGGCCAAATGATTAAACGAGTTGGCCGAGGGCGAGGCTCACCTGACCTTTGTGGCCGTTTACTGACTTCCAACGCGGGATGCCACGGCCGTGAGAGGCGAGCGAACCTGTGCAGCGATGTCGCTTCCTCTGTGGTTTATTTTTTTTTTCCCGTTTGGCAAGAGCTTTTGTGCCGTGTAGGGTTTTTGTTTGTTCGTCCGTCTATTTGTTCGCCTGCTAAAAGCTACAGAATTTCTGAATTTCTCCTGCCAATTTCCCTGGAAAAATCCAATTTCAGACAAATGACATTAATTGTGCCTCTACCCCTTTCCCCTCCCACTCCCCCATTCAGCCGAGCCAGTGAGCCAGCAAGCATCCAAAAGACCCTTAACTGGCACGCCTGAATGAAAAGCAGACATTAGTCACACCTGTTTACCCAAGTCTGAACGCCTGTACCCGCTTGAAACGCGCTCCGTTTGCATGTTTAGGGGGAAAAAAAAAAAACCCACTAATTTGCACCGCTCTGATGTGAATAAAGAAACAACTGAATTACCAACGGCGCTGTTTGGCTGTCGCTTATCAGATCTCAAATACCTGGTGGCTGTCTGACAAAATATTTGCAGTCGTTTGGTAAACTGACAGGAGCAAACGCTAAATTGTTAAAGTCAAACATTGTGTAGCGATTGCCGCAGTGTTGTTCTCAAAGACCGAATGAAAGAGACTGAGTGAGTCTGAACCCAAGCACATTGTTTTGTTTGTTTTTAAGACCTCTGTTGTGCCTGTTCCGAAAAAAACAACAACAACCGTTAAGTACAGTAAAGGAGCGGAAATTAATCGGATTAATGTTTTTAGTTTTAGTTTGTTCCTTTTTCATGTCAACACTGTTATGTACTATTAAATGACAACAAAATGTGCATAATAAATTATCATGCCACCTGCTTTAAATATCAGGATCAGTCATTGACTGTCTCGCCTATTTGGCCGTTTCAGAGAATGTCGCCACAACACGTCAGAGCACTTGGCAAAGCTGATGTTACCCAGGGAATTCATCCACAGGTATGGTTTCCATCCCAACAGATCTGCAAAATCATCCAAGTTAAAAAAAAACAACAGCCCAACAGGAAGCCATGCTTGAGGAGAACTTTTGTTTTCTAGCTCCGGGGACACAATTATTTCCAGCCCTTTGAAACCGCGCGCCGCCGCCCGCGCAGGGGGTTTCCACGCACAACAGAGAGCAACTTGTTGCAGGAGCTGCAGAAAGCCTAGCGCAGGATCACTTTTCACCAAACGAAACAAAGAACAAAAAAAATATCTTCAGACTTGAATTTAGCTCAAACGTTAGCCCATAAACAAACACACGGACACAAAAACAGTGTTTGAGCGCATTAAACAGGATTTATTACAGTGTGTATTGACTCGGACGTTCCGAAAGGGGTTTAAGAGGAGCTGGAACCGCCGATCAAATTTCAAAGGCCAACACCTGACATAAAGCATGATAGACAAGTTCTAATAAACCTAACCTAAAATTGGTTTTGTTCTGTTCCGTTTTGCAAATTGTTGTAAAATGCATTATTATTATTCATATTACTTTTCACTGCATCGGGCTCATTCATTTAGCGTTTATTTACAGAGATGTGTAACCATATTGCCCTCACGGTATATGGCAGTCTGTGTTTACTCTCCCCCATGGTGTTTATTGTTATGTTCATTTATGTTTTAATGCATGGCGAGCGATTCAATTTCCCCCTTCGGGTACAAATAAAGTATCCATCAGTGATGCGCCCACGGCCGGTGAACGAGCACGGATGCACATTTCGGCTCATAAATGAAAACACGGTTGACGGTTGTTCGCCTCAATCAAACAAATACAGTGGATTTATCTCTTGCTTATTTCCGGCAGAATTACAACCTAGAAGAGGCGCTGCTTTGCTCACAAGCTCTTAAGGTGACAGCACAACACACTGGACGACCAAAGTTCGCAACGTAAAGGACATGCAAAGTTGGCAGCTGCCTGTACAGTAACTGGACGTCACGTTACTCAACATATTTAATAGCAAATGGCCTCAAACTTGAAGAGGAGGGGATGCGAACACAAGCATAACTGACTAGCATTACCAAAATTTGCTCTCATGTCTTTTCTCTTCTTCTCTGCCCAGAGGGAGAGTTGCACTTCATTTCATTCAAGAACTTCCTGGGTGGGCGGGGTCCTACGCAACTTGCGCAGTGTGTGCGTGGGCGGGGCCTAACCTAAAAAGATGAATTTTGAAACCGGAATCAACCAGGATACTGGTGTTCTGTCGATTTTCACAACCCATTGATGGTTCTGCGTATGCACAGTTATCGCAGCAAAATTTGACAAAGCAGCAGAAATTGACAGAAACCCGGCTCTGCTAATACATTTATGGCAATTACACTTCGAGTGCAATCTGGCAGCAATCCATCCTGTTAACCTAAAAGTCACTATTCTCCACTTGCTCTCTGCCTGCAACCCAAAACGAAGTAGAGTGAAATTCGACTTGATAGAAACATCTGACTCCCCGCGATTCAGACGCGTTGCAACTCATTAGTTAAGTGCACTTAATCAAAACCTAAAACAATAATTATTCCAAACATATGGGCTAATAACGCTAATGTCATCAGGACTAAAGCAAAGCCTGGAAAATGGAAAAATAATGATTATAATTTTCACACCCAATTTCCCCGGCCAATCACTCCCGATTTCTAGAGACTGCGCGGACTTTCAAAAATTATTCTGCCACATGTGAATTTCTAATGATTGATGGCTGCAATTTATTCCCACCTAATGTCTGATATAAAAATCTGAATAATGCATAATTCAGTCAGCGGCTGCCGAGCGATGGCGAACGCACGCACGAACCTGCGCAGAGGGCCACAGCTCATGATGAGCGACGACGGGATGCTGGGATGCTGAAACACTAACGAACACACTGGCCTTGCGCGTTCGCTTCAGATTTGAACAAATTGAGATGGGAATACCGCAAAAGACAGATCAGACATTTTAACAGGTTCAATTAGTCAAGTTGAGCTGCGCGTCTTGTTTCTCTGCTGAATCCATTTCAAATAGTTCAAAACAAAAAGTGTAATCATTTGCTTCATCTTTTATTCATGGCTGTTTTATGTTTCATTTAAAATAAATAAAAAACAATGAGCGGGCACATACACAGAGGGGGGGTGCACTTGAAAGTAGCTGTGTGTGTCTGTGTGTGTGCGTGCGTGCGTGGGCTTTGACAACATTTCACACCTCGCCTGACACTGTACCAGACGAGAAGCCACACAGACGCCAGATGTATTCCAGAGCGGCGTGAAAGGTGGAGTGGGCTATTTTTGGTGAAGGAGACATTTCTCCTAGCGGAGACCCTTTTTCTCGGAACGGGCTTTGAAACAGCCGCTCTCGTGCGTCGGCGGGGAGGAGTGGGAGGAGAGGGAGACGCTTGGGCTCTTAGCCGACGAGGAGATCCGGCGCCGCTCTGACATCCCTCTCCTCCCCCGCCGCGCGAGGCGGCATCTGGCGCGGCTGCGGCAGGTAAAGCCCCGTGTCATTGACCTCTCCCTGCTGTGACGATCCGGGGGAGGAAGGGAGTCCTCTGCCCGCCAAGCGCCCGGGCGGGGGAGGGGGACCAGATGGCTGCGAGGCCGACGGTTGGGGGGAGGGTGGAGGGAAGACGCTACACGACATCGCAGCGACGCTACACAACATCGTATAGCGTCGCAGCGACGCTACTTCTCTGATAGCTCCTCGGAGGGCATCGACGCCGCTGAGGGCAACTCATTGGACAGTGTTGTTGGGGTTACTCCATAAAAGTAATCCAACTACTGATTACTCCTTTAAAAAGTAATTGTAATTACTTCTCTCATGGCTTTGTTTCATAAGTATTACTAATTACTTTGGTTTAAAAAAAGAAACGTTTGAGAACATCTTGTGAGGAAAAAAAAAATTGCATTGCAAGAAACCCTGGTGAGAGAGGTCGTCATTGTCGTTGCACAGCAAGGCTTCAATGCTAAAATGAATACTTTTGGAAATGTGCCCTTTGTGATGTCACAAACAAGGCACTGATCCCCAGAGCCTGGTGTTTTTGCTCTGACGGGTGCCTCGTTTTAACCAGAGGCTGTAAACAACGGGGCTAAATTTACCTTTATCTGGCGATCTATTGATTTTTTTTCCTCTCCTTTCGGATGGATAATATCACAAGGCAGCTTAACTGGAGTCTGGGATGAAAGATAAAGATTTGTAATGGGGTGCTTTGACTTTCACCAGTGTGATAAAAGAGGCAGTGTGGATCGTTCAAATTACGAGAATAGGAATGATTTTCGCAATTGTTTGCAGAGATGTTATTCAATTTCTCACTATAAAAACAGCACTAATGAGAAACCAAACTATATTTATCCACATGGAGGTCCATTACAACAGTGCACAAGCTAAGCTTAGGCTGGGGCTTAGGTGTGGCTCCGCCTGTGGCCAAGCGAGAGCCGCGATTTGGGGCTTCAGGACTGCTTTGCTTGCTTTAAAAAGCCACAGCCAAAGCGGCCAACAGAGACAGCAACATTGATTCTTATAATCAATACCGCCGGCTGCTGCGACCGACGCACCTCTATGATATACTCTACTTTTACCACTCCGTGTCGCAAGCAGCTCAGCGGCTCCATGGCAAAAAAAAAAAAGGAGAAGAAATTAATATTTAATGGATGTCTCTTAAAGCAGAAAAAGCAAATATATTTCCAATTTCTGTTGTCGTCGTAGCCTGGAGGACTGGGAGTGCGGCGCGCTGAATACCCGAAACGCGACTCAGTGAGGCAGCGGGGAGGCGCTGAGATGGTTGACCTAGATTGGGCGCCGGGCTTTAAGACGTGCAGGGAGAAAGCATCTGCATACAAAGTCAGAATTTTTCTATTCCCACTCTCGGAGAGATACCGCGGAAAAGGCAAGTACGACAACTTCCATTCTGGTCGCACAATGGCGTAGACCCCACCCGCCCCCTCTACACCCGTCATCACATTTTCATGACAATAACAAGACGGAGGAAAAAATGAAAAGCAGGGGAGACGAGCAAGGAGACGAGCGCATGCAGAACCCGAGGAGACCTTTTGCTTTTGTCTTTTGTCTTTTGTTAACTCCATGTCCACCATGTCCACCATGTCCACAGACGCAGGGCTTGCAGCGTTTGAATAGCAATTGGCAACAACAACAAGCCAAACGCGCATCATTTCTTTATATGTACTCGCAAACTGGGCCAGCCTCAACCTCTTATTGTCACATTAAACGCAAGAAGGATGAATTCCGAATTTCCTGCGAGCGCCAAATTGCCACAAACCATCTCGCTTCATTCCATAAATGCAGATACGTCGCGGGGCAATCGCGGTGCCAGCATGCATCACTTCTCTCATTTTGGCCCAAACGGGACCGGAGACATTAAATTAGACTTACAAATTTTGACCTTAAATTATGACAGCCATTTTTTTTTTTTCTCTTTTATTCTTTTTTTTTTTTTGGTCCACCAGCAGTAGCGCAGACTTGGAAATGATGTGGCATCCTTCACCGCAGAGTCAAGGACTGGTCACCGCATCCTTTAGCAAGAGGCGACATTTGTGAATAGGAAGCTGGAGTTAGACTCCTTCCACTCCCACTAGTGTGCGGCTGTTTTTCATCCATGTGGCCATGCAATGAACTGGCAAGTTGTCCAGTGTGTAGCCAGTGTGCAACCCCCGCCTTCGCCTCAAGACAGCTGCCATAAAAATAACCCACCTGCTGATTACCGATTACTCCTTTAAAAAGTAATCTAATTACTTCTTTCACTACTTTGTTTCATGAGTAATCAATTACTGTTTGCCGATCTTTTGTCAATTGCATTGCATGCATGGAATCGTTACTTGAAAAAGTAATTATGATACAATTACCATTTTTGCCAGAGTAATCCCGTTACATTACTCTGTTACTAAAGTAGTTTAATTACAGTAGTGGATTACTTAGTAATAGATTACTCGCCAACACTGCCAGCAACCCACAGCGCAGGATATTTCAGGAACAGAAAATGTGCGCAACACTGCTCACTGTGTGTGCAAAACAATGGCTGCAGTTTTTTTTTTTCGTGTCACTGAATGGTAGACAAAAATGACAGCTGGGCTCATTAACACTTGACTGAAATAGTGCTGTCATCTCCCGGAGACGCTTTCAACGGGATTACAGCGCTGTTACAGATCCCGCTGCCGCCGCGCAGCAGCAGCAGCAGCCGAAGGCACGCCGAGACGCAGCGGCTTCACGCTTCGCGAATGATTAAGATGGGGAATGATGGAAACGTGGAGGGCGGCATTGGCTGGATAGCCGAGATGGCCGACGAGAGAAGGTCACAGAAGATCTGAGGACAGACCGTTGGAGAAGGGCCAATTCCGTTGGGTTCATCACACACACACACACAAAAACCCCGCCAACCTATGGCTGCGACGTTCAATTAATCCATCCCATTTAACAACAAAGAATACAAATTGCGTCATTACAGACGGGGCCCTGTGCTCCCGCTTGGCTGCTGGAGCTGCTGCTCTCAGACAGGAACACTCGCTCCGCCATCAGTCATTCAGCCGGCAGGCCGACCGCGCATTAGTCCACTCCATCGTTTCCTGTCTCGCATTTCTTATTTATAAATGTATTTACTCACGCGCTAAATCGATGACTCCCCCACACATATGTTTAGAACAGACTTCTATTTACCGCCGTTATTATAGAGGGCCCGCACAGTGGTGTCCTAACGTAGCCGCTCACTCTCTAAATTATTCCTCTGGCCTCTCTCTGGGAGATACCTGCCTTTTGTGTGTGTGTGTGTGTGCGTGTGTGCGTGTGGAGGGTTATTCCAACTGCATTATGTAAGCCCCCTGAAAGTACAGGAGCCGCAGGATTCGCAATAACATTGCACGAAGAGGAGCAGCGCTTGCACACGATGAGATCAGCCTACCGGAGCCAAGTGATGCATGCGTACATATGATGATGCTCCTGAATTAAATTAGAAAGATAAAGAATTTATAAAGACAAAGTTCTTTTTTTTTTTTTTCCCTTCTCGTAGGGCCAATGAAGGTAAACACTCTAAGCTAACAAATGCGTATGATAATCACAGGCATCAACAAGAATCTTAAGAATCCAAATCAGGAGTGTAGGTTGCGTTAAACCCGACACCTTCAATAATGCTTTGTGACATCACCCGCGAAGAAACATCTTTGACTTCCTCCTTCAATACTGCTAAAACCACAGCCATATAATATTTATTTGTAGCCTGAGGGATCGCAAGCGCGGCTTGACAGGAAAACATTTTCACAACAAACACACCAGCTATCGCCGGGATACGCAGTGGAGCTATCCGTGGTGCTGAAACGTGAGAAACAGGACACTACTGTCTGAAGCTGCTGCCTCGAACACAGACGCTGCAATGGAGGTCCACATTGAGCGGTGGGTAAATACCAGTTTACCACAGCAATGCAAACACCACTTCTACTTGTAAAAACAAGAAACTGAATTGCACAGTGGCTTGCAGCAGCTATACAGAACAATTCTAAGCAATATTACAACCCCATCAATCAATATTTAACGGCACTACAAGTGTGGGCTAAATATTTTATTTCAGAATGGAGTGTGCACGCCTGTGTTTGTGTGTAAGAAGTCGTGTTTTTGAATGCACTTGTTGTTTGACCTTGGCGACGTCATCAGTTTTGAGACTTAAAAAGTAACACTAGGCTAACTGTGCTTGGGGGGATTCCTGTAGACTAACCCACCACCAAAACCACCGCAGCATTGCAGCCAGTGTTGGCGAGTAATCTATTACTAGGTAATCCACTACTTCTAGAGTACTTATTTAGTAACAGAGTAATGTAAGGGGATTACTCTGGCAAAAACGGTAATAATATAATTACTTTATCAAGTAACGATTCCATTACTTTTCTGAAATATTTTGCAAGCTAAAAATGTGCTATTACCCACAAAATGTCTGAAATTAAAAAAAAAAAACGAAAACAATGATGTCGCAGATTGATGATGATTAATTGATTACTTATGAAAAAAAGTAGTTAAAGTAATTAAATTACTTTTTAAAGGAGTAATCTGTAATCAGTGGTTGGATTACTTTTACAGAGTAATCCCAGTAACACTGATTGCAGCGCACTGTCAAACAGCCTCAGCCTCAGCACCAGCCCGTCATCCGATGCCGTGTTAGGTTCTCCTCGTGCCGTATTTAGAAAGCTCTTTAAACATTAAACGGACTGTGTTTACGAGGAGTTCCCATTCAGGCAGAGCCAGAGAGTTGGATGTCTTGCTCAGACCGGTTGAGGAGTAGCGCGAGCGGACTGACACAGGGTTTCCTTGTTCCAGCAACACTGCCTCGCACCTTAAACAACAATAGGGATTCATTTCATATTTTTCTGCCTGCATGTACAAAAGCAGATGACCGGAAGGAACTAAACTGATGTGAAATGTATTATGCATTCTATGCTTGCGCAGTGCATGCGTGGGCTTACCTGTGCGCGTGTGCGGCTGTTAGCAAAACAAATTTCCCTATTGTGGCGTAAACAAACGGATATCTTATCTTGACATCACCTTATCTTAACGTCCTAAAACCCTGCAAAGCTTGTAAACTGCAGAGATTTTAATCATGAAATGTGGAACGTCAACCTCATCAAGCACCAAAACATTTTCAGTCATTGCGCTCCAGAACGAATCAGCCTCCTTTGAGTTCTGAGCGCGGCAGCTGCCCATGAAAGACACAGAATCATACAAATATGAAATACATGGTGCCTCTGCAAGCGGAGCAATAACAAAACAAAACAAAAAAAACAAGTAGCATTGGATGCTGCTCTGGCGGCCCGTTTGATCAAAATTGGATGGCATTTTCAGATCAAATGGAGAATAAAGAGGTGCACTGAGGCATTTGCTGCACTCCCAAATGGCTTTGGCGAGAGTTTGGCAAAACACTTTGCAGCTCGCCGTGGGCTGGCGACACAAATCTCAAGTCACCGTAGGAGGCCTGAAGCTGCGGCCACCTATCTGTCGTAAAAAACACAAACAAATAAAAGAATCTGACTGGTCCACAATGAAAGTGATGACAGGCATTTGCCAATCAACTTCTGAGAATTTTTCCTCTGACATTCAAAATCAATCAGGAGGTAACAAAGGAATGCTGGGCATAAAATACATTAACCTGAGCATTTTTTTTTAGGAGTCAGTCTGAGTGACTGGAAATCACGAACAGGATCCTCCTGCTGCTGAACTTGTCACATGTAAGCAGCAGCCTCAAAATAAACCCCTACTTTCTTTGGGGATCCGCCTGATTCTGAGTTGGCTTCAAGTCAAATCGCTTCCTCTTTTTTGTTCTCCGATCTACTGTGTCACGTCACCCCTCCCCCTCTGCCCCATCCTGCGAAGTAACTAGGGCATCTACTTGAAGAGCCCGAGATCAAAACTGACGGCGGTTGGCGCTCAAAAAACGAGCCGAGCAGATAGATAAGGGGGAGAGGAGGAGAAGGAGAGGGAAGACGCGAGCGAGGGAGACCGACTCTGACAGCGGGGGTTGAAAGGAGAGCGGAGGGCGAGGAGGAAGCCGCAGTCGGCGCTGACGCAGCCTGCTAATCACGCGAGCCTTTGTCGCACACTCTCGCACGAGAGTGAGAAGAAATAAATAATGCGGCGGAAATGTATCTCTTGCAGTCGCTTGCGCACAACACCGACGTCCTACTGTTGCCAAATAACCGGAGGACAAAAAAATGTATCAACTACTGTTCATACCAACTGATTCAGGGCGATGCAAAACAGTAAAATTGCAAGGTGAAGACAAATAGTTTGTACGAGCATGTACCCTTTTTGAAATAGTCCAAAAATTCATATTAATGAATGAATGAATGAATGAATTTATTTATTTCTAACTTGTATAAAATAAAATATGCAACTATCTGTACATACAAAAAAAAGAAACAACAAATAATGCAAATAACAAAAATAATTGAATCGTTTTGATCTTTGACGAAGAAAAAAAAATTGGTTTCATCATGGCATCTCTAGCCGTATTGACGTGATAGGACTGATGTTAATATGAATCCTTTAATACAAATCTTTAAAGCTTATTGATCCTGAATCAAACAAAATGAACCCGACTCCCTCGTTGGTTTGTGCATGCAAGTGCAGTAAGACCTGATGGTCGACCGCGGGGCCTTTTTCAGGATGCACAACAGCTTAAAGCGTGCAGATGATCATCACTCCCCCTGCTCCCCTTGGTGCGCGCCAACAGGGCTTTAGGATGCAGCTTGCCGCGATGTTAAACTTTATTGTCTCCATCAGGGCGGGAGGCTTCCGCTGGGCTGTGAAGCCGCACTGTGTGGCGAGAGCTGAAAGGACGAGAATAGGGGGGCGGGGGGGTGGCCTCCGGCTGCCCAGAGGTCGTCGATACCGGCGCCCGACCGATCCATCAAAGGAACGACACTTTCCACATACATAATTTAGCGGATTTGACAGTAGAGTTGGCGTGAGAGGAAGTGGTAGCCGCTCCGAGGCCGTGAACCCGGCGTGGGCCAAATCACGGATCTGCTCAGCGTTGGCACGAGGGTTCAAGGGTTTAAAGGTCCCATATGTTAGCAAAATAAAGTGCGCCAATGTTATGACCGTAACATGTCACTGGCTGCGGTTCCATTACCCCTAGAATTGCGCAAAACCTAATTATCGCAAAAAAAAAAAAAATGCGAATGGAAATGCCTAAATTTCGCTAAAAGCTGTTCACGCTCTCATGAGATGGTTTTTCAGGCGTATGGACATAGAGTTATATCGTAAAAGTGTCACGGAAACACTTTTTCGCATTTACGCTTCACACCATTCAATGGAAACGCCTGCAAATCGCAATTGTACTTTGTCGAAATTTTATTCCATGTTATGGAAACACAGCTACTGTAACCTGTCAATGAACTGGGCACATAGGGAGTAACGATTTGAGCAGATCTGTTTATGATGTCACAAGCGCGGCTGATACCTATCCCAGGTTTGCGACGACGGCCAATCCTGGATTTGCCCACTACAACCATCTCTCGTTTTTGTTTCATCCGGCGCAACGCTCGCATATTTATTCTTTCCAGGAAGACTGGAAAGCAGGCAGCACCGGCACTGTTCTCTGTTCTCCACTGTTGTGACGGACCTCAAATTGCACTTGTTTTGTCCTTTGCAAAAACACCGATCAAACAATTCAAAAAAAGAATCAGCAGCGCCGTCTCTTTCCGGAGACCCAGTTGACCCACTTTTTCAGCCAAATCGAGGACGATTCAAGAGCACTTTTGAACGGCGGGCAGATTCCCTTCACGCTGAAGGACACAGAGGGACACTTGCTAACTGACGCGCAAGGGTCGCTGACCGTTCATCTCAAGTACTTCTTTCCCTGAGCCGTCGCTATTTTCACTTTTTTTTTTTTTACACATCTACCGGAAAGAATTTGTGACAATTTAATTGACTGTAATGACTTTGTTTTTTTTGTTTTTTTTTAAATTTTGAGTGCATTTTTACCTCGACTTAGTGCAAAAAACAAATAAAAAAAAAAAACAAACAAATAAAAGGGAACAAAGACTTCTGCTCCTAGCAAAGCATTTCTGCACAGTCTCGCCGTCTCCACCAATCAGTGACCCCCCGCATCACTGATCTCGCACATCAGACGACGGTCTCCCGCGCAACCCTGACAAACGGGAAACCTAATAAGACTCGGGCGCACTGTGCACGAGTGTGTGTGTGTGTGTGTGTGTAGGGGGTAGGGTGCTGTGGGGGAGGGGGAGGCGGTGCTACCCGCGCACTACACACACGCGCACAGACGGCTCTGATGTTATTTTCATACGCCATTGGACCGCTCGCGGCGCGCGAGTCTTCCTGTTGCTTGCGTTTGATCCCGCTGAGATGCCTTACATCTGGCGGAGGGGGGGTGGTGGTGGGGGAGGAGGGGGTCCCACTGGGGCCCCTACCAGCATGATGTCATCCTCTACGCTCCCTCTCTCCCTCTCTCATTGCCACCGTCCTCATCCCTCATTTTCAGCGTTTGAGGATTTTTTTCCCGTTGTGCTCTGATGTCATTTTCCTTTCTTTTCCCCTTCACCAGTGTTGTTGGGATTACTCCATAAAAGTAATCCAACTACTGATTACTCCTTAAAAAGTAATCGAATTACTTGTTTAACTACTTTGTTTCATAAGTAATCAACTACTAATTACTTTAGTTTAAAAAAAAAAAAAGATAAAGCAACAGCTGCCCAGTGCTTCGAAATTAACTTTATTCAAGTGCAAAATTTTGCGATTGCAAATATTGCGTCTGTCCTCTGAACATGAATGAATGTTTGCTCTCTGAACACAGACTGCACATTTCACAGAACAAACTCATGTACAGCAATGGTGCTTTTTGCACAGCCCATACTACATATTAAACTAATTAGAAGCACACTAGTTAAAAGATCTCTACTGTGCAGAGTACTGCTGACTTACTTGTAAACATAGCCTTAGTTTATTAGGTCCCACGTGGATATTTTTCCAACGTTTTGTGGATAACAAGACATTTCTAGCTTGCAGAATATTTGGAAAAGTAATGGATTTGTTGCTTGATAAAGTAATTATGATACAATTACCAGTTTTGCCACAGTAATCCCATCACCATAGTCCGTTACTCAAAAAGTAGTTTAATTACAGTCGTGGATTACTCAGTAATAGATTACACACTGGCCTTAACCGCTACGGCAGCCGCGCGGGGAGCTTTCTAATCATTAGCGGCCCTCAGGAAGGACGGGACTCCTCCCTTTGCCGCTGCGCTCGCACTTTCGCCCTCTCAACGCCACGTCCGGTTCTCCGCCTTATCAGCCGGCGAACACGTTCCGCCGAGCGGCGAGGGCGACCGCGCCGTGTTTGTTTGTGCGCCTGAATAAGCGATCGACGCCGCGGGCGAGCGTGCGCCAGTCTGTCAGTGAGATGGGATTGATGGGGAGAGGAGAACAAGCAGGAGGACTCTCCCTCTCCCGGGGTCCAAAGCCTCCTGGGTGTTCGCAGGAGTTCCACTGTGTTCATCTCTGTGTAATAACTGAATCACAGGGAAAACAACGGCGCTCCCCGCGTCCCTTTCCTGCCAGCCAAATGGCCGGAGTGCTTTGCAGACATGCATGCAGTCTTTCATCCACTTTCTTTAGCTCGTAGAACTCTGAGAAAACTCCCTCCAAGGTGAAGATTTACACAAAGATCACTTTGACCGACTGTATATACGGGAAACAGTCCTTCAGCCTCATCCCTTTCGTTCGTTGTCATCCTTTGTGTGCGATGGCCTTTCCTGCAGCATTCTTTTCCCGACGGTAACAGCTGCCAAGTGAGATGATTGAAGCAAATAGCGCCGGTCTGAACCGTTGGAGAAAGACCTGTCGCCATACTCATCACGCTCAACTGACAATAGCTGCGTTTCCATTGCCCCTAGAATTGCGCAAAAACCTAAATGCCGCAATAAAAAAAAAAAGTCCGGCTTCTAAAGCCGCGGTGCATGCACCGAGCCCTGAGAGACTCTGCAAATCTGCAAACTGTTGCCAGTTGTGCGTCATAACCTCACGGTTCGCGAGGTTCAACCACCTGTGTGGCAAGCCGCTCAGGCCGAAACCTCAAAACATCAGCAACGCCTTGTGTGCAGCAAGCAGAACAATCTGCCCTGATGGCGCTATTAACATAATCACAGGGCATCACAAAGCCGCCCATCGATTGTCACGCGGGCCCAGCGCCTCGCACTCGCAAAAGCTGTCGTTGATAATGAAAGACAACTTGTTCAATGGATTCCACCTTTTTTCCCTCAACCTCTCTTTCATTTGAGAGACGCGCGAGAAGAAGAAAACACATTACAGTTCTTCCTCTTTATGTTGCTTTCCACCCACATAACCACCCCCTAATTACATTGTGGCTTAATTCCCTGGCAATACATTCATATTCCAAAAAAAAAAAAAAAAAAAAATCAATACGTGACAAGAGTTAACCGCATAATGGCTTCGACACACGCGCGCTAATTGAATTTGCTTCACGCAGCCTCTTCTGCGTGTACTTCATTTTCATTTTTTTTGAAGCAATAAATATTTAAGTATTTGCTGCCTTCACGCGCCGGGCTCAAGGTTTCCCTGCTTGTTATTTTCAAGTGTGAAGGATGAAAGTCAATCAGTGCGCCGGCTCAATTTACATCACACTGTCGGGATGTAATCGCGTCCTCTGATTTTTAGCGGCACGTCTGCGGGCGAGGCTGGAACAAACTTTGTTGGTCGAGGCAGAAGAGGCGGAGCAGCCTTGTGACATTGTTGGGAAAACTGGAAAACAGCATGTGTAGCCCCATGTTTGCAGCCTCCTGCAAAAACTGATATTATTTTTTATAGCTGATACTCAGTAACGTCGTCCAAATGACCAGGTGGCAAAAACACGGTGGAAGGTCAGAAATCCGAAAAGAGGGCGGAGACAGTAGCTGCCTTTCCATTACCCCTGGAATTGCGCAAAACCTAAATATCGTAAACAAAAACTGGTAATTGAAATACCGAAATTTCGAAAAACCTCTCAAATATTGCTAAAAGGTTTTGACGCTCTCATCGGGTGGTTTTTCAGACGTATCAATGTAGATGCATATCGCAAAAGTGTCATCAACACTTTTTTCACATTTACAAGGGTCATGCGAGCAGTTCACTTCAAATGAAAAATGGCACGTTAAGTTTGGACGGAGGAGGAGACGGAATATTTTTGACAAGTAATCAAAGAGAAAACTATAACAACCATTCGTGACAGCAAACAACTGTGAACAAACAAAAGCAAACGTAATTCTCGTTACGTCCCGCGAGATGACATTTCTTCAATGGAAACGCCTGCAAATCGCAATTGTACTTTATCGAAATTTCAGAAATATTGACTCTTTTTTGGCGAAAAAAACTGTCATGGAAACACAGCTACTACCTTTCCGGTGGGTGTTGCACTCACCTGTACAAAAGAATCTGTCCCCCTTTGTGACATCACACAGGGCCGACTTCCAGATCCGAGCATTTCAAGCGCACGGTTTTTGGACGAGCCAAGCCGAGCGAAAACAATTAAAGGCGCAGCTCGAGTCACTCCGGTCAACCTATTTTTACGTTTCCCTCCACCTGGTTGTCATGGCGCCGTTTTAATGATGGTTTCATTTCTTCCAGGAACCTTCAGAAATAATGAGGTCTTGCCGCTTTCAAATTCCATCGCTTTCCATCGCCGGATGAATAAATAAATGTCGAATAAAGGTAAACAACATCTACGTATGAATAGAGAAAAGCACTGCCGGGGCCTTTACATTTTAATATATGGCACTTTTTTTTCTTTTTAACAAGAGAGAATACAAGCGTCATCACAGCGTCCCACCAAACAACACACAAGCTGTCTCTAAGGGGTTCTCGACAACGGGTTGGCTACGCAGACTCCCGCGGTACCCTACTGACCCTGCACCGACCCCACTTGCAGATGCGGCTGTGCACTCAATGAAATGTGCATGAGGGCCCAGACGTATCATGGGGCATCGACTCGCGCCGAGAAACCTCAGAAAACAAGCTGCAAAGAAAACAGAAAAATACAGCAATGTTGGAAGCAGAGAGGGCCGAGTTCGCGTCCGTCTCGGAATTTATTTATAGTTGAGGCGCCGAGGTTACTTCGCTGACCCGAGGGGAAAAAAAAAAAAAAAAGGCAAATAAATCCGACTTTTTCGACGGAGGGAGGGGGGAATGCAGACTTCTTCAAAATCGGTTGCAACACTCCCAGTGGAGGACATGCAAATGATGTAACGCCATGAAAGAGACGAGATCTATTAAAGAAAAAAAAAAAGAAAAAAGAAAAAACTTCCGGCCCTCGTTCACTCCCACCGTCATGACAGCTTAAGGCTCGGCGTGCTGGAGGCCTCGGAGCCCGGAGAAGATCAAAGTGCCGCACCTCGCCGCGCCTTTGGTCTCATTAGACCTTTTGATGGCGGGATTGCTCAACAGTTTAACCAAGCTCGCAGGCGCCGGCGAAGTTGGTGGATTCCTCAAACTTTTGCCTTTTCTTGAAAGGGCTACGGAACAAAGGAGGGGTGGCCGAGGTAGCGTTGAATTTCCCAAAACAAGCCGCCGGCGCGCGCCGCGCCTGCAAGGTGCCAGTGCCGCAGATCAGAGCTGCGGCATTTGAATGCAATCTATTTTTAATAAGAAAACGGCTCCGCCGCCGCTCGTTTTCCTGAAATAAGAGCACGCGGAGGGGATCTCGGTGCCGGTAAATGGGATCCTCGGCCTTATCCGTTGCCTCTGAAATCAATATCTTTTGTTTTCGTCCGCTGCGGAAGCACATTACACTCGTCAACAAGCGAGCAAAGTTTATTTTCGTTTTTTCTTCCGGGACGCGGCGATGAATCCGTGGCCGGGTCAAATTAGCGGATTTAAACAGGAGCGCTAGCGCTGCGGCAGGGGGGCTGCTAACTGAACCCGCCCACCTGCGCAGTTTTCTGGCAGTGGTTCACTCTCTGCCTTCAGTCAAAGCATGCCAGCGTGTGTGTGTGTGTGTGTGTGTGTCTGTCTGCGCACTGGGGTGTGTATACGTGCAATTCCCTGCCTGCCAAGTGGATTTTTTTTTTCCCTGTTTGTTGCTGCAACTATAGCGTATATAATCAATTTTTTGTCTCTTGGTTTCAGAATACTTGTCTTCTTGTCTATCGGCGCTGCACAGAGAAAGCACGAGGGCAGAAAAAAAGAGATGAGATTGACAGACACAGCGCGTGCGTGCGCGCGTGCGTGCATGCGTGTAATTTGTGCAATTCCTGGCCATTTCTGCGAAAAACTGCGAGTCTCTCTTTTTTTTCTCTCTCTCAATCTCTTTCAAATGCCTCCCTGACACATGAAGCCTTTTTCCCCGCAAATCTCTGGCAAAAACCCAAAGCCGGCAGATTTCGAGCCTAATTGGCCCAAACAACAGCGAGGGGTATCTGGTCTTTGCAGACGGGGCCGCGCATTATGTAAAAATACGTCGGCGCGGCAGTTTGTTTGTTTTGTTTCAAGCCCTAATTATCGATTAAAAAGGAGCCGGCGAAACGCCGCATGCTTTATAACCAGATTATCTGCAATTATCACATAAATGACAATAATGGCGTTTGTGAAAAGCGGGATGTGGCATATCGATGGAGGCTTGGAATCCGTTACTTGGAAGCGTAACCAACACAACATGGGGACGCAGTCAAATATATTTGCGATGTGATCTTTTCTAGTGAGGGAGCAGCGAGGACAACCAATGGAACCAACAAGAGTATTTTTCTTTGTTCCCACCGCTAAGTAATGGGAGTAAACAATGCTAACAAAACGTATTGACAGCTTTGTGGAAAAAGCCACTGTCAGAGCCAACTCGAAGGTGAAGCAACTTGGACGCTCGATAAAACGCAATCAAAACCTCAAGATAGCAACAGGAAATTTCCTTCGTCTCCGTCTCAGCCGGCCTCGACTCTCGCCGCCGCTGCGCCATCTAAATTCTGCACGTAATCTGTCCAAAAAAAAGAATAAACGTGTATGTGGGTAAAAAAAAAAAAAAAAAAGACAGAGAAAAAAAAGGGAGAGAATAAAGGAGACCCCTGACCTGATAAAAGCTCCATTAGGGGTCCTTTTTCACAGCTTTCTGACAGAAAGTCCATTGGCTTCTTTTTTTTTCTCTCTCTCCTCGAGCCGTGGGCTTTGAGCCAGAGAGCTGACAGGTCTGTCTGTTGCTTTTCTATTCCGCTTGTGTCGCCTTTTACCGAGACAAGGCGACGGCCCTCGTCCGTTTTTGTCGCCAATACCCACGCGTGTACAACAGGCCTAGCATATTCAAGCTGTAATTGGATAGCACAACAGCGAGGGAGGGACTTTGACTTCGCAAACATATAACCCCCCCCACCCCCCCAAGCATGCCGGGCCTTGTTGTTTTTTTTTTTTTCCTCTATATTTTTTTTTTTGCGATTGAAGACGCTCCAAAACACGAAACGCTTTTTCGATCTCGCGCTCGCAGGAGAGAGGGGGAGCCGGTGCCTACGTACCAGCGCGGCTGGAAATTCATGAGCTGCTCAATATCGGAGTTAATTTATACGAGGATACAAACGGAGCGTTGCCTGATGAATTATACATCGCCGATGCAAACCGCAGAAGACCGATGAGTGAAATCAACGCGCAACTCAAAGGTTTGGCCACAGTTGGGGATGCGCGCGGCGCACCTCAAGACACAAGATAGCGCCTCCAAAAGAAGGACCTGACATCAAGTTCCATTTCATGCCAAATGGGTAACCAAAGCGTTCCGGGTGTAAACACGACGACGGGAGTGTGTCCGCACCCCCCCATTACATATTCTATATCTTGGGGGAAGGAAACAACATTTGAGAGGAACATTTTGCCGCCGAGTGGCAAAAATAAACAAAAAAAAAGCCATTAAATCGCTCACTTTGATAGAGGAGTGCAGCGTGAGAGTTTGCTAAAGCGTTTCTCTCCCTGCAAACATTAACAATTCCGAGGCCGTTTGCAAATCCGAACTCAACCGATGTGTAAGCTGCTGGAGTCCGATAAGTTATCAAAACATGCCTTCGGTCTATTGTGCTATTTAGTCTCGAGTCAACATTGGTGAATTTCTTCTTGGGTGTGAATGGGATATATTCTACAGTTTGCGATGGACAGTAACGAAAGGGATGTTCACATTTGGCAAGTGAAACCCAAATGGCGTGGGGCAATTTCTATTCTAATGTCCTGCAAGTCCCCACTTGCATCAACACGATGCGTGAAACTCTAATTAAGAAGCCATGACGGCGCATTTCTTTTTGTCTCTTTAGGTTCTCAATAGGTTGAGGGGAAACTTGCGGCGATGTGACATTTCGCGAATTTATTTTGTCTCGCACCATCAAACGCAACCGCTGCTTTTGCACCGGGGCGTCCCTCGGAGAAGTGCCGCTTGAAAATGGCTTCAGATAGGAGCCCGAGCAGTAATTAGTGATTTCAAGCAATGTTTGTTTTAAGGAGTCCGACTTAATAACTAAAGCCTCTGCATGCTGCGAGAATGATGGGGAAGTAAATAACATGAGGGAATAAAGGCATAAATTACCGCCATCCAGTTGTGTTGGTTTTTTTTTTTTTTTTTTAATTCACGACCGAGTGCCCTCAGCGCAGTTCACTTCCTGCGAACAAATCTGCCGTATATATAATTCACGGCCCACCTCCGGCTTCACCGGGAAAATTTACGGCTTCATCAGTCTTTCTGCCCCATCGTGTTTGCTGCTCTCTGCTGCTCTGCAACACGCGGGAGGGGGCTCGTGTTAAACTTTACGCGCCCATTGGAAGAAACCTGCCGCCGCGCAGGAAAACGCTTGACGGGGTGGGGGGGGGGGGAGTCAGAAGCGAACGACACGGAGGGCGGAGCCTTCGACTGCGGCCCTCCGACGTCAGCGTGCGTCGATAAACAAGCTAATAAAATGCTCTGCGGCGGTGGCTTTATTTATTTTTTTTTTCTGCTCCCCCAGCTGCACCGCTCGCTACTCCAGACGTCCCCGAACGCCGGCGGCCAAACTCTCAGCTCAGCATCGTTCTTGTCGGCCTGCTCCGCGGTGGTTCGGCGTCCTACAGGTGGCTCATCTGCGGCTTTCTTTTTCTTTTTCTGATGTAAAACCACCGTTCGCTGCCGTCTGTCCCCGCCTGTTCCCTCGCAACACACACAGAGACACACACCAAGCTAATCTCTGATGCCCCTCTCTTTCCCTCTCTCTTTGTCTCCGTCCCTTTCATCATTTAACTCCACTCCCACCCGACGGATGTGAGGCGGCGGTGTCCTGATGATTGGCAGCTGGAAGTGGCCGCAGCAATAAACGGCCGATAAGGACCGCCGTACGCTGCTGATTGGACGTCCGCTAGAGCCCACCGCAGCCATGTGTGCACTTATACACTGGCCCTACCACCTCCCCGTCTACCCGCCTGTGTCCATGTGAGTGTGCAACCCTAACCCTAACCCGGTGGAGGAATTAGCAAAGATCTGTCAGGGTAAAAGCACTTTGTAAGTATAAAGTATGCAACGTTTTAGACCAACTTAATGAGTTATTGAAGGCCACACTTGTAGTGTATTGCATCGAAAACACAATTGTAGCAATACGATACCTCGATACAATATACAATACCATATCCCAAAACAATATCCCGATACAATATCTCAATACGGTATCTCAATACAACACCCACTATTGCCAACCTTGACATCCAAAATTTTTCCATTGGCCATTACGTTTGCCAGCTCCGGTGCGACACTACGTATTTTCAAAAAAGCCAACACGTTTGTTTCAATTCCACTTACGGCGTAACCGTCCGACACAAACTAAAATACAAACGTAACCTTGACGGGGGGGCGATACATCTATTTATTTGTCTGGCTCGCGGCGTGAACATGTCGCGGCCCTGGGACGCCCGCCCCAGCCACGGCCATAATTCCAGGCCCTTTGTGCCGCCGTCACTGCGTGTCCTTGTGTCGACAGAGACGGGCGATGATGCGCGCTTTAAGCGGGCCGACACGTGCGTGGGTCCAGGCGCAGGTGTTCCTTTTCACCTACCCGAACATGCTCATTTCGCACTTGATCGGTCGGCGAGACGGATGCAGATAATATGTTGCGGGGCGCATTTGGGTCGTCTTGGTGATATCTTGTGCAAATAATTTATCTACCTCGTCTCAAAAAGACGTACGAGGAGCAGAAAACTTCCCACATTTTATCACGTTAAACCATTAGTTTTCATCCCAGTCTGCCCTCAACAGATTAATTACCCAGAAACCTCTGCAGCTGTGGAAAGAAAGGCTGAAACCATTTTTCAAAAATGATTCCATAAAGGTCCCTTCGAACACCTACTTTCAGTCCCTTGTTTGTCATCCCCGACACCACTGGAGGGGGCTTGTAAATATCAAGAAAGCTCTGCAAACAGCTTATTTAGCCCCGTGTTTAGATCCTCCTGCAAAAAAACATATCCATGCATTTTTTTAGCTTCCTGACAAAACTGATGCTTTCTTACGACTTCCACATTTTTGGAACGGGATGAACAACAAGGTGTTCTCGGAGGGTTTACTGAACACCTGGCTGGGGGAGTAGTCACCGACACAGGGGAGGTATCGGCGCCCCTTGTGACATCACAAAAGACAGAGTTCCAATGGGCAAAATAAGCAAAGGATGGACCGTTCTCATTTCTGGGGAGATGTCGGACCTTCGCTTGGCCCAGCATTTAGCATTTTCTAGAGATTTAGGGGCAGAAAAATACTTTTCAGTAATATATAAATCAAACTAATCAACATGCTGTTGTGGTTTTGTGGTTCCACTGCCAACTGACAGACCTTTATGTGCCTTTAAGAGGTTTATATTGATTGAGAGAAGAGCTGATTTAGTGAATCAAGCTCGAATCCAATGGACCCAGAGTGGGTAAAACTAACTATTGGGGGGCGGGGGGGAAAAAAAACAAACATCTATAGCCGCCATTACAAGGTTAAATCCTGCATCCAGGGACTTTCCCAAAGAACCGAAAGCCCAACTTCACTCAGAGCGGCTGCTCTAACTGCAAGGAAATTAGAAGTCCTCAAAGGCGTGTGCATGCATTCACATCGGATATTGACTCTGCAACCCCTTGGACACACAGGAGGTACCAACTAAGCCCTGCCTCACACATGTATTAAAAGGTCAAAGTCGCTGGAGTACACACCGAAGACGAACATCCGCTTTAGAAAAAAATTAAAAAAAACAACCGTGGGCTTTTTTTTTTTTTTTTTGTCAGGGGAAATTAAGATGATCTGCGCTGCGGCCGCGCTTTCTCTTTGAAGCCTAATTAACTCAGGCAGACCCGGTAGCCGAGCCAATTATTAGTTCAGCTTAGCGAGTTCAGCGTGGCAGGTGCGGACGTGGCGCGCCCTGCCAGGCGCAACCGG
Organism: Thamnaconus septentrionalis; assembly: GCA_009823395.1. NCBI lineage: Eukaryota > Metazoa > Chordata > Actinopteri > Tetraodontiformes > Monacanthidae > Thamnaconus > Thamnaconus septentrionalis. Next base: position 10,545,967 of record CM020520.1, read on the forward strand.
CGCAACCGCTAAGAGGCGCGCGCCGTGTGGTTTCGGAATGTTGCGTGAAGCCTTGGCGTTTCCTGAGCGGCCCGGCTTCCGCTCCTGATCAAAGTCTGCGTTCGTGCCCGCCGCCGCCACCCCGATCGCACCTCCCCGCCGCTTCTTGCTTTTGATGATTCACGAACCCCGCATCCGTCTAAGGAGCCATTCACACTCCCCAATTAACTTTTTTTTTTTTTTTTCCCCATGTGCTAGCCTGCTGCCCCTTCACGCTACACCCCATCCACCCTGGGCTTCAGCGGACCGCCCCGACCACGCCCCCCCACCGGGAACCTTCTCCTCGTTCACCTGCGTCTTTAACCTCACGCTGTTTTTTCCCTCCTCTTTCAACTGCCTCAGTCGTTTCCTTTCCTCGCCCTTCCTTTGTTTCAGTCGAGACCGAGCAGGAGGCGAGAGGAGAGGGAGGGAGGGAGGATAGTGCTGGAGCATGCGCTGCTAGAAGAACAAGAAGAAGAAGAAGAGAGGAAGAACGAGGAGGAGGGGGGGGGGGCGCTGGTAGGCTGACAGAGGGAGTCCCATCTGCAGGAAGCTCATTAGACGACGGGAGGAAACGTACTCGTGGGCACACATACACACACACACACGGATACACGCACACACACAGAAATGCTCTGTCTGTCACGCGCTCGCATCTCCGCCGCCGCCGCCGCCGCCGCCACCCCGGACTCCCGGCAGCGGTCCTGCTCCCTCGTTACTCGTTTCCTTCTGCGGCTCTCTCGCTCGCTCGCTCGCCCCGTCAAAGTCTCCGCTGTCGTTACTCATTAGGCCGCGCAGCACCTGCCAGCTAATTTCACCCTCTCGCGGCGTGCAGGATGAGCAATAATCGAGGCGCAAATCCGAGGCGCCGTCAAAAATAATAGCGAAGGGGCTTTTTCTCTGTTTTGTCGCATTCACCTGGATTTGAAACCACTTTTCCAAAAAAGTGCCTTCAGAAAATATTCCCATCTCCTCCGTACACGTCAGCCTGCCGCAAGCAAACGTGTGATAGAAGGTACTTGCCCTGAATGTGTGACCAGGGGGGGGGTGGCAGTAACATCCCATTTTGACCTGGACAGATGCAGCGTGCACGTGCAGGAGGGAGCTGCAAAGGCTGCAGGCTGCGAAAGACTGAGAGCCTGAGGTTCATCTTCCAGCAGGACAAAAAAAAACCCTGAACATGCAGCCTCAGCTCCGTCAGAATGGTTTTTGACAAAAGCATATTCATCCGTTACAATGGCCCAGTCACGGTCCAGACTTAAATTCTATTGAAAATCTGCTGCCAACCTGACCATTCTACGACGCAAATCGTGGCAAAATTGCTTTCTCGACATGTGCAAAGCCGGTGGAGACACGCCCCTAAAGAAAAGCAGCTACGGCTGCAGCGACTTGAAATGGTTCAACGAAGCATTGACTTGGGAGGGGATACACACAAAAGCACGAGAGACATTTATTGGCAAAACATCATGTATCATTTTCCTTCCAATTCACAATTGAGCTACTCTGCGTTGGTCTCCCACATTACTGTGGATTGCGGTAAGATGGCTTCGGGAACTGGAAAAAAAATACAATAAGCCCATGACAAAAACTATTCTGGACATTCCACTATCGGACTCGGCGTAGAATGTAGAGCTGCAGGCTCCTTTGACACTAGACTGATTTTCAAGCTCTAATTAAAGGTCATCACATGATGGGAATACACTGGCTTATTAGGAGGTGATGTCACATCAGCAGGCAGCCGAGTGATCATAAAGGGAAAGAAAAGGCCCTCGCGCACGCTCCCCACCCCCGCCCAGTGCTTGTTTTTCCTTCGTGTCAAAGTCTCTGTTATTAAAGCGGATTCTCGAGGCCCCGGCAAAGGGGGGGGTAAAAAAAAATAAAAAAATATTCATCGCTTCCCATTCCTCACACAGAGGCCATGGGGTCAGTGACAAACCAGCGTCCCGTGGGAAGGCGTGTGGCTCGGCGTCCTGCTCCAAGGACTCGCCGGTGATGAAATGGGGCCTTGGAGCCTGACTTTTTTTTTTTTTTTGCTTGAGGAATGGGCTCCTTTAATAACTCCAACAGACTGAGGCGAGCGGGCGAGCGGGCGTGATAGAGCTGAAGAAGAGGAGCCGCCTAAATCACACTCAATCAGCTGTGTCCGCTGATCAACGGCGAGGAACAAAAACAGGAACAATAAACCCTCTCCAAAAAAAAAGAGACATGACGCTTGAGGGTGTATAATTGTTCGCGGTGACTCCCCACGCAAGACAAAGAAGGAGGGAACCGGAGCCAGAGACTCCGCAACAAAGGAGGCAAAAACACACAACTAGGCCGGTCTTCTGGTTTCATGCGGTCATTCAATGCCATCTGGGACCGTTCTGTGCGACTTGCTCATGCTAATGCTAACCATACAGGCCAGGCAGAATGCGGCAGTTGTTGGACAGGAGGAGCGACTAAAATGCAACAGCACTAAGTTGCTGAAGGCAGAGACTTGAGAACGAAACGCCTTGACAATGTTGTTTTGACGCTTACTTCTTTATTCCGTTTACCCCCCATTTGCCTCTAGCGTGGATATGGATGGCGAGCGCTAACAATAAACAAGACACAAGGTTTTCTGAATTCTCAATTTGAGCAGAGCTTTGGAACGAAACAAAAAGGTGCATTTTTTTTAACGGATACTCCTGTCACAATAAAAAAAAAAAAACAGCTGACTTTTTTAAAAGCACGACGGCACAACGTGGAATGAAATCCATTTTTCCTCACAATTCCAAGCAGCTTTTATGTTCGACCTTTAAAATCAATCTATACGTTGAAAACAAAAAGGCACTGCAGTAATTTGTCAAAACTAGTAAAAATATGATTGTTTTCAACAGGTCCACTGGCGCCGTCTGGTACTCCGGGAAAAGAAAATGTATTCATCCATCTGTTTTCAGCCCACATAAAGAAACTCTCCCACTTGGCTTCAGATAAAACTTTAGCTTTGTTGCCCTTTTGACCTGTACGGAAGGCAGCAAAGCGGACGTCTGTAAAGGTACTGGCGTCAATGCCCGTGGTGACATCACAAGTGTCAATGCTTGTTTTTAGCGCCGACAGGGAAAACTGGAGCAAGCAAAAGATGCACAAGTCACTGAGAAGTGAACTTTAGCAAAACATTATGGGACATTTAACCACATTATCATCAGTAGGAAAAGCATTAAAAACAAGGACACAGTCTGCAACAGCAAGTGCTTAAACCCGCAGGGGTCCCAATGGGCACGTTGGGTGCAATGCACAGCATCCTTATGGGGGTGGGGGGGGGGAAGCGGTGACATCACAGGCTAAACGACGCATAACATGCAAGCAATTTTGGAACAACCCCGCGCTAATGGGGATATTGTAAGACCGTCCATTAGCAAGCGGCACATGACTGCTTCTGTGCCATTAAACAAGCTCATAAGCCTCGAGTCGCCCAACTTGGGCATCAAGTCGGCTGATTGATGAGCGCGCCGAGGCTCAATTAGCAGCTCCTCTGTTGGCGTGAATACGACATAAAGGCACGTGCGGACCGAGCGTCACGTGAACAGCGTCACACATGGCGGAATGGAGCCGACACTAAGTAGATGTCACATCATCATCATCATCATCATCATCATCATCATCATCATCCTTCACCTCTTTGCTTTTCCTCTAAACTGAGACGAATTCAGAGATGGAAAGACCTGCAACGGCTACACAAGACCGTTTCTATTTTGCTTCCTCGTGTTATTTTTATTCTAATTAGTTGATTATCGGTCTTATTCCATTGGCCTGCATGAATGACAACAATCCCAGCGCACTTTCCTCTTCGGTCCACGTTATGCTTCAGCTCTTTGTCTCCTTTCAAACTGCCACCCACTGTATTCTTTGGTTGCGCCTCTCTTCTTCTCCTTTCAGAGCGAAATTACTTTTTCTCTCAGGCGTCACCGAACGCCTCCCGCGTGGCTTGCCGACCGAGCGAGTCAGAGGCACAAAAAAAAAAAAAAAAAAAAAAGCACCTGCTGCTGTTCAGAACGCTGCTTGATTGCCTGTTTGTTTGATTTTAATTTGAAAGTCTTCCCGTTCCAAATTAAACTAAGGCGGACGCATATTTCCCCACTTCCATAAAAAAAAAGACAAAAATAAATCCCAAACTCAATGACAGTGTTTCTATACAAACAAAACATTGACGTCTACCTGCGGCTGAAACTGCTGGCTGTCGTGGCATTGACGCTTCTCAATTGAAGACAATAGCAGGAATGGCACATTCAATGAAAAAAAACTGCTCGACCGCTTGAACAATAATGGCGCATTAGAAGGCGAAGCCTCAAATAAGGTGGAGTTACTTCCGAATTTCTGATATAAAGTCACAAGAAAACTGCCATCCGACACCTCTGGGCCTCGAACGCAATGGGAAGGTTTCGCTTGGACGCACGCAAGGAGTTATTTTCTCCCCTCCACAAGGTTGGGAGAGAAAAGAATCGATGACGCCGAGGGGCAGTTCTGCTCCGACGTGGTCCGCCTCGCTCCAGCGGTCGACAGTCGGGTTTTGCTTTCAGATCCGAATCCCGGTGAGCTCTGGTTTTTGAGGTCATCAAGTCCACCCTCAAAGCCATCCCGTTTCCATTACCCTTAGAATTGCGCAAAGACTAAATATGGCAACAAAAAAATTGGTCATGGAAACACCTAAACTTTGAAAAAACCTCTCTTTAATCGCTAAAAGGTTTGGACGCTCTCATGAGGTGGTTTTTCAGGCGTATCGATACGGAGGTATATGACAAAAGTGTCATGGAAACACCTTTTTGCATTTACGCATTAACGGGGGTCACATGGCCAGTTCACTTCAAGTAGAAATGGCGTGTTACGTTTGGACAGAGGAGGAGACGGAATATTTTTTTACAAGCAATCAACGAGAAAAATATAACAACCATTCTCGACAGCTAGCAAACGTAAACTCACAAAAGCAACGGTAATTCTCGTAAAATCTCGTCCCGCAACATTTTACCGGGAATTACGGCTTATGCGCTTCACACCATTCAATGGAAACACCTGCAAATCGCAATTGTAGTTTTATTTTGCGACAAACTCGAATAGAAACACAGCAAGAGATTTCAAGAACAACATTAGCGCTGGGAAAATCGCAAAATCGGACGTCTCTCCCGTACGACATTGCAACTGTCAAATGAGACAAACTGAACCAGTTTAAAGCTCGGGTGTAATCGTTGCAGTCGACCTCGTCCGCGTGTTACGTGAGCAACTTCTAAATAGCTGGAAATTTTTGTGAGTTTTACTAGATTTTATGTGACTGTGCAGCTGCCATCATGGCCAGGTCTACCTTGAAAAAGAGACCTTTGCTCTTGATGGGACTAACCTGGTTAAATTAAGGTTAAATAAAAATCCTACTAAAAAAATTTAAAAAAAAACTATCACAGGCACTCGCACTGCTGGTTTAAAAAAAAATAAAATCCACAGCGACCACGACGCCTGAAACATCCTCCCTGACCCTGCTCAGCTACGAGGGGATGGAGGGAGGGGATGTGGTGGAGGAGGCGGAGGATGGGGGGGGGCGGGGGGGTGGTGGTTACCCATAACTCAAACCTGCCTTCAGCCCTTTATCAGCGCTGCCCTGCCAGGGAACTGCCCTCGGCCGGCTCATCCAGCCGCATCTTTGGGCCTCCGTCGTCAGCACTCTGTCCGTCCGGCCGTCCGTCCGTCCCGTGGACGGCTGCCAGCGGCGGCCCGCTCCATCCCGATCAATAGGCACCGGCGGCTGGCTCCACCATCCTCTTCCCTTTCTCTCTCCCTCCCTCCCTTGCTCGCTTCCCTCTCCGACTGCCACAGCACAAAGACTGCTCTGTTCTGGCGGCGCGAGCTCTGTGATTAAGCATTGGAGGGAGCGCCGCCGCCGCCGCCGCGCGAATTAGCTTAATCTGTGTCCGCGGTGAAGGACAAAGCTTCCCATGCCCACCGGAGACATTTACTGGACATAAAAGCGGCTAATCTTGAGAAATTTTTTCTCTTTTTTTTTCCGCACAAGTGTGTGCGTGTGCGTGCGCACGTGATGAGGACACGGTTCCCACAGTGACGGGCCTTCCATAATTGCCACTCATCCCGCGATAATGCAACGAGTCTTCACCAACTTCATCAGTTTCTGAAGAAGGGGAGGAGGGTGGAGGGGGTATGAGGCGGGGGCGGGGGGGCGGCTGGCAGGGAGTCGCACTGCGTCCGCTCCGCTGGGTGAAACGCCGCCTGCGGAGGACGCAGGGGCGGAGGGGAGGGAAAATCTATATCCCCACCCGTGTTCCTGCAGCGGAGGTCAGTTTGAGGGGAATCAGAGGGGATGGCGCTCTCCCCCGACAGGCCCGTGCACGCGGGGAGAAACTCTTAAAGCGACACCAGCCGGTTTGGTTTTTCCCCAGCCTTAAAGGTACAGCGTGCAAAGTTCTGCCATCTGGTGGTCAAATTCTACATTGCAGCGCTCATTCGCTCAGCCTCCCTCTCCTGAGCTTGCCAGTCAACTACGGTGGCCCACGCGCGCAAGAAAGCTGGATACCTCGACCGCCTTCTTCTTCGTTGGTTTACTGGAAGACGCAAACGTCCGCCCTAAATACAAAGCGCGCTGTCAGGAGGGTTGGATTGGCCACACCAGGCCTCCTTAGAAATATGACGGTGCAAGAAGGCTAAATGGGAGCAAGACCTATGTCTCTATGTATATTCTGAGATTTATAAAAAATAAGAACCATTCTATGACAAGGGAAACCACATTACTTTCATTGTACTGCAACTGTACACTTTTTGCACTATATTTCTGGGCAGCATATCAAGCTTTTACCAACATTAAAAAAAAAAGCATGAATCTGGCAAAAGTATACACACTGAAACCTTTAAAACAAGTAACTCTGTTAATGTCGTTTTATTGTTTTAACAAATCATTGACCTGTAAGAGGGGGAACGGCCAACTGCTGATGGCACTGCCTCAACTTTGGGTTGCCTGCCCGGCGACCTCAGCCACCGGCCTCAACAGAAGTCAGTGGATTGCAACAATGGAATCACTCATTCAGAAGCCCACCATCAAGGTGGCTTGACACAGCGACGGCATCATCATTTTTCCTGCACCAGCTCAAGCGCCTCCACACGCCACGAGCATGGACCGGCAGCGTGCACATTCACAGCAGCCCAGCCCTCCCCTCCCACCAATCATCTGATGGTTACTGTCTGCCCTTGACAAACTGCCAACGCACCCGCCACCCCCACCACCCTGCAAACGCCTATTGATCAACGCTCGCACAAGGCTGTGGGAAAAAGGTGTGGAGTCCTGCTACCTCGTGCTCTATATCCTTGTCTCGACCCCACCACCCACCCACCCAAAAAAAAAAAAACCCTCACGCTCGTGCACCTTGCAAACAAACAAACAAAAACAAAAAAAAGAGAGAGAAAGAAACTGAAGTCCCTCAGTCATGCATGAAACGCTGAAAGACAGGTTGAGGAACATATGAAGGCAGAGCCAAGGCAGCAAGCCCTTACTGCTTGTGCGAGGTGTTCTCGCACCTTTTTGGGCCACTTTTACGCATGAGCAAAAACGGGATGCGTGCAGGTCAGCCGGCGACCAACACGCCTCGTGAGTCGGCTGACAGTCCTTGAAAAGCGCGTGGGGTGTCTTCCTTTTCAAGAAAACGGGGGGGAACAACCGCCAAGACAGAAAGCAGCACTTCCCAACAACAGACGCCGCCAAAACGAAGGCACGCTGGCTGGCATTCCCTGCTCAACGCAAAGCAACGCCACCGAACACCAAAAAAACTCCGCAGCCGCCGTCTCCGACGTTCTTATTTCTTCCCCCACGGCTGTTAGTGTACATTAAAGTGACTTACCGAAATGGGATCCTGGTCACTTCCAGCGACCGAGCGGCCGGCTTCCTCCTTCCCCTGTTTTACAGCCCTCCGCCTGCTCCTGGCGTGCCTCTCGGTGTCAAGTCAATCCGCAGCGTGCGTGGAGGAGCTCACAGCAGATCGGTGCGTCCTGCGTCCGGAGTTGATGAGGAGATCATTTGCCGGTGCGCTGGGCCGGGGCTCGCAAGGAGAGGAAGACCGAAGCATCCGCGGTTTGGGGGTGGGTGGGGTTGGGGAGACGGAGGAAGAGGAGGTGGGTGAGACGAGAGGAGGGTGAGGCGAGGCGCCGAGAAGAGAGGAGAGGAGGAGGAAGAGGAAGAGGAGGAGGTGGAGAGCGTGGCAGAGAAGCACTGCAGCGACGGCGAGGCAACGCACCGCCGGGGAGGACGAGCACGAGCCGACACGCGCTCTCTTGTCTAGCGATGCGCGTGCGCGAGCGAGCGCGAGAGAGAGAGAGAGAGAGAGAGAGAGAGAGAGAGAGAGAGAGAGAGAGAGAGATCTGCACAACCGTGCGAGGGTATGGAGCGCCACCATCAGGCTGCTTTTGGCTGGACATGTCCCAAACGTAGAGGCGGATTGGAAGTGGCCCCTGTGCGCCTTCCAATTGCGTTTGTGTTTGTTTTGTTGTTGTTGTTTTGTTTTGGTTGTTTTTTTTTTTTTTTTTGAAAAAAAAGGGTCCCACTTTCATTTTCAGAACTGTATTTTTTTTCCGTTTACAACAGAGCGGTTTCAGAAGGATGCCGGCACCCGGAGCAGGTCCCAGTGCCCTTTGTGACGTCACAGCAAGATGACTTCCGGGGCGGGACTTCATGTTTAAAGCACATGCTTCCCCAAACACCCCCACCCAACCCCATCCACCACCAGCATTGTCAGTGGGATTTTGGCTTTGATGTAGCCGCATGAATTTAATGCATGGATGCGTTCATTCCCACATACCTGCATCTTTTTAGACTGCAAATTCTTTTGACATGAACGTCTCACAGGATCATTGTATTCAGACGTGGAGGAAATCAAGACACTGCCCAGCGTCGTACACAAACACAAATGAACACAACAAAATATTTATATTTCATATATTTATACACTGCACATTTCATTTTTTGTTGCCAGAGATACAATCAATAGCTTGATAACAGGCGTGAGGACAATTTAAAAAAATATAATTAGGCTAGTTCTTTTCAGCTTTTCAACATCTGGAAGTAAACACGCACACACATACACACAAGTGCTTTAACTTTATCTGTAGTCTATCTGGAACATTTATGATTGTCAATGAGATCAGGATTTGATAAGTAAGGGAGTTTGCCTCTTTTAAACTCAAATACAATATGTGTAATGGCACACTCAACACAGCAGAGGGCGCTCTTCAATTGAGTGGCTGATTGATTGTAATGGCAGACACCTGTTGACTGTGACTTTGTCTTCTTCAGGAACAAGGACGTTGCTCGACTCCAGATGAATTTCACATTTCACATATATGTCAGTTGTTTGGACGCCCATTCTGGAGTGGTTTTTCTTCAGTCTACAATGTTAATTTATGTTGCATTTCTTCCCCTTCCCCAGGAGTTTCCCACCAGCTGCCACACAAGTTCTCCATATTGTCGCAACAGGCGACGGAGACGCGTCTTACTGTTTGATGTGAACTAATGCACAATCCAGTTGCTCATGTTTCCCTTTCGGATTAAAAAATAAACTAATAAACTACGAGCTCAGAACTCACGTGCGCCTTAAACAAAGCTGAGCGACTGAGAAATGCAGAATTCCAGGGGCTGCGTCTCGCTGTCCAAGTCAGAGACGCGGACCTTGTGCATGGACTCAGCCCCATCCCCCAACCATGATCATCTGCACGCGTAGACTGTCGACACTCCATGGCAACCGGCTCCCAGTTGGTTCATGGTGGTCATTACACCAGCTGACCTGCACTCCATCATCTTGCACACCCACACACAAGCACACACACACACACAGACACAGAGGGAGAGTTTTTGCTGCGTCGTATGGAGACAAATGCGTCATTATAAATTCATGCATTTTACTGCGTCCATTGTATCACCTCTCTCTCTCTCTTGGCATCATTTTAAATACATTCATTCATTCATTCATTCATTCATCTTCTATACCCGCTTATTCCAATTCAGGGTCACGGGGGTCTGCTGGAGCCTATCCCAGCTGTCTTAGGGCGAAGGCAGGGTACACCCTGGACAAGTCGCCAGTTCATCGCAGGGCCACATAGAGACAAACAACCATTCACACTCACATGCACACCTACAGACAATTTAGAATGCATTTTAAATACATCATATTCAAATAAAGACCATGGGTGATAAATTCCGAAATGAGGTTGTTGCATATCAGAGAGAAAGTGTAACTTAATATGGAACACTGGGGAATGCACTGGCGGGGGGGGGCATAAAGTTGCAATGATGATTTAGCTCCAAACTTTCAGGCGGCGGTATCTTCATGCAGAGGGACTCATCCCACATAGACGTGCTTATCTTTTGCCAAGTCATGTTTATGCAACGAGTGCACTCGAGCTGCACCGTCTCGTAACACCCGTGAAGACAAAGTTTGTTATCCAAAGCAAATGCAGAGTTATATCAATTCAAGCATTGAAAGAAAAAAGACCCACATCATTCTTTCCATTTTTGGCTTCCTTTCACTGTGCCATCCATCCCCTTCGGAATGAATAGATGTGCTGTGCTGATAAGTGTTCACGGACTAGGTTTGTGCTCTGTTCTCACGAAAACGGCTCTAAAAATTCAAGGTATCAAACTATGAAAGTGCAAACATTTTTTTTCCTGATTATCAACTTTTATAGAATACAGAGATTTATTTATTTTATTTTTTTTGCTGGGACTGAAGAATTGCCTTCAAAAGCGTTGTTGAACACCAGCGACCCACGTAGTCATCGCTGACAGCCTGAGACTTCATTGGAAGGCCCGCCTGAGGACGGCCCAGCAGTAGCTCTGCTCTGTATTGCAGCTACAGAAGAACCAAAAGTGAATTTGAATGGCATCTACTTAAATCTCTTTTGTGTTATGGGTGCACAGAAATTGCGCTCCTATGCCTGTTTCTCACAAGTCTGGTAATCTGTCACACGATATTTTCCAAGCCAAACAGACAGCAAATTATCATCATGCCGGTTTGTTTTGTTTCCCTGCTTCCCTTTCCTGTGCAGGGGTGAGCTGCACATGCATTTCCACAGAATGGACACTAGATGGTGGCATTGGACTGTAATTATATTGAAAGTTTTGAATGTATTTATTTATTTTAAGTGTTGTAAATACTTTAAGATAACATTTAGCACCTGTTCCTCAAAAAGTTTAATCCAGACTTTGGTGATATATCGTGTTTTTGTAGCTCGGGTTTAGTCAGGAGCTAAAGAATGCACAAGTGCACATCCTGTTTGCAGTCTTGGATTGAATTGGAAGTCCCTCAAGCACGAGAAGTCTGTACTAAAAAAGACTGGTCATGCCATAGAACTGATTTTATATAAGCACACTTTCCCCCCCGGGCCAGTTTTATTACTCACAACATTGATGTGGAAAATCTGAAACAATCCGCGTGAGAGAGACAGAGAGAGAGAGAGAGAAATGGAAAATAAATAAAAATAAATAAATAAAAAAGGAAAAACAGAAAACGCAGCTGAGACCACGAATAAAGTTGGCTTAAAGTTTTCATTGGCTCCATATTCCAGAGGAATATGTTTCAAACTCTGAAAACTATGACTTGAATTTTGGTAAAATTGCTTCAGAATGACTTAAAGCACCTATGCCTTGTAACATAGTTACAGGCATTTACTGAGGAGCGTGGAGGAACTTTCAGAAGAAGCTCTGCATGTGAAGACAAGGGAGCACTGCCAGAAAATTATTGTTCGGCAGGTGGAAGAGTGATCCTTTGCCAAGAGAAACAAAGCTATTTTTTTTTGTTGGCTCTGTCACATGCCATTGTCATTTTGATTCCTTTCACAGTAAACTGTTAAAACAAGAATAATCCGTAAAAAAAAAAAAAAAAAAAAAAAGAACACCATGCAAGTTCCAACATGTACCAGAAGGATAAGATTAAATTAAAAAAAAAGAGTTATATAATGTTGAACAAATGAAACAAATTCCTGCATTAATGTTTTAAATTACTTTTTCATTTCACCCATTTGCCTGCATCTCAATCTTTCCATTCTCAAAACATGTTGCAACTTAATTTGCTGGAAATGACATCTCTCACATAGTTTTCAATAGGATTATGAAATTGTTAATGTGAAAGTCACTCATCCGCCCTGACTGAGTCACTCTACACATGATTGAACCGACAAATCAAAAAAAAAAAAAAAAAAAAAAAATCAAGCTGTCAAAATCCATTTGCGGGATTTTGTGTTTTGTCTCTCAGGCAGAACAGACACATTTCTGCAATCCTCCGACTGTTATTACAGGCTTTAAACCATCTCAAAAAACGCAATCTAAATCAAGATATGGTGCATGTTCAGCCTTATCTTGAAAGCTACCAGCCTAGCTAGTTAGCATGCAAACAGCGTTGCTGCTAAAGCCTAGCTAGTTAGCATGCAAACAGTGTTGCTGCTAAATGTAGCCATGCTCAAAATCCAAACACTGCAACAAACCACAGTTGTCACGTCATTATTTAATTAATGGGATGATTCTGTGTCACACACACACTTATATTCAAAAAAAAAAAAAAAAAAAAATGAAAGAAGTGCATTGGAGACTGAAATTCATGTTTAACTTCACCAGCTTCCGTGTGCTTTAGAACCCACTCATCTTCCGTAATGAATCCCACATGCAGAAACAAGGAAGAATTCCGCTGTGAAACATCATCTCTGTGTTGGATCGCTGTACGAGAGTACGTTACCCTGATAGCTCGCCGGGTCCGAGGGTGCAACTCTTCCCGGCATTGCTGTCATCATCTGATGGATGGGTTTAATTACCGTGCACACACACACACACACACACACACACACACACACACACACGCTGCTGATTCCGCATCAGTGGGGTTGTAATACAGTGTTACAGGAGGGGATTTACAAATTTACTGCCCATGAGTTCTTATTCAACAAACTTGTGCTTGACAATATTAGCAATATGCAACTCCACCAGGCACCTCAGTTGCAAAAACAAAAACAAACAAACAAACAAACAAAAAACAAAACCTTGCAAATTGTGTGTCAAAGACAACAGCAGCGTAAACAAGATATAATTGTTTGTTAGAGCAGAATCAAGAATGAATGCTCTATGTTGTCATGATTATAACATAATGAAAGTTCGCTGAGACTCCCGGCTTGAAAGGAACACATAAATACAAACACAGACGATGGATAACTACAAGGAAGAGTGTAAAAGGCAAAAGTGGTGTTTTCAAGAGCATAGTGGTGTGGCACCCGGATGATTCTGACTTGTGCCCAGTGCTGCCTGTTGTATGCCTACTCTTGCTGTTTTTGCCGGTGAGGTAAATAAATGAACATTCTTCTAGCACCACGACTGTCGCCTCCCAGCGTAGCATGGAAGAAAGCCTGGAAGCTCTCAGAGGCAAAATATGCATTCCATATTTAGACGATGTTTTAGTCGACTGCAAAACATTTGGACAGCATTTGGAGGATGAGAGATCAGTTCTCAAACGCCAGCAAGCCTGGGGAATTAAGCCGAGACCGGAACTGTTAAAAAAATAAAAAATAAAAAAAAATAAATGAGATGCGCGATGTGGGAAAAGTGATCAATTGCTGGTGGACAATGCCACCATGGAAAGTGACACTCAGGGGGTCACACGGACTGTTCCGCCTGCAGACCTTCCCAATAATCAGGTACCAGAACTTCCTGGCACACAGCCTCGCAGGTCACAGAGAGACAGACGACCTTGCAACAGGACTATAGAAGATATTCAGGATAGGGAGCAATGTTTGCGAACGAGAATGACATTGAAAGTTTGAGTAAAGTTACTAAATCTCACTCGTACTCCAACTGTAGTATCACACATACCACAATACCCTTTGATGTATATTTCTAAATGACAGAATCACACACACACACACACACACACACTTTACTACTAAAAGCACAGCTAGATTGGCAAATTCAACAATAGTATCGCACGCTACTGCATGCTCACATAGCAGCAGCAGTACCTCACACATACTACTACTAATACTAATTCTTGTTTGTACCATGCCATCACACACACAACTGTACCATACATCTATCTGTGTCTCTCTCTCTCTCTCTCTCTCACACACACACACACACACACACACGCACGCACGCACGCACACGCAGCGATAATTTTTAACAAACAGTAAGTCCACGATAAAGGGTGGGGCATTGCTGTTCATTCCGTCCTGACACCGAGGTGTATACGTGAGAAGAGGAGGCATTTGGTGAGATAATGTGTCCGTTAAACCCCTGAAAGCTCTGCAGTAAAAACGTACTAAAAACGTACTAACACAGGCAAGCCAGGACACAAATGTATGTTCCAGCTGTGTGCGCGAGCGTGCTTCGGCAGCACTCCTACCCCCTGTCTAGACTGGGTGATAAACAGTACAGTAGAGCCTCACACTCAATTAGCTGATGGATAACTTGTGATGTTATCTTTGGCGGCTTTTGCAAAAAGCAAAAGCCGCCAAAGATAACATCTCTCATGAGTAGAGTATGAGTATAGAGTAGAGTATTCTCATGAGAGTATTGTCTTGTACCTAATAATACTTTTTGGACAAAAAGCCAAAGGACCTTCAAGACAAACTTGTTGTCAAACAGTCTGTTGCGTCACGAACATATATCCTATCTTGCCCGCATGCATACACAGGTACTACCCAGAAAATTAGAATACCCTGAAAAGGTTGTTGTATTTCTGCAATTCAACTTAAAAGGTGAATTTGACATATTATATAAACGAATAATATGCAAATCAATATATTTCAAGTTTTTATTTCCTTGGATTTTGCTGATCAGGTCTCAGCTTAAAAAAAAACCCTCAAATTTTATCAGAATTTTCTGAGTTTGTGGGTTTGTGGTTTTAATAAGCTGAAAATCTTAATCAGCAAAGTTGCAACAAGGAACTGCTTGAGATATGTTAATTTGCGTGGAATGGCTCAATAAAATTTGTTGGTTTCATCTTTTATGTTAAATTGCCAAAATAAAACAACTTTTACTTGATGTTCTAATTTTTCGGGCAGTACCTGTACATGAAACTTGAAATGTATCTTCTTTTTTCCCCCCAAATCATCCCATTTAAAAGAATTTTAGATTTCTAAATAATAGACAAACTTTCATCTTGCATCATTTACAAAGCAAATCACTCCGGGCTTTCAGGTGTAATTTAGGATTTCAGGCAGTGTTTTTTTTTTGTTTGTTTGTTTTGTTGTGAAAAATCCATCCAAGACATTGCACATTCTTTGTCAGGTGCCAACAAATGAGAAGCTTATTTCACAAGAAACAAGCTGCTTTTGCTCAAAGGAAGGCCCGGTGGGTAACCTTGACGCTGCTTCTGGGATTGACGGTTGAGAAGTGTCAAGTTGCCAGGGCAGTTCCAGTAAGTCGGGGGAGGGAAATGGAAGGGGTTTGTTTCAGGAAGATTTTAGATGCATGTTGTGGCTACGCTTGTCCACTTCCTCTTTTCATTTTAGGGTGACGTTTTTTCCCCGAAAACTAAAAATGAGCTGACTGCATGGCGGCGTGACCCAAGTCTCACAAGGCGGCAATGTGGTTTTGTGCAAGGGTGGTCATCTTGCAGTTCACACCTGTTTATAAATCATTTGCAACTGTCAGTTATCATACCAGGCATAAAGTGCACAGGTCATTGCAACCCAACAACCTCGCGCAATTCTACCTGATTTTTTAACTAATCAGAGCAGCTGCCTGCGACTGAAGTTTTCAAAGGTAATCAGCAGCCACACACACACACACACACACACACATACAAATGAATGAGCCTTTGTGGCGGGAGATTCCATCTGTGGCGTGGGATTCTGGCCTGGTTACAGACAGGTTGGGCACTAAATCACATCCACATGACGTCGTTGTCTTATCCAAAGTCAACGTCACGTGATTTACAGTAATTTGCCTTTATTGCCATTGAGCTATTCCCTCCTATGATCGACCTATCCAGAGGGGGGAAAACACACACACACACACGTCCCCGACCTTTTGTTTCATACGTCTCCGTTTCGAGAACAAAGTTGAAATGTCGTGATTAAAGCCGATGTTTCGATTTTAGAGTGCCACTTGATTCACGAAAATTTCGACTTGATTTACGTCGACTTTAGTCACGCAATTTCAACTTAAAACTCGAAATGGAAACTCAAAAAAAAAAAAAAAAAACTTGCAGTAATTTTTTTTTTCTCTTCTTGTGACCCTAATCCTCTTCCGTCTATCGCGAACGATGTGAAAGACTAGGACGGGCTCGGCAGACGCCTTCGCAGGTGGAACCTCTGCGACGGCTCATCCATTCGGAACGTCTGCCAGTCAGGACGGAAGTAAAAAAAAAAAAAAAAAACAGAAAGATATATCACATGGTGGCGCAGATCGCAAGGGCTTCGCGCGCTCGAATGCAAACCACCGCAATATCGCCGCAATCCGCGTGCACGGGTGTCGGGGAGGAAACGAGGGGGGCGTCTGCTCCCGCGACCACCACCACCACGAGGGCCACGCCACCTCCAATTTAAGGGGGACATGCGAACAATTTGGTCAACGATGAGAGCACGCGCACCCTGCTCCAGCTCGCGACGGACGAACATGAATGAAGAATGACCAATGGTGAGTGCGGCGCGGCGCGGCGCATCGCCGGGTCGCCCTTCTTCCTCCGGCGGTGTGACGCACCTCGTTTTCAGGAGAGTGCGCAAAAAGAGTTATCGCCGCAAATCGTAAAAAAAAAAAAGTTATTTAGTTTTTGTTTTTTTTTTGTGGCAACTTACGGGGGAGCCAGCGATCCGGCGCGTCCGTCCCGCAGCCTTCCGCGTCCAGGCAGCGACTGAGCTTCTCCGCTGCAGACGCTTCGGCTTGCTCCCGGGGAGCCGGGGAATTCCGAGCTAAACTGGCTTTTTACCTGCCCAGTTTTCCAGTCAAAAGGAAACCGAAATAGGATTCCGGAGTTACGGGAAACGGGTCAGGATCTTTGCCGGAATAGGTCGACTCGCCCAGCGCAGCGTTAGTTTCAATTCCTCTCACGCCCATTGATATAAATTAGAAAGTAAAAGGTCGTTTATTGTATTCTATTTTTTTAAATTGAATTTTATTGTATGGACAGTCTTAACAGAGGTTTGTGCTGTCGTTTATTCATATATATATTAGAAACTTAAACATTTGTACACTATAACCACAACCGGATTCCTCACTGACTGGAATTCCTATTCAGACCAATAAATAATGCAGACCTGCCCTCTGCCGTGTCGTTTAGACGCTTATACAATCGGACTGCTTCTGCGTATTGAGGCGAGATGATCTGAGACTTGACTGCAGTTGCAAGTGGCAGGATGTTGCGGGGTCAGTGAGAGTGCACCGGTCGACGAGGTCAAGACTGCCTCGCCATTTGAAAGTGCCTTTTTTTTTTTTTTTGACGCAGAACGCGAGTTTCCCGGATGACTTGGCTCGACTTTTTCCCGTTTCTCCTTTATCCCTCCAGCCTCTTCGGTGCATCAGATGTCTCCTTGCTCTTCTGCTTCTACCTCTGGCCCTGTCCTGTGACCGACAAAGGCCTCTCGCGGACATCGCAGAAGATTTGCCACTTGTGAGAACAGACCTCGAGATCGCAGTAAGTAAGGAGGCGCACATTTTTGTTTTGAGGTTTGATGTTCTGTGCGCGGGAGGAACGCACCTGTACGGTGAAGAAGAAGAACGCGGCCTTGGGGCATCAGCGTGGCCTCAACAGCATCTGTATCATTTTTCCTCCTGTCAGCGCTCAGGTGTTTGAAAACAGCAATAAGAAGAAGCAGCGGGCAGGCTGGAGCAGCTGTGACACCTGAGACAAAGCAAGCACAGGCACCACAGCGTTAAGGCATCCTTGCGTGCTGTTAAAATGCACTTACTGGTCACCTAGGTTGACCTTTTAAAAAAAACTTTCCCCTTTCATTTTTTTTTTTCCCCTCATGGCATTTGTCATGGAAAATTACTGTACCGACTGCTTGACTGCTTCATCTCTAGTTCTTATTTTTTTCTACACTATCTTTCCCCACACGGTCTCGTCTTGCACGTCCCGTGCCTCCGTAATATACAGTACTTCCAAGAGTTCTCCTGTCCTTCTCAGCTCTACTCTGTCCACCTGCAACAGCTCGGTTATTTCTTGGTATCCTAGCAACGGCGGGGGGGGGCAGGAGCGAGACTTTCCCAAAACTTCTTATCTCTCTTCCTCCTCTCCTTTGAAACACCGTCAGTGTCTTTGTGCACTCGCACTTGCATGCTGACTGCCCTGCTGCTCATGCGACTCCACGCTCACAACATGTTTACTTTTCGAATATCTTGCAGCTTCGCTTTTGATCGGCGAAATGAGTTTGTTGACATATTTTTACAAGTATGGGAAAAGCCGCACTTCGCTGAGAGCTGGGAAATCAGCGCTCCCTTGACCTGGCAAGCTGGTGGGAGGTGCAGGTTTGGTGTTGGGAAAAAAAAAAATGTCAACACAATTCCCTTCTGTAAAAGTGTTGGGTTCTGTTGTGTTTTTTCTTCCTTAGAATAATAGCATCACCGACTCTCTGCAAAACGTAAACTGCCCCAAGCCGAAGCACAAGCTACAAGACTGCACGTCTGGCAACGCGGTGGGTCAATATTCACTTTGTGTCCTGTTCATGATGTGGATGCAAGTCACAGCAGGGATCTGGCTAACAGCGCCTGTTTATTAGATTCTGCAGGATTTAATCGACACCTTGCTCACCCTGGCCTGCAAAATGGAGCATTCTGGCGTTCAGGACACAGACAGAGTGATCGACTCTGTCATACATTCAATAAATTGCAGTTGTGCAGATCGACCGGTGAGTAACGGCACAACGCACGCCTAAAAATGTCGACCAGCCCGTTCGCCCGCCCCCCCCCCCATTCAGTCCCTCCTCTATTTTATGTGAACTGCAGCTCGGGAAAATGCCCGCAGTGGAATGTTGGCAGACTGCGGTGTTTCTCTAGGCACCCTTGTGGCTGAGTCACTTGAAAGGTTGACAGTAAAACTGATCAAAGAACAATCGTATTCAACGTGGCAGTGAGTTCCTATGAAACTTGGACAGTCGGAAACCCTCAGACAGCCGACGCATTATTAGTTTTATTGCCGTCATGTAATGTAATTTGATTCAACAAGACCATGGTGTGACTTGGTGGCCTCTAATGGCAAGAAACAATATTGCGACAATGTTCATTTTAATTTGAAGAAATAAGGTAGTGTCCTGCTCAGCATTAGCAAACTAAATTTAAGTTAGCTTATGTAACTGAAAAAGTACATTGATTTTTTTTTTCATTAATATGATTTTTGTAAATCCAGATGAGCATGCATTTTACACTGACTGAGATTTGGGAAAGCTAATGTGAGAGCCGTGGTTATTATTATTGTCTAATATGATGACTCAGCCTCATAGTTGAGGTCTGAATCACATAGAGGCTTAAGCTAATATTGCAACAAGGCAACATGCCGGCTGTACTTTGCCCTCCCACGTTTCCAGTTTTCAGATCTCGACTACCTCACACAAACGTCTTTGTGTTGTTTCGTTTTTTTATTGCTCCGTTACTGCGTTGTATTTTGCGACCTGCCGAGGAACTGCAGCTGGGAATTAGCCTGATACTACAGTGGGGCGCAGTGCATCAAACGGCAATATTTGTGTGTGAGCTTGTGCACCGTCCCTTTCCAACTGAAGTTGATAAAACAAAATGCTCTGCGGCAATCTGATGGTCACCCCGGGGGGAAAAAAAAAAAAAAAGGGAAGACACTCTTCACCCCGTGTTCCCAGCCGGCCACTAAAATGCTTAAGTTGTAGCTTCCTGTGTGAATCGTTGCCTTGCTGTAACTTCTAACACAGCGTTTGTCAACTGTTTTGATTGCTGCTTGATTGGGTTGGGAACCGCCGGTCTAAAGGCAGTGTTTTTCAACTTTTTGGTGGAAAAAAAAAAATCCCATGGCACACCACCAGCCTCTTAATTTATTTACACTCACTCAGTGTGAAACTTGGACGCAAAGCTGATATTCTGTGAGGAATTGAGGGAGGAAAATTGACTTGCATTCAGTTTTTAAGCACAGTCACTCCACAATGGAATGGTTTTTTTTAGGCCAATTAAGTGAAAATGGATCATTTTTCCACGGCACGCCTGGCACCATCTCGCGGCTCACTAGTGTCCCACGGCACAGTGGTGGAAAAACACTGGTCTAAGGGACAACCACACAATTCTGGGGGAAGCGCCGGTGACCATTGTGACATCACGCGGGGCTGATTTCTAAAGAAAAAAAAAAGAAAAAACTTTGGCTTCTACTGCCGCAAGCCAACGACTAAAGCCGGAGCCGCAGTGATAATTTGCGCAATCAATCAAAACCATAACTGGATTTTCTTTCCCCTCCACACAAAGGGATTAACGCGTCTGTCACACTTGAGTTCGCACGATATGCACCTGATCCATCACTTAGCCTTAAACTGACAAAGTCTTTAAATTTCAAGTACTATTGTTTTTTTTTAAATTAAATTAAACGTCTTGGACTTTTGTTCCCAAGACCAGAGCGCCGGGCGTCAGATCGAGGAGGAGGAAGAAGAGGACGACGACGACGACGCCGCCGGCGACGAGGACGCGGAAAGTGGGCAAGAAGAAGCGCTGCAGAGCCAAGACCCTGCTGGCGGCCATGGCCGAGTGCATCAAGATGCTCAACAGCAATATGGACAGCTGAGGCCCAGCCCCACACACACACACACACACACACACACACACACACACACACACATTTTCATTTTGTTGTTTTGGTCGTTAAATGTAGTCTAAACGTTCACCGTTCACACACCCCTCCCCCCCGCCACCTTTCGCCACGCAAGTCCTACTGAGGATTACCAACAGGAAGCTGACGTTATATAAGCTGCCTCGCGAGTTCTTTTTTTATGCTTGCAGACGTTTTTTTTTTTGTTGCTAGTTTTACGACTACTGACTGATAAGATTCTAACCAAAGACTCTTCTGAAGCTGCCTGGAAGAGGAAAAGAGAAAATTCTCAAGGCCGCCTAAATAAACGTGGGACTCTCGCGCCCGTTTCTTTCCGCCATGCCAGGACGCCATTTGGCGAATAGTCTTGTGAAGGTGCCAGGTGTGACACAAAGAAGCCACCCGAGGAAACGAGGATGTAGTTTACCGTTGGATAAAAGCAGACGAGGAAGCTTTCCAAGTTAAATTGCTGCGCTGTGTGACTTTTTTTTTTTTGTTTTTTTTCCCACGGAAGACGCAGAGTGCAGCCGCTCAAATTCACTTTTGGTTTCACTTTTAAGCAGAGCGAGTCGCCGCAGCGCACCTGGCTTGCTTCGACTGGCTTGATTTCCTTTTGTACCTTGGGATTTTTGTTTTTTTTTTTTTTTTTAAGAGACGTCGGTGGATTAGTCACAGAGTTATGATTGACACTTTAAAAGCCTATTTTGCTCAAGGTGATTTATGCAACTCGGCTCACACAAGTCATGGCATTTCTGGGTGATAGGGTTCCAAGGGGGGCGGGGGGGGGGAGCACTCGGCTAATGTTTTCACTTATGGTGCCTGTCAATTTTAAAAAGATATATAATATATGTACCTTGGGATCCAAGCCAAAACTACCTATTTTTTATTACTTTATAATAAGTCATTTGTTTGCGTTGTGAGAGAATAAGCCAAAGAAGCATGTAGCCTTTGCTATTACCACTGTCTGTGTAGCAGTCAATGCACTATGATAAAGCTAATTTTACACAGCAATACAGTATTTGTACTTGTTTTTAATGGCCCACACATGGACTGCTTGGATATTCACATCAAGTGCGCAAAATAAAAGTCCTTACAGTTAAAGGCTCCACGTCGCAGATGTCTTAAAATGTTCAATTTCCATTCTGGTCTAAGGTGGGAGCAGTGTCAAGTTGATCTAAAATTAAATCAAAGGAAAAAAGAAAAACTTACAAGAAAAGTGTTTTAGAAGAGGATGCATTTTTGCACATTTGGAAGGAGATCAAAACATCGCGGTTGCAGGGTGGTCCCAGAGGGTGGCGCTAAACACCCGGCTGAGGGTGTCGTCACTAACCTGGGAGACGCATCGGTATCCCTTTGTGACATCATCAGGGGGGGGCTGAAGTCCAGACCTGCGACGACCGGGAAAGATGGGACTTTTCCCTCGGATTCCTGGGGGAGTTCGCCGACAGGCTGGACACACGTTGTCAGAAAACACGTTTGGGAAACTTTGCATTTTAAGTACCGGGACGTACAAAGGTCAGGCCTCTCTCCGAACATAAAAACTCTTGACAACCCTGTGATTCTATCATAGAAATTTATTGATATGGAAGTACATGATGTCAAGTGCAGCCAGGCTAACGACCCATCCCGTCAAAAGACTCGAGTCGCGTACCATTGTGTTCTTCTTCAGACACGGGAACCAGTTGCCTTCACGCCGTCACATTTACATCGACACACTCCATTGCATTTCATTCGCGTGTGTGCGCCACGCGGGCCTTGAGCGTCGGAGCTTCTGGACTCTTGACGAGTCGCGAACAGTGTTTGCAATGTCAAGCAGATATACACATATACACACATAGCATGTGGAAAGCCTGCGGTTGCGGTAACATTTGTTACATGTGAATACCCCAATGCGTTAAATACTGAGTCAATAGAAGCCCAGCTGAGGCGCGTGGCTGCAAACAGGTTTTCGTACGAGCCAGAATTTTTAAAAAAAACAAACAAACAAACAAAATCATTGGACATTAACACAAAAGGTGCAAATAAAATGGAATGGTGAAA
This sequence comes from Thamnaconus septentrionalis, assembly GCA_009823395.1. Classification (NCBI taxonomy): domain Eukaryota; kingdom Metazoa; phylum Chordata; class Actinopteri; order Tetraodontiformes; family Monacanthidae; genus Thamnaconus; species Thamnaconus septentrionalis. The sequence goes on from CM020520.1 coordinate 10,568,757, forward strand.
TAAATAAATCGCGTATAAAAGGAGAGGGAATAAAAGGACTTTATGCTACATTTATATCGGAACGTCGGTCCCATGTTGACCAATCGACTTAAAGGGAACGCTGACCTTTCAACAGCTTTTGACTCTTATTGTCCATTATGTCCCCCCTCCCCCCCCCTAAATGACAACACACATCGTTTCCTTCAGTAGTCCAACGTATTGCACTGTAAATGGGACATATGCCAAGGGAAAGGGAAAGGGCGGGCGGAGTTGACTGGGGGGGTAATTTGGGAGCGATCGCGGGGAAATGAAAATTGCCTCTGGGTCACCCGCTTGTGTGCCTTTAATTCCAGGGTTCTTATCTCTTCGCGCAGCTACGGCGGAGGATCTTGCGGCTGTTGCGGTCGCGTGACGACGAAGCAAAGTCTCCACAGTAACGCGGCCCTGTTTGTGTTTGCGAGTTGCCGGGAGACGGCGACCGCGGGCATTCCAGCGGCAGGTAGCGATGGTGGGCTACTTGCGCGCGGAAAAAACGCTCAAGGGCCGGAAGTCAAGGAAGTCTCTCAAAACCGCAAACCTGCGCAAGCTCGTTCCTGGGAACAGCCAACAAGTTACGGTCAAGAAAATTTTTTAAATAAAAACACCCCCCCCCCACCCCCCACCCCGACTACTTGAAATTGTTTTGAGGGCGAGTAAACGTGTATGCTTCATCAACCGCAACAGGAAAAAACAACAACCCTGGTGCCAACGGCCGCACTTGGATTCCGGTCTATAAACTGAACTCACAGCCCAAATAATTACCTCTCAGCGAAGCTGAGCCGGAGGACCGCTGATATTGATATGGGTCCCCCCCCCCCCCCACCCTCAAATAATAACTTAAGCACAACTTTTATTTTGCTCTTGTGATTGAACTCGCCTCTCCATCAGAAACACATGCGGCGGATGCCGCACTCGCAGCAGAACTTGGCCGACTCCACGGGGTACCTGGTCCCGCACGAGTGGCAGAACTTGCTCTTGACGCCGCCGTTGTTCACAGCGTCCACGGCGCCGTCCCTGCGAGGGGAAGGGAGGGGGGAGGAGGGGATTGGGTTAGAGAGGCAGCCGGTTTTGCGACACCGTGCGGAGGCTGACTAATGTGTAACCAAAATTGCTCGCTATCAAAGGTTCCCGATACAGCCGAGAAGGGTAAGTTACACAACGGGGGCAGTGGATTAATACACGTTTAGTTGAATGGAAGGGATACTTCTTGCGCAATTCAAACTCCATAAAATCAAAGGGGTTTTTTTGGTGTGTTTTTTTTTTTTTGCAATTTGTCAAGGCACATTAGGAGTTCTTGTGCAGGGAGTCAAGTTAAAAGTCAGAAGTGACAGGAAGATAAAATACAAAAAAAAAAATACACAATGGCAGCTGCAGCTGGGGTGAAATTAACAAAGAGCTAATTATGTAACAAGGCTAGCAGTGGATGGTGTTATGAAAGGGCACAATTTCCTACTTATTACTTTGCGATAAGAGGCTCAGGTCACTGTTCTGCAGTATCCAATACGAGGAGCAAGAAGCGTTCGACCCACCGGGTTTCCGGCTAATTTAAAGCCGACAGGCACGACCGGGCCTGGTTTGGCGACCTCCCCAATTGAACCGAAGAAATGCTTCAAAGCTAAAATACAATCACCGGCGTGTTTTACTTTCACACGCTCCCTCCAGCGAGCCTTCCTAGGCACCCGCGGGGCGCAACAGCGTGAACAGCTTTTCAATCGCTCTCAGTCTGTGGCATTTCCCAATCACGAACACCTTGTGGGTGTCACCACCGACCTGTCGTTCCTCTCCCCTCGTGGGTCAACTGGATTCTTACGTGTGCTCTCAGAACCTTCAGCATGGCTATGGTGTTCACAAACTTCACAGCTGGATAGTCACTCCCCTCGAGCGGGTCGCCACAGACCTGGAGTTTTAGGTTATGGAGTACAACCTAATACCATGGAAATACATTTTAGCTACTTTTATGGCGCCGTTTGCATGGAAAGGACTTCAATAGAGAGTGTTAAGAAAAGCATTTGAAAAGAGAAGAGAAAATGTCATAAATTAATAAAAATAGATTACACGAAGCCGTCTCCAAAAATATCCGCATGTACACGGAAACGCTGGGAACAACTGACGCCAGGCCTGAGGTGGCGCTGTGGTTTTTACTCCCTGAAAGCGGAGGTGTATTTACAGACGTAGCAGGCAGCTAGCTAACGTAGCAGTGCGAAGACGGTGAAGGACGCACGCGATAAGACGGTGTGGATAGACGACAACGCTGAACTTCTGCTACGCGTTACCATCACTGGAATCTTTGCGTCGTATCCACAAAGGTTTTTGAGCCAACGACATGCGCAAGGACGGCCAGAAATGCTGCAGTCAGAAGCTAGATCGTCACATATTGTAACGCTGGTGCATAGGGTTGCCAACTCCCAGAAATCGAAATATGGGACACCTCATCAAAAAACATTTGGGTTTTTTTTTAGCGGTCAAAACCACATGGAAAACTGCATTTTGGCACAGTTATAACTATTAAATTGTAAAGCAGCTGTACCCAGTTTTAAAGCAACTGGGTACTTAGAAAAGCGCAATATAAATCTGAGCTATTATTAACCGTATATGTTTTTAATAAGCCCATGGCATGTAAGACACAACTCTTTTCCTTTTAGAAGGGTCGGGGGCCCAGGACCACATCCTCATCATCTTCTCTTCCATTGACTTCCAGCAGCAGCGCTCATTTTTTCCACACGAGGAAGCAAAGTAAACCCGCCGACATGAGTGCCGCCGCCCACAGCCTAGCAACACACACAGCACAGGGACGCACGTACACACTCACACGCGAGTGCTGTTTTGCCTTCCCTGTCAACCTGCGCGGTCCTAATGTCCCGGATGTTGGCTCAAATACGGGGGCGTCCCGGCCAATACGGGACGGTTGGCAACCCTACCGTCGACGTTTTGCACCACTGGTGCAAAACGTCAATCACCGGACGTGTCATTTCCAACGAATACTTTATTTTCACTACTGTCAAGTAACATGCGTGTTGGCTTTCTACCCAAACTCACGCCAAGAAAAGAGACATTTGAGAAAAATCCCCCCGAAAAATGCCAGCAGTATTTAGCAGGAAGAAAAACCAAACAAAACAACACCTGCATTCCCTCTGCCAACTCGGCGTTCCCCAGACACCCTTGCATCCGTGCTGCTTTGCCAACTAAAATAAACTAAGTGACAAGCTTTGACCTCCTGTTACAGTTATTAGTATTCCACCAATTAAACCAATTAAGTTGTTTTTATTGCAATATAGACTTTAAAAGGGATTTTTGGGGGGGAATTTTGGCTGATGTACTCTGTTCTGCCACCAGAGGACGGCATAGACTACAATTTTGGCAGGATTTTTTTTTTGGGGGGTGGGGGGTTTGAATTTGGTCTTATTTTGCAGGTGTGCGTCCCCACCTTGGTCCGCAGTTGTCCGCGCTCCTCCTGTTCTGGGCCATGGCGGGCGGCGTGTTCCTCGCCGAGCCGTAGCCCGAGCTCGTCACTCGGGTTTTACCTCCCACGCTGAGGAGACAGGCGAGAATGCGTCAGAGGCGGTGTGCCCTGAAGGGCACAGCGAACCGAGAGTTCCCACTGTCCTACCACGACAATAACCTAGGCATTAGTCAGCCGCCAGTCGCAGCCTTCGCTCGGCACCTCCACAAGTCAACACTTAATTAAAGAGTTTTTTTTTTTTTTTCCTCATACTTGCAATCTTTACTTCTTCACGCTTGGATCAGGTTTTTTTTTCTCTCTCTTTTGTTTTGGGTCGTACCTAGATCGTTTCAAGTCAGTTTTGTGGTCTTTAATTGGGTTGAATAGCGTGAACTGACCCGGACGGGGGGCTCGTGTAGCCGGAGGGAGCGTTCCTCGTTGCCCCCGCGGAGGAGGTCCTGTTATACGCAATACCTGCAACAACGAAAACAAGGGAGCGGTGAAATGGTAGCAACGTGCGCGAGATCACCGAAAAAAAAAAAAAACACACACCGGTCGCGGCCTCACCGGTGGGCTGCCCGAGGCCTGCCCTCTGAGGCAAGCGGGTGGAGGTTGAAGGTGCGGCGGCGGCGCTGCGCCGGCGGCTGGCGGCGGCGGCGGCGGAGGCGCTGGGTTTCTTTAGCGAAGGCGGCTTGAACTGGAGGCGGGAGGCAGAGAGGGCGAGGGGAGCGAGCAGAGCGACAGTCACGACGGAGCAGAATCAGAGTCGTGGCTGCTTTGTGGAAGGCAAGGGGGAAAAAAGTTTTTGGACGCCTCGTGCATTTGAGATGTATTATTGCATTTGGAATCAGTCTAAAGTCTCCCAAGTGCAGTTTGTGTCAGTGCAGTCACCCACATGCTTGCACGTGCACTGTGCACATCCAAATCAGAACTGGATGTCTCAACAAGACGGCGTCCGTTGCAACACATCCAAGGTACCAAGAGCTACAAGAATTTCTTATTTTGTGTTTGTAATGACAAAAAAAACAATAATTACAATTTGTTTGTGTGAAACGCAAGCAAATATTTCACGGCAATAATATTGGGATTTATTACAATTTTGGGGATGTCCAAAAACTTTTTTCACACTACTGTACGACAGTCATGACAGCTGTTTAATTTTTTTTTTAGAGCTCAATGATTCAAGAATGTGTCAAGGGAGGTAAATAATGATTATAAAATTAAAATAATTGACATTTTTTTGCTTTCCTCTGCACCTCAGCTACTTTAAAGGGGTTTGAAATGAAATTTATAGGAACACACCCAACAAACAGCAGTTCGATATTGCGAGTAGGATGGCTGTTCTGTCAAAACGCTGCCTGCGACCGAATCCAAACGCGATTCGCCGAAAACGCACACTGGGGGCGGAGTCTGGTGGACGGGCTTACCTGCGTGCGGCTGGGTGTTTTCTTGGCTTCCAACTTGCCCTTGTTGGGGATGCGGGCGGCCTGCTCTTTGCAGAAGTTGATGTGTCTCTCGGCGGCGCTCTCGTTGAACCTCCGCTGGCAGTGGGGACACTGGATGTAGTCTGAGAGGAGGAAGGAAGCAAGGAAAAGTCGATTGCAGACGCACCCAGTGTGAACCGCAAAACAACTGGAGACATCAGAGGAGGACGAACGAGTTTCAGGCTGCGCTGGGATTTTAAAGTTTGTGTAAAGGTGTTTCCTGGTGGCCAATCGTGGTACTGCAGCAAATCAAATCTTTCTACTGTAGGTTTTTCAGTTATGGTCGTTTAAAAAAATGCAAAAGGCCAGAAAATCACCAGAAAACAGTTTATTCCCAGCGGTGTCTCAGCTCCTTCTGATTGGCCGCGCCCTGACGCGTCTGTAAGCGACGTTCTCCAGGCTCGCTCTGATTGGCCAAATAGATCATGTGAGTTACAGAGGCATGATGGGAAGTGACACTACTGCGCACCCTCTAAGGGGCCCATTAATGCGGAAGTCGACGACTTTTCCAGCGTATGCGCTGGGTGAGCAGCTTCGCTGAAGTGAACGGGCCGCCACCTTGGACTCTGGGGGCTTGTTAGTACGGCAGCCACAAGGTGACGGAGGGCTGCCGTGGGGAGGCATCGGCGCCCTTTGTGACGTCACAAAATGCTGGACTGCTGTCATTTCCTGGGAGGTTGAGCAGCATGACTGCAATGTTGGATGCAGACAAATTAAAAAAAAAATTCCAAGTGCTGCTGCCTGCACCCTGACAGCTAGATCTTGTGCGGTAGTCATTTCTGAAGTACTTTCAAGGGGCTCTACGTCAACAAAAACAATACAACACGGCGAATTGTGCTTGCGCCGCATACGGAGCCGTGCGTTACCTGGGTCGTAGGTGGGCGGAGGGGGGGGCGGTAACTCCTTGCCCTCCTTCACAGCCTGGAACGCCACCTTGGAGGCTCGGATGGAAGCGATGAAGTCGTCATGCTTCTGCCGCCAGTTGTTTGGCTTCTTTGGAGGCTCCGCCTGGAAGAAGGCCCGAGCCGGGGAGATCATGTACTCTGCCAGCCATCACGGCATCACCTTTTCATCATCTTAGCAGAATATTAGAAACGCTAGGTGCGTGCGCGCGTGTGACTGAAGACAGCCGGGGAAGCCATCGGCAAGAGTTGAATAATTGGAATAACCAAAGACGCATTCCCTGTCCTATCTCCTATCAGAGCACCGGAGCTCTGATTCCCGGACTTACAATAATAGTTCACCCACCCCTCGCCCCCTCTTCAAAATGGCCTTTAAGTGCAGCGTGTATAATGTGTACGTAAGACTCCAATGCCCTTTTTTCATCATCACGGCGTTCACAGCATGGAGCGCTTCTCTCCATTTCATCTTCAGTTTAGTGTTTGATGTTGCATCAGACGACGGCGGGGCCGTCAGCACAGGCGTGGGGGAAGAAATAGCAAACCGCAGTGGGAGACGCTGCAAGATTGGAGGAGTCGCATTATTATGTAACTAGGTTGGAAAGCAAAGGTCTGAAAAAGTATCCTGGATTAATCTGGATACTGGGGAGGTTGTGTATGAAGAAAGAAATACTTGGTGGTGGCACACAGTAAAAAAAATAAATAAATACGGCGATTCAACTTACTTTCACAGAAGAAGAACTTTGGGACTGAAATACAAATGACAGTGATTTACATTTTAAAAATTAACCTGCTCACAAATTGAACATCCGATTCCTATCTGGGTCGCGGTGGCCGGGTTTCAAGGTTACAGCCGCAGGCAATGACTTAAACAATTTTATTTTTTTTATGTCGGGATCCCCCGTTAGCTGTGCCCCAGAGCGGAACCAGTCTTCCCGACGTCCGTCATAAAACGATGCATTATGCACGAGGGATAATGAAACTGATTTGTGACGTCACTGCGCAGCTGAGAAGCAAACGCCACAGTTTAATGAGCACGTGTTGTTGTCCGTGAGGATGTCAGATTTGTTTGGCTTGAGAAAAAAAAAAATGGAAAATTCAAAATTCACCTAAACATTACTCACAACAGAACCTGAATTATTATTGTGTTTGCCACATTCCCTTCCTACCTTTGGCTTCACAGGTTTCAGCTGGGAAATGTCCGTGCCCTCGGCTCTCTGCCTGCTGGAGTCAAACACTTTCCTCCTCTTCTTGTTTGTAGACGTTTTGCAGACGTTAGCATGCCTCGCCTAAAGAAAATAAATAAATAAATAAATAAATAAAAGGAATAGTGCAAACTGGAAAAGGGTCACAAGTACTAAATCCTGCACATCGGCCATTGCAGATCTGCTATCTCTAAGAGATCTAACAGATCTAATAGCATGAGCTGGTCGGGTAGTTGCACTTCACTACTTTACATTACTGCAAATCCCCGCCCCCCTGTTGCGGGAAAATACAGGCACATTGCTTATTTCATCTTAGTTTTGATTCCCCTGAAAGATCTCTTCAAAGTCCCCGCCCACTCCCACTCCCAGCGGTTAGTGGCAACTGCTGATTCCATGTCAGCTGATGCTAACTGTCGAAAATAGATTTTTAACGCAACCTCAGCATATTTGAGGAGTCTGTGCAACACAACGGACGCCACTATTTATTTATTTTTTTAATTTTTCAAAGGTTGACTGAACAAAATCAATGGTCAACGCTGAATCGGAGTTTTGTTTGTTTGTTTGTTTGTTTGTTCTTTACCAGGACGTGGGGAGCAAAACTTCTTCCACAGGTGCTGCATTGAACCTCATCCCGGACAGGTGGAGCCTCGCCATCTGCAACAAGACATCTGACTGTTGTTACCAGGGCCAGGCTTCTTCGGACGCAGTTACTATTTATAATTCGAAAACTCGTAATTTAATTAAATATAATGTGATGCATGTTTTAAGTATCATTATTATTGCTGTTATTATTCTGCAGACATGCAGTCCTTTCAAACCATGACATCATACTAGCTTAGCAAATGCAAAAAAAAAAAAAAAAAACAAATGTGGGAAAAACCATGTCTGTCGGGCAGCTGTACTAAACTTTTAGGATACAAAGCCCTTTCATAGGACCTTGGAATCATATGACCCAGCTAACCTAGCGTGAAGTGACCGTTAGTCAGCGGCTAACGCCAGATAGCCGTTGAAGCTAACGTGGGATCACACCCATTCACATCCATCATTGGCCCAAACGTCACCTAGCACTACTAAGGCTAAATCCCAAACAAAAAAAAGAGCAGGTCGCGGGAATAAAGCTGGCCACCAAAAAAAAACCGTTATCTGAAAAGCTGGCGTGCATTAAACGAAGACACAGCCATTACGAATATGTATATTTAAATACACCTACAATAAATTCCGGGAAGACAAATTATCTCACCTTCGAATTCCATCCTCTGGTTGTGTTCTGTCTGGTACGGCTGTTGTGTCGGGGCCCAGCCGGTGGTGGCTAATTGCGGAGAGGGGAAGTGAGAGTATTCACCTGCGCACACTTCCGGCTTCGCTAAAACACCAAAAAAGAAAACCGTTTCAAATAACTCGCCATTGAAACAAATTGTAACAAAGGAGTGCAATAGGATTTTTATTTTCTTAATGGTTTGTACTTTCAAAAAAGAAGAGTCAATATTCGCTAATGAGGACGTGCGCGTTATTTTAGGATTATTCGTGACAAGTCTGTTAATAATTCGGTATAAGCCTGATTTATAAGCAATATTATAATTGTTGTAATTGTGCCTTCTTATTATTTTCATTTCATAGGCATTAAATACCAATTCGACATTCTAAAATGGCTAAAACAGAAAAGCTGTTCGCAGACTCGGGCACTTGGAGAGCACCATCTCGACACAGCTGATCTTTGGCTTCCAATAGCAACTGAACGCTCCGACGCCGCCTGGTGTGCCAACAACCGAGTATTTCATTGGTTGTTACTTCCCATTGGGTTGAAGGAACACAATGAAAACAGCGATGAGGAAGTAAGGGATTTCTATCCGGTGTTTTAATTTCGAACATTGTCACAGTGAGGATGTCTTCTTATCTTAAAGCTTGGAATGTTTAATTAGAAAAGTGTCACTTGATATCATCATGACAGAGATAAAACTAGGCACTTCTAAATATTCACACCTCGTTTTCCCACCTATAACCCCACCCCCCTCCGTATGACAAATTGCGCATCCACCTTCTAATCTGATCAGATTCTGGCATTTGACGTTTTGTTTTCATTAAGATGGAAACTTGAGAAACTACAATGGGAGCAGTGTTTGCTCGCCGTGCGCAGATAACGCTTGACAAATGCGCTCTCCAGCTTGGCAAGGTTGCCACTTTGGCATGCTTGGCTACATGTGTCATCTGAATTGAGCAATTCATTGGCCAGATGTTGGGACAACACTGAGAACATATTGCTGAATGGCAACGAAAGCCTCTTGGCCTTCGACACAAAACGATTATTGTTCCCACGCTGTCTGTCTCAATAGAAGCCCTGTGGGCATGGACGCTCATTAGAATTCATTCGAATTAGATATTAGCTGGATATGCCCGTTCATCCGAGCGCCAAATTGTCATTAAAATTACTAAGCTCTTAGCCTCAATTAATTTTTCAACCAGAGCCTGATTTTTGATTATGAATATTGGTATTGTAATAAATGTGAAAAATCAGCTGGCAAACGCGTTGAGGAGGGAGAGTGAATTCTAACCATTTTTGCTGACTCTGTAAAAGATTCCTCAGGTTGACAAGACTATATATCCTGCCGTCAAAACTGTTATCCTCCCTATATCCAGTTTTGTAAAAAAAATAAATAAACAAAAGAACAACTGAACGGCCCAACCTACAGCCTCCATTGTAAACAAGCAGTTGGCCTGCGCATGAAGCTTCAGGCCCCGCCCACAGGATCACAGGAGAGCTACAAACAACAACCCAATCACACGACGACAACAACTGTAAACAAACAGGGATCCACGTGACGTTCACCACTTTATTTTGCTCGTCTGCGCCGTCAACGTGATTCTTCACCTTGCAATGACAATTAGTCTAATAATTACTCACCGTCCACTCCCTAAACTCCTGCCCTTGTAGTCCAAGCATTCCCCCTTTTGGGACTTTGCAAAAAGGGACTGGGACATATAAGGGTGTGCAAAATATTCTGAACTACTTCATTTAAGATGCTGTGTGTATTTTATTTCTGGTTTGAAGCAAACGAGTGAGCAATGATTTGTGCCACCATTATTACTCATTAACCTGTGCTGTGTTTTGAACTCTACCAAACAGGAAATCAAACACACCGCGTTTGATTTCCCGTTTGGTGCGCATTTGTCTCATAATCCTACCTTTGGCCCCTTTGAAGTGTTTTAAAAATCCTTTCACAATGAACTTCTGCAGGAACCCCATTTCAAAGCATTACTCTGGCGTGAGGTGCATAGACACCAATATATAACACCTTTCATGACTTTAATCTTGAAGTAAAAGCCAGGGTTTGACAGAAACTATGTGTTTATCTGTTCCAAAAATCGCAGTAATATGCATCTCTTATTACAGATTTGCACACATTAAACTGAAAATACAGAAATACACTCTGACCTGGCGTAAACTCCCTTGACTGTGGAAAGTGCATGGAAGAAAGACTTTAATCCTAGGTTAAAAGACAATGGACTAGCTTGGCGGATGACCTGAGGAAAAGATTTCTTGCTTGGTTTCTAGGCTATAAATGATGGCAGAAAGCAAACCAGATGCAGGTTGGTGTGCAATTAGTTCACCATCTCAGACAGCACACACCTTTAATTAATCAAATTTAACAAACCCAGGATCTTGCCATTGTTACAGACATGCCACACATCAACTTTAGTCACCACTATTGGAGTGGCAACGTTGGTGCAGTGTGTTCACTTTGTCGTTCACAGTCGCAGCCATTCACCAGAAGATTACGGAAGCTTTTGCGGCTTTTGACTATGAGTCCAACAACACCATGGATGTCCGGTGAGGTACAAAAAAACCAAAACAAAACATTCTCCAAACAATAGTTGTTCATTTAAATTAATAATCATGCTCATGTAATTGCATTATTAAATGAGGGGAGACTACACTTACTGGTTCGATTTCATTTTCAGGGAGGTAGGCACAATTATCCACGCCCTGGGATGCTTCCCTTCTCAGGCGGACCTGCAGGATTTTATAACCGAGGTCAGAGCAATGTTTAGATTTTGCACGTATACCTTGTGACAATAATAATCATACTGCTAATTTGCTTCAAACATTTGTGGTTAATTTTTCACTCATTACTCTTATGCAATCTCAGCTGGAAGAGGACCAAACAGGATTCATCCACTTGGACAAGTTCCTCCCAGCGGCAACCAGTGCTCTACTGGAGAAAAAGTAAGATGCTTGGTTTTGTCGTCATTTTGTAACTGAGACTTTCCTCGTGTGCAGAAAGGCCACTGGTGTTTATTAAAATGACTAAAGTCGCAGATATGTCGCGCTAAGGTGAGCACATACACCTTGAAGACGCAAATTACAAAGTTAGTGGGAAACCTGTGTGTGTGTGTCTTTCTGTGTGTGCACATTAGGTTCCCTCCCATCACTGAAGATGTTCTTCTGCAGGCTTTTGAGGTGAAGCCGGCGGATGCAATTTTCATTTGCCAAAAACTTGCAACTGCACAGTTTCTTCTTGAAGAAGTCATTAGTAAAACAGTATTTTTTGTTGTTGTTGTTTTTCTAGGTGTTGGATAAAGAAAAGAAAGGATACTTGGAGTCAGACGAGCTGAAAAATTATCTTACTCAGGAAGGTAGGAACACCAATGTCTTTGCTATGCATGACAAGGAAATGTGCGCTGATTCCATATCGTTTTTGTTTTGCCTTTTCCTTCTGAAACAGCACATATTGTGACTCTGTTTCCTCATTGTAAAAAGACAGTGCTGTGCTTGTCTCAACACCAGGTGAGCCTCTCACTCAGGAGGAGATGGATGAGATGCTGGCGGGGCTGGCTGACAAGGAAGACCACCGTGTCTATTACAAAGACTTACTCAGCCAGCTGACTATTGATTGTGACTAAATATATTTCTAAACTGTACTTTTGACATGTTTTTTTCCAACAATATTTGGCACGGATTCTATTTTCTTATTGCATAAAATGATATATTGAACCTATAGATTGTATTCAAATAATTATTTCAAATTAGAGACACATCTGCAAATAAAGAAAATTCATTTGGGGCGTCAGGTGAAATCAATTGTGTGTTTCTGGTTGTGACGAAGCACATGTCTGGTCAATATTGGGGTCCACTTTATTAGTGGACATGCAGGTAGATTTAGGTGGAGAACTTTTGTAGTCTCCCAAGTGGTGTGGTCTGCAAGTCAAAAAGTTAGTTTACCTCCACAAGCTGACAGGTCCATGGGAAGCGAGGACAGAAAGTCGGGTTTTGTTCAGGAGAAGTGGGCTGTAGGAGATCTGCAGCAAGATCAGCGGTCTCGCTCCCACGGGGTGCTGAAAGTAAAGGGACAGAATTTGAAAAAGACACGGGCGGAAACGTCAGATGAGACAGTAGGAATAATGCCAGAGACAACCTCCCTTAATCTTCCAAAAAGACGAGAGATTGTCAGGAAGTAAGTTGAAGTCATGTGTGGAAGTCAACCAATCAGTCCTTAATGGAAGACATCAGGTGGGTGTTGAGGGCCAGGGACAAGAAGCGTATTTAAGAGGAGGGGCCTAATTCAGTGTTATTGTCTGGGACCCAGGTGGCTACCCTGGTGAGCTTTTTTGCATTCTGCTTCAGGATTCACAATTAAGATTTGTTTTTTTTTTAAAGTAACTTTTTGGAAAAGGTGCCGTTTTACGGTCCCGAAATCAGAATAGGCTGCCTTTCCGCCTGAAAGTGGACCTTTATTTTGAAATCCGCACCCGGAAGCTGTAGTATTTTGGCAGCGGACCCGACTCCCGACCTCCTCTATTGTGAGCGCAAGGTGGAATATCGGAGTGGCGTTCGAGTTGATGCCATTAAAACCCCCAGGGAGATTTTTTTTTGAAACCAAACAGGTACTCCGCCGCTGCCGATAATGTCAGGAACCGGGAATAAGAGAGGGCTGTTGCTATTTAAAATATGCTGTGAACGCGGCGCGCGTTCACAGCAACCGGCCGAAAGAGGGGGGTTGAGAGCACCGTGGGTATCTTTGTTATGGCAGGCGGACAATTTGCATGTGTACATGTCTAAATGAAATCACTCGGTGGGAATCTCTGTCTAATATCTCCGTGCTGTGGAAGTGATGTGAAAGTGGCAGCGTTATGCAAAAAATAATATCTCAATGGAATGTTTAGGTCAAGTCTGATCTGTTCAACGTGGATCGTGTCACTTATGCATGGGCCAGCTGAACACTTGTTCCCAGAAGGGAGCAAGGAAATTGGAAAACAAAATGCAACCCCCCCCCCCCCCACACACGCCCAAAATAAAATGACGCACATGCGCGCAAAGAACATTCCAACCCCTTGCTGTTCAAATTCATGGGTGCGAAAAGTGCAACTAAATTATGTAAATGCTGAGATGAATGTTTAATGCCGTACGAGCACGGGAGACACATGCCGAGACTGTTCTGACATTTCTAGCTGCGAGCGCTTGTGCTGCATTTCCTTGGATGTCTTGAACGCTAGAAAAAAAAAATGATTTCAAAAATTGGCATGTTGTGGAGATTGCGATGTTTTTTGTTATTTGTTTTTGTTTTTTACATCTGGCCTGCCAACGCTCATTGCTCATAACACTCCCTTTCATTAGGGCGGGCGGCCTTAGCCGGAGCACATGGGAACCGGGTCAGGATGGTGAAACTGTGGCATCGCAGGCCATTGAAAACGCACTAGTTCTCCCCGCTGGAGCGGCGCAATTGTCCGATCCCGACGCCGACGTGCACAGACAACATCTGCTGGGTTGTTTCGGGTCGCTCCTGACACAGCTGAGTGGGAGCGCGCCCAGATCATGACAGAAGGGGGCCGTCTAAGAATAGTCCCGGTCAGCCTCGGCTCAAATGGCCACAAGTGCAAAGTGTGACAGCTGGGGGCGGGGGGGGGGGGTCACATTTGCATTTGCGTTGGTCACGACTTCAATAATTCGACGGCACAAAAGGCTAACAAAACGCACCTGAGGGTATAATTTAAAGTGGAAACATGTTCTCTACCTAAATTGTCTTGTCACAATTGTGTTAGGTTATTTTTTATTTTTTATTTTGTGTGTGTGTGTGGCAACCCAGGCACTGCTATGCTGAGGCGTGCCAGCGATGACGGATGTGGAGGCGAGCTTTGAGGACTTCAACGCCTCGCGACGGACCGGTCGCAGGAACGCCATCTATGAGATTCCCCAGGGCCTCGGAGGGCCGGGGCCCGCCGAGTCGGACGCTGTGGCTTCCCTTCTCAGCGGCAACAAGCCAGGTGAGGACGGGGGAGCTCGTCAGTAAGTGTCACTTGTGAGTTGGATGTGATGAGGATGGATCAGTCATTAAAAATTGGTTTTTTAAAAAAAAAGAAAGAAAGTGTTTTAGGGTGTCATTCTATAATTTTACCACAAGGGGGAGCTAAAGGTCTACTACTTTCAATGACAAAATGCAAAGGCCTCTCTGCCTTGCAAATTCAAAGGGACGGAGACGGAGACCCAACTCGGATTAGGTGCCATTATTCAGACTTCTACCGGCTCAGTCTCTGTTTTCACTATTACCACAATCACCGATTTTGCACGTTGCGCAGCAACAAGCGCTCAAAACTGACGGCCGGTCTATCTGTCCGCCAGGGGACGAGGAGCGAGACGTCGCCGAAACCGAAGACACCGCAGCCGCAGAAGAGGAGACGCAGGCGGGAGGCAGCTGAGCAGCTTTTCCCAACGCCGTCTCCTCCCGGCGGCCTCGGCGACCCAACTGCCCTCTCACCCGCTGCCGCAGTCCTGCCAATGGGAGGCCAAGCAACTTCCCTCCCCTGCCCGGTTTTCAAATGTCCATTCGCCGTCCCAAGATGGAAATAAATCATTTTTGAAACACGGGCAGATTGCCAAAACCAGCACTGTTTGACTGTTGCCAAGAGGTGGGAGGCCTGACCCTGCAAAAATGATTTCATCTCTGCTCCAACACCGTCCGCATGAAATAATTTAACTATTTTCTAGGGGAACCAAAGTATTACAGTTCCTCTGCACATCCACTTTCTATCCTTCTTTATGTTTTTGTTATTCTTCCCCTCCCCTGCTTACTCCCTCTTTGGAAGTTGGCTGACCGTCTTGGCCCAACTGCGTTTAAGAAAGTGGTACCGAACATGTCCGCAGGGGGGCAGTGTTGTTTGCTTCTTTTTTTTTGACTGAGTGACGTTTTGAACTTCCTGTTATGTTATTTGTTATTTGTGAGTATTTAGTTTGGTCTTGAGTTTTAAACTAAGACATTTTGTCATAGTTTTGGAAATGCACTAATTTACAGTGTTCAAACCCGTTTGCGCTACTGTTTATTGTTTTTGTTTGCCCCCCCCCCCAGTGTATGATCGATGTTAGGTTTTGTTTTAGATATATTGATGTGTCTGCATTATATTATCCTGGTCATTCTAGAGCAATGCACTGCCAATAGGCACATCCAAAACTGTGTTTGTCAAAGGATGTGTAGAACATTGTTTTATACAGGCGTGTAAGGCTGTGCTTTTTGGATTATTGTTGTTATGACTATTCAAACTTCTTATGCCCCCCCCCCCCCACAACTGTTTTGAGATACTGCTTCTTATTTTTTTTTTTTTTTTTTTTTTTTTTTTTTTTTAATGAAAATTGGGACTTGTGCTGGTGTGACTCTTTTCAAATTTCCACACTGACAAGATTTTTTGTATGCAAGCTGGTGTCTCTGTCTCCTGATTATTTTTATTTGTGCCAATAAAGCTGACTGAAGATGAGAAATCCAGCCGAGAGGCTGGTCACATTCTTCGAGTTGTCTCCCTCTAGTGGTCAACTGGAGCAACTGGTCATCCAGTCATTCCCAATATAGCCCGGTTTTGTGTTTGGTTTTTTAAAGTTGTTTGATAACAGAGGTGGGAGATATCAATCATGAGGATTTTTTTTTTTTTTTACAACTTTCATTTTATTTCTAAGTGGATAGTAAATGAAATGGTTTCCGAACAAATGGGCTGCGGTGTTTCTTACATCTTAATCGTGCCCAAAGCACTTTACAATGGCCACTCATTGTCACACGTCATGACAGTGGGCTTCAATGTGCACCGTGTTGTGTTGTTCTCACGGGCATTATCGTGACAAAAAAAAACATTTCCTGCCGCCTGCCTCACTTCACCTGACTGAGCCTGGTTGTGTATCAATTGGACTTTGCCCGCAAGTTGACGCGTTATCAGCGGAAGAGTGACTCAAATCCCAACTTGCTCTGTGGCTTCGCCAGCACATCAACATAAATAAAGATTAAAAAAAAAAAGAAAAGAAAAAAGTGAAGACTCAAACAGTGTCTTATCACGAGTGCCACATAAAACAACAGGTGTCCTGGATGACCCAGGACAAACGGGATCTCGTTGGACTCGCCGCTCAAAAGCCTGCTGCGTTTTTGTTAGAAGTTTTGTTTTATTTTGACAAAAACAGTGGGTTAGGTCACGGCGCAACAGAACCATTTGCAGAACAAGGTGACAACAAAGTACATAAATCAGTAGGTTTCTTCATTTAAAAAAAAAAAAAAAAAAAAAAAGTAATGCTAAAGTAGCGTTTGACAGAGAGCTCATCCTCACGGTGCCCTGATCTCTCCAAATCTAAGTGCCATTTTGCTTCACGGGTGGCGTGTTAATTCACGTGCGGGATGAAAATCCCGTGCACGTCCTTGTGCAGCTCTGCGGCCGTGTAGGCTCGAGCGACTTCCTTGAACGTCCTGCCATCAATAACCACGATGTAACACTTCTGGCCCGGGTTGGAGTTGATAACGGCTGATAAAACCACACCTGCACATGGAGGGAGAGAGAGAGAGAGAGAGAGAGAGAGAGAGAGGCTTTCATCGTGCCTGTCCTTAAATCGTCTCGGTCGTCGGACTGATCTGAAGTGCTGCTCTCACCGTCGTCTTCCGACTCTCCGTTGGGCCTGGGCACAAACACGGCCTCTGACGGCCAGCAGTTTTCCTCGCCCCAGTACACAGTTTCTCTCGTTTCCGTGTCAAACTTCCCGATCTGGGAAGGCGGTGGAGGGGCCAAAAAAAAAAAAAAAAAAAAAAGGTCAATTTGAAGCTCACAATTTCCGATTCTGTAGCAAACATCATCGACAGGGATCGTAATAAAAGATTGACGTCATATCATTGCTTGTTAGCTTTCTATCAGATAAACACCTGAGTCAATTGGCCCGTGTGTATAAAAAGAAAGAGCAACACAATTCTACGACAGAGGTGTTCTATGATGATGCTACTGTTTTAAAGGTCAAGGTAACGATTTGGGACATTGGATGTCGTATATCTCATGGTTAAAGCACAACAAATGGAGCAGAGCGATAAAGTGAATGTATTATTCAACATCATTTGAAAGAGATAAACGTAACAGGCGGTGAAGTTTTCCTCAGAGGAAGCCCTCGCGTTGACTTTTACTAGCCTACTTTGACTCTTTCCTGTTGTGCATCCTGACTTCAATCTGCTCGCAATCGCCTCCGCGAGCCGAAATCCGCTAGCCTTCCGCGTTCAAACGCGAGACAGAGAGAGAGAGGAAAGGAAACGATCACGGCCTCGTTTGATGGTTGCTGAAATCAGTGCCCGACTGGGACCGAGCCGAGGCTCTCTAATTGTCCGAGCCAGGATGTTTCCGCGTGTGCCTTCCTCTCTGTGCCACGGCGACAACTCGAGATTACGAGCGCGTGGTGAGACACAAGGGAAGCTCCTCTTTCCCGTTTTTACTTGGCAGTGGGAGGCCTTGATGTTTTTTTTTTTTAATCGGCCCTTCACCGATTCGTGTCCCTTCAAGCCCAATTGTTCCAGGAGGAAGGAATTGTGGGTATAACAGTTAAAAAAATCTGAACTTCAAAAAACTATTTTTTTTTTGTTTTGCCGTTGCGTCAACAGGCAGTTCTCACTTCTGTAACACGCTTCCTCCTTTTGTACCAAAAAAAACCCCCCAATAATTCCTGCATTTGTTCTGTAACTGCCGCGGGCCGCTGGTGAGCAAATCACTCTTGGGAGACTCGAAGTCGGATGTTCCCACCGCAGGGCCTTAAAAGAACAGCCGGATTCAAAAAAATGTCACCTGTTTTGACAGAGCGGACTCCTCAACGCGGTTGCAGTAGACAAAGCGGTGCCTCTTGCCGTTGCAGTCGTAGTTAATTCTGGGCAGCTCCAGTCCTGGTCGGGGAGACATTTTTCTTTAAACTCACTTTTGTTTCAAACCCCATTTCCCCCACTTTTACGTGACATGCAGCAACCGCTTACCTTGACAGAGCACCTCCGCCTGGCACATTAGCTTGCCTTCCTTCTCCTTTGTGGCAGTGGCTTTGGTGGAGCTGATTTTTACCATGTTGTGTCCAACTGCGACACCCTGCAAAACCACACCAAATATCAGAATTGTTTCATATTCATCGATTTTTATTCCCCTAAAGAAAAAAAAAAAAAAGATACCCACTTTATCTGATTGGAGTGGGAGGACAAATCTTTTGTAGCTTGGTTTGGAGTAGGACTCGTCGAGGAAGTCGACGCTTTCCTTCAGCTTGCTCATGTAGAACATGTCGTAAAGGCTGGTGTCTGTGTAGGCGATGACGTCGAAGACGACGTGCCCGTTGTCCTCGAAGGCATTCACGTGATGGTAGACGACCATTGCCCCGGTGTAGTACTTGGTCTCCACTTCTTTGCCGGTCTTTCGGTCAATCAGGTGGATCAGAGTCTGACAAGGGAGAGGGCAAATTGAAAGAAGTCAGCCTTTTCTTCCTGAATCCCAAAGGCAGTATCGCGAAAGAAAAACGCTCAAAATCCAACAGACTTGACGGTCCTGAAACACTGACAGATGTTGACGCCTTCGACTCTGGAAATTGGAATTCTGAGTTGAATAGACTCAAGAATCGTGAGAAATAATCAATGTGTTCAAGCCATTTTGCAAAGCTGCGGTCCAAATATATACTTTAACATTACAGGTCACATAATATGTTTATCCGCATTAGGGGTACGATGGAGCTTCGTACTGGATCAAAACTTGCGAAACATTGAGTGCCAAATGCTTTGGACTCAATTAACGTAGAAAGATGAAAATTCAGGGTTTTTTTTTTTCCGTTTGCAAGACATTTCACAGTAAAGTAGCCTTAAATTTTTTCTTACGTTTTCCTCAGGGCTGAATTTCAGGCAGCTCGCCCAGTTGACGCCCCTCATGTATGCGGTGGCCATCTTGACGATGTCCAGCTTGAAGGGCTGCTCGATGAAGACGAAGTAGTTGTCCGTCATGCCGAAGCTGTGGTAGTAGCTGGGCGTGAGCAGCGTGCGGCACGGAACAGAGCAAATCACCTCCACCTTCTTCAGAGCGGGGGCATTATTCCCCGAGTCTGAAAGGAAAATGTTGAATGAAGGCGAAGAAAAGGCTCCAAATGCACCTCTGACATCGGAACTCATTTCTCTTCTCAATCCCCAACAGAAAGCCTTTTCAGTTGGCCTTAAAATGCTCATTCCAAAACTAGTCAATTTTTTTTTTAAAACGATACGGAGTAGGAGATAAGAGGGTGAGAAGCTGCTCTGAAATATCTTCGAAAAAGATGAGAAGGAAGAAGGTTGTCGGAGATAAAGACTTCAGTGTAGTTGCTGGTGTCACATGCTGCCATTTTATGGCATGACATTTGTATTTCAAATTTATGGAACATATAAACAGTCGCAAGGGTGTTTCTTGCTGCACAAAAAACATTGAATTTGACTCCAGACTGACTTTGCCAAGAGTGCTGTTCGGAGATTTTTTTTTACGAAGAAACGGCGACACCAAGTGGTCACATTTTAGATTGCTGCGCTCTTCCACAAACGTCCCTGAAGGACTCTGTACCATCCCTCTCCCGTGCTTGTCAGTAAACTATGGTCTTCTTTGTTGGTTTATTTAATTTCAGCCCAACTTCAGCCTAAATACGAAACGCGCTGTCAGGCGGGCTGGAATGTTTATACTGGCTTTCTTACAAATATGCTGGTGCAAGATGGGTAGGAAAACCAAATTACTTTTATTGTACTGTGTGTATACATATTTATTTGTGTATTTCTGGGCTGCATGTTAAGCGTTTACCGATATAAAAATAATAAAATTTTACATATTGGACCATCAAACGCCAGGCTTAGGTGCGAGTGTTTCGGGAATGCTTGCAGGACCTGATGTGTGACTTTTGCAAGTTGTTGTCATAATAACGTGTCAGGCAGGCACACACAATTTGAAACATCAATTTTTTTTGATTCCTATTAAAAAAAAAATGCTCTATTTTGCTCAAGCAGAATCAGCGATGCCACCTTTGGTTTGACTTGGTATCAGACTGGAAGAGTCGTCAGTGGTATTGCACATCACCCTTAGAGGGTAGCTATGGGGTTGTGATACAAGGCCATTATTGTGTGCTTGTCAGAATTCCAATACCAATGTTTGCCTTCTCTTTCCAGGTAGTTTGCTTTCTGTGCCAGATGAGTGTAATTGGAAATAAATTGAGAGATATTTGGAAATGCGCCAGGTTATACTCAAGGTTTCCTGATATATGCAGCTGCTAACCCCCCTTTTCTTAGATCTTAGATTAGCTGCTCATCTAAATCTCGTGCTAATAACAACTGAAGAAAAAACAAACAAACTGTGCAACCAACAGCTGATCAAAACACAAACAGGCATGGCAAACTGGGCAGAGCGGAGTAGGCTGGGAGAGTTATTTACCATTCGCTGACACAGCAGGGACTTTGAACAGCATGTATTTGGTCTTGCCCTTCTCCGCTATTGAAGTTCCCATGTTGTAAGCGTTGCCGTCCTTGTCGTAGTGCGGATGGGAACAGGCCAAGTTCACCGGCAGGAACTTCATGTAGTCCACCTGCGGGGTCGAGAACAAATGAGCTGTGCGAACCAGCGGCGCTCCGCTGCCAGGAGGCCAGAGCCGAGGGCTTCTCTCTCTCTCTCTCTCTCTCTCTCTCTCTCTCTCACCTTGTCCTTGGTTTCCAGCGTGACGGGATCAATCATACGGATGTAGTTGGTCTCCGAGGTGGCAAAGTAGTCGTTTCCGTATTTGATGAAGTTGCTGGCGCCGTTGTCAGTGAAGTCGGGCACGGTGTGGTTGAGAAAGGTAATGGCCCTGGTAAAAGAAGTGGGTGAGTTCAAGTAAATAACAGCAGTCATCAAACAACCACAAGATTGTACACCGTTGTTTACACAGCAGTTAACATCAGTATATGGCAACCGGAAGCTAGGCAACAAGGTAAGCTTCAGTAATGTAAAATTTAGACTTAAATCAATTTAAAGCCAGTCAATAATCATAATAATAACAACAATAATTTGCCAACGTAACTCCGCACATGGATGAAACAAGGCCACTACAGAAGGACAAGT
This sequence comes from Thamnaconus septentrionalis, assembly GCA_009823395.1. NCBI lineage: Eukaryota > Metazoa > Chordata > Actinopteri > Tetraodontiformes > Monacanthidae > Thamnaconus > Thamnaconus septentrionalis. Next base: position 10,590,139 of record CM020520.1, read on the forward strand.
GATAAACAACAATAATTACTTGACAATAAAGTTCTTGCTTGGGTCCGGGTATGCCATTGTGCCCATTTCAGACACAACTATCCTGTTTGCTGCCATGTTTGCTTTGTAGGTGTCACTCCTGAGAAATCTGCTCCTGTGAGACACTTCACCTGTGGCAGAAATAAATCAATAATTAAAAAAGAAATAAATAAAAGCAATTTTGAATGATTTCCCCTTTTCAAGACAGCAACAACACTTAAAACAACGTCTCCCGAACAAACTCGTTCAGAAGGGCGCAATTCCAATGAGAAAAGTGCAAAGGACGCACCGTCTTTAAAGGCGAAGCTGTTCATGATGGCCATGCCGTCGAACCAGTGCTCGTAGCTGGTCTCGCCCACGGAGAAGAGACCCGGGCCATTGCGCAGCAGAGTGCCTTGCAACCAGCTGGGAATGTTCCCTGCGCAAAAGAAAACGCAGTTGACATCTCTCAGAGTGAACGGTCGATATCTTGAAAAGAAAAGAAAAGAAAAAAAAAAGCATGGAGAAGAAGAAGAAGTTGCCTCACCTTTCACTTCTGCCTTCAGCGGCTCGGCGTGCTCCTCCGCGTTCTTGGTGAAGTCCACAGGCATGGTTGCGCACGAGGCAGTGGCGATGTGCGATCTGAGGAGTCTGCGTAAATAGCGCGCGCCACGACACCGTCGCAAACCACTCCCTTTAAAGCTCCTATTGTTCTTATCTCTGAGGGATTCCACGAAACGATCCTGGCCGAGCTCTGAGAAAAAGGTTCAACTTTCCACAGCCCAATCCCGATAATTCCCTTTAGATGTCCCGAGAGTTCAAAAAGGTCATTTTGATATATTATTGTGTATTCAACTTTGGTTTTCAGATGGAATAATAATGATAATCCAGACACCCTCTCCATATGAAACATGCAGTTGTACAAGCTGATCAATCATTGTGAATGTGACACATTGGGCTTACATCTTAAACTTTAAAGCGTATTCTCCTGTCTTTGCAGGCTGATGTAGCCCTTTGCATTTAATTGACTTCTCTGATTTGCATCTCGGATTTACAACGAGATTCCCAAATGGACATTTATCAGACAATGCTTCAGAAAACGTCACAAATGCATCATAATACTACTTTTGTCGCATTATCTGATAACAATTTCTTATCTTCTTGTCCTGTGACAAGGCTGCACAAGTTATTTTATTGCCGAGCAATGGCAAAAAAAAAAAAAAAAACACGGTTTATTAATAAAAATGCAACCTGAACTAACCCTGTTTAACACACTCCACTTTCAGTTAATCATTACACCCTGTGATTATAATATAGTGTTAAGATAATCATAAGTCACCTAAGGCCATCTGATACCAGTGCAAAAACACACACACAAGTCAAAAAACAGATCATCATTTGTGCTAACTGAAAGAAAATGTTGTTTAAAATGTTCTGCCATTTGTCAGTATAACTGATATTGGATTGTTTTATGGGGCCCAAGTCATTGTGTTTTTTTGTGTTCTCCTTAGATTGTCTATTGACCTAGAACAGCCTGACATAAGCGTTTTATATCCCCACCACTTGATGACTTAATTGTTTCTTTCTCAGAAGAAGGTGCGTATGAGTGGAGCCAAGGTGAGAGGTTGGAGTCTCTGTACATTGGATAACAAACTAAACCATCACTCAACAGACCTGCTATTAGATAGCAGTAATCTGGAGAGAGAGAGAGAGAGGTGGAGGCACGTGCCACTCCCTGCCTAGATCCCGATGAAACGCTGCCGTGGCAAAAAGTAGCACTTCATTTAAAAGCCAAATCCCTAAAATCACAGACTTGGTGATTGTGGAGCACCACAGGGTTGCTCGTTCGCCCCCCTGCCCTTTCGCCTGTTCAGCCACGGTTTTACTGATGGTAGAAATGGAACAGCCGTTTCCATGAACTCGGCTTCTTGAAACCATCTAGGGCAAGAATGCACTCGACTTTGAAAGATAACAGGTCACTATAAAGTGCTGTTTTCAGTTATTGAAGTTGTGACGTTTTGGGTATTCAGCATCTTTCAAGATAGGACGCAAACCGTCTCTAAATGACCAACATGTTCTGAAAGCTCCGGGACTCAACCCTTTTGTCACCAAGTTCGCAACTGGCAGGAGGCAAGAAATGAGGCAGGAAAACCGTGTACCAAATGTTCTTCTTCTTCTTCTTCACCAGTCTAATTTGGCAAAAGAATGCTAAAGATCATCTTAAGATCTCTGGACTGAACGCAGCAACATAAATTGTTTTTTGAAATAAACTTTTTTTTTAGAAAATAAATATGCATTCACACATCAATATGCCATTCATCTACATGTTCATTGCCACCATTCTCTGTATTCATCCTTCAATAAAATGCATCCCTACTTTAAACCACTTTCCTGTCTATGCATACATCTTTTGCTCTGGGGGATGACTCCTGACAAACAAAAGAACAAAGCACTTGGCATTGCAACAGGAAAGTCAAATGAGCTGCATGTGATTCTGACAAATCAGAGAATCCTGATTTCCCGTGCGTTTTCCTCAGAGCCAACTCAGCAGTTATAAACCGCAGGCCACGTGCCAACGCTTGTTATGTAAAATTGCTACTCATCACAGTCTTTTTTTTTTTTTTTTTTTTAACACACGTGTCCAAAAATAAGCGGCGAAGGCGATGCGGAGAGATGGATTAAAATCTGTCGTAGGAGAACGGCAACTATTTTGCGACTCACAAAAGAAAAGCGGAATACGGGAAAAACTGAAATTCAAGGTTTCAAATCAAGGTGTCGGCCTTTGGCACAGCGCAGTCAATGTCTTTAGTGAAGTCTTCCTCCTGACGTTAAGCTTAATGTCAATGTCTAGTTAACTCTAGGTTAATGTCAGACTGTCAGGTGTTGGTGGACTCAAATGCACGACAACCACTGATGCAATTGAAGAGGTTTATTGAAACGGGGAGGTCGGGCAGTCCAGGGTCGAGAGCCAGTGCAGGCGGTGAGAGAGGCGTTGGGGACGGGCGGAGGTCGATACCAGTGACAGGGTCCAGACGGGACAGACGAGGAACGTAGTCAAGAGCCGAGCAGGGTCGTTACCGGGGAATCGGTCCGAGGATGAGGCGGGGGCAAGGGTCGGAGGCGGGCTGTGGTCAACCGGGGAACGAAGGATCCAGACGGGGCAGACAAGGGGCGTAGTCAGAGTCGGGCAGGGTCGTTGCCGGGCAATCGGTCTGAGGACGAGGCGGAGACAAGGGTCGGAGGCGGGCTGTGGTCAACCGGGGAACGAAGGAGTTACAACGAGGAGACGGGCGCTGGACCACCGGTGCAATGCAAAACAGATAATCTGGCAACTGGGAAACGTGGGAAACTGGTTAATAAAGACAGTGCAGATCAAAGGCGAAGATTGTTGGCGATCGAGATAATAGGGGCAGAGTGTTGGCTTGGAGATCATGGGGGCAGAGTGTTGGCTTGGAGACCGTGACACAGACGTTTGCAGTGGGCACAGATAAGGCGGCCTTGAAGACAATCAGAAACAAGTTGTCCATTTCTTGTGTGCAGAAAGACGCAGCTCTGATAAATATTCTGCACTTTGATCACTGAGCAACTGCGGGAAAAGCAAGTTTCCGCCTGAATTTATGTTGCCAATTCAAAACACGGTGATAAACTGTTTCTGTGCGATATCCTCCCTGACCGCCCCAAGAATTTAAAAGTTGGGCTTGTGCCTGAGACATCTAGCATGCCAACAATAATAAAAACAATACAACAATATAACAAAAACAACTGTAGCTGACAGAAGAGATGAACATCTGTAATGACATTTCTTTTGTGTCCACAAATCTGGTGGAATTTGTAGAAAACATTTTGATGTTTTTTTTTTTTTTAAATTAATATTTGAATTTGCCTATCAAAGCAAGTTTTGTACTGCATACGGTGTGTAACTTCAGCCACAGATTACTCCAAAATGCTACAGTGAAACCAGTTGAAAATCACCTCAGAGGTGAGGACATGTAGAAGAAGAATGTGGTGGAATTTGTAGAAAACATTTTGATAGTTTAAAAAAAATAAAATAAAATAAAAAATAAAATCTATATATATCTGAATTTGTCCATGAAAGCAGGTTTTGTACTGCAGTGTTTAACTTCAGCCACAGATTACTCCAAAATGGTACAGTGAAAGAATTTTCAGTTTGAAGAAAACATTTTTAGCTTTTTTTTATTTTTTTTATTTTAAATAACCTATATATATAGGTCTGTATATACATATATATTTATATAGGCTATATATTTTGTAATGATGGTGGGGACGGTGGGGTCGCAGGGTGTAGAGATAAAGGTGTGGGGCATTTTAAGCACTTCTGGTCAACAGTGTAGAGCAACGGAGTGCGGAAGTGAGGCGAAGAAGCGCGTGGAAGCAGGTTGGGATGAGTGGAGAAAAAGTGAGGCTGGGTGTGATCTATGTATCAGCGAGAATAAAGGGAAAGCAAAAACAGTAGTAAGAGCATCAACTCTACCGGAGGATAGGCTTGTTGTCAAATTAGGAGATTTAAAGATGTGTGTGTGTTTTTTTTTTAAAGGAGTCGAGGAGGAAGATGATTGGTGATCACTGAAGGGAACAGTTAAGCTGTATGACAAAAATAAATAGTTGAGATATACATCATCTATATCGTAAATGTAGCTTTACTCACCTCAAAATCATGCTGCTCGTCACTTTTACCCAGAGAGGTAAACTTACATTGTAAACACCCAATATCTGCAGTAAAAAGTAAAACATATAATCTTCAAATGTTATCAGGTCAATTATAATCCACAAAAAAACAATGCAAACGTATTCTTTCACTGTGGAGCATAGGTCTGACATCCTTTCCCTACACTGCCATCTAGTGGCTACTACAAGACATTACCTGTGTTGATGAGATACCTTCAGGGAAATCGATGTTCGCCACGAGAGAACTGGGCAGTTTTAGATCACATTTAAGACTTTGGTGCACGGTGTTACACTTTGCAGACAGTGACATTTAAAAACAAACAAACAAAAAAAAACAAACCAAAACGGTTAATGAAGAGAACAGGAAGAAAAACAAAGGCTCATCATCCGATCTAAAAAAAAAACAAATTCCCACCCCAAAACCAAAACACAGCCAGTCAGTTAAATTTGGCATTTATTGTAAAGAACAAAAATGAAAAGGTTTATGACAATTCCGTCCTCTCCGATACATTCACAGAATGTCACTTAACGGTCCGTACACTTCCACCTCTCGTCTGTACAACATTCGACAACCACAGACACCAGCATTACTTTAAACTAGGGCGAGAGCAGCACTGTCCATTCGCATCTGCTATCGTTTCACCACCCGCTCCTCTTGAATTAATAAATTAAAACATAAAAAAACAAACAAAAAAGAAAACCAATATGACAATGGCACGCGTACAATGCAAATATGCCCATATGGGAGTAATGTGATGTGCACTGGCCGGATCGATAAAAGCTGTGCTGATTAGTATTCAAGTATTACCCTGACTGATTATTTCTGCGGGATACTACGTTAAATATGGTGTGCTCATCGCTTTCCTCTGTGGATTAAATGGCGGCACGGTACAGGGATAACGTTTCGAGTAAACATTATGTACATGTACGAAGAAAAGGATGTACAGGGAGTACACGGGGGGGCAGCCGGGAGGGGGGGGGAGAAAAGTATCGCAAAAATGTACATCCTAGTTGGTTTAAAATGCAATCCCCATGCAATACCACATGCAGATATAAAGGGTGCAATGAAGAAGACCATATTGACCATGCATGACCTTCCAGCACACAGGAGCCCGCCGTTCTACAGCCCGACTCGACCGACGCATTCCATTTTGCAGCGGCCGAAGAGCATTCGGCCTTGCCGCGTGAAAACAAACGGGACGTGACAAAACTTCGCAGTGTGCTACAAACATTCGCTAAATCGCACCGGTGCGCTCGCTGCCCGTCGTGGAGAGCTGAAAGTGAGAACCTTTACACGGCCGACTGGACCGGCGCTCGCAATAACTGGCCACAGCAGTTACGCAAACTTATCGCGGAGATTAAAATCAAAACGGGTGACGGCTTGGCACTCTTGTAATGGCACAAAGTAAAAATAAAAATAACCAAACAACACTACAAACAATCGGTTTCACATTAAAATACTTTAAAAATAAGGCTAAATCACGTAAGACAGGCATCAGATGTGAAAAAATAAAATAAAATCACTGATATATTTTATCCTTGCATGCCAGTTGCATCAGTAAGCTTTCATTTTAGAAGCTTTTTTTTTCCTTTAAAGAATCAGCCTTGGTCATTACAGGAGTGGCCGGGTTGTTTTTCCCCACAGACTTGAACTTTATCCCCCGAGTGGCACTAGGAAGAGTTTCACGATCAAAATTCACAAAGATTAAAAAGCGTCGGGCTGCTGCAACCCGACTTTAACTAGCAGTAACCTGACCAGCTGGTCCTCCGTTTTGTTTTTGGAAACGCCTTCCATGGGATTTTTACTGAGTAGATTCAGGATGATGGAGGCCGAGGACTCGAAAAACACTCCATCTGACTCGCCAGGTTAGAAATAGTTTGTGACGAGACGCTGTGACGTTATTTACTCCGCAATCAAAATCTGTTAACAAAAAAAAAAAAAAAAAAAGGCATCAGATTCGGACACTGGATGTAAAAGCAAAACCAGTAACCTTCAGAGTCTATTCCTCACCTTTGGCAAGAGCCTTATACAGCTAGCAGTTTGGAAACTAATCGCAGAAACAAACAAACAAACAAACAAACAAAAATCAACGCACATTTTCATTCATGCGTGTCAGTTTTCCAACACTGTGTGAACATTCAGTTTCCCTTTAAGCGTGACCGAGGACCTCCATACAGGAGTCTCCTTGTTTAAAAACCAGCCATCGTTTTAAAACCTTTTTTCCCCCGTGATACCACGTTTACCTCGAGTGCCCCCCCCATCCCTCCATTAGGCTTCTGATATGGACTTTTAACGGCACTAATGAGTAACCAGGAACTTCAGAATGCTCTAACTAGGTTCCCTCGAGCCATCGTTTCAGTATCAAGCAACGCACGTTTCACCGCTTTGAAATCCTGGGGCTCCGACAACAGCAGCTTAAAAGTTTAAAACAAACAAGCAAGAAAAGAAGAAGAAGAACACATTTTTCTGACTATGTAAAGAAGAGTAAACTTTGACAATTTGTGTCTGGGTGGGGGGGGGGGGGGAGACAGTGAATTGTCCCAGGATGAACTCCTTCTCAGCGGTGGGAAATTGTCCAAGGAAGAAAAAAAACCCAACAAAATCCAAAAACGAGTGGCCGTGCACAGAGTATTGCTAAAATTGCGGTCGCTTCCATGGCTTATGGATGGCCGGTTACAGAGGTCCATCGTGAGTGTCTCAGCTCGGCTCGCCGCCGCCGCCGCCGCCACCTCCACCACCACCACCACCACCGCGTAAAAAAGAAGAAAAATTGCTTTCCCTCACTGCTTCCCCGTCCTGAAACGTCAACCGTTGCGCGTGAGGCGGGTCGAGTCGGCGGCGGCGGCCTGTTTGAGGGGGTGTTCCATTTTTGGCTCCTCCCGACCCCGCCGCCGCCGCGCTACTCCGCCTTGCCGTTTTCCTGAGGTGCGGCGGCCTTGGCGCGGCGCGGCGGGTGCAGCACCCGGTAGCAGCCGCGGGCGATCTTGTGCATCCACATGACGTTCATGACGTCCAGGCAGATGCTGGAGCAGATCCAGGCCACGCGGCCGCCCCAGGGCACCAGGTAGTAGGCCTCGGTGCCGTAGACGGAGTACATGCTGCGGTAGTACACCGGCATGACGGCGATGCGGACCAGGAAGAAGACCACCGCCATGGCGACGCCGTTGGCCATGTTGGGCCGAGAGGACTTGGGGTAGCCGAGCACCTCGAAGAACCAGCTGAAAACATGAGACAAGGCTCGAAGGGTCAGGGTTTAGCGAGACGACCCAGCTGAAATGAAGGTGAGTCGTCAAAATAAGAGCATATTTTGCAACTGCATGAAGAGAATTGTTGGACAAAGTCAAACTATAGACACTGAAAATAATGAATTTGAGAATTCAATCTGTAATATTAAGCATTAATATTCATGTAAATAGAGGGTCTACTCATTAGGAGGTGGCTATACTGCAGCAATATGTTGTTTTGTTTGATTTTCAAGATTTCAGCCTGACACAGCCAGTAAGTAAAGACAAGAAATTAAGTAGACATCAGAAAACGGGACAGTTAGCAATTGGCTTTCTTGCCATTTTATACATCTTATATCTTACACACTGAGCCTTGAAATACGACCAAATTGGCGCTTGAGCCAAATATAACATGTAAATAACAACAAAACAATCTTATGCTACTAAATTTTCTAAACAGAAGGTCCCACATTTTAGGTACTTTTAGGCCTTTTTTTCATCTTGAACTGAAGAAGAGCAGCATGAGTTCTCTAAAAGCATCCTGCTGACCCCCTGATGCTTTGCCGGACCTTTCACATATGCAAAAGGGAACAAAAATGAGACTGTGTCAAAAGGGAAGAACCAATATCGGGCTTGGGGTGTAGTCCCCTAACCCAGGGGAGGTGTCACTGCCCTTTGTGACATCACAAAGTTCTGAATTGCGCACTTTTCAAAAAATGGGGAAAGATATGAAAGAATGATAAAATTTTTCGTCTTTCGGGGGGAGTTCACTGACAGGCGTGCGCACGTTATTATTTTTTAGAGAAAGCTGGACAAGAGAATTCTGCAGAATGTTGGACCTTCAAAATAAAATCCTCAGAAATATAGGAAGCACAGATTTTTTGCCCATTTTTAAGTGAAGGAACGTACCGCTGGTTCACACAAGGTGTCGAGAACTCGGCGAGCAGACGGAAGTTAGCAAAATAAGGCAGCATTCCTTGGCCCTGGAAGAACAAGGTGGGAACAGGAAGGAGCGACACGTGAAAGGGACAAAAACAAGACGCCAAGACACTGCAAAAAAAAAAAAAAAATCGGCGGCGAGTGCGGACGCCTTCAAACCCGGAGACGCCTTCAGAAGCGGCAGCTTCAACGATTATTCGTGCTTTTTCATTTGAAGGGAGTGTGGGGAGCGCACGGTGCTGAAATTAGAAGCTCTCGCTAAATATAGGCCTAAATTTGGCTGATCTAAAAGAGAGCCTTCTTGCTCCTCCGGGACCAAAATTAGCCCCGGCCTTTTAATTCACCGGCCCCGACGACGTCACTGTGAATGGAGAGGGAGTGCAAGTGTGCAAAAGGAGCAGCTTGGCAGCAGCGCAACCCTCCAGTTGCAATTCATCCGCAGCGTGAATGTGACCGCTGATCTCATTCACGTCTTTCAAAAGGTGCGATTCTCAGCGAGCACGAGATCGGCGGGATCCCGTCGCCACGCCTGCTCTCTCTCTTCTTGGCATCGGCCACTGGATAAAACTGGCTGATCACGTTGGCGAGAGCACAGCGACACCCGAGCGACGCGGCAATGCTGCAACAACAAAAAGCACTCATTCCGGTGTGAGTACATCTAAAATAAAGAGAGCGTTTTTAGTCCGATAAAGCCCACAAAAATAAAATGTCCTAGTTTGGCATTATTAAAGGGATAGTCTATTGAAAAAACTAAAATTTCATTCATTTACTAGAGTGAAAAGAAAACAGATTTGGGCCCAAAGTGTGATGAGTCACTCAAGAGTTCAAATGGTTATAGCCTAAGTCGCGGGTGAACAAACTACGGCCCGGGGGCCATATGCGGCCCGTTAAACTTTTTAATCCGGCCCGCCCAATTTGAAGAAATTATATTAATAGTCAGTAAGTCATAAAATAGCTGTTTTTCATCCATTGTTTCAGCGTTTTAAAAGGCATTTCAATAAAGAGCTAAACACCGTGGGGCTTCAAAGACACCGATTTTGCTGCAACTTTTGCTTTTGTTCATTTTCAATTGACATTAAAGCACGTTTTCTACGTGTCCCATGATATATTTTTTTTCTCCTACGAGGTGGGTCAACAAAACACTCCATCCATCTGCTACTGCTGTGACCCCTCATTCACATTTTTAGAACCCATCGGTGGCCCCAGCAGTCAAAGCTGGAGTGCAGCTGCACCAGACTGACCCGACTATCCCTTTAACAACACCGTCGCTGGAAGTCGTGAGAACATTCGAGATATACCTGCTAACGCTAACGCTAATGCCTGCGTTCGCTATTTAATATGCCGAGTCTACGTGGCAGCGCATCTGGAAAACATCAGTCAACATTGAAAGATGACAGCAAGAGCTTCATATACACAGGGTAAAACATCCATCATAAGTACAGTCAGCCACTACTCATGAAAGGGGGGATTCGAAAGCCATGCAGATGTATGAAGCAATAACTTCAATACCAAAGCTGTCAACCTTTGGAAGCCTGGGGCCTGAAAACCATGTCTTCTGTTTTTTTGGGATTAACTTTGGGAGGGTTTGCCTTACTTGTACCTGGATTTATCGCTGACTCCTTATGAAATCTTCTACCCCAGATTTGGAAATTAGCAAATCCATGCGATTCAGCAGAGATTTGAATTGACATGCAACGGGTTTTCAGGACGGCCCAAACTTAAAACCTCGCCTTTGACACACTTCGAATATCAAACACAAAATCGGGAACGAGAGCGTTGCGCCGTCGGCCAGACTGGCGCGAATTACACAATCATTGCAACTGCAGAGGCCGAGTGCTGCGGCGTGCCTTTTCCTCAATTAGCCTTGGCAAGAGGCAGCACTCAGTTCCAGGCAACGGCTTGCAAAGAAGGTGTAATTCACAGTCGGGCTGGCGGCCAAGGAGGACTTACCGTGGGAGCTGAAACCAGAGCGGCTCACTGAAACATACTTACTACATATGACACAAACGTCTGTACGGTATGTCTGCGAGTCAGCGGGTTTTTGTTTTTGTTTTTGTTTTCCCAACGGTACTCTGTGAACCTTTCCGTCTAGCATCAGTATGCTAATACCCCAAGGAACTGGTAAGTCCATACTGTGACTGGGCATCGTAACTGCTCAGTGCAACACAACAGCAAATAGCAGCAGACAAGACAGGAATGAAGAAGTCCCCATCTAGATCAAGACCTGCCAATGTTTCTAACTTTGTTTTTTTTTTTTTTTATCACAGCAACACAAACCTTGTGGTAGTTTTTGCATGAAGACACAACCCGACCTGATCTTGTTTTGTGCTTTTTTTTTTTTGCATGTAGGGTTTGTAGGAGGGCTATTTTATGTTAATGTCAGCGGAAGAGACACACACGGACAGACACGCAGACAGATGTATTAGAGGACAACCGTGTATATTAGAGAAAAAAAAGAGAAAAAAAAGTGATGCCACCACATTTTGGAAGCGAAGAAGAAGCAACACAAGAACACAAGAATTAGGCATGCAGCTAACGTTTACTTGCCGCTGGTTTTTTCTGAATCAAGTCTGCCAATCACGAGGAACAGGATTGGGTTGAATGTCACTCAAATGTCCCAACAGCGGGGGGGATAAAACTGGTCAGAACTACCCCGACTCATCCCGCAGGTTCATCATCATAATGGGTTCGGGGAATTTGTCGGGGATTTCACATGAATGCTCTCCACAAACACAACCAACACGTTAACTGAGAAGAGACTGACAAGAGGGTGACAAAATTTGACCTGGTGGGAGGAGCCTGGAGACGAGGACATCAAGAAGTAGCCGGAACGCTTCTATGGCCGCAAACTTAGCGCGGTCGCATATAATGCAGAGCCAAATTTTCACTGAATATTTGCCTATCACTTTAAATATAAGAAAAAAAGTAAAGCGAAAGTAACAATGAAGCGATGCAAAAATAAAGAGGCTATTCAGAGGACGACGCCACGCGGCTACCAGAAGGAGAGGAGGTAAACAAAACCAGGAGAACAATGGATTTGAGGAATTACTGCCAGTTGGGCAGGTTGTCGCTATTCTTGCAGGTCGCCGGCTCTCGATCATGTGATCTGAGCGTTCGCAACGTCAGAGTTCTTAGCGCTAACCCGTTTCAACATTTTGAATTAGTTCCGATTGGATCAAGTCCAAAACCAGCCCAAGCGAGAGGACAACCTTCGCTGCGAATTAGAGGAAGTTGTCACATTAACGTCGTCTCCATGCTTTTTCTCAGGCGACAATCTTCTTAACGAGCAAAAAAGGTCCAGTGTGTAATATTTGGCTTGATTTTTTATTTTTATTTTGATAGAAGCTTAATATACCGCCCATAATTACATTAACGAAAGTGTATAATTGCAGTACAATGAAAGTAGTTTGGTTTTCCTACCCTTAGAACGCTTCTCATGTATATGTCAGAATATACAGAGAGCAGTGAGGGTCTCGCTCCCAGTTAGACACCAAATTTCTAAGGAAGCCTGATGTGGACAATACAGCCCACCTGACAGCGCGGTTCGTATTTAGGGTGACTGCTTGCATCTTCAAATAAACCAACGAAGACGAAGGTGAACGAGGTGTCCAGATTTGGGGGCAGAGGCCACCGTAGTTCACTGGCAAGCTCAGGAGGGGTATGGAGAACGAAATATGCCGCAATCTACAATCTAACCACTTGATGTCGCCGTTTCTTCTTAAAAAAAAAAAAAATGTAAAAAAAATCTCAAATATTACACACTTGACTTTAGGAGGTTAAGCCCTCCGGCGGCTGACTAATCGTGTCGTTATTCCAAGTGTTTCTCAGGAAACAGTCATGAGTGTCCAGTGACAGTATGGCCTCTTATTCTTCGGATAAGAGGTGCTTGTTTCGGGTTTTCTTTGCATGTGTTGTTTCATTGAGATCTTATCCAAGCCTGTGACGAGGATGCAGACAGGAGGATTACGTGTAAACATGTGCAGGGTCTGAGCTGCTGGGTTTAGCCCAACCAGGAACAAACCATTGCGGTTGCTTTTGCCATCACGTGGCCGTCACGTAAAACAACATTTTTTTTTCCTTCTTTCCCCCTCCGAATCGAGCGTTCGGAGGTCGAATCTTTCGCACTTCATTCACCGCATGTCCTTGTCGCGTTTGCGAAAAACGCAAGCCACGCGTGCTTTGCCCAATTTGAACACAGAAGAACAGGAAAGAAAATAGTGATTGTGAGCGATAAACAACGCCCCCCCCCCCCACACACACACACACACACACAAAAGAGTGCATCGAGCCGATGCACTCCGGGTTACGTCAGTGCATCTCGGTCACTTTTAGTCACTCGGGGGGGAGGAGCGGCGACGGAAGAGCGAGAGGAGGCAGGACTCGGTTCTGGCACAGAGCGGACAGGCGGGAGGCGCTGTACACAGAGGCAGGAGAGTCATTGAGAAATTACGGTTGGTCGGCATGCACAAATGGGCAAAGAGAGGAGGAGGAGCCCTGCCTGCGTCGAGCTGCCAGCATGCACACAGTGGTTATTGTAAAGCATTCAGCCGCGGCTAAGCTCAGGGTGGGGAGGAAAAAAAAAGATTCAAACATTTAAAAAAAAGGGGGTGGGGGGAACAAAGAAAATCGTAAAGAGAGCAAGGTTGGGTGGGGAGAGGGGGATCATTAGCCAGTACCATCACTGAGCATTCCATGCAAAAAATACCATAGTCATTCATGTCCTTAATGATTACCCACAGGTCCTGACGACCTAGAGAGGTTTTTTTTTTTTTTTTTTTTTTTTTTTTTTTTTAAACACTTGAACCAAGAGTGAACAGCGTCGCCCGTTAGCTAAAACGCCGCGCCACACGGGTTCGGACTTAACCAGCGACCGGCGGCATGTCGTGACATCAGAGTCGCCGCACACAGAGGATTCCGAGGCCTTTAAGTCTGACAGGATTTATAGCAGGAAAAAGATCAAATTGAAACCCTCCCTTTTTCAACGTGGTTCTAATATATCTATATCCATGACTTTAGATATAGATGTATTTACCGTAAAAACACAAAACAATGACGCTAATTGTATTTGTATTAAAAAAAATATATACATATAAAGTCTAAAAATAAAGTTCGTACCTGAAACGGCATCGTACTGAGAAACAAGTTTGTCCGCACAAACTCACCGAGAACCGCAGCGCTCGCGTAAGGCCTGCGAGTGGTGCACTAACGCTGCTGCAAAACGGTGCAGAAGACGCTAAGCACATGTATAAAATTGTGCGTGAAAAAAATCCCAAAAAATGTGGGGAAACGTACATATGTTTAAGACCAAAAAAAAAAAAAAAAAAAAAAAAAAAAAAAATCGTCTGTGCGGACAACTTCTAAAAAACATCAAGGTCAAAGCGGCGATCTGCCGTGTTTGCTCGGACCGGGGGGTCAGGGGGATTTATCTCTTGCGTGGGTCCTGCAAACACTGACCTCGCCTCGTGCACATCTGGCGGCGGTCGCTGGCTAAAAAGAAAAAAAAAAAAAAGAAAGAAAAAAAGGAAAATACGGCGCGGAAAAAAATAATACAATGTAATAATAATTTAAAAAAATTGCTCCCGATGCCCAGCGCGGCGGGACGCAGCTGTTCGCCCTTGGTTCGTCTCCCTCCTATCTTGCCTGCACGTTTTCTGCTATTGGACAATAGGGCACTCACCAGTACATAGTAGTAAGCATACAATGCTGCCAGATGGTGAATTACAAAAAACTTGTCGCCTATCGCCTTCCAATAGTAAAATATTAGCAGCAGATCTGGAAAACAACAAAAGGGGAGGAGAGACAGACAGACACAGACAGACAGACAGACAGACAGACAGACAACGCAGTGTCGGTTAACTGTGCAAACAAAGAAAAGACACCGACACTTAGTCCTGCATTGTGTGGCTATTCTTGCATTACTTACAACCAGATCACACATTTGTATTTTAGCTCACCCCCCCCCCAACTACCACCTCCTGATCAATAGTTCACGGAATATAATTGGTCTCTTACCAGATATGAGGTAGCCTGTTGTGATGGCAACATTAGTCTTCACCAGTGTGGGATCTCCCCTGTTGGGAAAACACAGCGACTCTGAGTGGATGCACAACCGAAAAGAGAAAAGAGAGGAAAAAAAAGAAGAAAAAAAAAAATCCGCAGTTGACTTCAAGCGGCGGTGGAAACCCGAACATCACACCACGACGCCGCGCATTTGTTTTCACTGCCGCCTGGAAATCACCACCTAGACGCACCTGCTCTCACTCCACCACGGCACAAAGGAGGGAATTGCCAAGAGATGAATAAATTCATGATAATTAGAAAAAAAAAATGGGTTGCAATCTTTTTTTTGGCTAGTCTAAATAATTCAGGTTTGCTGCATTTCAAAAAAAAACGTCAAATGAAAATTCCAAAAAGTAGCAGCAACATCAATACATCTAAACAACAGCATTCTTACAGGAGAACATGTCATAAAAAAGTACAAATAGATTTTATGGCTTTGGTTTTATGTATTGCGTTTTCCCAGAAGACAAAAAGGTGCAAGAGTAAAAACTGTTTCTTTTCTCTCCTGTGAACCACATCAGGCAGCCTTTCAATGCAATGGAGCGCCTCAGGATCTGCACTGAAAGCACCTGAAGAGGCCGGGTGTTTCTTTTCATCAGCCTGAGATGACCCCTACTCTCCTTTCAAAAAAAAAAAAAAAAAAAAAAAGCACCCTGCATGGCTTCCACTATTAGAACCGTGCACACCAGCTGTATTGCTCAGATTTCATCTCTCAAAATCTTCCCCATTCATCTTGCTAAAGCTGTACAGAAAAAAAAAAAAAGGTTTCCAATCGGCCTTAAAGCTCAACTGGGTTCCATTATAGCTAATCTATATTCCCTTTGGTTGTAATGATAATGATTTTTGTGAGGAACGACCCCTAGCAGGATTGAAAACCCCAGTAGAAGACAAAGATGAAACAGAAGGTTTCTATGTTTTGCTTATGTAGCCAAGGCAATAATTAGCCTTGAGACCAAGAGGCTATTTTACGCTGGCTTTGTAAAACATGGCAACTCACCAGAGGGCAATGTTGTCAAGCCATCGCACTTCCCGCCAATGACAGGAATCAGTGAACCTGGCTGAACTACTACCTACAAATCTGATGTGCCTGCGCAAGAACATGATAAACACAAGGCTAGTCCAATTAGCTTCCAAGATTAGCCTCCACTCTTCACACCGCTGCCTGTTGCCTCCCTGACCACGTTAGATAAATATAGGGATCTACGAAGTGCTGCAAAATGATGGCACGCCAGGTGAGAAATGACTCGGCGGCGTTACACTAATATGCTAACAAAGCTGCCGACGGGGCACATTATGCTTTTTGCTTAAAACAAAAGAGAAGAAAGAAATCACTGTTTATTCTTTTCCCCTCCTTTTTCAAGTCGTGGCGTTTCGCACAATTTCTAAGCCAAGACAGGACAATCTGAGCCATTTGGGAAAAAACACGAGAGAAAAGAAACCAAAATGTCAACACCCATGGTAACGTAGCATCGGGGCAAAGAATGAAAGTGGTGCGACGTGGAGGAGGTTCCTCACCAGACTGGGTCTTCATTGACGGCATCGTCGAATAACAAGATGTGGAGACAGAAGATTCCAACCAATAATGCGTGAAAGGTTGAAACCGTCCTGAAAGAGAAAAAAAAAAAAGACAAGAAAGGGCCTTTAAGAACGTCTCATGTGTGCTAAGACGCTTGTTACGATGTCTTCGATAGGCGCATGAAAGGAATGTCTGTGGCTGCCGTTTTGGGATTTTTTTTTTATTTTTTTTTAGTTCTCTCACAGCGAAACCGCAGATTGGCTGTCAGGGGGCTCCGCGTAGACTCAGACCAATTAGATGAAGGTATTAAACAAGCGTGACGGGTCAGGGAGAGCGGCGCGCGGTCCCGCCAAAGTCGGCAAGACAGTGCGACGCTTCTCGTCAGTGAGACAGCCACGCCGACGGTAAAACTTTAAATAGCACAGTTACGGGCCCCAGCAGGGATCTCTATCTGTCTACAGCAATCATTAATTCTCATTTGCTCATAAGCCAGGCCCAGCCACTCCACTTTCACCAGAGCTCTCAAGAGTGATAAACAGCTCATACGGGGTGGGGGGGACAAAAAAAACAAAAAACAAAATGAATGATTTATGCTATCTCGCTCAGCGGGCTGCTTCTCTCCACAATCTCTCCCTTCGGCAAACAATCTTCAATCTTCGGCCGAGATTTCAGCGCTCATCGCCCATCAGCTCGTCTGTCTGTCTGTCTGTCTGTCTGTCTGTCTGTCCGTCCGTCTCCCTGAAGGTACAGACACGCTGTTCTGATCTCATTGTTCCCGGACGCTATCCGCGATGTTCCCGTCAAACGGTCCAGTCAGGAGTGAGAACAGCAGGGCACGCTCGATGCCTCCCTACTTGTCATTTGGAGCTAAAAAGCTGCAGATACGACAGCGTGATCTGTTAGACGAAGACGAAGGTCTCGACCACGCGCGATGCGCTCGTTCAAATAGGAACGCCGGCGTAGCACAGGAAGCGGTGGCGCTGTTAAATTTGAAGACGCAGCTGTCTCGCGAGCTGCAAAAGACCCTGAAAATGATTTCGTTTTTTTCTGTTTTTTTTTTTGCCAAATGAACAGCCCTGAATCTCATCAGCAGCACACAGAACACAACCCACAAGCGCAAGAGGGTAGAGTACGACAGGGAATGTGTGGGCAGACTTCTTCAAATAGCAACGTAAAAGCAAGAAAACCTTTTTTTTTTTTCTGGGTCGACGTGACAGCAGGTTCGCGTCAGGTTACCTCGAGTTCCATTCCACCTTCTGCTTGTCGCTGAGGTTGAGGAAGCCGGGGCTGACGCGCACGGACACCCAGGGGCTGACTTTGTGGAAGAGCCACTGGAAGGTGAGGAAACTGGTCACCGAGATGGCGAGGATGAGTTGGCTGAATGGGTCCATGGCCACCCGAGTCCGCTGCGGTTGTGGGGGAAGGGCGAAGAGGGGGGAAGATAAAGATAAAGTGTAAGAGTCGGTCACCACGGAATGAGTGAGATCGGTCTCGATTTAAAAACAGGGACAATACGCAATTTTCATCATCGTCAGACATAAGGTCATGAAAAAAAAAAAGAAGCATAGCGAGAAGCGACCGCTGACGTTGGACTAACTAGCACAGCGGGCAGAAAACCCATGCAAACAGCATGAAACATGCTCCAAATGAACGCCATTGTTAACTGAAATCATGCTGGCAATGAGCCTAAATCCAGAGAGGCTGCTTTCGTGACCAGAATGGTTACAATGTCGCGTTCACATCCATCTGTGCCCTACTATCACCTTGCATGTCTTTGATCTCTTATCTTCTTTGCGTCTCCAATCTGGATCGGAATCTGAAAATTTCTACGTCTCACACACGCACCACTGACGAAGGAATTTATTGACGACGCTGAGTTTCTACACAAGTACCCTAACAGTGACAGATCAGCACAGGATAGGACGGGTACATAGTAGGAGCTAAATGCAATTTGAGAAAGTATAAAGACGGATGCCAAGGAGGAACTCTGTATAAAGTGTTTCAATGCCAAGAAGCGCTTGTACCTGAAAAACAGCATTTTTGCGTATTAGACACACAGAAGGATTCCAAGGCTATAATTTGCTTTGCAACAATGACACGCACATAAAATTAAAAAAAGAAAAAAAAAAAAAAAAAAAAAGGGGCTGAAGACACATAGTTAAAGAGAGAATGGCGGTGCAGTACAGAGAAACACACACAAACGTGTTTCTTTTCAAGCTCAGTTGGCAGTATTTGACAGCAAGGACTTCAGATGGGAACCAATTGAACAAGCTAAGCAGGAGAAGTAAACAGGTAGCTGCTGGTACGGTCTTTGTATCTTCGTAACGGACTAGTTCCTGCAAACACGGACGTCCCCCTTCGGTATCCCTCAATCACGGCGGGACTTCAAAACCCCGAATCACTTGGATCTCAAGTCTCCTTCCCCTTGGCATTTTGAGGGCAGCCAAACCTCACCAGCTGGTGTCTTTGGTATCTCGTGACCTTTGACAACCAGCACAATGTGCAGCACACCTGCCATTCACACTCCGGTCAATTTTTAACTTGGCTCTGGGAGGAACCGACGTCCCCGCCCAAACCCAGCGACGGAACGTAGGAAATCATCAACTCATCAACAGAGACATAAAACAAGGAAACCCAAGTCCCCATTCTCAATTCCTAACCCCGCCACTGCTCCGCCATCTCCACTGTTGCACTCTGACATTTTAGGCGTAGGGGTGTCCGGATTCTTGCAGAATAACCGTCCTTTTCTTCATAAACGCCAAACGAGGAGTTAAATCTAAATACAAAGAGAGGGAAAAAAAACTAATGCAAATATTTACAGAGCCATCTAAACCAATTGTAAAACATTTAGCAAGAGTCGACCCTAGCAGACATTAGCAGATGACCTTTGTTACTAATTTTTGCATTCCGACGTTTTGCGCACATTGACGTGATGAAAGGATGCTTAGGGTGCAGCAAGCAACGTACTAGCGGGATGGATCTCCCGCAAAAAAGATAAAATGTCAGGTTAAGCCTTTTCTGATGAGGCGTCTCGTTTTGTAGGGTTAGACTTCCAAAACGACACCTTGTGACTCAGTTAACAAGGATCAGAGGCCGAGAAGAAGAAGGGGTGCGAAACAGAAATTGAGTTGGGCCTCAGTTTTCCTCAGATTGAAATCGAGCTAATCCCGGCTGGTGAATGCATTGCTCCCTGGTGTAACGTTACAGAAGAAAACTGCCTCCTTAGACAAAAGGGTGGGGGGGTGGCATTGAGTATCGCCACCTCAGCAGAATCCAGTTGTTGTGCCTTCAGCGCAGCTTCTAAAACCGTATAGAGTCGAGTTTCTACGCCAAACCTCATTTGTTTAACATAGTAATGTCACCGGGTCCGTCTTGGACTTTGTTGTTTGCTTTGGGGGAAAGAAAAAAAAAAGAAAACACAAAAAAACACACGCACACACACGCCGCACACGCACACACAAATATGTAACATGACTCATGAGCACGCAGCAATGCGAAATGTGCTTGCATTCAATGCAACCACATGTTGTTCGCTTTGAGCCGTAAAATAAAAAGGACAAGCGCGAGAATTTGGGACATTGTTTTTTTCCCACCGCACATTTTTTGAACGCACCGACTCTCAGCCAGCGGCAGCCAGCTACGACTTCAGCTTCAGCTTGCTTTCACTTCGCGAATACGACGGATGAAAGGGAACCGAAAAAAAAAAAAAAATTGGGACGACCCAGTCAACGGCGTGACGAGGACAGATAAGACGACACACGAGGAGCGCTATTAATAAGCGCCAAATGCAGAGGCGCACACGCGGCGGGATTCACGCGACGCAGGCCAAACTATGACGCTGCACGGCACGCAGATGAAAACCTGGATGGTGTCGGACAGCATCTGCGGATTAGATGCTGATGGTCACGAAACAGGATCCCGGCGCTCCCAAGGGCAGGTCGAAAAAGCAGGAAGGGATACCCAGAGTTGAGCTTTCAAGTCAGACTCGAACCCGAAGCTGACGGTAGTTTCCTGCTTTTAACCTATGAGCGCCAAAGGTTGGAAGGAAAACAAAGTGCAATTGATTCTTCGAGCTTCCCTCTCGCCAATAAACTCGTGAGCTCGGCGGATGCGCCCTGCAGAGATCTCGAGCGGTATGGACGGTATGTGTGAAACGACTTGCGGTTAGGGCGTGTTGTGGATTGTCAGGTTCTTCCTGTGCGGACTGAGGAGTACCACACAAGGCAAACGAGGCAAAGACGTTCTACCAAAAATCCTAACGTACCCCCTTTTTTTTTTTTTTTTTTAAATCGCCGGTCGAATTCCAAAAACTCGCACTGCATGGATCAAGTGCTCATAATCAGAAGCCAAAGGTCGGGGGGGGGCAGCGTGCTCACGCTGTACAATCAAAGCACGGACTCGCGTGCCGGCGCTGCGTGCCGTTGACTTGTCCTGCTGTGGGGTTTGGTTTACAGTCATTAGAACTCTCAAAGTCACTTTTGTTTACTGCCAACAATGCTTCCTCGGCAGATGCACACTCGAGGGCTCGTTCTCCTGTCGATAACCAACAACCTGAACAAAAAAACGATTCGCCATACCCTCTTCATGGATTTGAATCAATTCCTCCTAGGCGTCGAGGGCGAAAACAAATTGGATTGGGGCACCGTTAACCCCCCGTCCGCCCCCGTCTATACCACAAGGAAGTTTGCTGGCTTGCGTACCAGGACTATAGGTCACCTGTCAAGATAAACTCACATTGCCCCACAACAGGGTAAAAAGCTGGGGCTTCCAAAAAGAGTTCACACGTCCCTGGAGTCCCCGGACTAGAGGAACACTTTAAAAACAGTCTCAGAGTCTCACTGCGATCTTACTGCGGGACTGCGGACGGGAAAAAAAACAACAAAAAAAAACAAAACGCACCCCTGGCGATTCTGTCGAATCAGGTACATACGAACTAGCGTTTGCCGCTCTCTCCGCCGACGACGCAGGACTGGCGGCAGCCAAGGGCGAAAGGCAGCAGAGGTCAACTTGAGGCTACAGGGAGAGGAAGGAGACAGCTGAGGTGGACGAGAGCGACAAGGGGACTCTCGGGTTTCAGCCGACCCCTTCTGATGGGCGAGCAGGGCAGAGCGCGTTCACCTGCGCAAATATTTCACGCTCGTGAAGACGCTAATTTGTCAATGAGCGGCGGCGTCAAAGCGCTAAGAGGCTCCGGCAATCGCAAAACAGGAAACTGTGATCGTTTTTTTTTTTGGAGAAGGAAACCGCAGGAGTGAACCTGCTCGCACACTTCCTGCCGTGCCTGTGTCTCGCTGTGACAGGTTGTCTCTTTTTTTATTGCATTTCTAAGCAGGTGAACTTTGGGTGACAGTGAAAGTGTGGTCACGCCCTCATGCATCGAGGCTCAGTCGTGCTCATCGGGGACACAGTTCTAGTTATTTTTGACTTTACCCGGCGCAACGTGGGTATGGCTGCTTTAGAGGAGGGGGTGCAGCACGTGGGCGGGGGGGGTGCAACTTGAGCTAGCTTTACTCGGGGTCGGGGTGGGGTGGGATTCAAGTTCAGACTTACTTACACGGCTCGAGATCTGTGGTGCTGAGAACAGC
This sequence comes from Thamnaconus septentrionalis, assembly GCA_009823395.1. Classification (NCBI taxonomy): domain Eukaryota; kingdom Metazoa; phylum Chordata; class Actinopteri; order Tetraodontiformes; family Monacanthidae; genus Thamnaconus; species Thamnaconus septentrionalis. Next base: position 10,612,147 of record CM020520.1, read on the forward strand.
GTAGGTTCCATTGTCCAACACTGGAAATGGTAGAGTGGTGCATCCCCAAATATGGGGAATGAATCTTGAAGTTCAAAGAGCAAGAAAGCCTGAAGGGGATTTAAGTCTTAAACACGACTTCACCAGTCAAGATTTAGGGAGGAGTTTTTTTTTGACTGAAGCAGCGCTCAGGTTGAACAGGGCACGGTTTGCGGAACGCATTCTGCACTGCGACCAGTGTTGGTGAGTAATCCACGACTAATTAATCCACCACTGTAATTAAACTACTTTTTTTTTTTTTTTTTTTAAATAACAGACTAATGTAACCGGATCACTGTGGAAAAACTAGTAATCATATCATGAGTACTTCATCAAGTAAGATGTCCGTTACTTTTCTGAAATATTTTGCAAGCTAAAAATGTCTTATTATCCACAACGGGTCTGAAATTTAGAAAAACAATGACATCGCAGAGTACTTAAACAATACGGGCTGTGCAAAAGGCACCAATGATGTACAGGAGTTCATTCTGTGACATGTGCAGCTCGCGTCCAGAGAGCAAACATTCATTCATGTTAAGAGGACAGAGGCAATATGTGCAATTGCAAAATTTGCACTTTAATAAAGTTCATTCCAAAGCACTGAGCAAACTGTTACTTTCTTTCTCTTTTTTTTTTTTTAACTAAAGCGATCAATCATAAGTAATCGATTACTTCTGAACCAAAGTAGTTCAAGAAGTAATTAGATTACTTTTTCAAATGAGTACTCATTAATCAGTAGTTGGATTACTTTCATGGAGTAATCCCAACAACACTGATTACGTCTTGGCATTCTAAGTGGGATGTTGCGTTACCAGCACGCGGTGCTGCTGCTGCTGCTGCTGCTGCTGGTGGAGAGGGAAGCGTGTCTTCCAGCCAGCTTCGAGCGACTTGGGTTGAGAGGTTTTGCACAGGCTTGCGTAAGACGGGGGTGGGTGGGTTTCTTACCCCCCAACCCCCCTACATTAACCCCGATACGTCACGCGCGTACGGTACGAAAATACCGTGGCAATGTGTCCGAAATCCAGAATCGCAATCGCAATCCCCCACCACCACCCCACCGAGAAATCGGATGGAAGTCGCGCAACGCAAGGCCGACTCACGCCGCATTGCTCGGGGCCGAGCATTGCTGGCGTCGCGAGTGACGGCCGGGAGGGAGGGAGGACAACAACAAAAAATAAAATAAAATAAAATAAAATAAACAACAACAACACTGTGCTGCAGCGAAAGGAGGCGTCACGTATATAGAGAAACACAACAACAACAACAGCAGCAGCGGCAACGACGTCGGCGTATTTTAGAAAAACGCAGCAGCAGCAGCAGCAGCAGCAGCAGCAGCGGCAGCAGCACTACTTACCGTGATTCTCTCATCAAGATGAATTAGCGTCTCACTTCTCTCAGCTGCGTTCCGGCGGCGATCGCGGGCAGGGAGGCGCACTCCGATCCGATCGAGACATTTCTTTTGGGGGGGTAAACAAGGCGGGCGAAGCAGGCCCGGGCGACTCTTTAGCTCGCTGCACTCGCTGACACACACGCACGCACACGCACGCTAACAAGTTGCGGTGGCGGCAGGGGCAGCGGGGACGTGCGCCTGCGGCACCAGCTTCTCGTCGTCCGCCGTCCACGATCCCGTCCGCCGGGCCGAAACGTGCTGCATGTTCGCCAGATCGCGACGCTCGACGCTCGATTTGTACGACGAGGTGATGGGGATGGGGAGGAGGTGGTGGTGGAGGAGGTGGTGGTGGTGGAGGTTCCTGTGTGTGTGTGTGAAAGCGCTCTTTCTCCCTCTCTCTCGCTCTTATAGGGCTCACATTACAGCGGAATTCTTAAAGACACACACGCACGCACATTTCCAGAGTATACCCAATCACGCTGCGCGAATCTATTTATAGCCAGGTGCGTTGAAGGGATCCGGGCTTGGAGAGAGAGTGGGGGGGGGATAATAATAATATTAAAAAAAAAAAAACCCGCACGAGGCAGCAAGCGATGCAAGCCCGATTCGAACTCAAAACCCGGTAACGATCTAATCCTACTCACTGTGGTTGTACATTTTTTCTCTCTCTCTCCCCCAGCAAAGGGCTTCTCGGATGTGAAATGTCGTTGTGAGACTACTATGGCAGGAAGTGGTGACTAAGCAGTAAGGGCTGCAGTTTAGACCGAGATGATGCATCCTCAGCCAGCCCACCCACCAGCGGGGAATTTGTCACAGGCATCAGAATTAGGTCATAGTAAAAAACGAATGAAATAAAAAAAAAAAAAAAAATGGAAAAAATGGAAAAAACAAACAAGCAAATATAGACAGAAATCCGAGAAAACCATGTCATCCTGTAAAAAATGATTTAGCGATGTTCAAAATACTCTTGTTTTAAAAGACAATACAAAACCTATTTGATATATTTGGTTTTGTTCTACTTAATTATATGCCTGGTTAAGAACTAAGAAGAAACAGTAAATGTTGCTGGACAATGCGCACAGAAGTTCAGGGCCTTCCGCCACAATTACTAAAAAAAAAAAAAATGATATTAAGCTGAACCCAACAATTTAATCAATTAATTTTCCTGGGGTATACGTCTATTAATTCAGGACCACTTTGCAGTTTGAAGTTGAAATGCAGCATTGGTGCTGTGACAGTACTCACCTCTACAACACGGCGGTGCTCAATCTCCATCTTGCCATGTGGAAAGTCAGAATAGCAACGAGCTCATTCCACGCGATAAAGCTCTGGGGCATGTTCAATAGTTTCGTTTCTAAGAACATTGCACCCAAAGATGAGAGGGACCAATACAGCATAGCCAAGACGAAGAGCACAATATAGAATTTTAATAATTCATTTGTAAATAGAAAATAGGAAACATGCATTGGTAGCATAAATACGCTGGAATCAACGTTCATTGTATATAATATCTCACGGAATCCTGCTTGGATGCGGAGCCCGGGGAGTGACTTGGGTGGCGTTGTGTTCTGGTTTTTTGTTGTTGTTTTTTGCCACAAGCTTCAGTTCCAGACGGAACACATTTTGTGTGGGCGCGACGCGACGGGACGGCTTTCACAGTAGCACCAAGCACGTGTGAACTTTGACTTCCGCCCTCCCAGTTGGTTAAAAGTCACTGACAGCGCGCGGGAGGTGACGCCCCCCCACACTCCCCGCCGTGTAAAGTCTGCAGCGCCAACTAAAACGTGACAATTCGTACAGTATTCACCAGCAAATGTTTTTTTTTTTTTCTATGCAGCATTATTACTACAATACAGTATTTAATCCCAGATTTGGTGTCAGAAATTCCCACTTTTGTTGTGTTTGAAACTAAAATCGCCAACGTGTCCTCAGACGACCTTTTTGCTTCTACGTGTCTGACCACCTGACCCACCACACCACGGATACACAATAGTTCAGTGGCATGTTTTTACCGTGATATCTATCAGGTAAAAACACTAACCCTAAATCTTACTGACCTTTCCATGGCGTGGCAGCAACTCGTGTTTTGTGTATTTAAACATGCCAAGTGCCTCTATAACGGTGGTTGTGTGTGTTTTTTTTGAAAATGGGTGCCGAAAATAGGAAAACAAAAATAATAATAATTTTAAAATAATAAATCCCCGTCACTTCCCAGGCTCATTGCTTTGTCACTGCCCATCTTGCTGGATTAAATAACCACCTGCTTCCTTGTTCAAAAGAAAATATTTGATGTCCTCGTTTCAAACAAAGTCAGAGAGAGTAGAACACATTTACAACTCGTAACACAAACGCGTCGCTTTGGTCATTCAGACAAACATGTAAAAGGAAAGCCATGAGGCAGGATCAGGCACTGACTTATGGATTGAATGTTTGGACACAGCGTGAGTTATATACAACAGAAAACAGCAATTTTTTTTTTTTTTCAATGAGTGGGGAGTGTAAGAAAAAGGATAAAATGCTTACACACCAGAACAAAAGAATCAGTCAGTTTCAACAACGTAATTTGTCTTACGTGGGTGTGTGTGTGTACCATATACTGTCCCCTAACATCCTGACCCCCAAAAAAAGACAAATTTATCCCCCAAAGACACTTTCTAAAATGGAAAGAAAACCAAAACACTTAACTTATCTCGCCAGTTTGGCATGCGTTCCATAAATACACGTAGAACTTCAAAAGAAAGATATAAGGCTTGTAGAAATACTGTCACACAAAGGTGATTAAAAAAAAAAGGCACAGATGGGAGCCGCGAGTTCTTAATGGAACATAACTGCACTATCGTCTAAAAAAAAAAAAACAACCCCAAATAATAATAATAATAATAAAAGATCATCACTACGCAGTGTGTATGTACAGCATAAGAAATCAACAATTTAAGGCGTGTGGCAATGGCACCTTGTCGTCCTTCTCCATCAACTCATTTTGTTTCTGCGCTCGGAACGAACACTTGGAGAATTGCGCCACCACTGGCAACTCTTTAGCACCATAGGCGTGTCGGTGCACGTGATCACAGGGCGCATGCGGGCACATCCACGCGCACAGCTTAGACCTGAGAGTGTCACATGAAACTAAGATTTAAAAAACAAACAAAACAAAAAAAAACACACACCCCAACTTGTTTATAAATATACACCCAGCTACCCTTTCTAATTTTAACATGCATTATTTACCATGGAAAAACAGGAACTTGCGTACGGACGCCCGAGACGGGCTTCCTGGAAGGCACAGCGGTGCTGAAATGCACTACATCACCGGGATTGGACCAGATTCTCAAAAAAACGTGTTTCAATTCCATTTTAGCGTACCTGCCGAAAGTGTCGCGCAAACACCCAGCACGATTGTGTACTTGCATTTAAGCGAGCTTCATGGAGTTGATACAAAATTGGGTTTCGCTGCGGCAACGTCTGTCCGGACGGTCCGAGGAGGATAAAGGCACGGAAGAGGGATGGAAGTGAAATCTGAAACAAAGCCAGCAAATCCCTACACCATGAACTGGGTGTATCCCTCCGCCCCCGTGACAATGACATCCATCCAAATCCTCATGGCCTCGGGAGAGGGGGCGACCATGTAGTAGACCCGGTCGTGAGTCTTCACGCTGAAGGTCAGCGAGGGATTCGGGCTCTGAGGGAAGGGGACAAGGGGTCACACGAGAGGTTACCGGGGGGGGAAATTGCACTTTTTGAGGCCGCAGCGAAAGGGCGGCGACTCTGGAACTCGCGCAGACGGACGCAGACGCGTTACCTTGTGTGCATTTTTTAAGTGATCGTAATAGACCTCTTCGATAGCTTGGAAGTAAATGACTCCTTTGAGCTTGGCTTCGTGCTTGTCTGCAGGGGACATGGCAGAAGAAATGAAGGAGCCGCTGTTATATGCTTTTCCAAGACACGTTTAGTCACATTTTAAAAGCATGCAAAGCAATTTTACATTCTATATATGTGTACAGGGCGTCCCAAAAATTTTTTTTTTGACATAAAACCAACTACTATGTCCGTCTATTGTGGATTTCTTCCGCCTTACCTGCGTAGTAGGACAGCGTGCGCCGGTTGCGGTCAAAGACGAACCAGCGTTTCTTCCACGTCTTGATTTTGCCCCCCATCTTGACCAGGTAGCCTCGGCACGTCTTCTCCGAGATGGACAGGTGGAAGCACGTGTCGGTGCTGTGGCCCGCCGACTCGATGTGCGCCCGCAGGTCGAAGTCGTCCTTCCTCACCGGCAGGTAGCGCGTGAGCGGCCGCGACTGCGGACAGAGTCAAAAAAAAAAAAAAAAGGCGGTGAGCGGGTTCAGTGAGGGAAGTGAATAACCCCCCACACACACACACACCTCTCTGTGTCACAAGACCCGCTTTGTGGCCATGGAACAAATGATGACGGATTGAGGTTTTACCCAGTGCGGGCATGGACAAACTACGGCCCGGGGGCTGGGGGGCTTGAGTGGCCCCATTAAGCTTTTTAATCCAGCCCACCAAACTTGAAGAAATGATATTTTCAGTAAGTAAATAAAAAGTGGCATCATTTTTTTTTCAGTGTTTTAAGAGTCATTTAAATAAAGAGCTAAACACCGTGGGGCGACAAAGACGTATTTTGCTGCAAGGCTTTTGTTCACTTTCAATAGACATTAAAGCACATGTTTTCCACACGTCCCATGACATAGTTTTTCCTCCTATGAGGTGGGCTACCGAAACACTCCGTCCATCTGCTCCTGCTCCGTCCCACTGTGGCCCCACCAGCCGAAAGGTTTGCCCACCCCTGGTCTAGCGAGAAATGTCTGCATGCATGTTAATTGAAGCCATGCAGCAGGAGGAAGGCGTGCAAATTGAACTGCGCACGGCGGATCAGATAACACAGGTTTTGAAGCCCGAAGTTACGTCATCTAAAAAAAAAAAAAAAAAAAAAAAAGACGTGCAAGGGGGAATCTCACCTGCACTCGCTGCTTTTCGCGCAGCTTCACCTCCCGCTCGATGAGCTTTTGCCGCCTGTTCGTCTCCTCCTGGAGTCTCTTCTCCAGCTCCTCCCTCCTTTTCCGCTCCTCGTCCAGGGCCTGCTTGCGCATGTCCATCTCTCGCTCCTGGAGGTTTGGAAATGAGGGTTCCAGACGTCAGGGTGTTCAATTTTCCTTCCAAAAAAAAATACTCGTGACAGCCGACTGACGCCGGTGTCTCTTTTCAGATCTTTTTACGTCACATCTTCAATTCCAGGGGAGCAGCATCACACGATTCACAAAAAAAAAACACCTTGGTGACATATTTAGCATATTTAGCCTCTCGTTTACAGCTTCCTGCTTGAAGTGAGGAGGCAGGGGGCGAAAACAAAGGGTATCAGTGCCCTTTGTGACATCACAGAGGGCCGACTTCTCGACCCGCTCGTCCACTACTGCATGTCAAGAGTAAGAAGCGAGGGGTGGACATCGCACTTCCAGCAGGTTCCCTGCGTTGAGAGACCCACCACTGCTGGACAATGTCGGTGAACGAACTCCAGTGAAACCGAATGAGTCATCATTTTATCTCTCAATGACCTTGTGTTCCAGGAGGCTCCTCCTCTCCGCCTGAGCTTCGCGCAGCAGGCGCTCCATCTCCTCCAGCTTGGCCACATTTGAAGTGCTGGCACTGGGGGCGAGATTGCAAAAAAAAAAACGAAAGAAAAGAGAAAGAAAAAAAGACACGTCAGATTTGTCTATGGGTGCGTTCAGACTGCCAGCCAAAGTCAGATTTTCAGCCAATCCAGATTGAAACCGGGTGGGCTCTTTTGTAGTCTGAACAGTCACAAATCACACGAAATCCGATCTTTGCAATACGGATTGAAACCACCTTCGGGAGGTCGTTTCAACTGGCATTTGCACAGATGCGTCTCAGTCTGAACAGCTCCAAACACACCGATGGGTTTTGACTGTATCGCAACGAGTCGGTTTAGTTTTTTTACGCGACGTCACACACTACACGCTACGCTGGACGACGCCTCCGCTCCGACGTCGTCGCCACAGCAACCCGTCAGATCGGTCAATCAGTCAGTCTGAACAGAGCCAGATCCCATTTGGACGCCTGCTTAAAAACAGTGTGGACAGTCGGCCCTAAAAAAAAAAAAAAAAAAAAAAAAAATCGGATTTGAGGAGGAATCTGATTTGAATCAGATTCGCCCGCAGTCTGAACGCAGCCTGTGTCTCTTCTCGGAAAACCATCGGCGTGACAAACAGCCGCGGGAATGTTGAGGCGCTTTTATTTGACCTTTTTTGGTGCACGCAGTCATACCGTGAACGCTCTGTTTACCATTCCAGGAAGAAAGGGGCTGTATTCTCTGGAGTGCACGCCTGATTGTCCGCTGTTTGTGCACGCGCGAGTGCACGTGTGCCTCATCATAGGAAATCCATTAGGAGAGCGAGCCAATCTAAGCATCTGAACAGATTTTTCTTCCCCCCCCTCCTCTGCCCATTCCTCCTCACTGTTTACTCTCGCTCTTCACTTAGTCCGACAGCGGGGCTCGAGTCCAGCTCGTTCCCAGGCTGCAGATGGCCTGCACATGATAAGGTTTTCTCTCTACTCGCATCACGCCGGAGAGACGTGTGTGTGTAAAAAAAAAAAAAAATCTGTCATGTTCAACATTTTTTCCACTCATTTTCTGCTCCCTCTCGCTAGACGCACAAACACTCTCGGGTTCTCTTTTATCCGCGGCCAGGCGGGAGGAAATTAAAACCCAGTGTTGATCCGTGATGACTTCACAACAGGGGCTGAGATGAACGGCGCACGTCAGACGCAGTCCAAACAAATTAGGAGGAAAAGGAGAGGGGAAGGGATGGAGGGAAAAAAAACAGACAGACAAAAGGAAACTCCTTCCCGCTCTTTGACTTAAAAATAAAAGCTTCTCTGAAATCACAATTTTTGCCCATTCTTTGCAATTGTACGCTCGACTGTGTGCTACATATGAGTTTAGTAGGGACTTCAATCATTATTTCTTGTTGGGATGAGTGTTTATGCATTCAGGTTCCCTTAAAAAAAAAATCCCATACAAAGAAGAATTAATCCAACAAATTTGACACAGTGGCCTATTTTCTCGCCTTCATTCAAACAGCAACGTTACTGCTGGGCTGTGACTCACTGAAGCCTGCACGCTTTGCCCTCCTCTCCCTCCACTCACCTCAACCGATGAGAGGGATTCGCATTCATAGCAACTGTGAAACACTCCGGCGCAATTCCATTTACACAAGGGCATGAATCACTCAAGGGAAAAAAAAAAAAACTACGCAAAAACCTTTTTCGTATTTCCCAAAAAAATTGAAAAAAAAAAAAAAAAAAAAAAAGAAGCATTTTAGTCCAGCAGCGATCCGGGCTCCATCGCTACTCCACACAGCCCGACGTGAGGTGATGTGGCACAATGCAGCGCAGACTGTGGGGGGAGCGCGGTGCAGACAGGACAGTCTGCAGCCGGTTTCGGGATCTGTGCAAAAATTCTCCTTGCAGGAATGAGAGACCATACCATTGGAGGGGATCAAGAGGAGGGGAGATGAAAGACAGATGCAACCAACGTTAAAATGGAAAAGGGGGCAGAAGGGGAAAAAAAAAGGCAGCACATGTGGGCTTCAGGGTCCAGATGGAGGGGGAGGAACCCCAAAGTGTACCCCTGCCATTTTTACCGGTTTGTGAAGCCGAGGGGGGCCGGTGGACACATTCTTCCGTAACCTGACCCTCAGAATGCTAATCAAGGACCCCCAAGTCCAAAGATACACACACACACACACACACAAACCAAGACACTACATACACTAACGCACACTCCCAGGGGAGGGGCCGCACTAGGCGGGAAAGCTCTGGCCTGGCTGCAGCACACACTTTTTACATTAAGTCAGTTGAGCCTCCCTTTGTGAGCGCGCCCGACGCAGTTCGAGTTCGGTTTGCGTGAGCACAAAAGGCGATTTGTGTGTTTTGGAAAATTTCTACGGACGGATCTTAAAAGGTCCCACATGTGAGCTATTGTCAGATCCTTGATTGCAGTCCTGGACTCCAGGCAGCAGCCTCACAGGATTAATTAGGGGGAAAAACATCTTCAGGCACAGGCTAATGATGCATACAGTATTCCTGTTCTAAAATACTGCAAGAATTGGGCCTTCTTGCATTACAGACCGAATAGGCATCACTAGTGCCTTAAAGCAGTGGACGGTTACATCAGTCTAATGGCTCGACCCAAGGCGCTTGTTTCAGTCACGTGATGTCACCACGAAAAATGAAAACCTATGAGCTAGCTAGCTAGCTAGCTAGCTAGCTAGCTAGCGAGCAAAATTAGTCTGAAAAAAAAAGTCTTTGGAAAGTTTCTTTGAAGTTTCTTTAAAACTGCTACGGTGGCCAATTGAAGAGCAAGCACCCTGCATAAATAACAAGCATTTAGAGTATTTTTGAAAGAAAAAAACAAAACGTATGCTACTCATGCTATGCTGTTGTTGAGATGTTAATCATATTTAGAAAATACCACAGTTTTCATGCCAGTCATATCATGTTTTTTGTTGTATTCATCTGCCACACCTCAAAGGCTGGTCCCTTAAAATACTGTGATCAGATAAAATATACTTGATTTTATACCACCAGTTGCAACCGCACAAAAAAGTTGAAAAAAGCAGTAGCTTGAAGCCACATATGCAACAATAAACACATATGCAGCATAAACGGCACTTGCAAGGAGGCGCTCGTACCTGGAGACGTTGTCCGGAGAGCAGGCGGAGATGCTGGTCTCGATGGAGTCCGTGCTGTCCACGCTCATGGTGTCGAAGGCCTGGTTGTCTCGGAACCCGAAGGACTCCAGGTAAACGTTGGTCTGGGAAGCCGCCCTGGAGCCGGACTGACCTAAAAAACCCCAGGGGGAGACACACGGAAAGCAGCCTCAGTCTTGCTCTCGTTTGTCTCCTGCGCGGTCGCACGCGCTCCACCTGTACCTGTCGGCGTCGCTTCGTCCGGCGCCGCCTGTCCAGGCGGCTTCCACTTCGGATCGCACAGCCCCGCCAGGGTGGAGCGCGTTCGATTCGATTCGATTACGGCGACGATGAAGCGATAAAGCGGGAATCGATACGAGCGGGCTAACAAAGTGGGTAAAAGCGGCCCGCGAGACGCCCTTAGGAGCAAGGGGGAGAAATGCTGACCAGCTCCCTGTGCAGGTCTTTATAAGGAAAACTGATTCAGCCCCCCCTTCCCCTCCACCGCCGAGCACAGGAAGAAACACGGAGAAGCTGCTGATACCATCGGCCCGTGAAAGAGGACCCGCCCATCTGATGAGACAGATCAAGGCACCGCGGGGACCGAGGGACCAGACGCACGTGCTCAGGCGAATCCGTTGAAATAACATGGCCAACATTCTCACAGCCACTGGCTGACAAATGGCCTAAATAGAAAAAAGTGCCTTAGAACTTAGGATGTTAACAATTAATCGATAGTTGATTAATTGTCGATTAAGAATTTAATCGACTAAATTAAATTAGTCATATAAAAAAAACTTACACTGAGTTTTTTTTTAGTTAAATGTCGTGGTGTAAATCTGTATACCTAGAACAAGTTACTTTCAACTCGTTTAAAAAAAAAAAATGCATGAAGTGAAATGTGACCCATTAGAAGTCAACTTAAAGTCGGAGGTTAGGGTTTTTTTACTGTTCTCGAATGTAGAAATTGGTCACATTGGACCCTCAAGGGTTAAATAATGTGTTCCTTACACATTTTTCATTGTGAAATTTAGGTTCTCAGGAAAAAAATTCATCATTAGTCGATCGACAAAGTCAATCAAATAACGATTAATGAATTAATCGATGATTTGCATCCCTACCCATGCACATCTAAACAAGAAGACAGGGAAATTGCACAACGTGGACGGGGGATGGGTCGCACATTAAATGTTATCGAAGGAGGCTGCAAAGTGCAAATTAATCAAAAGGACGCCGGCACTCAAATTAGATGATATCATGCCTCTTTTTGGGTCGGAGCGCTTGATTTTTAATTTTTTTTTTTTACCTCTGTTCAGACGCCGGCCATCGCTTTCCTTGCTGGATAAGGAGAGAATTCTGGGAAGGATGCTGCCGCAGCTGGTGCTCTGCACGAGGGGCGGATGGCTCTGCGGGGAAAAAAAGAGACGGGCAAGGAAAGCAGGTCTTGTCAATCACAAGCGTTCGTGACAAATAAAGTTCACACACACACTGCGGCAACAGAGCCGGTAGGCCCCCGCCCCCTCACCTTGTTCGGGAAAGTGCGGCCGAGCGTCGCGCAGGAGAACTGAGGCGTCACGGCGGCCGTGTTCCTCTTCCGCGGCAGCGTGTCGCTGAGAGCGAAGGCGCCCTCCTTCTCCGAGCGCTTCCTCCCCTCCAGCGAGCGAAGATGCTGCTCGGACAAAAGAGACGTTGACATGCCAACGTGATCCCACAGACTGTTGAATTGGCAGTCCTTTACCTGGTCGTGCACTCTCACGGGTACAGATGAGCAAATGAATCTTTAGGGTCAAACATCAACAAACATCCACATGGATCAACGTCACCAAACAGAAACACAAAATGAGGAAGAGTCGCAGGCAAGGTCCTTGGGTCTTTACACACATCATCATCCATGCATTTGACTGGCGACCAACATGTTTCATTCATTCATTTTCGTTCTGGTTGAAATTTAAATGTAACTCATTATACAGCTAAAAAAAAACAACAGAAAAAGTGAGAACATTTTTTGCTATTGCAGCCAACAACAGGACACATACGTAGTGGGAAAAACACATACGAATGGTTTAGCCCCAACACCACTCAAGGAAAAAAAAAAACATCTACAGTAAACACCAGAGCACTGAGTACAGGAGACTGTCATGCACAACGGCGCAAAACTAAACTTGGCCAAATGGTGGCGTCCATCAGAGGAAACACAGTCACTGCCAGCTGGTGTCAGAAGCTGTCACAACTACACCACCTTTAAAAAAAAAACAACCCTTAAGCAGTGGTTCATAACAAATCAGGCCTGCTCTCATGAGTAATCTTCTTAACCTTTCTATGTGAATTGGAACCAATTCTATTTGTCGTAGTTTATTGTTTCTATGTTTTTAAAGATCTGCCTTAGAATAAAGGGTTAAAATTAGCATTTATGCTAACTCCGGCATCTTTGCATGGATGCTTTTGCGGACATGTCAATTAATGTGCATTGTCCTGATCAAAAAAAAAATAAAAAAAAATAGAAAAATATATATTTGAAATCTTTGGAAAAAAAATACTTTTGTGTGAGTTTCAAAAGGTGTGGCTGCATCATACATAAACATACAACAAAAGATTGTAAACATGGAGGCGTTCTCTTGCTGAAACATCCACTCGTGCAGAAATCACGTCGGTCATGTGCAAAACACACACCCAAACACACACACACACACACACGCACACACACATTACCTGCCTGTGTCTGCGGTGGTGTTTTTTGACAGGAAGTGGGGGCGGGGGGGTGTCGGGGAGGGGCGAGGGGTCCCGGTAGGACACCATGTTCTCTGGCCAGTGCACAGAGGGCGCTTTGGGGAGGGGGCGGGCGGTCAGATTGCAGGAGGAAGAGGAGGAGCGAGAGGAGGGACAGTCGGCGGACGCTGACGAGTGACAGAGCTTCGGGGAGGGAGGAGAGACAGCTCGTCAGGGGAAACGAAAGAGGAGGAGGAGGAGGAGGAGGAGGAGAAGAGGAAGAAGCAAAAAGTAGAGGAGACACACACACACAGACACACGCAGCAGAGACACGGTGCTGCTCAGCTGACGCCACTAAACACACCTCATCCTCGGGTGATTTGCGGGTGTCGCCTTCAGGGGAGGGGTTTGCGTCGGACTCTTGCGAGGCATTGGCCGAGGCGGGCTTTGGGGCGGGCTTAGGGTCCCCCCCCAGCTGTGAGTAAAGCTCATTGATTTCACTGACTGTGACATAGCCCTACAAAATACCACGTGGAGAGAAGAGAAGGGGGGGGGGGTAGAGGGGGTGAGGCAGAGCACAGAGCCAAGTCGGTACATTCTGAGTGGGGGAGGGAGGAGCCGTTAGAAGGATGCAGGGGTTTTGATTCTCCACACGTTCAAGGGCAAAAGCGGAAAAAGGAAAATAAAGATTCACAACCAGGCACCGCACAAGCAATTGTTCAAATCAGGTTGAAAGACTAAAGACATGCAGTTAATACCACTAGTACTTAGAAGCATATGGCTGCATCAAGAAAAAGTCAACTTTGACCGTTCTTTTCATATCCCTCTCAGCACTGGGACGGCATGCAGATGGACCCATATCCCGTATTTTTTCAAAATAAAAGCAACAATATCTTGCATCATACGTCAATATATCCAGTCAACGAACTCTTGATATAAGAGAAAAGTCCACCCTTCACCTTGTTTGCTTGCTCTGCTATGTGCCAGAACACACATTTCTGGAAAGCAGCACTCTGTGATGTCACAAAGACCCTTTTACCGGCTGGATTTTCATTATGACTAGAGCGTGTTTAAATCACGTGACCATCAAATGCAAACAAACTCCTTACGGCTACACTCCTTCAATCTAAAAGCCTTTCCAGCCCATCAGAAGCTTCAAGGCCACTTTGTTGTTTTTTTTTCACGACAAAACGGAGGCTCTTAGCAGGTTATTTTGAGGCTGCAAACAGAGGGCTAAATGGCCCGTTTTCGCTGGATACGTGAAGTTATTTACGAGCAGAGCGGGAACGAAGGACACGACATGCAAGGGTGAGCAGGACAGACCAGACGGAGGAGAGAGAACGAGCAGCGGGAGAAAAAGGTACCTCGGCCTTCTTGAGAACGACAGAGGAAAAGGGGGACGAGAGAGCGCACAAGCCGGCCGAGCGAGGAGGAGCTGCGTCGCGCCGGCGACCCCTGGAGGACCGACAGACGTCGGCCAATGAGGACGCTCCCTGGCGAAGCGGAAGAGGGGGAAACACCGCCCGTTTTTTGTTTTGTTTTTTTAAAAAAAGGACCACAGCCGTCACCACCTCCAGAGTCCTGAGGAGCTTTAAAAGGGAAGAAGGGCCGCCCCACCGCTTGAACCTACCTCCCTCAGGGTGAAGCTCCGCCCCCCGGTCAAGTCGGCGTACTTCCTCTCCAGCGCGCTGAGGTTTTCCTTCTCCTGCGAGACAGGACAGGACACGTCTGCATCTCCACTCACATCCAAAAGAAAAATGCGTCCGCCGACTAAAAGAGCGGCGCAATCGTACCCTGTGCAGCATGGCGCCCAGGTTGCCCCTCTCCTTCAGGAAGCTCTCCTTCTCCCGCTGTGCCTGCTGGGTAATCTGCGCCGCCTGCTTCTTCAGGGTGAGCAGCCGCTCCTGAAGGAAACACGAGCGCAATTCATTATTTTATCGCGGACTTGAAAAGTAGTGATGGGTAATAAGATATTTTTCAAATTCGATACGATAATCAATATTTTTGGGCTCGATATTGCGATATCTAAAAAAAACTACTCCGATATCGAAAAACTACCTCGAACCGTGGTTCTCAACTGGGGGAGACCCAGATTTATTGCACAAAAAATAAAAAACCGCTAGCCCACTTTCTATTATACCCAGTAAATGAATTATTGAAATTATTGAATTGAATTGTGTTTGATGCAAAATCAATCCCCAACATTTTCTCAATAAATATATGCATTTTTAAATCCCTATAAGAAGAATGACCCATGAAGCCGCGGCCCAACAGAAACAGCTCCCACCACTTGAGAAACGCTCGACCTCCACCCTAACCTTGCGAGTGACGGTGCTCCGCTGGTAGTCCGCGATGTCCCGCAGCAGCTGCTGAGTGTGGGTCTCCTTCTCCTCGTCCTGCCTGCTCTCGCACTCCAGCTGCTGGAACTCCAGGTCCTCGAAGCGCTTGGTCTCCGTCTCCAGCGCCTCGCAGTCCTGACGCGCAACAAACACACAAAACGATAAAGAAAACATTACGATGGCCGGACAAATTGCTCTCAGTGTCTGTTTGGTTTTTTTTCGGTTCTTTTGGAATTTTTTTTTTTTTTAAATCAATTAGTGGCTCTTTTTTTTGTTCTTCTTGAACTCTGAAATTGAGTAAATCACAATTCAAATGTTCCAAGAAAAACCAGGAAGTCATGCAGAGCTGCAGACTACATGGCAAAATAAGAACATGCAACATGATGCAGCCAGCAAGCAATCTCCCCATCAAAAAAAACAAATAATAAATTGAAAGAAATCTACTTGAGAGCAACCAAGCCTCG
The DNA here is from genome assembly GCA_009823395.1 of Thamnaconus septentrionalis. Lineage (NCBI taxonomy): Eukaryota > Metazoa > Chordata > Actinopteri > Tetraodontiformes > Monacanthidae > Thamnaconus > Thamnaconus septentrionalis. The sequence continues at coordinate 10,627,790 of CM020520.1, forward strand.
CAGGCAGAACCCATGCACACTGGGCCGAGTGAAGTTTCTTGCCAATCCCCCTGTGACAGCCCCGAGACCACCCAGTCCATGCCCCCCTGCACCTTTGAAGCATCTCTCAACAATAAAAAAAGAGCAACAAACCCAGCGGCTACGCGGCTGTGCGTTTTTTACGAGTCCAACGCGAAAGGGGAGAAGGCTCGCTGCTTTTTTTTTTTTTTCACTCTGATCCGTTTCCACGACCGAAAGCCAAGCAGATCTCACACCCAGTCTCATTTGCTCAGGATTTTAAAAGAGATTGCGGGGTCCAGAAGAGTCGGAGAAGGCAACCCAAGCGAGTGTTGTATGAAAAAAATAAAAAAAATGTTGTGATGGGGCGAAGTGAAGGTTAGTTAAAGGAGGAAGATGTGTGGAGGCGTGCTGTTCGCATGCAAGTCCAGGTTGATCACAACTTTCCACTGTCGAACAACAACAAAACGAGCCCTACGCCTATTACCTGCCTCATGTCTTGGAAACTTTGCATTTTGAATGCATAGATTTGCTGCTGCCTGTGTTAAAATGAGCATTTGTATGCGACATATGCAAAGTGCATTGAGAGTGTGTGTGCGTTTGTGTACTGACCCTGGCCAGCTGCTCTTGCAGGGGCTCCTTGGTGGCCTCAGGGCAGCTGTCCAGCTGGGAGCGCTGCTCACACACACTCTGAGCCAACCTCTCTACTCTGTCCCTCTCTGCCTGCAGCAACTCACTCGCCTGGCACACACACACACACACACACACACACGCACGCACGCACGCACACACACACAGTACACAGATGCAAACGCACACACGCCCAGTCGCGCGTTTATGTACAGGTCGCGTACATAAAACCAAATCGCACACAGACACAAACACACACACATGGGACAGAGAAGATGATGGCTGGTTAGTGGGACTGGGAAGGGTGGGGGTGCGGGGGAAGGTACAAAATCTGTCCGGCTATGAGATCTGTCCGGGGGGTCCGGCGACTGCCGACGACCTCGCGTACGGCAACTCCATCAGGACAAACTACATTACGGTCGAACGAACGAATGATAGACAGATAGATAGACGGACATGATTTTATATGTGTGTATATATGTATATTAGATAGATATAATATCTATCTGTTCCATGTATATATAATCATATTATCATTTTCTATCCATCTGTCTGTCTGTATATAGAAAGACACAACGATAGATAGATAGATGATGCTAGATATAATATTATCTAGCATCAATCTATTCTATCTATCTATCTATCTATATATATATATATATATATATATATATATATGTCTGTCTGTCTGTTAGACAGGTAGATAGACAGTGACAGACAGACAGATACGTAGATGTGATGCTTATATATGAAGACATATAGATAAATAGAATAGATAGACATAATATTCTGTCTATCTATTAATATAGAAACACATTATATTATATCTATCCATCAATCTATAGATAGATAGATAGATAGATGTGATGCTTATATATATGATTATATATCGATAGATAGAATAATATTATATTTATCTGTCTGTCTGTCTATTATCTATTTATTCGACCGCAATGTAGTTTGTCCTAATAGAGTTGCCGTAAGGACCCCGGACGGATCTCGTAGCCCGGACAGATCCTGTACCTACACCAGGAAAATATTAGCCTGGACGGGCGGTGGAGGAGGTGGGAGGAGCAAGCTGCCCAGGAGGACGGAGCGCTGGAGTTGGAAAGAAGCAGAGATGAACGCAAGGAAAGGGGAACATGAATGGAGCGGTGACGGGCGCTCTCGTCGGCTTTTTTTTTAGTCCCCTCTCTGGCTGAACGGGTCGGGAGAGTGGATACGAAGACGCGGCTCGGCCTCCTCAACGCACACACAATGTATCAAGGCAGCCAGAAAAAAAAAACAAAGTAATTTGAAACCCCGGGGCAGCACTTACCTACAGAATGCCATCATTCTGCCTCTCTTTCCCTCTGAGTCTGGTATCATGACCTACTGTGTTTAATACAGTCTGATAGCTGCAGGGTATTATGTCTTTCTACTGAACCGTTATGGTAAAAGCCCTTCTATTGTTCATGACTGAGGAATAAAAAAAAAAACCTCTCACATGTTATGACCTTAAGAAGCTGCACCTGTGCCATTAAACTGACTTAGGATCTCTAAAGTCTCCCAGTAAAAAAAATAAAATAAACAAAGACAGCAGAAAAGAGTATTAAAGTTTAAAAAAAAAACTGTCAAAGCTGCACTTTTATTAGATATTTTTATCACCTAACTTGCCTTTTTACTGCAATGTTTACTTTATTGTGTGATTTGTTGTTGATGTTGAACTTGAACTTTTATGTTGGGAGCATTTTCTTTATTGGAGATTGTAAAGTCAACACTATAAAGCAGCATTTCTTCACTTTAATTTGTGTGCCATTCATTTTGTACGCCTCAACAAAAGACCTGCAGTTACGAACCGTTAACATGTCAGAGTTTAAGAACTGAAGCTGAAGTAGGGATGTTTACGATTAATCGGTTATCGATTAATTGTCGATTAAGAATTTAATCGATTAAATCAAATTAGTCACAATTAATTGAACATTTTTTGTTAAATGGCATGGTGTATATCTGTGTACCTAGTACAAGTTACTTTTAAACAAGTTTTTTGTTTTTTTTAAAGTTGAAATGTGACCCATTAGAAGTCAATTTAAAGTCAGAGGATAAATGTTCAGGGTGTTTTTACTGTTCTCTAATGTAAAAATGGGTCACATTGGACCCCCCCACAATATTTTAGGGTTAAATAATGTGTTCCTTACACATTTTTCATTGTGAAATTTTGGTTCTCAGGAAAAATCCCCGCTTATCAATCAATCGTTAATCGATCGACAAGGTCAATCAACTAACGATTAATGAATTAATCGATCATTTGCATCCCTAAGCTGAAGCACCAAATTAACGCTCATCTTTTTTCCTGCGTGTTGTTACCTTTGGCACACGACTCAACGGGGAATCCCTGAATTGAGGAGCAGACTGAACCACAACTCTTCTTGCGTACCTTTAGGCCACGACATCATGATCCACAAACAACACGCGCAAAACACACACCCGTCCCTCACCCGACACTCAACACTAGTCTGCCGCTGTTGTTGTGATGCGTGTGTAAATTTAGAGTAATACGCTGCGACTGGTAGTTGGACAAATTCGATTAGGGCGGCCGGGGTTCCTGCCGGAGTGTGTATGAGACAGGGTCCCTTGGCAACCGTCCCACCCCCACCAGCGTTAACACATATATATTCGGACCTGGGGGGGCCGTGAGAGGGATTAACACCTTCCAGTCGGTCACATGACCTCCTGCATTTATGAGCGTATTTTCGATACCACATGCACACACAAAAAAAAACACCCACCGTGTGAGAGGAAATGCATGTCGCTGGTAAAACCCACAATAAGCGTGCACGTTAAAAATAAAATCCCAAGAGAGGTTTTAAGGTTAAATTGTGGTCGATTTCGAGGCTTAATTTAACGGTCCCCTATTCAATGCAAAATTCACTTCATCAATACTACGGTTAGTTACTTTATTGGCTGAAGTTACTTAAAACTATGCACTGGAAACCAACCCTTTGTGATGTCACAGAGGGCCTCGGTATATAATTTTCTCTGCGGTTAGTGACACAACCAGACAGCCACCTCTGAGGATGTCAACTTCCGGGCACGTTGGAACATCACACACTACTTAGTGTTCTTGTGACATAAACAGAGGGCTAAATGTGCAGTTTTCAGAAGATCCAAAGTGTTTTTCTGACAAAGAACAGAATAAGGCCTCTCCATCGAGTTGTGAAAAATCGTTTTTCTTTTTTTCATTTTATCTCATCCACTTTCGGATACCTTTTCTCTCTCCTGCTGGGACTTGGTCTCCATGTCAGACATCTTGGCGTGAAGCGCTTCCAGCGCGTCCTTCTCCTGCTGGAGGCCGGCCACCTCCGACTCCATTTCAGCCTCCACCAGAGCCTGCTCCACCTCCACCTGGCAGGGAACCAACCGGCGGGGAAATAAAAAATAACCCTGACAAACAAAGCCGTCGCGGTGGCTCTGTTTTTTCCATTTTCCGTTCTTACCTCGCGGGCGGACTCCTCCACTTGGTTGTCCAGCTCTTTGATCTTTTGCTCCAGCTCCTCCACGTTGTTCAGCACCTGGATCCTCTCCTCCTCCACGCGCCTCACCTCCTCGTCGGAGGGCTTTGGGTCCTGCGCGCGGACAGAAGGGCAGACATTTCAAACATTCTGACAGGCAAAACGCTCAGATCAAACACTAAACGATACCGCACATGTGTATTTCTGTTCTCTCGGACACCCACCGCCGCTCTTTACAATCCCCGGCTGTCAATCCTAAAATGTAACACTTGACCCTGGCTCTAATCTAATAAACAGGCTGCAAATATCTAGCAGCTGATGTGCGAGGAGGATGCGCATGCTGACACTTTGCTCGCTTGTCGTCCGGGAAAGGAAAAACAAAGAAGAAAGATGTTACGTGCCTCGGTGTTCCTCAGGAGGCGCGGAGAGGGCGAAGGCGCAAAGCTGCGCAGACTGGCCAGAGATGTTTCCGACGGCCGCCTGGCGGACAACCTGCCGTCGCTGTAGTAGCCGTTCTCCAGCCCGTTGGCCATGGTCCCGCCGACCGTGGAAGAGTCCAGAAACACGGGCAGCGCGCTGTCGTCGTCGTCATCGTCGTCCTCGTCGTTCACCTGCAGCTTCTCCAGCTCCTGGTTGATCTTCTGGAGGTCGGCCACGGTGGTGCCGCCCCCGTCCCTGTCCGCCTGGCCCAGTTCTGAACACAGGGACAGGATGGTCTCCAGCCGCTGGCGCTCCTGTGAGAAGGAAATACACACTTAAAAAACAAAAACAAAACAAAACAACAACAATGCTGTCACAGACTGGAGGTCATTTTCTGAAGGTCCATCAAATAATGAACAAAAAGGGAAATCAATAAGAAAGGAAAAAGACAAATTCTTTAAGCTTATTTTAAAATGTTCTTCAGCATTGACCTATAAATATAAATAAGTTTGTAAAATAACTCCATTAAAAAGAACCATTTGCAGCTTGAGTATTCCAGAAAGGTCTCCAAGACTCAGGTACCAGTGGCAGCATCCCAGAAGTGAAAACCTCCAGTTAAAAAAACTCCTCTTATCTCATCCTAAATACTCCAGGTACCATCTTCACTTGCAATCTCGGACAGATTCTCTAATCAATTTGCCGATGGTAGAAAATGGATTTCCTTTCCTGCGAGAACAACTGACCAGCCGACCGGACCCGACCAGCAGTAGGGAAGCACTGCGGGGGCGACTGAGAGCAAAAAATACTCCTGCTTTCGCTGGTGTGTCGAGGGCAGAAGTGTGTGAGCCGCAGCGGCCCGGCCTTGTGTAAGTGATATTAGGACGCAGAGAGGAGGCTGGACGCAAGAATGTGCGCGTACGTGAGAGAGAGTCGGAGAGCGCTAATGAGAGGGTTGGACAGCTGAGAACTGCAATCAGGACTGTTGGGTCGAACCGAGTCCAAACTGCCATGTGTCTGCTCCAAGGACTGGAGCAGACACATGGCAGTTTGGAGCAGGCTGATGGCCTAAATCCTAAAGAAATCATATGCAGTTGTTGAGACAGAAGCCTAAACTCTAAACTCATTGTGGCACTTATTGGTGCAGAACCAATCCCCTGCCGCTAGAGGGCAGACTAAGTCAAGACAAAGCTTTTCCTCGGTCGTCCCATCGCCAGTGAGGAAAAACAACAGTTCAACCACTTAAAAAAGAATAATCACAGTTTTAATTAAAATACAAACCACTGTTCTTCGAGACGGAAGCTAACAAGAATTGACTGTAAAAAAAAAACAGCTGGTATCTGTGCTGGCTTCAAATAAAAGTTCCCTGTTGACACTGCGCAGACTTTAACCGTCTCCTATCGAAGCCGGCGAGGCTGCACCGCAATATTTCATCCTGCAAAAGTAAATACAACCCAAAATAACTGGCTGGAAGCTGTTAAGAGGCTTTTGGGAGCAGCTGAGAGTAAACTATTGCCCTCAGAACACCGGCTCAAGATGCAGAACATGACGGCGCGGAGGAAAAAAAAAAACAAATAAGAGAGGGAATGTGAAACTGAGAGCAAATCTGTCATTACGCGTTGAGCATCTGTGTGTTTATCCACCTGTTGCAGCAGAACTCCAGCCCTTTAATATGGCCGCTTTCTCCCAGAACCACATCTAAAGCGCCGCGTTCCGCGACTCTCCGTCCAGAACCCACACTGGGCGGACCTCCAGGACACCGAACACGACCACGTACCAAAAATACACAAACATACAATCCAAACACGGAGTTAAGAATACTGCAGTCGGCGCTGGGCTGACCGCCAGAGGCATGTGCGCCCCGGTGGAGGACCTCGCTCTCCCTCCGCGAGAGTCCAAAATTCATTACGTATTCATTACTGCTGAGGTTTTTTGTTTTTTGGGTTTTTTTTCCCCGCTGCGAAGTCAAAAAACAAAATGAATGTTTTACCTGACCGTGAACTGCGAACACCTAACTGTGTTAAAAAAAACAACAACACTTAATTGTGTGAAAAACACAAAACACATGACGACAACCTGTTAGCATGATGCAGTGGATGTTGGAGCTAATTGACGCCTTTGCTGAAAACCGAAAAAAAGCCACGCAAGTAAACACAGTTTAAAGGGAAAGTTCACCCAAAATTGGCCACCCTCAGAAAGTAGGAGAACGTGTGTGTGAAAACTGAGTTGTTTTGAGTCTAAAATATCCACCATACATACTAGCTGCACACACGCTAGCTCTCATGAGTTTAGCTCTTGTAATCATGCTTATGTTTGCTGTCAATGTGCCTTCAGTGGACATTTTCACTTAAAAGATTGTGTTAATGTCACTGGAAATCACCAAAGCCTCCGCTGGCATGAGGTGATTTAAAAAAAAAAAAAGATACTACTTGAGATGCTGTAGGTATCCCCCTGCGCCATGGGGTGGCTACGGCCCTCACTGGCCACCACATAGCTCCAACTTACCAGTCTCTCCACCTCCTGCTCGCGGAGCCTCTCCTCCTTCTGCCGATGGTGGTAGTCGGTCAGCTCCTCCTTCCCGCTCAGCGAGCTGATGCTCCCCCTCCTCTCCCTGAAGCCCCCCGGGGGGGTCACGCCCGCCTTTCCGAACGACTGCCTCCTCTCCCCCAGGCCCAGCCCGTGTTCCAGACCGGCCTTGCCGAACGAAGACCTCCTTTCACCCTGTCCGAGGCGAGGCAGGGTGCCGTTGACCTCTTGACCCGGCCCTCTTCTCTCCCCCAAATAGTGCTCCGTTCCTGGGGAGAACCCCCGGCCGGCCAGCTGCTCCGACTCTGGAGGGCTGGAGCTCACGGAGCTGACTGACGAGGTGGAGGTCAGGCTGAGTTTCTTAGCCACGCGGGGGGACGAGGAGCCTCCCTGCCTGGACGGGATGGTCACATCGGGCGGGGCGTTGGTGGGGGGGACGGAAGCGGAAGCGGTGGTCTTTGGGGAGGAGAGGAAGATGGACAGAACAGCTTCGCCCTGAGTTGAACTGGGGCTCTGATTCTTGTGGTTGAGGTCGTGGGCGGGGCTCTGGTGGTGGTTGTTGTAAAGGTCTTTGCTGTACTTGTAGCCGCCGGCGATGTCGGACCTCCGCGGGGGCAGCGTGGTCAGGGCCAGGCCTCCGCCGCCGTTGTCTCTGGGGGATGGCGAGGGGCAGAGGCGGGGCAGTGAGCGACTGTGTCCCCCCGTCGTGATCGAGCTCAGCGAGCCGGCCGAGTACTTGCGGGTCCGACCGCTGGACGGCGCCGGCGGCTCCTGGTTGGCGTAGCTGCGCCGGCCGAGGCGGGGGCTGGACGGCATGCTGACGGCACCCCCCGCCGACGGAGTGTGGGAGGAGGCGGGAGGCGGGGCGGAGAGCAGCGACCCCCCGCCGCCGTCGACGGAGAGGGAGGAGCCTCCGCCATTCCAGGTGGAAAGCAAAGAGGAGGAGCCGGAGTTGTGCAGCCCCATGGCGGTGCGGGAAGCATAGGAGGAGGAAGAGGGGTCCGACCGCCGTCCTGGGGAGAGCGGGGGAGCGGATTTCAGAGACATCGGGGGTCGATCGGTGCCGTAGAAACGCCTCGCCTGCTCCTGATAGGCCGAGGAAGACGTGGCGGGGCTGGTGATGGGTGTGGTCGGTGGTGACTGGAAGAAAAATGAAAAGGCATTAAAACCACGGCAATCGGAAATGGAAACGGCACCTGCTGTGGAAGTATGAATCATTCACAAGGTTTTATTGTTTCATCATCATCGTATCATACCATGAGATTCTGATATAGTAAAGGTTCGTACACACTGTAACTATTTATGACTTTATCAAAGTAATGTAACTTATGAAATTTGATTACATTTTGATTACTTTTGTAACTTTTGAATAAATGTTCTCAGCTGTTTAGACCTGACAGTGTTGAGCTTTAATACCTCTTTTTTTTTCTTGTGATACAAAATCAGGGCAGCATAACCTACCGCATTTTTAAATATGCAAAAATGAATCACATTTTTGACACCCTGCGCGGCAAAGAGGGGCGGGGTCACAACCGCAACATCTGATGGAGGTGGAAGGTGTTGGGGGTTCTGACCTGCGTCACGCTGAAGTACGAGGGGTTGGCGCTCCCGTTGGCCCTCAGGCTGTTCTCCAGGGCGATCTTCTTGCGCTGCAGGGTGTCCATCAAGTCCCGGAGCTCGGAGGCCGACCTCATGCCCCTGGCGCTGGCGGCCCCGCCCACCACCGAGTGGCTGTAGTCGCTGCTGAACTTCAGGTAGTCTGAGGAGGGGAGAGGAGGAGGACACGATGGAGAACTGACACGCGAGAAAGGTGAAAGCAAGAGGGCGAGGGGAGTTTAAAGGGATAGTTCACACAAGACTGAAATCGCATTGGCTGCACTTCCTTCCTACCGGGAAACTCCACAACAGTAACATGGACGTTTTTGGCAGAGCCTGAATCTGCATAGATGCCAGTTGTAATTGGAGAGGAAACTTGAATTCTGTTTCTCGAAACAGTCCCTTGATGATCAAATGCTTGCTGACGGCTGGAAGAGAAAGCGTGACTGGGGAGATTGGGGAGGCAGGGGTGGGTGGGCACGTCATGCAGGCACCTGAAGTTCCAGCTATTCATAGATGAAGCCCTTGGCAGGACGAACCCAGCCCAAACAACCCACAACTGGCGGCCAATCACTCGGAATAGGCCTCAACCCTCCACCCCCTGACTCCCTCATACGCACGCACGCACACACACACACACAGGACGCAAATACACCGTCCTCGCTCAAACCCGTCCATTAGCTCCAAGACAAACAATTTAACTCCGACTGGAGCTCAGCCTTTCTGGGTAGGATTTGGGGAAATGAAAAAGACCACATAATACCGCCGAGTACCCTCAGGAGGCCCCCCCGACTCCGACCCACCCACCCACCCTTTCCGAAAACCCTTGATTTAAACCTCCGCCTGCAGTCTGCAAACCTCAACTTAGTCAGGTTTGGAAACTTCCTTCCATTTACAGCCTACCGAGGCGAATAAAGGCAACAAAAAAGAAAAAAAGTTTACTATTGGCAAAATACAACTGAGGTCTGCGGGTGCGTTTGCAAGTATTAGCTCTGGCGGCGGTACTTTTTGATTAAGACGCTGAAAATACACGCCAAATAAATATTGTCTTAGGATAAAAGACAAAAGCGGCAGAGTGGCAGAGCGGCAATCTTGGCTCGTCTTTTATTTTAATTTGTCAGTGGAGGTTTATGTGGAAAAGATGCCTTTACAGGCTGAGACCACCCAGTGTTGAGCTGTGGCAAACACAACCGCCTTGCCCACACACACACACACACACACACACGCAAAAATCTTTCCAAACCTGACAAGCGTGGCTCTGCCTCAGACGTGCAACGCTCCAGATGTTCAAAGGGCTAAAAGCGTGATCGTGTTTTGAAGGGACGCCGGCGTGACTCCCACAAGCTACCGAGTGTGAGCATGAGAAAAAACGTCAAACCTTACATGGCACGAGAAAAATGGGGCAGAAAATTAGAGACATCACAAGATCCAGAAACACACACACACAGAGACAGACACACACACACACACACACGGGGTGTTTGTGTCCATACATGGGCAGATTTAACCCAGAGGCCTCCTGACTTGCCGGCTCTGACTCCTCTCTTCTGTGTCCGGCTCGTTTCTGCTCTCTGCGCGAGTCTTTTCCGCACGTGCGGCGTCAAGTTCAAGCGCCGGCGCTCTGAACGTTAAAAACGCCGAGAGGGCGGAGTCTGATACGCCTGAGAAAAGACGCGGGGGACAGGATCACGGTGTACATATACATGCGTGTCAGGGATTTCAAAGCACCAGACGCTGCTTTGAAATATTTACTGATTTCATATTTAACCCTGAGCATGTGCGTGACGGTGAGAAAGCTGGCGTTGAGGGAGAGACGTCTGAATCGCGCCCAGGGAAAATTTCACGCACCTGCTTGGGTCACATCTGCACCTGTAACTTTATCCCCAAGGGCGGCATCGTAAATACTTCTACCGTGAAATCCCGAGGAGAAATTTCACACCAACGGCCTCCGCTGACGTAAACCCTGATTCGCCGCTCTCGAGCGACCCGATTTCTTCCGATCTGATCAAAATGACTTGCACGTGCATGGATGCCATTGCTCGGCAGCCGGGTCGCTAACGTCCTCGACGCGAAGAACCTGCACGTCCTCCTTGTCGATTCCCATTGGGTGTCATTTTCAATCGGTTCCATTAAACTCCTCAACAATTCAGCTTCTCTTATTGGACGGAGATGCAAGGGAGGCAGGAGGCGGAGGAAGCGACAGACCCGAGCTGCTAAAAAACCACAGAAGAAGAGCAGGAAGCCAATAGGAGGCCGAACTAACACTACCAAACTTAATTGTGTAATCCTCTTTTTCTATTTACATCACATGAGTTTTATTCCGTGCTCAAAGTCTTCTTTTGTTTCTGTCTTTAGTGCATGTTATTTCCTTGGCAGTCTTACAGCGCCACTTACAGGCCTGGCATATATACTACAACGCTTTCGGGGATTTCGTGTGGACAAACTCATTACATGATCAATCAATCACATTTTGTTTGTACAGCCCAAGTTCTCAAAGACAGTTTGCCCCAAGGGGGCCTACATTCTGTACATACGCAACGCCCTTTAACCTTTGACCTTTGAACCACGTGTGGAAAAGCTTAAAAAAACACAAACAAACCCCAGAAAAGGAAAAAAGAAGATACCCCAGAGATGTGGAAGCATGATCCTTCACTCTAGGATGGGTAAGTCTGTGCAATAATAAGTGTCCCACTGATGCGATTTGTTGATATGACAAAGTGTTCGTTCACAGAAGAGATTATTTTCATCTCCACGTGAAGGAGGCCTGACACCGGGAGGCCACCGGTTCAATCCCTGGTCACGCAGATAAAAATTTCCACATGTCTGGATCGATAAAGTACACAAACAAAAACACATTATTGCCGTTGGAAGGAGAAATCCAGTGATTCACACAATACGCCGATGACGTCGTGACTTTCCACCTGACCAAACAAGGGAACTGAATGATGCGGACGGCAGCTCGAAGAGGGCGAGATGAAGAATGAGAATGAAATGAAAAAAAAGACTCGGGCCATACCTGTGTTGTAGGCCAGGGCGGACACGGGGCTCTTTGGTGGAAGCATGCTTTTCATTCTGCTGGCCTCCTCAGGGTGATTGAAGCGGAAGAAACAGGATTTACCCAGACAGAGCGAATAACCTGGAGGGAAAAAGAAGAAGTAGAATTGGAGCTCATAATCCATGATCCCCTGGCGCCATTCAGAGGAGGCCATCGAAACTATGTTCCACTACTAGACAGGTCGTCACTAGAATTTGTTTGAGGCCGGGATATTTTTCTTCCCCGGGCCGGATGGCCGTGCGCTCGTTTCGGGGGGGGGGCAACCGCAGTGTTTGCTCTGGCCATCAATTAAGGCGAGGAGGGCCAGGTATTAAACAAGACGGTCGGGGTCGCAACCTCTGGAGTACACACAGTCAGCCACAGCTGTCCAAATAGCTCGGGATGGGGAAAGGGAAGAGAGACGGCAGGCAGGCACACACACAGAGGACATCGGATGCAGGAAAAAGAAAGAAAAACCAAGCCGATGCACATTTTTTTTAGGCCAGAAAAACAAGAAGTTGGACCAAAAACCAAAAGGGGGAGTTTTGGGGGCGGGGATTTCACCTGTAGATTCCCGGTTCAACCGTCAGGATCGACGTGAACCCCCCCCCCCTCCTCACACAATCCTGCCGACGTGCGCAAATCCGGCCAGAAAAGCTTAACAGCTCCATTACAGTTGCCTCAGATTCCTTGGGCCTGAAGTCAGACGCGCAAACCACTCTGAGGCAGCAGAGAAGGGCCAGCGGGAGGAGGAAAAAAAGAAAAATACACTGAACGGAAACTTGCTTTTCTCTCATTTCCCTTCCATCTCATCCCCGGGCCAGACTTGAGATCGGCGTCACAAAAGGTGAATAACGAGCGACAGTTTCAGGTCTGGGAGAAGTCACACCGCCTGTCTGGATGCTTTCGCGCTGAGCTGAGCCGAGCCAGCTCTTTTGTTACCTTTTTTTTTTTTTTTTTCTTGCAGCCGGAGCTGTAATTTTCTCACAGAGCGGGTCAAGAGCGAGAGAGGCTTTCGAGGCGGAGCTAACGCACGAAAAAAAAAAACCCCGAGCTCCGGGAGATGTTTAGTCTACACAGCTGGACTCTGAGCTCTCCAAATACGCGCCGGTGCGAACGCAGGTGCGGGAGAGAAGGCGCTTGTTTTGCACGGAAGAAGAAAGTACGCGCTCGCACCATGAGTAAATGCGCATTGTGCTAGCTGGTGTGTGTGTGTGTGTGTGTGTGTGTGTCTCCCATCCAAATGATGTGCACGCTCTGATTATCCGCGGGGGCTGACGTGTCGCGTCGCAGCGCCAGCCTAATTGCTCGCAGTAACCCTCTGAATCTAGCACAGAGGCAAACAGGCAGGCGCGCACGCACACACACACACACATCACCAGCAGTCAGCTCTTGTAAAAATCTAATTTCCTACCCTCCACAATAACCTCGCCATGTGCCACCCCTTTAAAGTGGAGGCCCGGGCGAGGCAGCCGCCCCCGGTTTGCTCGATCCCCTCCCCCCTCCCACCTCTCTCTAATTTCCTCGGCCGACAAACAACAGCGAACTAATCCCCTCCTCCGGGCCAATTTCGGCGTAAACAGCGACGTGCGCTTTCGCGTGGGGAGGCGAAAACAAACAAAACGGCGGGAAGGAGGAGGATGCAGTGATTCTCTATTTATTTGCACTTTCTCTTTTTAAACCAGGGCAAAATCTGATGACTCAACTTCCTGAATATAGGTTTTGGCATGGCTGTTAAAAAAAAAAAAAAAAAAAGTCAGAAAAAAATCCTCTCAGGCGCAAGTGTGGCAATGGATCGTTCGCATCTAAGGGGCTTTAAAGACGGCTGCCCTCAATCTACCAGCGCACTGCAACAGATGCTCGCTCGCCTCTGCGTGCATCACTTGCCAAAATTGCGCAAAACCACTTTATTTGCGAAATTCAAAGCCTGATCATCAGTAAATGTCAGTCGGTGGGAAATGTCTATCGTTTACTTCCTCAAAAAACAAGGCTGGGCTAGATACCAGCTCTTTGTGATGTCACAAAGGGAGTTGGTACCTCACTAGAAGAACCTCACCTTCGGTAAATGGCAACACCCTGAGCCAGGTGTTGGTTCCAGACACATGGGCAACACATGTGGGTTTGTTGCCTCTTTCCATATTAAAACGACGACCCGGCATCAGATTTTTTTTTTTTTTTCGAGACTGCAGAGTGAAGAAGAAGCAGCAACTGGGTACGACCAAGGAAAAAAGTGTCATCAGTAAGCCACGCAAAACACCAATTACAGAGGGAACCCGATGAGGGCGCTTATCTAGGACCTCCTCTCAAGACCACCCAAGGAATTGCAATCATCAAAAACGACAGCAAAAGCCAGCCCGATCAGCTGAAAAGCTTTTTTTCGTGGAAGGCTGTCAACATAGGGCTAAACATGCTGCTTCCAGGAACTCATCAGCTCTGGAAAATCTGAAAATGACTATACTATGGACCTTTACCTTGCTCTCTTGTATATCCAAAAACTGTATTATCTACACACACACACACACACACACACACACATACACACGCAGGCAGCCCTCTCCAACAAAAACACGACTGGAAATAGCCCGCCTGCCCGTTTATAGGATAATTTAAAGTTTCTAATCTACAAAGTCAGACCTCGGGATCTTTGAGGATGCAGCTGCAGGAGCCGCGCCGCGTCTGGAGTCAATTTCTGTTCCCACGTTAGAACGGAGCGAGCCGAGCCGGGCCGAGCGGCACTCTCGCCGCAATGTTATGAAGAGGGGAAACTCAAAGCTGTCGCTCTGTTTGGGTAACGCTTAGTGGAGGAATTGGCAAATTGGGCCCATTTGGGCGGAGTGAAAAATAAACCAATTAGGAGGATCCCGATTCAAAATAAATCCGGCTGCTAATTGGGTCGGGTTTGGCATCAAGCAAAAACTGAAAATGAGGTTGAGGTAAGCAGTTTTGTTGTAGGGATGGGAGTTTTTCTTTCCATTACAAAAGATGGAAACTTGTCAAAAAATTGTTGCAATCGGCTCTTTAACGAATGATGAATGCGCTCATTCATGAGAGACGATGCATGCGCTCACACGCGCGCGCACGCACAGGTCCCGGTGGGAGTGTAAAATGCCCTCAAAAACCACAACTTAACCCCCTCAGGGGCCACAGGGGTCCTGTAACATCACAAGACAAACAAGACTGGTGCGTCTCGGGGGGGGGTGATGGAGATAAGTTTAGTCACTTACTCACCACACTTTCCTTCTTTGTGTGTGTGTGTCGTGCACGCACACACACACACAGACACTAGGACAGTGCCACAGATGGACTATCAAGAACCTCTAATCCATCAGAGAAGGAGAAAGAAATGCTCACACAATCCGTCGTGATCTGATTTAACAGACATTTGACAACATTTATCCAAATTTGGATTTTTTTTTTTGATGTTTGAGCCCTAAATTGCCGGCAGTGGGTCATTGACACACCTTTGTATACAATGCCATTCAGAACAATGGGGCAGGTTTTCGGAGGTGTCATGTGTCCCCTCCTTCTGCTCAGGGCTGGACCTTTTTGTCACACGAACTGGCACCCGTCGGTGAACTTGCCATTTATGTGTGACCCCGGGGGCATGCAAAGCGACTTCATTTACATCTCAAGGGCGTGGATTGGCATTCTGATGATACATCTTCCCAAAAAAAAAAAAAGACATCAAACTGCAATTGGCCACACCTGCACTCCGGGCCAAACTCTGTGATGGCAACAATCCAAAAAGAGAAGTGATCGATCAGTGTTTATGATGCTTTCCATCACAGCCAATCAAGTCGTGAATGGGGAGTAACTCGGTTATGGATCTGGCAGGAGGACACAAGCAATGCTGGATATTGGCAATGACTGAATTTCTGGCAGCTAGGAAGAAAGCTGTAACAAATCAATGATAACAACTGCCTAAGAAAGCCTGACTGGAAAGTCACTGAGAGTAGTTCGTGGAATTTAATGTTTTAAGGGGAAACACTGATGATACTGCTTTATTCTGAAAATATTTTTTTTCATTCTAGATAGATAGATAGATAGATAGATAGATAGATAGACAGACAACGCTTTGCCACACAACAATTCAAATGCAAAACAAAGTCGTCACAGACCTTCTGAATCCCATCCGGCGCGCAATTATCCCGCAAGGAGCATCAACCAACTTCTTCCAAAAGCTTCAAAAAGTCAATCACTTCGAAGCACACGGCGTTCAAAGTGAACACGGACGAGTTTTCAAAATGAGCAGCCGGGTCGCAGTGTTGACGTTTGCTTCGCTCTCCTGGCTGGGCGGCACCGATTCACCCTCGTCTTCACTCCGCGCGGAGGAGGAGGAGGAAAGTTGCCTGATTTACCATCCACAAGTCTGAGACCGGGGCTGTACCATGTCGGCCACTGGAGGGGGAGGCAACTAAAATGATAGTTTCGAGAAGATTAAGACGGCGGAAAACGTACATGATAATTGACTAAGCGCGTATGGCCTCGTTGTTAGCAGCAAACAAAAACAAAAAAAAATGTAGCAGCGGGGGATCAAAACCCGGAAGTTAGCTAACCGCGGATGACGTCTTCGCCACCCTGTCCGCAGTTGGTAGGTTCAAAGGCTTTTAGACGGTGAGGTATTTGGTAGACGCCCCCTTCAAGCTTTCCTTTGTCTACCTTCCTACTTTCCTTGGTTTTTCCTTTGTAAAACCAGGGACTCCTTCAAACCTTACGTAACTCAAAGTTAGACGCTCACTTCTTTTTTTTTTTTTTTTTTTTTTTTTTTAAATACCGAACAGTTTTATTCTTCTGTTATATTAAGCTCACAAATTTACTGCAAGACCAATAAGGTGAAGGAGACAAATCAAATACTGGCCACAGGTCAGAGACTTTGGAAAGGAGAGATAACAGCACAAAGCAAATAAAATAGAAAGAAAAATCTTTATTGCCTCGGTTTTTTATCTGTTCATCTGGTACGCCTTGTCATCTGCAAACATTTTCCGCCCGGCGTGAGGCCATTGACGGCCTTTCAATGTGCGTGCTGAAGTGCATGCGGACGAGACAAAGTGTGCTCGTTCCGCTGGCCGAGCTCACATTGAGAAATGTCATTTTGTATGTGGCTTGGTGTAAAAGCAGGACAATGGCTCACAACCCCAGATTCGGTTCAAATGTGCACAGAAGGATGATCCGCATTTAGCTTTTGTCTGCTTTTTTGAAAATAGAAGCGAAAAAGCGTACTGTTTTTGTGCCGGTGGTTTCTCACTGTGAGTGCACTTTCTATTATGGGGCATGGACATTTTTCTCTTAAGTGTGCCACTGAACCAGGAGTGACACTGACATGGTTCCAGGTCAGGCTGAAAAGTCTCCAAAACAGAACAGATCGCTTCCTAAACGTGGCTAATGATCTCCAGACTACCCTGCAGTTCGATTTATTTATTTTTTTAAGTGGTGTGTGGTTACCAAGTCAAACCGTAACCAGGCGAGCGGATATTTAACCCCCTCTGTCTTATTTTTCTAGACTAAAAGAGCTATTTCTTTGCTCTTTTTTTTTTTTTTACAAACAGTTTTTGCCTTTCCTCAGTTTGCACAACCCTGCTAGCTTCCACGTACTGCCCTGCCTTGCGAAAAAAAAAAAAAAAACCACGTCGTCAATATTAGAATCAGCAAGGTCCAGGCGGGAGATAAATAGGCCTGTAAATATTTAACCTAAAATGGCTATGCCACACACACAAGACACAATGAGAAGGAGTGAGCGCACATGGGAGGCCATATGGGAGGTACAATCAAGGTGAATGCATGTAGCTGCTATAAGACAAAAAGAAGGGACGGCAACTGTTTGAGGAATAAAAGTAGAGATTTTTTTTTACCAAAAGGAGGAATCTGGGTCAAGGCAGGGGGGGACAGAGATTATAAGGATGTGATACTGTTGACAAAGAGCAAACACAGGCAAGCAGGGGGAGGCAAGGGGACACGATATAGATCTGAAAGGCGACTCTCAGTGTGTGTGTCTGCAGCCTCCATAAGATAAATCACCGTGACTGCCACTGGAAGTTGTGACTCAGTCAACCAGCTGCGCTAAAAAACACAAAAACCGCACAAAGGGAAACGCTCTCACAAAGTTATTACCATAGAGTTATGTGAAAATTCATACATCACCAACACAGCACGGAGCACAGCGCCATCTTCCCGATGTCAAAACATTAAAGGGACCCGTATGAGTCACACGCACGGCCAAAGGAATGCAAGTTAGCCCAACCACAAACCAACCACTGGCCTATCGGCCTCGCTCAAAGTCACAAATGTTACACACACACACACACACACACACTAAAAAAACACACCCACACAAAACACATACATTTCAATATCGTGAAAAATTCAACCCTGATTCCAAATGCTATGCAGGCCGGGATTCAATCCTTTCCCTCTTTTTCAAAGAAAAAATATCAGGGAAATTGAGATGCAAACGTAGTAAATCACTATGTTTGATTTCCTCACATGTTTGCAGGCAGGTTGAGGCAGGGGACAACACAAAAAAACCTTGAAAAGTTGCCTGTTTGTGAGCACACATTGAGACTGTGGACACAAGGTTTGGTCTCAAGTGCTCTCCTAAGCAAGGACAAGTTTGGCATTTGCCATACACAGCGAAGAAAAGAAGATATAAGTTCAGGGGTACAGAAAAATATATCATGTTGAACACAAGGTGTGCGTTTGTAAATAATTCCTAAAGGAAATGCCAATTGTTTTATCAGACATTCTTATCGGTCACCAGTAGGTGGCAATGCACCAAAGAGAAGCACAGATGGCTGAAAATGCAAATATGCGCGTGAACTCGCTTACCCTGTGTGAGCGGCGTGGGCACGGTGACCTGCACTCCATCCAGACTGCAGAGGTGACCGCAGGGGTCCAGAGTCACAACCCCTCCTGTGTGACGTGCAGTGGTGAGAGGAAAGGGCACACACAGTTCAAATCTGCAGTTATCAGTCGCAGAGTTACTGTTTCTCAAAACAAACAAAACAAACAAAAAAAACACAGGGCTTTGGCATGAACATTTAGAGGAAAAAAAACCCTTGAATGTATAGATATTTTGTTTCATGTGGACAACTAAATGGTACTTCTGTCGCACACAGCAAAGTCAAACTGGACCATTGTCATGAAAAAATACGTTCATAGAAGCAAACTGTAGGTTTCTGAAATGTTCGGACGTGATTATTGTCATATTTTTTTGTCCTTTGCGACAAATGTGAGCACATTTTTCAGCTGTCAAAACACAATGGCTTCAATTTAAAAATATTCACTCATTTCTTTTGCGGAAAGTGAGCCGACTTGAACCTTCATTGATGATAAGGCAGTGCTCCGCCTCGATGCCGGGCCCCTGGACGCTGATATCTTGAGGAATGGGCGCGTCTTCTCGGCCAATGCGGGTCACCCCTGGAATGCAAAGCAGCACAAATGCAAAATAATTCATAAAAACGGGTAGTAAATAAAAACACAGAAGTCAGCAATGAAGAAATGTGATGGCTCAATGGCTCAATTTTACCCGAGGATGATTCGTTTGAAAGGTTTCCCTTCTATTTTTATCTCAAAAGAAAGTTTCTTCAGGGAAGGTCCGACATTGTTGGAATTCCTCATGAAAGGGGACACTCAATTCTGGAGACTGTGGGAGTATTTGAATGTCGTCCTCCTTTCCCCGGCCATGTGTTGACAAAACCAACCTCGAAACACACTGCGAGATGCATCTGCAAAAATACTACCAGGCAAATGCATAAAACCGTCGGATACGATCCACGACGCTGGACGCTTCTTCACAAAACGTCCACCACTTGCGCAGCAGTATTTCACTCACCGTCTGCAGGAAGTCGAATTGCGCACAGCCGGACAGCTTTATTGCGCTTCAGACCTCTTCACTTCTTTTTTTGAAACGTTCGTGATTTTGGCCGGACACCCGGGATAATAAACAGCCTGCGGGCTGTTGAGCAGATTAAATCTAAGTTCAAAACGTGCGCGCGCGCTTACGTGCCTTGAAAAACAATCAACAACCCGAGCGGCATGTCGTCATCCCCACTCACTCCCCGCGTGCGCCAGTGCGATGTTTTCCTTTGCAAATTTTGCAGAGACTTGCAGATTTGGGGACTTGCGCAACGCCATTGTGAATAGTTGCTGAACAAGCCCATTCCAATTTTAGAATGAAAAAGGGGAAAGATTTATCAGAAGACAGGTTGCCCACGGGCGAGGGCGAGATTAGAAAGGCTTAAGACTCGGCTCATGGAAACTTTTCCCGCATGTTGTCATGCCGCTGCAATTCACATTCGGTAGCTCCAGCTAGTCGGAGCGCCGCTTCCCTGCGGAATATCGCGGGCTGGACTCAATGCTTCTCCTTTGTTGCAGCGCAGGGTGCCATGAAACCGCGTGTTCGGAGCCGTTTCCGTTTTCAAGGGCCGCAGCCGCCGCGCCAAGTCACGCGACCAATAATTTACACCGCAGTGACAATAAAAACACACAAGCGGGGATGTGAAGGTGAAGCGTGCGTGTGTGCGCTCGGGGGGCCCACGGATCCCCGCGGGATTCTTGCCTCGACTTATAGGAAAAACAAAGCAGCGAGGTGATACTGTTCTACCTTGTAATTGTGCCTCATGCTGGAAGAATGTGTGACTGTGTGTGTCTGTCTGTCTCCCTCCCCTGGTGTGTGTGTTGTTGTTTTGTTTTTTTTACCTTCTTTTAATGGCAGCAGGGTTATGGCCACACTCAGCCTCCCGCTGCCCAGGCTCACCAGATGAGGCGTGGCTGTTTGGACCTTTAACCCCTTGCCGGTGTCAATGAGGTCCAGGGGCGGAGACTGCAAGCATCAGTTAGATGGCAAATTTTCAAACACATTGAATCTAGAGCTGAATAAAAGCTGATGATAATTTCAACATCTAAAGAGTTCAGGTCTAGTATCGGCATTCTTAGTTGTTTACAGTTCATCCTGAGCTTCAGCTGTGCAATTTTGCCTCGGTGGTGATGAAGGAGGCTTTCTCGTTTCCCCAGAAAACTGCACATTTACAGCTTCTGGTGAAAATCACTTGGCTTCGTGCTTGAAAAAAAAGCAAACACTTGGACCTTTGTGACATCACACTTCTACAGAACTGCAGGTTTCAGCGCACGCTTTATACTGAGAAGTGGAGCAAACGAAAGGAAGAAAATGAAGGGCTTTTCTCGTTTCTGGCAAGCTGGCAACGCACACTGTTATTATAAAACATTGGTGAAGTTACACAGGACCTTTAAATGTTAGTTTCCCTCATCCTCTCTTACCCTGGGTTCAGTCGGGGACACCTGGTCCGACTCTGGCTGGAACATCATCTCAGACTCCTGCAATCCAGAAAAAAAAAACATGCATCAATAAAAACTACGCCATAATTAATCTCTGTATGCTCTTAATCTGAAAAAAAAAAAAGCGAAAACAACCTTTTTGCAGAAACTTTGCAAATAGGACAGCAGTCATACATGCACAGAGGCACATCTGCATGCACGTACCAGGCGGTCATGGGAAATTTGGTTTCATGGAACATTTCTAGCAGTCCCTACAGCAAACCAGCATTTGAGTGTGTCCATGTGTGTGTGTTTTTGCTCGTCCTTTTTAACCTAAGTGGTATTTTCCCCTTGGAACACTTTGACAAAGGCAGAGTTCATCTGATGTGGCAGCAGCTGGGCATGCCAGAGAAAGCTGTTTTTTTTGTTGTTTTTATTTCTTTGCATGGTATTTTGCAGTCAGCTGGCAGTCGGGACAAATTATACGCAGTCCCTCCAGCTGAGCGACCCGAAAGTCTCTGAGAAACTTGCTGCAGGTATGCATTTGTATTTAGGGTTTTAATCACTGCAAGGAAAAAGAGAAACGTTTATTTTCTGAAGCCAGCCAAAGTGCCAAAATGAGTCGGTGGAATGAGTTCAGGCTTCCAGAGAGGAAAAAAGAAAAAGCTAATTTTAGCATCTTTCGCGAAAAGATAACCTTTAACGGCAGCGCAGATCTGCCTCATACATCATGCAGCCAAATTCCAAGACTTTCTCAAAGTTTCACGAGATGCTATCATCAGTTCTCTGCCTTTCCTGGGTAAGGAGGTGCGACTTGACTGCTCCAACAAGACTAAAAAGTGAGGGTAATAAACAACGGCTGAAGCTAAATGAGTCTAAATGAGTTTGGTAAAAAAAAAAAAAAACATTTTGCGTTTTGCAGCAGTTATTTCAGTTGTCACTAATGCTGTTGCATCATCAGGAGACGGTTTTTGTAGTTTTCTCTTTGATTATTTGTAAAAAAAAAAAAAATTCCGTCTCCTCCTCTTTCGTCCAAACATACGTCCCATTTTCACTTGGAAGGGAACTGGTCACGTGACCACGTACGGCATGTCCGGTGACGTGTAAATGCGAATAAAGTGTTTCCATGACACTTGTGCGACATATTGCTATGTCTATACGTCTGGAAAATCACCTCATGAGAGCGTCAAAACATTTCATCGATATTTGAGAGGTTTTTCCAAGTTTAAGTGTTTCCATTACGAGTTTTTAGTGCGAAATTTTTGCGCAATTCTAGGGGTAATGGAAACGCAGCTATTAGCTTGGATGCTGTGATAAATGGCATTTCTATTCAAGAATACGCAAGAGGGCCTGTTTGAATGCGATGAATAGAGCGTTCCCCAAATTTCCCCTCACTGAAATGGCTCTTTTATCCCTTAAATGTCAGATAAATCCAAAAGAAATTCACAAAAATGCCACATTGGAAGCCTGGTAAAAGAAAACCGACGATCCGTGAAATGCTTTCCTCTAGGGGCCACTAGTGGGTCTTGAGGGCTGGTAATTGTTATTAACATAAAAACAGAGAGAAAAAAAAAAAATCATGTCACAGCAGTCGCAGGATGTCGTGAGAAAAACACCAAAACACCAGGGCAGGACCAGACTGGTGTGAAAGCAGGAGGCTGGAAAACTATAAAGAGCAACCAAAAACAGAAGCAGCCAGATGGAAACATCATCAGAATTCATCAAAGCCGCCCGTGTGTTTGAGTAAACACCGCTCTGATCTAGAGCTCAGGGCAACCCTACTCTACAATTCAACACGGGACGAAAAAAAAAAAAAAAAGAGCAAGAAAAGAAACAACTGAGCGCGACGCCTCACACCAAAGCGGAGATGATTACAGTGCACAGGAAAACACCCAGACCGTGTTTCCTTTCCCACCGCCTGTGATCATCTGCCTCCCTTCCACCCTTGTTTCGCCCGCCTCACGCTGTGTCACCCTCTAATAATAATAATGACGACGGTACGGCAATAACTCGCGTCGTCCACTTCGTCATTTCCAGAATTTTGGAGAATTTTCCCGTGAATCCCCTTTCTTCAAGCGGGAACCGTTTTCCCGACTCGCCCCTCGGCTTTCTCTTTCACCTCTCTTCCTCTATTTTCCTTCCACTTCCCTTGGAAAAAGTCTTCCTCTCTCTCAATCCCTCCCTTGCTACCACTCTATTCCCCTTTCTCTGCCCTCCAACGCCTGCGCGTCCCCAATGCAAGTACAGATCCAACTCATCTCCACGCCGTTTCCTCCCATTCAACACCAACTTCCCCTCTGAGATCACTTCCCGAGGAGCCTTGATATCAGGGGGCTCACGCGCTCGGCCAACCCTGCGAGCCCTATGTATGCGGCGCGAAACGTCCACAAACAAAGTCGCGCATCAGCTCTTTTCGTCGCCACTCGGAGATACCAGACGCTTCCCGCATGCCGCCGCCCCGGTGTAGACAAAGCAAACAGCAGGCGTGGGTAATGGCAACATCGGGGGATAAAGTGCCGCGGAAAGCGGAAGAACCTGGTGCTTTTTTGTCATCCGCTACATTCCAGACTCCCAGACTGGGCTTAATTTCCCCGTCGCCTAATCAATTACTCCTCACCCGAGTCTCGCCTCTTTTTTTTGTCTTCCTCTGCAGCTCCGAGCAAGTCCGGGCAGGTCTTTCTTTGGCCTACTTTTGTTCCACCTTCAAGCGGGGAGGTGAGGCGTGTCGGGCCCTCTGGATTTTTCAGATTTCAGCCCCGATGACGCCCGAAGGGATTTCCGCGCTATCTCCAGCCGCCACCAGCAGCACAGACGCTATCAACACCTGCGATCTTCGCCCTCGACCGCATGGAAGAGGTTTTTAAAAGTTTCGTGGTTCTGCACAGCAAACTCAAAAGTATATTTCGTTCACAGCTTCATTACAAATAATATGCTGCCTTGGAGTCAACATTTTCTGAAATAAGTCAAGAATGCAGGTGAAGTGAGGAAAAAAGGAAAGAAAACTAAAAGCCAAATGTAAACGGATGGGGTGTAAAAGACTTTCTAAGAATCCTTAAAGATTGTGAAAGTTCAACAATGACCAACTACTGACAAAGCGTAAATAAACCAAACGAGAATCTCAAGTAGACACGCAGGAAGCAGACCCAAACTCTCTTTTGATCCCATCTGCAGGACAGCTGAGTCTCACATTTTCCAACCTCCATCTGGAGACGTCGACGGCCCGCGAGGCAAGCCGGGAATCGAGGGTTGAGGGGACTCGCGAGACTAGACAGGCGCTTTCTGAATTCTGGAGCCCTTTTCCTCGTCCCGTCCCTCCGACGGGCGGCTCCCGTCCCTTCCGCGGCGTCTCGTCTCCTCGCGTTTCCTCCACATCTGCTTTTGCCTTCCTCTCCGTTTCACTCGTCTTCTGCATTGTCACAGTCTGGCTTCGTCTGACCTCTGTTGGGACCATTTGACTGTTGTGACGGCGGCAGATTTTGAAGATGAATTACATTCCAGTTAAACCAATAAGGGTGGAGGCCGCTTATTATGATAGATTCACTTTAAAACTGTTGTTTGCAAAGGCCTCTCGTGTGTCACTCAACTTAAACCTTTAACTTTTTTTTTTACTCCACTCATCATAAAGGGCGAAACACACAAAATCCCTTGTGATGTCACAAAGGGTGTCACGTTTGTCCCCTTTTGAGCCTCCAGAAGGTTCAGCGTAGCATCTGTTTGTAACAATAGGCTAAAACCCACTGTGCTAAAGTGCTAAATATACTGTTCAATGGCAATCATTAAAACTGTTTGGATAGTTAATTATGCCAAACAGCTCCATTGGAGTTGCGGATGAAAAAACAGATCAGAAAATGTTTCGCACGGGTCCTTGAAACCATTTAACACTTGCGGCCGCAGTAGTTGAGCAAGACTTCCGCCAAGACGAGAAACAAAACGGTTCCATGTGACGGTGAGCGTCAAGCATCAATAGTTACGGTCGTGTAATCGTGCGGGATGTAACAGAATGAATCATAATTTTAAAAAAAAAAAAAAAAAGTTTCCAATTAAGATTAAGAAAGAGATGAAAAAACACTTTTCAACAACAACAACAAAAAGATCTATGCCTGCTGCTTGATTGGCCAGCATAAATGAGTTTGATCTTTGTGACATTTCGAAGGGACTTACTGGCAAACAATGGGACACACTGGCACTCTACATTTTTACATTAGCTGAAAGAGCAGGTTTACTTTAAAGAAGGAGTCTATGATGCACCACTGGACATGAAAGCATTCATGCGTTAAGTCGTTTGAAAGGCATTACCATATCTTACAGAGTCAAAATCTGATTTCTCGCAACTCTGTTTTGATGCGATCCCTCCCTTTGCCGGCTCGGCCGACGCTCCCCTCCTCCCGCCGCTCCCTCTCCATCCCTCCGTCTCGTCTTTGACGCTCCCCTCCCCTCGCATTCCAGCGCGGCCCCTCTCCTCCTCCCACCTGACAAAGCCGGCATTGTGTCGGCGGATGCTGTTTAATATGGAGTCCCCTTTCTCTCTCCTTTCTCGCTCCGCGTCCCCGCGAGTTGGGGCGACGCAAACGGCCGACCCGCGTCGCGTCCCACCTTTCTCCTCCGCCGCCTGCGTCTTCAAATGAATGCAAATGAAAATCACATGCTGCAACGGAGGTCATTCCTCCAGATGTCAAACGCCGACCTGGCCTGTCACCGTTCCTCCACTAAAACTATGTGTGTGTGTGTGTTTTGGTGAAAGTCCCGCAAGCCGATTAGCACAACTTGACCTTGAAAACCCTGCGCTAAAGCAAAAACAAACACCCGGCCGCATTGTTCTCCCCCCCCCCAGCTTCCAGCTCTCCTTTTTCCTCTGGAAGTTCACCAGAAAGAAACTGTTATTCCAGATGACTCAGGCTAAAGTTGCTGTTGAAGCTGTGTGTGTGTGTGTGTGAGAGCGTGTCTTGGGAAAAGCCCAGGTTTTCTTCTGAGCCGCAGGCAGGGGATCAACTGATGTTTGGGTTTGGGAAAGGGGCCGGATATGACAGAGAGGCGGAGAGGAACTGCAAAAAAAAAAAGAGTGGGACATGTAATCCACGTTAATGGAATATCTCTCAGGAGAAAACTGAGCAAGCAGGGTTGAAAAACCCCGCGGCGGAGACGGAGGGACGGAGGAGAGTTTCACCTGATGAGAAGACGGGAACTTGCTACCAGAGAGAACTTTACATTGTCGCGCGTGACAAAATGAAAATAAGGGGACGGGACGGTGAGTCAGCGGCGTTGCATGTAACAGGTGTTATTAAAGGTGACAGACTGATGTTGGGCTGCGCGCTGTGTGTTTTCACAATCTGTTAACACTGACGACACGGAACTTGGGTAAAAACGTGCACTTTGCTGCAGGCCATTTTCAGCCGAACTAAGTCAGTGCTGGCATCTCTACTACCAGGCCAAAGAGCAGTCACACTGTGAGAAGACCATCCCCACACTTCCACCGTTACATTGTCTTCCGAGCCTACCATTGGTCAGGGTGACGGCCGTTGTTTGAAGCAACGTGTAACGAATTTGGTACGACTTGTGAAACTTGAAGCTAATGACATAATAACGAACATTGTTTGTGAATTGTTTGCACTTTTTTTTTTTTGCAAAGGACGGTTTAAATCTAAGTCACATTGGCAAATTAAAAATTTACTTGATGGCTCAAGCCTCACAGGGTTAAACCAAGACAGACAGGAGGACAATTATCTCTCGTCTTGGGGGGGTGGGCCTGAAAATCACATGGCGCGTAGGCGGGGCCCAAGGTTGGGTACACGCCAAATGTAGCACCCTGGTGAAAAAAGGCCGACCATTTCCCCTTTTATATTTACCGAGGCCACCTGCCGTGGTGGTTTCCCACCGCGGGCCGGCTGACCGAAACCTCAGCGGAACCCCCCCACCCCCCACCGTTCCTCCCCCCGGCAGCGACTGAAGTTTGGCAACCCCCGCCGCTTTTTCCGGTCAGCTCCACGCCGCGAATTTGAGTAAAGTAAACTCTCAGACGGCGAACCCTGCGGTCAGTCCTGTTGTGTCAGTTACGTGAGACCTCCCTGATCCCACGGCCTCCGCACACACACACACACACACACACACACACACACACACACCTGCCCGCGTGAAGGAATCCTTGGGCTCAATCGTGGTGGTGGTGGTGGCGGTTCCGTGCACACATTTAATATTCAGCGGAATGGCTGAGGCTGGGAAGCAACTGCGTCAGTCAAGACGGAGCCAGAGATTTGAGGGTGAACTTAGGAAGCCGGCAGCCAGCTCCAAAACAGCTGGATGAGATCCACTATCCGGGAGTGTCGGCACACACGGCCGCCTTTGGGAATCAGCTGATGCACAATCGGCCAGCCTGCACGTTGTTGGAGCTGTTCCCTCCGCTGCTCTGAGGGTGACATCTTTGGCATCCAACCAACACGTTTGGGGGGGGGGGACGCGAACAACCCGTAATTCTACGTAACGACCTCGGCGGTCAGGCAGAGTTTAAGGGTTAATCCTGAAGATACATAATTGGAAGCCGCACGGGTGCCGCTTGAGGTCGGACCCACAGAAAAAAAAAAATAAAAATCCACAACCCCAGCATTTACGCCGGCGGCCACATGAGAAAGACGTCCACAAGACTGGCGGTGGCGGCAAGACAGGTCGGTTCAAGCGGGGCGGTGGGGGGGTTGGTGGTTTTGTGACCTCTCGGAGTGAGAAGCGAGAGGCAGGGACGCCACTGTTAGGACACGGACGTGATAAAAGTATTCCAAACAGTCCCGCAGCAGCACCAGACTTTGACCGTACTTAGAAATGTAAGAGATGTGGAGGAGGTTGCAGGCGCTGATACTAATATTTTCCATGACCCCCCACCACACACACACACACACACACACACACACACACACACGCACACGCACACACACACATCATCCCCCTGTGCCAAATGATCAGCACAGACTGCTTTGGCTCTGCAGGAGGACAAATTCTATTAAACAAACCAGGACTTTTGACTCAGGTTACAGTTTAATTTCTCATCTGAAGTGTCGCGTCATAAAGTTCACTGCATGTGCTAATGCGGGAACCTAATACCGAGTGCAAAAGGATTTAAACAGAGAATATATATATATATAGCCGGTCGGACAGATTGCATACGCGAATAAACACACAGTTTATAAATAAATCTGAAATGAAACCATAATAAGATTTAGTCTGCGGCCCAGCGGCTCACTGGGGGAGGATTAAACACTAAGTGGCTCTAAAAACACCGTGAAACGCGCTTAATAAACAAGCGCGGCACATTACGGCGCGCATTTATGGTAATGCCGCGGCTTTACGCGCGCACGCTCAAAACGCGCTTACCATGACCGAGACGGGACTGGCCACTTGTGTCATCTTGCTGGAGGGGGATAAACGGAGAGACGCTCCAGGGAAGCAGGCAGGATTATGTCGGATTTTTGGCATCCGGAGGAAAATGGTCCCGTCACGTCTCTCCCCGAGAGCATTCCAAAACGCAAAACTCCGGCGGCGTGCGCGACCTGTGGATTCTCCCCGTTGTTTTTTTTTTTTTTCCCCTTGAGAGAGAGAGAGAGAGAGAGAGAGAGAGTTGCGATCCACAGGCGTTTCGCGCGCGCGCTCCGGACGCACGCGAAACGCTTTGGTGGCGCAGGAATGCGGCAACAGCTGGAAGAGGAGCCGGAGGAGGGAACGAGGGGAGGGGATCTCTCTCTCTCTCTCTCTCTCTCTCTCTCTCTCTCTCTCTCTCTCTCTCTCTCCCTCTCAATTCAGCGCGCAGGTGTCAGAGGACCACCTCAACTTGGACCCCTAATTCTCACTGGCTGAAGGTGTAGAGGGGCAAGAAGCGTAGAGGGTATAGGGGGAGGGGGAAAACGGAGCAATAAAGGACTGTGTGTGTGTGTGTGTGTGTGAGAGAGAGAGAGAGAGAGAGAGAGAGAGAGGGGAAAAAACCAGCTCTTTCAGACCCAAACTTCTCTGCAGCAGTGATAAGAGCCCAAGATAAGAGGCGTGTTTGTCTAATGATATTACAATGGGAATGTGGTGAAACTACCTCGGTCCGATAGTCCAGGCTGTGAATCACTCCGGTTCCAGGGAGACTGAGCAGGAATGATGCCGCCGCCGCCGCCCCGAATCAAAATGTTCCAACGAGGGCAGTGGCAAATGGTCCAAACACTTCCTTCGTACTTTTTCCTGAGGGGAAAAAAAAAATACATCCCACCAAATTCCGACAATTTCAAGCAAGGACGTACCTGCAGGCTGTCAGCGATCCGGCCTTGAACAGAGAAAAGTCCTTCTTTTACTTCTTTCGGCCGTCCGGGAAACCCCCTGCTGAGAGAGGCACATCTGGAAACCAGCTCTTAGTGATGTCACAAAGGGCACGTACTGTATAGCACTTTCAGTGAACGTCCCCTTTCAGACCCTCCCCATTCCTGAGCTCACTTTGTCCTTGTCTCCTCTGGAACATGTAGAGGGCTAAACAAAGCTGGAGACCCATAGCAGGACTTTTAAATCCTGCATAACGTCAGCGGGCTGTAAACACAGGGCTAAATATGCCGCTTTGAAGTGAGATCTATGGAGTGCTTTGTGTAAATAATTGCATGGAGCTGCCCAGGAAGGGGTTCTAGGATGAAAAATGTGACCCATACTGAGAGGTATACATTGTAGTCCTTATTACCATTATTTTTTTACTAAAAAGAACCTAGATAGATAAATACAACATAGACATATTTTTTTAATTGCTGCACGCAGGAAACTTTAAGCCGCGGCAAGCCGGCACCTCTTTGCACAACCTGTGTCTACCATCTGAAAAATCTCAGCTGCATGCACAGTCATGCATCCCAGTCCAGAGTCGTCACGGAGGCTCGCGCGGACCCCAGGAGCTCGGTATCAGAGAGTAATTTCACTTGGCAGCGGTTATTGCATTCTCCGCAGTTCACAGACGAGGCAATCTGTGAAAATACAAAACAAAACACGCAAAACAAACAAGAGGCCTCATGCGCAGCTATCATGAGATCAGTGATGTCTGGGCTGCAGTGACTGCAGCACACCGACATTATTGAGGGTGAGCGCACGTATTTCCTGCAGGAGTAATTTCACATTTTGCTGTAAAGTGTCGTCGAACCTGAACTGAGCTGAGATGCCCGTCTAAAATGAGAAGGTTAACATGCCTCCAACTACACGGAACTAGCACGCGTATCGCCGGTAAATAAAGTGATCGCAGTGACTTCAGGCCCAGACCTACGATGCAACAGAACGACGATTGAAACCCCCCCCCCATTTCTGCCCGATATGGCCCTGAGCTCTAAAACCTGTAGAGAGCAGCTCAGTCTGCAGCATTCCTGAGTGACGTTCTCAACCCCTGCATGATCCCACGAGTCGGAGTCGGAGCCGGAGCGGAGCCGGAGCCGGAGCGGCGGAGCTGACGGGAAAAGGCTTCCACCTGGCTGCCATCGCCACTGCAAAACGGGTTATCTGACACTGTGTCTGCTTTCTCCGCGTGGTACAGAAACACTGCAAATCGGAAACGACAACGTATTCTGATCTGATTTGAATTAACTGCGGATGCATCTGATGACCAAACCTCCAGAAAGGCCAAGTATGTAATATTTGGAGAACATTTTGAGAAAAAAAAAACAATGGTCAAGTGGATACATTTTAGATTGCAGCGCTTTTTTGCTCACCCTCCCTCCCCCGTGCTTGCCGGTGAAGTACGGTCGCCTTGGATACCTCGTCCACTTTCTTCATGATTGGTTTATCTGAGGAGGCAAGCATCACCATTAATATAAGACAAGCACCAGACTTTCTGAGAAATATGGCGGTGCAAGACTCAAGACATATTCTTGCCCTATATATATTCTATATATATTCTTATATGTAAATAAGAACCATTGTATGGGTAGGAAAACCAAATTACTTTTATTGTACCGTGAGTATATATACACTTTAATTCATGTGTTCGTGGGCAGTACATTAAGCTTTTACCGACACAAAAATGTAAATCAGGCCAAATTTTACACGCTGGACCTTTAAAAATAACTTGACCTGAATACTGACCGTGTTCAAAAATGTTATCGTCATTTGTTTTCCCGATCTATAAGCGAGCTAATCTGTGAGTAATGGATGTTGGACTCTCCTGGTCGCTGACATCACTTAACGCCAGGGTGACAGCGGTGGTTAATTTTACCCCGGCGCGGTTCGCGCTCAGCTGCAATTACGGATGAGACGCTTCCCAAAAATAGCAGCCCCGTCGTCCTCCCACAAACACACACACAAGGATTAGAATGTGGCGTTTTAAAGGTCCCATATTGTTTCTACCCTTCATTCCCTTGCAACGCTGTCCAGGCTGAGCTCGTGCTCAGACGGGCAGTTCTGGAGGACAGCTCTTTGTGATGTCACAAAGGGAGGGAACCATTCACAAGAAGCTAAAAGTGCTTTTGACTGAGGCTGCAAATGAGGCTAAATGTTCATATATATACATACATATATGTATATATATAATTTATTTTGTGCATTTGGTTGTAATAAAGAAAAGTTAGGCTGTGCCGTGTGTTGAATTTAGGCAGACAGATGACAGAAGGGAGATTTATTTTTTTTGTTTGCTGTACCCGTGGCCTCCCAGATGGTTAAAAAAAAAAAAACCTTATTGTGTTTGTGCCACTCTACGCAGTATTGTCACAAGAGTAGAACATTAACTTGCAAACATGCGCTTGGCGCTGCTATTTATGACTCCGAGGCTCCACTTACATCTCAAATTGGTTGTCTTCTCCTGTGAAAACCGCGGAGGCCGGCGGGGATACATGGGAGAGGGAGGACCAAGCCAAACAACAAAGGAATGCTCTCCATCACTCTCTGCTCTCGACTCTCCCACTGGCCTGTCGTGGTATGTGTAATTACTCCACAATTAAAGTGCTTGTGTGTGTGTGTGTGTGTGTGTGTGTGTGTGTGTGTCAGTGCGCGCGCGCTTGCCCGCCCTCGGTGACCACACTCAAACACGGTGACAATGCGACATGGACAGAACGGGCAATTTCACAGAGCCTCGCCAAGGAAGAATAACGAGAGAGAGAGAGAAAATAATCATAGCAATTAGCTGACAAGCTGACAAGCTGACAAGACCAGAAATCATCTTCATCTAAATGACTCTTACCCCCCAGCTGGACTCCCCAGTCCCCATTTCTGGTTTGCACTCAAACATACATCTCAAGTGTCAGTCACATCATCTCCATCCCACTCCATCCCCGCCATGACCACAGGAATGCTGAGTGACTGTCACAACGCTGCTCTTTTTCATGTGCATCAATTGAGCATTTAGAGTGATATGTTGGACAATGAAAAGACTATTCTGTGTATGAACATCAGCTGCGGTAGCTGCCCATTAGCATGTGTCGGCGTTCTCATTAAAATATGCCACCCCAGCATGATACAAAGCAGAAGTTAACTAAGTGAATGAGAATCATTATGTCTTCATTTAATACACACAATTTCCAGTATTTTTCTTCTCTCTCAGACGCACAAATATTTTTAGATGTTGTTTTCTTACCTTAACATGTTTTGATGTCGAAACATGTAAAAGGCAACATCTTAAAATATTGATGTGTCTATGAAAGAAGAAAAATACTGAAAATAAAGTAAGTTATCAAGATAGCGAGCTAGTTAACTAGCATGCTAAGTCGTTGAGGGTTTGAAGGCTTCGCTGCACGCAGTTAATCATTCGACTTTTGAGTGGACCTGTGGAGACAATACTGAAAATCGCAGAAGTTAGCTAGACAGTTGATTCGAACATTAGCCAGCATGCTAAGTCCTTGAGGGTTCGTTGGACTTTTGAGTGAACCTGTGGTACGCTACATTTTCACATACTTTACTTCTCTGCGTGAACGCATAACACGCTTGTTCTTAAAATACCTTGTGGACAGTGTGGAATTTTGGAATACGGCC
Organism: Thamnaconus septentrionalis; assembly: GCA_009823395.1. Lineage (NCBI taxonomy): Eukaryota > Metazoa > Chordata > Actinopteri > Tetraodontiformes > Monacanthidae > Thamnaconus > Thamnaconus septentrionalis. Next base: position 10,660,694 of record CM020520.1, read on the forward strand.
ATTGTAAACATCTAAAGCAGTGCGTGTCCTGTGTTTTATGTATGTTTTTATGCCACATAACGGCGGCACATGCGACGCACGCAAAACTGTAGAGTTGTGACCCTGATTAAATCAGAAGTCTCCCACAAGTTTAGGCAACCGTCTGACACGGCGCCTCTAATTCCTCTGGATTTTTCTCAAGTATAGGCAATCCAGCTGCCAGGCAAGGTTAGACACGGTGCGTGTGAGTCCAAAAATCCTCAGTCACGTATGTACTTTTCTTTTATGTTCATTTAATTTGTGAGAACTAACCCCATCATGACACTCTACTTTTAGTAAAATAGTGAATAAATAAATTGAAACGGGTTGAGCAAGAGTTCCAAAGGGACAAAACTCTAGAAATTAAGAAAAAAAAAAGATTTCTAAAATAAAAAATATATATATACCCATGTGACCAACACACTGAAAAAACATGCAGCTTCGTGCTTGCTTGACACATTCATGCGATTGCGGCCGCATTCCTGAGACATGTTGAGTGCTCAGACCTCAGAGGTGCCCCGTCTGTTTTTGGATGTTGACTTGTACAGATTCAATTCCAAGTTTCCCCCAATAAAGGGGGGAATGCGGAGAAAGGAATCTGCAAATCAAGCGGTGGCATGGCTGTCACGGCTCGTCATGTAACAACAGTAAAAACAAAATGCCTCTAGCCATCCCATCTGCTCTGTTGTTTAACCCAAACCATTTTTTTGATTGCTGGGCTGAAGAAAAAAAAAAAAAAACATAACAAGAGAAAAGAAGGAAATAAAAGTCTGTTAAACATGTGGGTTCTTCAAATGGCAACACAGAAAGAAACAGCTTGATAATTCAAGAATCTGGATGGCATCTGGCAGTCAACGACTTTGCACATCTTCCAACGGCGCCTCCTCAAATATTTGTAAATACTGTCAACCTGAGATTGAGCAGCTATCTGTTAGCTGCATGCTAGCTTTTGATCCCAAGCCGGTGATGCAAACGTTTTTACTTGGGAAACCTAGGACAGTATTGTCTTCTTTTCTGTAGGGTATAGGTCCCGTGCAAAAAGTGTGGTTGTTTTTGAAAAAAAAAGGAACTTGGGACTACAGTTACCGATGACCCGTCATTCTTTACATTCCTCTTGCTTATGCAAATCATCTGGAAGCAACGTGAAAGCGGTGAAAGTGGCGGATGCCCCAGTCAGCTTTAAATCCGGTGTGAGGGAAGAGACAAGTTGATGGACATACTGCTGAATACCCACAGCATGGAGTGCATAACAGTGTTCAAAGCTCAGTGGCCCCTACCCCCACTCCCAAGTCTTTGTTGGTCTCTCTGAAAAACATTGCACCACGGACTTGTTATTGAGGTATCTCTGAACTGTGACATGATATTGTCACATCCCTATTTTTTTTTTATTTTTTTTTTTTTTTTGAAACTACTCTCTTCAAAGTGAATTCCACTTCTCTCCCCAAGCATTTTCAGTGACGATTTGGTTCTTTTTTAAAGTAAAAGTAAAAAAAAAAAAAAAAAAAAGTCTGACTTCGACAGAGCAACGTTGCGTGTTGCGAGTCATCTGGACTTGGCGCCCTGCTCGGACAGCAGCAGGTCGTTGAGTCGGATGACGATGTTGGCAAAGTCGGTGAGCTCCACGAAGTCGGAGGTGATGATGTTGACTCCGTCCGCCCCGGGCTTCTGAGTCTGCACCCAGGACATGATGGTGGGCAGGTTCCTGTGGCCACCACAGGAGAGAAGTTTGTTTGAGTAGATTAATAGAGAAAAAAAAACACACTGCAATTAAATCTTATGTTCTGCAAGAAAACACTTTGCCAAGCTTTTGAGATACAATGAGGGAGAAAAGAGAGAGAGACGCTCGGTCTGCCCAGACTGACTCAGAGTGGTTGCAAACGCAACTGGCCGTATCATTTCCAACACCTAAAACTCTCTGCTGTGCCGCCGTCGCCAGCAGAACAAAACCAGGAAGCCGCCAGTGTTTATCCAGCGGCGGTAAACAATACCATTTCCTCGGAAGTGCAGAATTAGGCCACCTCCTGTCTCGCCGGGGCCTCCTGCGGCCCGTTTCTCCCCCTCACGCAGGGCAGGGCAGCGTGGATGGAGTCAGGATTTCCTCCGTGACTTCCACTTGAGTTTTAGGGACTCGGCGAGGCGGCGTGCGGCTGCGGTTTGCGCATATAATTCGGCCCTCGCTTCAGAAGCGTGAGTGGGAGGCCTTGTCTGGGAGATGAAATGTCTTTCGCTCTTCACCTCTGAAGTTTGGAGAGGGATCAAAAGGATTAAAGCGAGACTTTAGATATACGAAGTGCATGAAGACACAGTTGTCGACAGCGGCTGGAGTGAATGGATGTGAATGGATAAAACAAATCCATCCCCTGTATATCATACCTCAGCATATTTAGCCCGCTGTTTATAGCCTCCTTGCAAAAAAAAAAAAAAGGACATTTCCAAATGTTTGGAAGAAGGCAAAAACAAAACAAAAAATCTCAGGCAGGAACCCAGCACCTGTCTAAGCGCGTCGTCACCAACCTTGAAGAGGTGTCAGCGAGGTGTTGAGACCTTTGTGACATCACAAAGAGCTTACTTCTGAGATTGAGCTCTTCCCGAGAAGCGAGGAAAGCCGAAGAGGCAAAGCACGGGAGTTCAATTTTGCACGATGCGGGCTTTTAAAAAAAAAGGGGGCGCCTCACCGTTCTTAAACATGTGTTTCCGAGCAAATCGCCAGTTCGAGCGTTCCATCAAAACGACCCAAAGATATGCTAATGAATGGCCTGCAGGGCCTCGAAATATTCCACCGCACCGCCCCACAGCTGGGGGGAAAAAAAAACCCAACCCTGGTTGGCCTCCCACTGACCTCTCCACCAGGTAGCTCCGCAGCCCCCAGACCAGCCCCTTGGCCACGGTGTTCACTCTGGGCGTGAGGATGGCTTGGGACACGTGGAAGGAGCCCTGCCTGGCTCGCTCTTTGAGTGTGGTTTCCAGGAACTAGGCAAAGGGGACAAGGTCATACGCAACACGCGCATGCGAATCACACCCTCAGAGGAGGAACGGGGGAGGGGAAAAAAGAGCGGGCTGGTTAAGGAACGAGAGGATGAGTAAAATACTGCTCAGAAGTGATAAGAAGCGTCTAAAGCTCGATAAATGTTCAGGAGCTCAGATGTAATACTCAGGAATTGTGATCCAAGATTCCAATTTTGCAATAATCCCAACAAATTTGACCTTCCGGCAGCATATTTAGCCACATGTTCACAGCCTTCCACAAGAAATAAAGAGCTTTGGCTTGAAGTTGTGCCTTCTGTGTGTTTTGGAAGGAGAGAAAGGCAGCTGCAACAAACACCCGACCAAGTGTGTTGCCACTAACCCGAGAGAGGCGTGACTCGGGAGTCAGCCCTTTGTGATGTCACAAATGACCAAATTCTTTTGTCATTGTCTGAAAATGTTGCTAGAGTAAATGTTGCCTGGGAAGTGGGACCTTTTACATCTTCTGGGGGAAGAGGGGGGGTTCTTTTCTGCTCATTTACATTGTCAAACATCACTTTTTTACAGATACAACAGGTTTGTTTGACGGAATGAGGTTGTTATTTTTCACTGACTTGTATGAGCTTGTAGGGTTCCGTGGTGTTGGCCCAAGGAGCTGGGATTTTGTTGCCGGGCCACATTGCAGGGACGCCCTGAGCTGAGGGATGATGGTAGAACACGATAACCTGAAGAAATGGCAAAATTAGAAACATCTCCTGGCACCACATTTCAGAAAGTGACTATCAAGTGCAGCCAAAATACTCCCGTTCACTCCGCCTTATTTTCTCATTTTACAGGTAACAGATCAGTAAAATGGTGAAAGAAGTGTTGTGGTTTCAGTGCTGCACTCCGCCGCCACCCCCCGCGCCTTTGTCTCCTTTGCCAACTAAGCCAATCACAGATTAGGGTCATGGGAACGTTTGGCAAGAAGTGATTGACAGGGGAAACGTGGAATTGCCTCGAACCACTGACCGCTTAAAGTACCCAAAAGGGGGGCGGAGAGGGAGGTAAACATCGAGACGGAAACAGTCTGGGGTGAGGGAATAACACAGAAGATAAACAGAAGGAAAAAGTGCACAGAAGGGAAATTTGCAGGAGAGTGAAAGTGAGAGTGGAATGAGTGACGAGAGCTTATCGATGTGAAAAGGGGTAAAGGTGCTTCGGATGGTGGAAACGAGCTTTAACGAGATGACGCTCGCCACTAAACCCATTGCAGGGGAGTCACGGGCGGCGGGGATTACCAGACCAGAGACGTTAACTGGGCTGGCCAATAAGCACGAGCAATGGACGCATGCAAGTCTGTGCAAACGCAAACCAACCAATCATGCTGGTGTCAGTAATTATGATTAATGAGTGGATAGGTTTAGTTTAAAATGCAAAAAAACAAAAAAACAAACAAAAATATTTTATTTTTATTTTTTTTTGTGTGTTCTGATCCGACCTGGTGCTTCTTGTCCCAGAGGTAATCAAGAGTGACGGACTCCACGGTGCAGTCGTGGCAGAGCTTGCCACCAAACACCTCCTGCAGCATGTTCATCAGGTACACGTGGTGCTCGGCGCCCATGGCGTAGTGGTGGTTGAAGTCTAGAAACACAACCTGCATCCAATCGGTTACAGCTAGCCGAAACGTCTCCGCTCGGGGAGGGGAAAAATGAACTCTCCGAGCGAGACTCTCACCTCTTTATTGTGACTGCTCAGGAAGGCGTTGATTTCTAGCAGGCCGTCCCTCACCTTTGGGGACGAACGCGGCCAGAGTTTAGAAATTGTGAGGATAATCAAACCTAAAATTCTGTGAAAAACGCTACCTGGGTGGAAACAATATAGGACCTTCTGAACCTCACTCAATTCTGATAATTATCGTCTCTTACTTTTTTGCCAACTGAACTGAACTTGAGAGTTGGGAGGCTGGCGGCAAAACATTCAAATTTGTTTAATAAAGCTGCAAAGGCATTGTGATATATTTCTCACCTTGTGGCCAAACAGGCCATGGATGAAGTAGATCTCGCATCCAGGCTCCCCGGGTTTGGAGGAGACCCTGAGGTCAAAGTAGCGGATTCCTGCGTTGAGCTGCTCTTTGAAAGATAGATTCTGCAGATAAAGATGTAATGTTGAGTAGAAATGCACAGAAGAAAAACAAAACAAAACAGTGGGAAGGTGTGAAATCACTACCTGAGTCATGGACCACTTCACCATCACCTTCTTGGCCACCACGCTGAACATGGTGGCCAGGTATTTCACGTAGGACTTCTGGTCGGGGCCCACCGGAGCGTTCACGTCCACCCAGTAGGTGAAGGAGTCGTGCGAGCCTGGAGGAAGTTTACAAGGAGCGTGAACCAAGGCGCGGAGGCAACGTGCCAAATGCAAAGCACAGGCGGAATGATGAGGCAGCAGTTGACGCAGGACCTTCACCTGGCACGGCGAGCTGTTTGAGCGGCATGGCACTGAGCTTGGAGGGCAGCGAAGCCATCCAATCGGCGTTGGCGCTGCCGATGCCCGCCGGCCGGGTCTTCATGACAGAAGCGGTCAGCGACCTCTCCGGGGACAGTTCTCCATTTGTGACCTACCCTACCCGTGCGTTCACTCCCCGCGCGTTGGAGCCACAGGACGTCATCCCCAGGGAGGGGAGGAAAATTGTCGCCCCAAGGTCACAACTTCCCCAGATTCCCACCACGCCTTCAGGGACACGCATGTCCTCCATCCATGCACGAGCACCGCCGACTGGAGGCATCACAATCCTCTTAGCGCGGAGGTCCACCTGTTATCCGCCCCTCCTACCCCCGAGGCTTAAGTGTCTGCTGTGAGGAGGAACCACGAGTGTGTGGCCAAGGAGGTGTGAATGACACGATCAGATGTTTGCTGATCATTTGGAACCCCTGTAACCCAACCTTTTCTTTTTTTTTTAAATTATGTGGTTCTAGTACGTAATGAAACACAAAATAACATTCCGAGATGCATGACCTGTGTATAATCCAATACACTTACAAAAAAAAAAAAACAACTCTCCGCATTCACTCCAAAGCAGCTCTACATCCTCATCTAGTGGCAGATTGCTTGAATTACAAGAGGATTGAAGCCAATTGTGAAGAACGAGAAACCAATATTTATCTTTTTATAAAAACGTTTCAAGATCATTGCATTTTTTTCATCACAGCCTATATTTGATACCAAAATAAATGAAAATCTCTCGTCGATATGAACAAAATAGCGCTGCTTTTCCACCTAGTGGTAAAACGAGCTAATTAAAACTCTTATGTAGACTGGAAAACGTTTGGTTTTTTTTTAACAGTTCATAAGTTCGTTCCGAACCAAATCAACCACAATAACGCGATGCACAAATATGACTTTGACAAGCCTATTTTATTCATAGTGACAATGAGCGGCACTTAATGAAAAATAAAGCATTCCTAGAGTTCCATCTTGTGTTAAGACACGGAATTACATGCAAGGAGGGGCTAAAGCTAGCTCTCGCGCGCCCTCGAACGGCGGGTATTCGTGGACGCGTGCGACAACGAAGCTGTTTTGTGTGTCGGTTTCCATGGAGAGCATTTACACGCAGGCACGCTCCTCGTCCTGAGAGCTCGCTGTCGGTGCTAGGTGAGTGACATCCGGGGGAACTTCAGGAGAGGAACTGCTTAGGAGAGGATCTGGGCGACTCATCGAAGAGGTAAAGCCGAATTTCCTTTACATTGAGTGGTTGAGAGGGGGAAGGTCTTACAGAACGGGGGTGACACTGCTCTGGAAGATGTGAAACGTCAACAACAAGAGCCTTAACATTTGGGCGATAGGTTGTGGCTTTTCAAATTTCAGTTGGCTCATTAAAATAGAAACTTAAAGGCCATACGTAGAGACACCTGTGTAGGGAGCGGTGATGGGAGTACGCAAGACTGTCAGCAACAATTCCTAAAGACCAAAATGGGACATTTTGGTGACTTTGAGGGAAAATAGTATTTAAAATTAAATATTAATAGAGGTCTGAACTTCATTTTTCTTCTGTGCGGTGCATGGGTTAGAAGGTCTCAAGGGGCTCCTTCAGCCAAATCAAGACCATGAGATGGGAGCTTCTCATCAACACGGATGTGAGCATAGTGGTTGTCTGCCACATAGACCTAAAGGAAATCCATAATCAGATGAAATATTAAGAACACGCACATGTCGTCATATTAAGGGATTCAAGAACAAGCTAAACCACCTTAATCCAGTAGATCTTAAAAGCCTCAAGCTTCTCCTTGTATTCTATGACTGTGAAGTCTTTGAGGCACACTTTCAGGGTTCCCGCTATACGTCAAGTAGTAGTGTGTGTGTGTGTGTGTGTGTGTGTGAAGTTTTGTGCTGAAGCTATTTATAAAAAGTGTTTTGGAGGGATATCCCGCTGACCTCGAAGAGCTTTTTCCCTGCGCCACGTGGCCCCGGAAACATCTTAATTCCCTTTAAATCCTTCACCACCGCCACCTCCACAGATTGCCATATGTGAAAGCAGAGTGCGGCAGCGCAGCAGCTCCGTTGGCTGACTGTACCCCGTCCACGATGCTTACGAACAACAGAGACCATTTTGCAGTTTTTCATTGGGCCTAAATGGTCAGAGGGGCTGGTGGATACATGACGCAATGACCGGTAATGCTTTTTGAAATCGACCTCGGGAGTCTCTGAGCTAAATCCAGCCTGTAATTTCTCTTTGGTTGGGTGTAATAATGAAGGCTAATCTCATTCATCCTCATTCAAAACAATATATCCAACACACTGTAGGGACGCAGTTATACTTTTAAAGGTTCTAATCCACTGAAATTATATCGTAATTAAGCTCCACTGTGTATTTGCTCCACACTTACATTGTAATGTTGATTAGAGCCTTCTGAGGGCCCTTTTATTTCAGATGCTGAACAGACACGGGGCAACCTGGCATTAATCCCCCCCAGCAAATGGATAAACAAGGCTTAGAAGGCATCAGGGAGACTGCTCGGGTTTACCTTAGTCTACTGTGCGGTTGGAAAACAATAACGTTGGGGGAATTATTCAATACAGTTCTAACGATCATTGACATCAGTGTCACGGGAGCCTCAGTTGACTCCTCCCCGCTAAGGCAGGTGCTCCAGAAAAGGCAGCAAGTGGCGGCGAGCTTGATCGTGATGTAACGTGCTATTTACATCCCCTGCGGCCTAATCTGCAGAGGCCTTCGCTGTGTCATTTCCCCCCTTAAGTCCGCAGACACACGCCTAATCCCGCTCACGGAGCGCAGGCAGGCAGTTCTCCTGTTTACTCAGCCAGCGGACATCGAGAGAAAACCTTTTCAGGTTGATGGATGAGCTGGCATCGGAGCCCTTTTTGTGACAACTCAGCTCCTGACGGCTGTTCTACTTCTTCTCTCACCGAAGGGCTGCACCTCTGACCGGGATGGCCGGGGCCTTTTGAAAAAACACCTGCCGCGAGATGATGGACCTGGTGAGCACCGCGCTATGAAAGGGAAAACGTTTCGTCGGTGAGCGGCGCTGGACAGTCGGCAGCTTTGTTTTTGCAAATCGATTAAGTTGAGGGGCTGATGAGAGCATCCTGAGAGGCGATGAACCGCTACACCACCCTGAAGCAGCTGGGTGACGGCACCTACGGCAGCGTGCTGATGGGGAGAAGCAACGAGTCCGGAGAGCTGGTGGCCATAAAGAGGTAAATACATCCATATGGATCACATTACTTCTAGATTAGTGTACTTTTCCCCACCAGCATAGAGAGCGATATACCTGGCTGCTAGTGGTATCAAATAGCCAATCCAAAATAGCTTCAATTAGCCTCATTAGCCGATCCAAAATTCGAGCAATAACAGAATAAAATCCAGCTGTTGAAGTTGGAATGAAATTTTCTGTATATGTCTATTATACCACCAAACTCATGCTTTGCATGAATTTGTTTCATTTCAATTGACTTCACAAAATGAAAACAACTTTAGGGACAACAGAGCCTAATAAGAGGTAACAGTATTTGTATTCGTCCAGTACCGTCACGGTACGGGCAGCACGGTTCGGTGCACGCAGTCAGGACAGGTCTGACTGAGTTTAACACAAAAAGAAAATAAAAATCCATGTCTCAGTCAGTCCTCACTCCAATCCAGGGGGCGATAATGCACCAATCGGAACCGCCAGTACGGGAAAAAAAAGAATAAGACACAACAAAACAGACGAAGAAGAAGAAGTGACGAGGTGAAGAGTTATGGCAACTGTGGAGGGAGGGAGAGTTAGAAGTTAGAAGAGCCACCTGCTTCATTTAAATCAGCAGTGTGGGAACACTTTGGATTCCCAGTGGAAAACAACGGTGACGGAGTGCCAGTGGTGGACCGGGCGAAGACTGCGTGTGTCTTGACTGATTCAAACGCAGCCAAGACTTCCAACTAAAATTCTAAATCTTTTCAAAGGCATATAAAATATAGTGCTTCAAAGATTGTAAGCCAAGGCTAAAAAACGAAGTCGACGAGCCCGTCCTGTCATTGCCATGGCAAACAAGTGGGCGCCACACGCCTTTGTTTCCAGCGGCGTGGCAGCCGCCCTCAATTATGGATGGGAAACCGGAGTGACAGCGTCCGCCGACCCCATCGTGTGGCTACCACGCGAGACAATGCGCGTCGGTGACGGCGGAGCGGAGTGAAAGTGTGTCGGGTTGCCGACATTGTGGAAAGTAAGACACAAACTGGCAGCGAACGAGGGAAAAGATACCCGGGCAAGTCTGGAACTCTTATGTAATTCCAACTGGGGAAAAAAAAAATTGAAAAAATAAAGGCTTGGCTTCAATGATCACAGCAACAAACACACGTTAATTCAAGATGCAGCATCATTTGAGCCCGGGTGTGTTCCACATTCACGGAAAAGTCCCACATTTTTTGATCTTGACCTGAATAGATGTCCGTAAAATTGCATATTTAGCCCTGTGTTTACTGCCTCCCATACAAAATGCAATTTTAGCATCCTGTTTAAAAATGATGCATATGATGATGATGATGATGATTATGATATTGGACCTTCCGTATGTTTGGAAGGAGACACATTTAGGTTATTGGGAGGTGGTTTCTAGAGGATGGGATAAACACCATATGTCAGTACCCTTTGTGACATCACAATGGGCCGGTTCTGAAAAGCAGAGCAACTTAAAAAAAAAAAAAGTGCGGGATGAAACTTTCTAAAAAAAAATCATTGGCTGGTGAAATGTAAGAAAAGTCAGGTGCTGTGAATTTTGCAGAATACGGGATCTGTTGTCAAGTTTGTTTGTTTTTTTCTAACAATGTTGCCAGTTTCACCTTGAAAATGAAATGGACTGAAATTTAAAACTCCCCAGAACTGCTGATTTATTGATGAAGTTGGGAAGAAGACGGACACTGCTTCACGTCGGGCGGCCTCATACAGTATCTCCAGTTATTGCACTTAAGTCTGACTGTCGCCAACAGAATGAAGAGGAAGTTCTATTCGTGGGAGGAATGTATGAACTTGCGGGAGGTGAAGGTACGTGTATTAAAAAAAAAAAAAACACTAGCATCTTATGCCCACTCCAAAAAAAAAACAAAACAAACAATTTTAATTTCTAACACACATTCTTGGGGTTTAATTGAATTGAACAACTGCTGTTGCTCTCTCTCTGCTGTCACGACAGTCACTGAAGAAGCTCAACCACGCCAACGTGGTGAAACTGAAGGAGGTGATCCGAGAGAACGATCACCTCTACTTCGTCTTTGAGTACATGAAGGAGAACCTCTACCAGCTGATGAAGGACAGGTGAGACTAGAATCGGGCGCGTGCCACAGGAGTCATCACTTCAACCACCAGAAATAAAAAAAAAAAAATGAATGAATGAATAAAAACTGAAGCGGAAACCTCACCGCAGCATGAACGCTTCTGTCAACTTTTCTGTGTTTGCAGAAGAAAATATTTCCCCGAGTCTGTGATTCGAAACATAAGCTTTCAGATTTTACAAGGCCTGTCGTTCATTCACAAACACGGTAGGTTGCGCCGTGTTTTCCCGGGTGTGCGAGACCGGCTGCGCGGTGCAAGATTCAAATCTCTGGCTGCTGTTTCTGTGCGCTTTGAATCTTGCAAACGCGCGCACAAAAAACGTCTTCAATCCATTGCATGCGGTCTCTTGGCGGCCGGATGTGCGGATGCTGCATTTTAACGCCTCTGATTTCCAAAACAGGCTCTTTGCGTTGACGCATCTGGAGCAAAAACGCCGAGAGCATCTTTTAACAGCATTTTTTCCCCCCTGAAATCTCTCTTTTTTTCACCCTCTGTCTTCCTTTTCTTCCTTCTCCTCCTCGCCGCCATAGAGAGAATAAGATGTTCTCTGAGAACGAGATTAGGAACATCACGTTTCAAGTGCTTTCTGGCTTGGTTTTTGTGCACAAGCATGGTAAGAAAGAGGCTTCACTCTTTGGCTGTGTTAACAGTAGCGCAACCCTCCAGTGGTCGATGTACCAGGAGTTTCGCATTGCCATTAATCTTGCAAATGATCTAGCGATTTAGTGCCAAACTCTCCTAACACAACCCAATCTATTTTTCTGATATAACGTGTGCGTTTTATCAAACATCTCGGGCGTAAAAGAGTCCCCGGCCAGACCACATTTGATGATATTCTGCACTGGAGGATTCGCTACATGCTAGTCGTGCATGTTTTCTTGTTTTTTCCTTGTCATTTTTTTAATGCTTCAAATTCAAATTACCTGCAAGTGTAGGAAAAAAAAACGTAATTTTCTTTTAATGAAATTCGAACAAAACTTGCCTTTTGGTAATAATACAACAACTTGGCTTACCATTACATCAAAAAAAAAAAAAAAAAAAAGCTGCAGGTGATTTTAATTTGGTCCTGTGATTCAGTTTCTGGTGCTCAGCCTCGTGTGATCGTCACTCCAGGGTTCTTTCATCGGGACATGAAGCCAGAGAATTTGCTGTGCATGGGCCCCGAGTTGGTCAAAATAGCAGATTTTGGACTGGCCAGAGAGATCCGCTCCAAACCCCCCTACACCGACTACGTGTCAACCAGATGGTGAGTCCTGTGCACCTGCATCAGCTCCAGGACTCCACCCATCTGTCATGTTTGCGTGTGCGTTACTGGCTGGTTTACTCGACAACGCTCTCCGCCCCAGGTACCGAGCGCCGGAGGTGCTGCTCCGATCGCCCACTTACAGCGCCCCCATTGACCTGTGGGCTGTCGGATGCATTATGGCCGAGCTGTACACTCTCAGGCCGCTGTTCCCCGGCAACAGCGAGGTGGACGAGATCTTCAAGATCTGCCAAGTCCTGGGGACAGTGAAGAAGGTGAGAGGAAATGGATGGAAAGGGTGGGCCTCATAATGGTTGGTCTTCCTCACAATGTTTACTGTGTCTTCCTGCTTGGATAATCCAATGGCATCTCTCCCAATCATACCCAATAAAGAGAATACCCAATAAACTGAATACCCTAGAACACCCAATAAAATGATAAAATGTTTTCCTGCGCATGCGGCAGGAAGACTCCGTTTTCGGATCCACCAGTACGATTGTCAACCTTTTGTTACTCCCATCCCGACAGACGGATTGGCCAGAGGGTCACCAGCTCGCCTCAGCCATGAACTTCCGCTTCCCCCAGTGCGTGCCGACCCCTTTGAAGACCCTCATCCCCAACGCCAGCAACGAGGCCATCACCCTGATGAAGGACATGCTGCAGTGGGACCCCAAAAAAAGACCCACCGCCATACAGGTAGTCAAGGATCGCGGCCCTGCAAATGTTTTGAGGGTGTCTTCGGAAACTCACAGTGCGTCCGTCCCCTCCCCTGCGGCTTCCCATCAGGCCCTGCGCTACCCCTACTTCCAAGTGGGTCAGATCCTGGGGCCTCGTCCTCAGAGCCAGGAGGTGAAAAAGGTCCAGGCCAGGACGCAGGTTCCGAAGCAGACTTCAGAGAACAAGCGGTCCTCATCTGAGTCCAAAGGTTCCACAGACTCTGGCAGGTCCCAGCAGCAGCAGCAGCATCACCACCACCATCAGCCACTTCAGCAAATCCCTCTACTTCAGAATGAGAGTAAACCAGGAGGCCCTGCTGTGAGTTTTTCACTTCTTTTCACAAGTAAACACTGAATTCTCTTGAATTTAACTTTACATCCGGATTCCCTTTTTTTCTTTTTTTTTGCAGAAAGCTGCACCAACAGGCGAGGAGACTGCCGGCGTTGGTGGAGCGATGGCGGTGGTAAAGAGCGGCCGGCGTCGCTGGGGACAGACGGCGTGCAAGGCCACGGACAGCTGGGATGAATCCGACCCGGCGGAAACGGCCGCATCCAACTCCAAGAAGCCCAGCCTGGGCAAAACAGAGGAGGAGAGACGGCCCACAGAGCCCCGCCCAGAGTAAGCGCCGCAAATTCGAAAAACTCAGGAGGATATTAAAAAAACGCACAAGACTGTCTCCATAATAAGCAATAGGACAATGGGGGCACTTCAGGTTGAGTCGACTTTAAGCATACCCTTCCCGTTTGTCAGACAAAAGGAGCAGACGCCTCTGTATTCGTTCAGCACGGTCACGAAGCTGCCCAGCAATGTCAAAGTGGGCCAGGTGGACCCCAACCTGCCCGGATCTGCAGCACGGCAGCACTACCTCAGCCAGTCGCGATACCTGCCAGGTACAGTCCCCTGAGATTATGAGTCCATGCTTTGCTTTCTTAAAGGAATATTCCATTGTTTTTATTTAAAAATAAATAAATAAATAAATAAAAAGGTATTGTATGAGTTACTGCCAAAAAAAACAACTAGATTTTGTGTCCGTCTTTCCAGTTAAATGAACTTAATTGCTTCGAGCCATTGCACATATTTGCAGTGCAATTGCCCAGCATCCATGCACATACAGGCGATTAAGTAATTTCTCTCTGAAGGAGCAGACCTGTTAATCACTAATTACTACTTGCTGCGTCGTCTGCATACCTAATATTGACACGTATGTCAACGACGAGACTTAACATGCAGAAATAGTCCTTTAATCTTCTTAGAGACCTTCCTTGTGCAAATATCCTTCATTTTAATGCATTGATCGTCTTTGTTTTGGCATTAAGTCCTAGAAATAACGACACAGTGTTTGCATACCATAACTGTAAGAATAAAAGGCAAAAGTGCCAACGCAAGAAAGAGACTTTACTGCTGTAACCTGTACATATGGAGAGTGTATTTTACCCCAATAGACGCCAGCCCTGTGTGTACTGATGTATATGTACGCACGGTTTTTGGTTTTTTTTTTCAAACATATTTCTGCGCTTTCAAGGCTTGATCAAGAATCAGACCTCCGCCGATAAGGAGCTGAGCGGCATGACGCTGCGCGACCTGTGGGAGAATTCCCCTAACGCTATAAATAAGCCGCTGGCTCACATCGGAGGAGGATTATCCGTCAGCAGAGCCAACGCAGGTGAGCAGGTTCGCCGAAAGGTCGGGCTGAACGATTTGCTGCGGGGACGCTCGAAATGCGGCTGGAAAAAAAAGATTTTTGAATCCCAATAAAAACCCTGAAAAGCCGGGGCCGCCGAGATACAAACGCTTGCGCTCCCGAGTCATTTAACACGCACTCTTTGTGACCCGTCCGCGGCCTTTGTGCGGATGCTAATGATTGGCTAACGTCTCCCGATCATGTAGTTTTTGGGGGCCGCAGACAAAAGCCCGGTGAGGAGCGAGCCAGAGCGTCTGAGGCGTCTGGGATGACAGACCTCCACCAAATCATTTGTCATGCAGGCAGACACACAATACGGGTCCATGCTGTGCCCTCCCTCCCTCCTCCTCTCCTCCTCCTCCTCCTCTTCTTCTTCATCCCGCTCCGTCTCTACCTCCTCATTATCCATTCATGAGATGGGGGACAATTGACGGAACATCAAATGCTGCCAATAAGGTCCTCGGCAGCCCCCCCCCGCTCATCAACAACACTTCTACCGTACTCAAACACACTATCTGTCCCCATTCTCTTTCCATTTTCTTGCTGCTTGCATGCATTGCAAAGCCAATTCCAAGTCCAGTGGCAAGATGGACCTCTTGAGAAAACTGTTGTAAATCAATGAATAATGGAGGGGAAAACATAACCAGAGTAAAAGTGAAAGAGAGTTTATGCATTTTGCAGCCGAGTGGGCCGAACAGCCCTGTTATTGTGCTTATGTTTACAATCAGTCCAAAAGTCAATATTCTGCCCACTTTCAAGCTTCAAAATGGTTCACAGACTATAGTCAAGAGTTAAATAATCCACAAGTTGCCTTGTTGCGACGATTAAATAACAACTTACTGGGCAACTGTCATCCACCTGCCTTCTAAATGGCTCATACATTATCCAAGCAAGTCACTTGCCGCGCTAGAGCTCCTTTGTGTCCAAACACCGCCGCCGCACCAGTTAGCGTGGCGGCTAGGAGCACGCGCCGGGCCGCTTAGCATGTGAAAGGAAGCCCGCCGCTGAGGCGCTCGGCGGGAGACCAGGCCACAAAACACACGGTGTAAGTGGAGAACTAAGAGCTCCAGCCGCTAAAATGGGGGGGCGAGTTGCACCGCAGCCGCCGCCTCTTTCCAGTGGGGACAATGCCGCCGTCCGCTAATTACACTGATACCATCTGGTAACTGCTGGCAAGGAGGCAGACGGTGTCACCGGGAAAGCTTAGAAAGACTTCAATGGGCTGATGCTCGAGGTGGTAGCTGCGCTGTCGCTGCCTTGCACCCCCACAAATAATTACAATCGGCAAAAAAAAAAACTGCGTCAGATCAACATGTTTTTCAGCTTTTTCAGCGAGTTGGAACACCCATTCCAATCAAGAAAGACCAAATGAATGGACCATAAATGTGATTCCGGCACACCAAAAACATTGTCAGAGAGCAGCACAAGAGCTTTCAAGTGCCCATCTTGACCTAAATCGATCAGGTGGTTTGTGCTACAAACTCATATTTCATCTTTTTCAGGGAGCTTCGTGAGCACCAAGTACAACCTCTCTGGTGCCTACATGCCCTCATTCCAGAAGAAAGAGGTGGGCTCTGTGGGGCAAAGGATCCAATTGGCACCCTTGGCTGGCCAGCATGCGAGTAAGATGTTATATTGCTTACAGTATCATCATTTCCATTTGAGATCGTCCCACTTCTCTGGCAACAAACGTTGCTGATGCCGCCGGTCCTGGAAGACGTTCCCTTCCACCAGGTTTCTGTGTTCATCTCCGCTGCCACCTGTGACTCCTCGGGTTTCCTCCCACCACGCAAAGTGTCCGGTGGCCGTCTGTTAAGCTGCCACTACTAGCGTCTCCCCTCTTCCCTCTCTGTCTTGACTCTTTCAGCCAATCTCTCTTCTCCTGATAAGAAAAAAGACAAACCTAAGTCTGCAAAGGCCAAGTCCGTATCCAACTCTTCCCTGAGTGAAACTAATGAAGGTACCGACGTGCGCGACCCCGCTCCCTGCCAGCGCTTACAATCGTAGAGGGCCGTTCCTTCGCTCCTGTGCTCGTTGTTTTTGTTGACGTTGCTTCCGCAGCGCTTTCGCCTTTGTCGTGACTGTGACTCCGCCGTGCTAAAAAAGGCATTTCAGCCAGACAACGACCTACTTAGGCCTGGCTGATTAATAGACTAATTGACTGACCCGTTCTTCCAGATTACGAGGACTGGAAAAGGAGGGCAGACAGGACTCAGGTGAAGGGAAGCAGCTACTCGGCTTTGGGAAGAGCCTCGGGAAATCTCCTGAGCAGGGCTCCGGCCGTGCAGCCCGTGCACGGCCGGGTGGACTGGGCTTCCAAGTACGGAGGGAATCGATAGACCGCCAGCCCCGCCGTTGGAAGGAGGACCATAAAATGGACTTGACACGTCGCCAAGATTTCGATGTCTAGTTGTAGTCAACCTTGGAGATGCATCAAAAGTCCCCTGGAACTAATTCCACATTTTTAAGCAGTTTTTTTTTGTAATTCCAGGAACTTTAAAATGTCATGTCTGAATACACGTGTGCGTGAAGTTGTGATAGGTCGGTGACTGTTGCCACGACGCTGAGGCAAGACTGACTGCGTGACTGCAGCCGTCTTCTTCCTGAAGGATCTAGTTTGAGCCGACTGCATCGTTGTCATTAGGACGATTGTCGAGTAGCTTTTTTTTTTGTACTCAGTGTCCCAATGTCAGATATTGTGCAACACAGCATACAGTCAGTGACTGTTCTTGCAAATGGTAACAAACTCCTTAATTTATGACAGGCGATTTATCTGCAGCACATTTAAACCAAACAACACCTAAGACCAATGCTAATAATGTTATAAGCACGTATTTGTATCGGCAAATTACTGATCATTTTGTATTTTTTTAAAACAAATATGAAAGATCATTTTGCATTTAATAAAAAAGAAAGAAAGGACAATGTTTTCTATTTTTACAAAGAAGTGAATATATTTAAATCCATACATATTGGTTTCCTTTGTCTGTTTTACAAAATGAATAAATCACAAACACTGGTTGATGATACATGTTGAGACAGAGAAGAAACATACAGAAAATCTCTCCCTCAAGACTGCTGTGGCTTCTGCAGCAAGGCCAGGCTGAGCTTTCCGACCATCAGGAGGCTGCAAAGGATAAACAACATCAGACCGAGTCCACACAGGACTGATAAAGGCTTGGAAATAAGGGCCAAATTAGTTATTTACCATTAAGTCAACTCTGATCTGCAGTAACAAATCAAACTGCAAACTCGCCTAAACTACAATTCCTCAACTGACAACGCAGTCACATGACGGGAAAATACCTCGCTCCAGCCATCAAACCAGCTGGCATGAACTTCCTGGATCCATAGAACCTCTTTCCCATGACGCCGGTCAGCGCTCCTGAGGTGACTGTAAGACAAGAACGTGGTGAGAAGGAGACCGACCAGGACTGAATTTGCAGGGGAAAAAAAAAAAGAAGGTGTAAATACCCACCGAGGGAGACCCAAACATTACTGGGATCGTTGGAGATCTGGTAGGCGCCAAAGCCAGCCAGGCTGCCAAAGAGAAGGCCGGCAGCCAGGGAGGGGACGCTGCCTGAAAGAGAGGACGACGGCAGGTCAGCACCTGCACCCGACAGCCCGCTGGAAACATTTCTGAGAGTGCAAGCATCACGCAGCCATGTAATTAGATTGATAGGGCTGTCAGAGCAACGATGACAGGATCATTTGTTTATTGATTTGAGATTAATTGAAAACAGTGTGGAAAAACACACACATATATATATATATATATATATATATATATATATTTTTTTAATGTTGCTTCTTTAGCCTGACGTCGTTAAGTGCTTGAAAGGTGTTTACTATGTGCAGGTTTCAGCAAGCATGGTCAAATGAGGCTACTTTCTAAGGACAAATATTTTGAGACGTTGGGAAGGCAGGTGCACGAGCAACAGAAAAAAACACACCACATAACGTGCTTTTAAGCAAAGCTTTTTTTCATACATATTATTCATTGTGATTGAAAAACAAAAACATGACACAAACCTGCTTTGGCATAACCGATGGCTCCACCAGATGCGATCAACGCAGCGTATCCATATCCTACCCAGTCCACGCTCATGTTGGACAGCTGTCAAGTAAAAAATAAATAAATAAAGTTAATGTCTAAAAAAGTATCCCCCAAAACAACACTTTCCGACATAGACCAACCAAAAATCCTACCGGACTTTGTGAATTCTGCAGAACTGACGTGTTACAGAAAACTATCTGAGGCAGCAGAAAATACAAAATCATTGTGACACTGGGATAGAGAAAAAAAAAGTGCTCCCCGTCCAGACACACTCGTGTGTTTGGCAGCAGATAGCAGGTTGTGGTCGCTAGGAGGGGTGTGTGCGTTTGTTTGTGTTGTCAGATAAGGCTAACTGACAGCACTTAGCATGAGCAACGCACGTTCATACATAAGGCAGCGTCTTACGGGCAAGATAAGAGCTAACACAGCGCAGTGAACGCATCTTTGGGTCCTATTGTACAAGAAATGCGCAAGACAAAGTGCTGGGTTTCCAGCGTGATGCGGAGATACAACAAAAGCCTTTTAACAACAAGGAAAGACAAGCAACTTACCTTGTTCGTTCGGTTTGTCCTCTGTCACTGCGGCTGTCTGTTTCCAGTCGAGCCCAAATAATCGGCGCACAGGTTTGCGGGCCCAAGAACTCGACGGGAAATGTAGGCAGTCGCGCCGAAAACAGTGCAAATACTGCAAATTGTAAATATGAAACGTGTGCCAACGTCGCAAAAATGCTCTCTTGTGAAATATTTTAAATTCTATATTCAAAACAATCTGAAAATATGATATCTTTCATGAAGATAATAGTTTACATTCGAAAATCTACAATTTAACGCGTACGGTGATAAAACTGAAGATGTTGTGCCAGTTTACGTCATATTTTTACGTATTTATCTCGAAGACGCTGGACTTTGTTTTATTTGTGACGTAACAAGACATTAAAAAAAAAAAAAAACTTTACTGGAGTGTTTCGTTTACAACATTTGGCTATCAAATGGCAGTTAGTGCCTGAATTTAGCATTGCCTTTTAGAGATGCACAGTCATGATAACCGTGGTGTGAACCATGCTAACGCTGCATGACATTTATGGGCGAAACAGACTTATAAATTCGACTCGAGCCCGACACGGAGCAGGTTGATGCTTTTTGACCACAAGATGGCGCCACAGGATTAGATTCTGTGAGTGAACCGTCTTCGCGTGAGAAGTTGGTTGAAGTTTCTGCTTAAAATTGGGCCGTCTAGGACTCTGGCTAATAGACGAACAAGTCTGACACCCCCCCTGCCCCCCTTTCACGTCTTGTTTCACTTCCTTTGACGTCACCACGTCAATTTAAATCTGCATGCGCTCGACTCAGGTACTGGAAGTCCTCGCTTCAACAACTGCACGAGCACAACCGCCTCCTTCTTCGCCATTCCTGTGTTCAGCCGAAAGGTGGCGGTAGGACACTATTAATTGACTTGTGTGGCACAATGGGGCCTGGAAGCCCCTTTGGCTCTGCAGACCACCAGTGACATGAACATCACGGCTCCTGTTCACGGAGCGACGCTGACGGTGATGGTTACTGTCTCCCAACACTGTCAGTTAACGTCCAGCTGGTGCTAAAAAAAAAAAAAAAAAAAAAAGCAACTCGCAAACCTCTGACGGGGGCCCCGTTTCATTATCTGACGTGGCCACTAGTTGGAGGGGTTAAGGGTCGGTTAATGTGATCAATAATATAATGTGTATAAATGTAAAAGCACAAATAAAATGCTGTAGGTTCAAGCGTATGTAGGGGGAAATGTGCATAAAAACATACAGACACAATGCGTGGAAATAAAAGAATCAAACACAAAATAACTGGGAATAATAATAATAATACAAATAATAATAATAATAATAATAATAATAATGATAACAATAATAATAATACTAGGCCACTAAAAATAAATAAAGAACGACACTAAAAGTAGAAATAAGCCCTAGACAAACAGGTTGGATTTAAAAGGAAAAAATAATAAAGGGTAGATGGTTTTGTCTGGGGGAATCACTTTCAGACAAGTCTGCTTTCAAACTTATTCTCCTCCCTGAGCCCAAACACTATGGACCCCTACCCGTCCCCCCAGCCCTCTCATCCAACTCCCTCTCCTTTGTCCAGTCCTTGCGAGGTCTATATAGCTGCAGGTATTGTGTGTATGTGTGTGTCTGAGTGTGTGCACTTAAAATACGTTCGCCTTTGAAGTCAAACATGAAGGCTTGTTTTAAATATTAACACCACGGGAGGAGGGAAGAGAAGAAGAAGAAGAAAAAAAAATCTATAGGCTTCACTCAATGTGGGCTCACGCAAATGAAGACAGACTCCGCGGCGACAGGAGGATTTACTGAGGGGAAAATGCAATTTTGAATTGTTAGGCATGTTGTCGGTGCAAACACTGAAATATAATATTTAGCCACATGAATCATCGCTACTACTACTACTACTATTATTATTATTATTGCTAATCGTCATCATCATCAACATAATTTATTCACTTATTTATTGTGGGTTTATTGACACGAACGTATGAAACACGGCGTACGCACGTGCAGTTCGATGAGAGCCGGTTCTGGGTCTGGGTGCGTGTCGTGTCTCTCTCTCGGGTTGAAAGGTTGGACCGTCATCATCGTCATCCCAGTGCAGTGCAAGTGTTGCTCTCCCCACTGCGTGTGTGTGTGTGTGTGTGTGTGTGTGTTGCAAAAAGAGGGGGACTGGGGACTGGGAGAGGAGCTCATTCGTTCTTGGCCGGAGGGGTCTACATAAGTATGTATTAGAAATAAACAGTGGATAAATAAATAATGAGCCCCTCGCAATAGCAGGATGGCTCCGCCGTGCCAAAGTAATGATGTTGGCAGTTAACCTTCAAGTTTTTTAACTTGACACACTTTCATTTGGAGCGAAAGCCAGATCGTTGTTATTATTATTATTATTATTATTATTATTATTATTATTATTATCATTATTATTATTATTATTATTATTATTATTATTATTAATGCTACCATTCAGACAAATAATAAATCACACCAATCACACTGACACCTGGCAGCAACATTCCCAGCCCTCGATTCGCTTTCATTATTAAAGCTTTTCTTAAAAAGGAAAAAAGAAAAACATCTTAATTGCAAGTAGGTGATAAAATCTTGAATGGCGCCTCTCCTGGAAAGGGAAAAAAAATTAACAAAGAACAGAAAAAGAAAGCCTGATTGGAGTTGCAGTTGCCCTTTTTCAGTTAATTATCACTGTTTTCTCAAGTGTCAGCCAAGTTGTCACGAAAGTCTAACAAAAACAAAAATAAAAAATAAAAAATTGACGCTCACACAGCGCCGTTTCCACCTCCCAACCCACCTCCAGCCCCAGCCTCTTCATTTCCTTTCTAGTCCACACCTTGATCACTGCGCATGCGCCTCCAGGTAGCGCCGCACAGTTTTTTTTTTTTTTTTTTTAAATGGCCAGGTGAGGCGATCCGGTCCAGGTATAGGGGGGGGGGGTCTATACACTTGGGAACCGAGCTGGGCTCAATGAGATTCAGATCCGACACCGAACCGACTGTAAACGCACCGCGAAGCGCAGAGGCAGCAGAAGACAAAGCATGTCAATTATGGGCAAGATGGGGGAATGGCAGGTATGTGCTGTTTGCTGTAACACAAAGAGGCCGCTTCGGGAGAAACCCTTCAACAACAAAAAAAAGTGTCCGAAGTGTCGACCTGGTTGGAGGAGGAGGAGGAGGTGGTGGTGGTGCGTTCGAGTGAAGCAGAGTCGCCGCGTCTTTCTTTTTTTTATATATATATATCCGTCAGGTTGCGCAAAGATGTCGAATACACGTTTCTGTTTGTGTGTGTGTGTGTGGGGGCGCCCCGTGTCATAATCTAAATCTCTCACAGTCAAAACACCTTCGCGGGCCGATGATGGATGCGCGTGTTTTGCACACGAGTGTGACAAAACAAAAACAAACAAAAAAAAAAAACATGTGAGTTTGGCTTTTGACTAATGAGCAAACAAACGCGAGGTTAAATTTGCCCGTGTTGACACAGCGCGTCCTAAAAGTTAATACATTAAAAAAAAAAAAAAAACAACACAACCGCTGCCTCTTTTTTTTTGCGCATCTGGCACAACTTTTACGCCGCTCCAAATTCGGAGAAGCACGTTGGAGTTTATTTGCGTTAGAAGCCTTTTTACTTAAAGCCTCGGAGGGGGAAAAAACTGGCCTTGTTTTCCTCGAGGAGCAGGAGGAGGAGGAGGAGGAGGAGAAGAAGGAGAAGAAGAAGAAGAAGAGTCGACGGCGAGCTGAGACAAAACTCCTGAGTTTCACTCAGTCGCAGGCAGGCAGGCAGACAGACAGACAGACAGACGGGAGGGGCGAGATACCCTGCGAAGAAACTCCGCAACACGCACTCTGCCCGTCATTGTTTAGCCCGCGCCATCGCTCCCATTATCATTAATAACAGCTGTTTGTTGCGAGTCGCTCCACCAAAAATGGTAATCTGGGTTTAAAAACAAAAAAAAGAGCAGGAGAGGGAGGAGGAGAGAGAGAGAGAGAGAGAGAGAGAGAGAGAGAGAGAGAGAGAGAGGGGAGGCCAACGCCTTTAAGAGCTTGAAGGCGACCTGTCTGGTGACCCACGACCCGCTGAGGTGAGGTCTCGGCCCCGGCGACAGGGCAGAGCCAGCGGCCCTGCGAGGCGGCTCATTCAAATGAAACAAGGCTGCGTTGTTGTGTTAATTATTTACATTGTAACCCCCCCCCGACACACACACACCTCCACCCCCATGGACAAAAAAAAAAGCCGCGCGCCCCCTTTTACAGGTATAGCGAGTGCTCGGAATGTCTCACCTTTTTAACATAACATTTAAAGAATGGCCTTTTGAGGGAGCGCGCACCCCGCACCTCGTCTCTCAATGGGATTAAAATAACAGTTTGGGGGGAGTTTCTCCTTCTTCTTCTTCTTCCCCTTAACAAACCATTAAAGTTGGTGGCGGAGTGTTTGACAGTGGGGGCATTTGCATGTTGACCTGCTCGTTTGCGCGCTTGGAGACAAGTGACGAGGCTGCGTACTTTTTTTTTTTTTTTTTTTTTTTTTTACAGGCGTAAGGAAAAGTCACTTCGTTTCCAAGTGCGTTGTTTCTGATATTTTCTGCGTAAAAATACACTTATTAGAAATAATGAAAAAATATAGCGAAAGAAATGACACCATCCCAGGTGCACGCAGGTCCCCATGCGTGACAATACCTACCCCCCCAGCCCCTCCTCCTCCTCCACCGCCCTGCACTCAACAAACACAAAGCTGCACACAAAACATATGTAATACCAGGCGTGTGCACAGCCTTTACTAGTTTTTTTTATTTTATTTATTTATTTATTTTGTAAAGCTACCTGTATACGTTGTCCATTGGTGTTGTGTGCTGGTAGGTGGTGGTGGTGGTGGTGGGGGGGGGTGAGTAAGAGAGAGAGAAAAAAAGAGGGGGGGAATCAAACGGCTGTTGATATGCTAATGAGGCCCTGTGCCAGTGTTATTACAGAGGGAGCTGCTCCAGCCCTTCACTTCCACCATTAGAGGGAGACCTCAGAGCGCAAGACAGACAAGGCAGCAACCACCACTGCTTCAATAAAAAAAAAAAATAAAAAAAAAAATAAGTCGTGGTGGTGGGTTTTTTTTTTTGCGCTCTCTCTCTGAGCGGGGAGCACAATTCACAAGTGAAAACAAGACTATAAGGCGATACCTTTTTTTTTTTTTGTTCTTTTTTACTCTAAATCCAACCCGGCAACCCATGAAAATGCTCTGGAAATTAACTGATAACATTAAATATGAGGACTGCGAGGTAAGGGGGCTCCTCTCTTCTTTCTTTTATGTTTGTGTGTGTCTTTAAAAAAATATATACTGCTGAGA
Organism: Thamnaconus septentrionalis; assembly: GCA_009823395.1. NCBI lineage: Eukaryota > Metazoa > Chordata > Actinopteri > Tetraodontiformes > Monacanthidae > Thamnaconus > Thamnaconus septentrionalis. The sequence goes on from CM020520.1 coordinate 10,685,069, forward strand.
TAATTATATTAGAAATATTTTATGGCGTTTTTTTTTTCCTTTTATTTTGACAGCTGACAGCAAGATTATTTGAGTCGAATACGCGGCGCGTGGATTTGTCTCTTATCCATTTTGTTTCTCAGTTTTTCTTTTGCGAATTTGTCATGGGAGTGAAACGAGTGATGATAATTATTGGATTTAAAAGAAAAAAATCACAAGGGTATCGATAATTATTTTATTTCAATATTTCGTGGCTTTTGCTTTGTAATTTCGTGTGGGCATATTTTCTGGAATTAACTGAATTTTATTGCACATGTGGATGTTATATATTTTTCAAAAAAATATATAATTTTCCTCACTAAACACTAAAAAGACACACGTGGCAGGCGTGTGATGAAAATGTATTTTTTTTTTAAAGATTATGAGGCATTTGTTGTTGGACACAAACAGCTGTATTTACTGCAGAGAGCGATTGTGTTGCGCTTTTATTTTTAAAGGCTGCAATTTTAGACTGCGCGAGCGTTCGTGTCCAGTGCATGCAGCGTACTGATAGCTGCTGCTGTTGCCGTTGTGCGTTCGGATTTAAAAAAAATAATATATAGAAATATATATATTTTTTGCCGCTAACACCGGGGGTTTGGTTTTGGGTCTCGTGGAGGAGCCAGTCAGACGTGTTTTCAGCGGTCTGGTCTGGTCTGGTCTGGTCTCCAGCGACGACCGGACAAACAGGAGCGCTGGCACCTGCGTGTTGGTGTTGGTGTTGGTGTTGGTGGTGGCTTTTACGCGCAGCATTTTTTTTTCTCTTCTCCGCAAAAACAAAACACGCAAAATCCGGTCACAGCTTGTAATTTTGTAATTAAAAAAAATAAAAATGCGTGAGTGTGTAAGTAAGCAAAGCGAAGCAGGAAGGAAGGAAGGAAGGAAGGAAGGAAGGAAGGAGGAGGGTGGAGCTGCTCTTGTTCGTCAAAGTTGTCGGATCCGAGCGGCCCTGTCATACATTCGCTTATATATTTGTATATATATATATATTTTCCCCTAAAAAAAAAAAAAAATATCACTGTCTGTCCGTGTCGTGCAAAAGAATAATAAAAAAAATAGAGCCCGGGTGACACTCGGAGGAGTGGTGGTGGTGGTGGTGGTTGTCGAGAGAGAGAGAGAGAGAGAGAGAGAGAGTTTGGAGGACAAACCCGGTGGATTAGTATCGGCGGAGGCGGAAGAGAGAAGGAGGTAGAAAAAAAAAAAGAGAACAGATGTATTATAAACGGCCGAGTGGAGGACGGCTCGCTGTCGGAGGCTGAAAAAGGCGGAAAACAAAGGGGGACGGGCAGGGGCGAGCGAGCGTCGCGAGCTGGATGTTCCGCCGCCACGGAGGGCAGCAGCGAGCGGCACCGTCGTCTCTCTCTCTCTCTCTCTCTCTCTCTCCCCCCCACCTCTCTCCTCTCGTCCATTCCCTCCCTTTCTTTCACTTTTGCGCTCTCTGGCCCTGGGACCCTTTTAAAACACCCCCTCACCACCTCACCACCACCACCACCACCTCCCTCCCCCTGCCTCCCTCACCCCTCCCACCCCAACTCCATCCCTCTCTCTGATTCGCCAGGCGCCAGCGGAGTGTCCCTCTTTTTGTCTCTCTCTTCCTCCACTCCCCTTCCACTGTCTCTCGCTCTGCCTCTCCCGCCCCATCTCTCTCTCTCTCTCTCTCTCTCTCTCTCTCTGATTAGATATACCGATCCCCCTTTCAATGGACGTCATTTAAAGCGCAGACTCCTGCCCCGCAGTTGCGTCCTCCGCTTCACGCCCGACTTTCTTTTTTTCCCCCTTCCTCATTTGGCTCTCTCTCTCTCTCTCTCTCTCTCTCTCTCTCTCTCTCCCCCTCCGGTTCTTGTCGCCCGACCGTACCGGTCCCTTCTTTCTTTCTTTTTTTTTTTTGTTGGTTTTTACTATTAATGCGAACGGTCATGAACGCGTTCTATTAGGAGTCCGAGAGAAGGAGAAGGAAGACCCCGAAGAAGAAAAGCGGCTTCTCTCTTCTTCTTCTTCTTTTTGTGGTTTTTATTCGTTGACAGAGAGAGAGGGGGGGGGCTTGGTCAGCTAATATGAGCTCGGCCGAGGGGACGACGCAGCTGTGATAGAGAGCCGGGAGAGCCGCGGCTATAGGAAAAGAGAGAGAGAACTTTTCGGCCCCCCGGAAAGAAAAAGAAAAAGCAAATCCAGCAGCAGCAGCAGCAGCAGCAGCAGCAGCAGCAGCAGCTCCGCCGAATACCTGCGTTTTTTCCTCCCAGAGGCGAATGAATGGCAGCGGGGATCTAGCCGCTTCTCTCTGATGGATTATCGTCCGGCCACTGTGGCACGCATCTGATCGCAGGGGGCTTTCGCCGTCATCCTGAAGGAAAAGAAGACTGTTATTTTTTTTTGCCTGCTTTTCTCGGGAAGGGCGGGGGGCGGCTCCAGGCTTTGCTTTTTTTTTTTTTTTTTTTTTTTTTTTTTTTTTTGCAGCTCCTGGTTAATTCCCTTCACTTCACTATAGGCGCTCGCGGGCCCCCTCCGAGCCAAGTTGGATTTTTCTGGAGGGGTGTTTTGCATTTTTTTTTAAGTGGGGGGAAAGACCAAAAAAAAACAACCCAAAAAACGCGCACCGAGAAAAAATAATAATTCGAAATGTTAGTGCACAGTTTTTCCGCGATGGTAAGTTGCTGTTGTTGTTGTTGTTGTTTTAAGTCTGAGTGTGTGTTGTCAGCTATTGGAATGCTCGTCTGTTAAAATGTCTCAGTCTGTTCTATTTCTTGTCTTTCGCCTTTTTAAATGATTTTTTTTTTTTTGTCGAGCTCGCATGTTTTCTCTCAGCGACAGACTTCCCAGTTTAAACATTGCCAGGGATTCAGAAACACACGCCGCGATTGGACACTTTTTAATCTGTTGGTTTTTAGGGGTGAAAATATATATATGTATATTATCACGTTTACTTTTTTCGAAACTCGTGCAAATTCATCTGTCTATCTTGCTTTTTTTTGTAAAAAAGAAATCAAAAAAAAAATGCCCTAGATAATATATAATTGAATTTATCTCCTAACTACCCACTTGCACTAATCCCCCTGTCATCCATCCGGGCCACATTTGATAATGTACAGAGGCGTTGGAAGCAGATTGAAAAGAACAGGAGAGAAAACGTGTGTTTTTTGTTGTTGTTGTTTTGTTTTTTTTTGCCTTGTGCTTGTGTGTGTGTGTTTTTCCCCCCGTTTTAATTACGCACATGAATAAAAAAACAAAACAAAACAAAAAAAAAAAAAACAACCCTCTCTCCGTCCGTCTCCTCTTGACAGGACCGTCACGACGGCACCAGCAACGGAACAGCCAGGCTACCTCAGCTGGGCGGCGTGGGCCAGAGTCCCTACACCAGCGCGCCGCCGCTCTCCCACACGCCCAACTCGGACTTCCAGCCGCCGTACTTCCCGCCGCCCTACCAGCCCATCTACCCGCAGTCTCAGGACCCTTACTCGCACGTCAACGACCCGTACTCCCTCAACTCCCTGCACAGCCAGCCGCAGCCGCAGCACCCGGGCTGGCCGGGCCAGAGGCAGAGCCAGGAGAGCGGCCTGCTGCACCAGCACCGCAGCCTGCCGCACCAGCTGTGCCGGGAGTACCGCAGGGAGGTGCTCCTACCGTCCGGCCACGGCCTCGACACGGGACTGTCAGACTCTATCCCCATCCATGGAATACCTCACTCTTTAGAAGACGTTCAGGTGAGGCTGCTCGACGTATTTATTCGTTTATTTCAAAACAACTGAACATTAAAAAAAAAGAAAAAAGAAATTATTATTAGTACTGATTTAATTAGCGTTGCTCCACTTGCCTGTTATAGATAAATATATAAATATGCTTTCCCCCAATTATCTCGATACAGAATTAATAACCTGGACGCTTTTATTTATTTATTTATTTATTTTTTCAGTTAATTAGTATCAATTTGTTCGAGCACTATATGGCTCGAAAATATAATTAGTTTTAATACGAGCCCATTACTCTACCAGTGCTTTGATTATTGCCGTTGCTTCAACAAAAAACAATAATAAATAAATTAATCTAAAAAAAAAACCCGCCGTAAATTATGAAGTTTTTCCCTCGTGCACGCGTGGAAAAAAAAAATAGAACGACGAACGACGCTGCTCCTGGCTTATTTTACGCAGCATTAGCTCCCATCTAATTTCACGTATAAAATGAAACGTTGGAGCTGAGAGCGAAATGTGCTTCTTTTAATGATCACCTCGTATTGTATTAGAATAATTATTGTATTTTTTCCCTATTAAATCAACGCACGGCATAGTTTCCCCCCCCTCGGCCCCCGCCCAACATCTCGATTTGAACAAAAAATATACATTAACGACAACAGAAGAAGACTAACACTGAGGGAGAAGACGGGGCTCGGTGCCATTTACGAGCGACGGCGACTCACGCGCGCAGCAGGGGAAGCGATTCTGCTCGAGATCGCGGGCCACGACCGCGCGGAAAAAAATTGTCAATAGCCATCCCATCGGCAGGTTTTCTCTCTCCTTCTCTTTTAGCTCCCAGTTTTTAATCAGAAACAAACACCAATAACGCCTCTAATTAGTTCATAGGCCTTTAATAGGCTCGCGCCGCCATAATTACTATCCAATCTAGATTAGAAGTTTCCTTGTGAGTGAGTGGAGCCTATCTTGTGTGTGTGTGTGTGTGTGGGGCGAAATTAGGTCAGGATTATGGGGCGACGCGGCTCCGTTATTTAAGTCTGGCGCGTATGTAGCTGGTGGAGAACCACCACCACCACCCCCCCACCACCACCACCACCCAACCCCTGGACAATAATAATAATAACAGGTATTGGTTTGAGGGCCTCGAGAGCCTCCATGTTGGGCGATGGTGGCTAATTATGTCAGGCTTTTGTTCGCGCGAAGAACACAGTCTCACACACACACACACACACACACACACACACACACACATGCAGAGGAATGATTTTTTTTCTCCCCCTCCCATCTAAATCCCTTTGTGCTAATTTTGCCCCTTTTTTTTTTTCCTCCTTCTCTTCTCTTCTTGCATTTGTGTCGCAGCCTGTTGATGATCAAGGAGTTCACATTCCCGACCAGACTGTAATTAAAAAAGGTAAGCAATTTCCTCAGAGATACCATGCATGTCTCTGCGCACACGCACGCACGCACACACACACACACACACACAAGCAAGCAAGCAAGCATGCATGCATGCATGTATGCTGCACCCCCACCACCCCCCCCTCCCCCATTCGCCCATTCTGCTCGAACGGACCGCGATGCAATGCGGTAATGCCTGACTGATCCTAATAGCGCGGCAGCCCTATTTTTCATTACATGCTTTCCAAGTGCATCAAACTGGCGGCACCTTTTTACCCACCACCACCACCACCACCATCACCACCACCCTGCGCTGCTGATGGAATTTACTGTCAGCGTTTCGCTGCAGAGAGAGAGAGAGAGAGAGAGAGAGACGAGGGTGGTGGTGGTGGGGAGATGATGGAGCTGGTGGGGCTTTTGTAAAAAAAAAAAAAAAAAAAAAAAAAAGGCCTCTCGATGTTCATGGTCAAAGATGCAGGAGGGAGGAGGAGGTGGTGGTGGCGGCGGCTGCGCATCAAGCAGCGTGGTCAAATTTGGAGTAATCGCCGGCCTGGCGAGAGAGGAGGATGAAAGGCTGTCAATTTGCAGACACTCGGTGAAGGGTGCAGCAGCAGCAGCAGCAGCAGTCGGAGGCGTGCAGGGCCCGAGCTGTAATCCAGCTCTAATAATGATTTGATTGTGGGCATTTTGCTGCTGCAGTAATGGCCGCTGCCTGTTACACCGCGATCCCAGCTTCTGAACGGGGATTCTGACCCTCTCGTTCATTTATTTTCTATTTTTTATTTTCATTTTTTTTTGGCATCAGCTAATTTTTTTTTTTTTTTCCCCGGCCCGGCCCGCCCGCCAGTCCGTCCGTCCGCGTATCAACACCATAATTGGCCTCCTTATATTAACGATCTCAAGAGTTCGTTTAACTCCTATTGTCTCCATTAGGCTCCCCTGAGCCATTAATGTCACAAGTGATCCATCCAGAGGCGCGCACATGCAGCCCCCCAACCCCCCCACCACCCCCCACCAACCCCAACCCCTCTTTTGTCTCCGGTTACTGCACGCCACGGCGGTTCCCTCGCACCCTGCGCCCTTGCCCAAAAAAAAAAAAAAAAAAAGAGAGAAGAGAAAAAAAAACCCACCGCCACAGCCTCCACCGCCTCAGCTCCAAAATCACACAATCTCTCTCTCTCTCTCTCACACACACACACACACACAAACGAACACACGCACGGTCGACGGTGTTTTGCAGGATTCGTCGGGGAAAAAAAAACCAAAAAAAAAAACAGAGATAGACTCTTACGGAATGTCTCGGTCGGTGCGTGAGTCAGAGCCATCGGCGAGGTTGTGCGTAAAAATAGGCTTGACTGGACGCTCACATTCACATTCTAGCACAGACTTACGCACATTCGTCGTTTGCCATTATTATTATCATTATTATTATTAGTATTAATAATAATAATAATAATAATAATAATATCATGTGCATGTACTTCCTGCTTGTTCTGCGTCATCTGGAGGCCTGCTCCCTCCCCCCCTCAATCCCCCCATGATGAACGTAATAATTGCACGATTTGCACGAGATTCACCAAGCGCAACCCCTCCCCTCCTCTCTCTCTCTCTCTCTCCCCCTCCCACCACCACCACCACCAGGTCCAGTCTCCTTATCCAAGAACAACAACATCTCCGCCATCCCGGTGAACAAGGACGGCCTCTTCGGCGGCGTGGTCAACCCCAACGAGGTGTTCTGCTCGGTTCCGGGTCGGCTGTCGCTCCTCAGCTCCACATCCAAGTACAAGGTCACGGTGGCGGAGGTGCAGAGGCGCCTCTCGCCGCCCGAGTGCCTCAACGCCTCGCTGCTGGGCGGGGTTCTGAGGAGGTGGGTGACTGACTACACTCGACCCGAATAATGATAATAATGATAATAATGATAATAATACTAATAATGATGATGATAATGATAATTTAAAATAGAAAATAAAAGACACACACTTTAAAAAGACAACAACACCATCTCTGTGTGTGTATACCTGCGTGATTGCGCCAGCCTGGGCGTGCGCCACTCTGCGCTGCGCGCGCATCCCTACCCCCGCCCTCCGCCCGCCTCGCGCTCCTCTCTTGTAGCAGGAATAATTAAAATCGACCAACCATGACACCTAGCTCCTGCATTTAAAGCAGGAGAGGTCTGTTAAATTCCATATTAACTTCCCGAGCGCACTGGATTCCCTCTCTGCCTCTCTCTCTCCTCCTCTCTCTCTCAAATCATTGTAGGCCTAGTCTGTTTCAAGCCGCAGCTCTATAGGCCCAGGGAAGGCATTACACATGAAAACATTGGTCTCCGGTGAACGGTCTAGTGAAGTGCTGCCGCCGCGAGAAGCGCAGTCAGTCATAGCGCCGCCTGCCTATTAAGCAGGGTGGCTTATTTATTCATTTTGTACAGTATTTGTCTGCTTGCGAGGAGAGGGCCGGGCCTCCTTTTTAAGTATTATTTATAGCTCGTCTTTGGGATGTAATGGAGGGTAGAGGCAGCCAATTTCACCCAATTCACCTTTTAATGAGCGGGAAGAGGAGGGGGTGTGGGGGGTGGGGGTGTGGGGGGGAGCTGGAGTGGATTTATAGACAGGGGACGCTGCTTTTCTTTAAGGCCCAATGTGTGAGATAGAAACACGCCAGGGGAAACATATGTAACCCCCCCCACCCCCTCCTTTTAGTTAGTTTGACTCCCTCAAAATAAACAAGGCCGTGCTTTTGATGGCTGATAATGAGCAAATACATTGAAGTCCAACTCTAGTGGGGGGGGTGGCCATGTTGTTTCCACAGTGGCCCCACAACCTGGATCCCATTTGGTGTTTTAAGATTTTTATCCTGACGCGCCCAGCTGGTGCAAGATGGAGGAGATATCAGATGCAGGCCAGAGCAGAGTGCATTCAGGACCGAGCGCTTATATAGCGTTTACATTCATAGCCATAACATGCAGGCTCACCAAGAAGTGCGACTGAATGTGACACAGTGGGCCTTCTGCCGCCAGGATAATAAGGCCTGATTGGAAAAAAAAAGGGAAATAATAGGCAAAAAAAATAAATAATGTTTACCACTATCGGAATCTGTGTCACATATATTCACACTTGGCTTTTTTTTTTTTTTGTCTGCTTCGTGTCGCCACAGGGCCAAGTCTAAAAACGGAGGAAGATCCTTACGGGAGAAGCTGGATAAAATCGGCTTGAATCTACCTGCGGGCAGACGCAAGGCAGCGAACGTCACCTTGCTGACGTCACTCGTCGAAGGTGAGTTCCCGTGTGGTGTTGCGCGACGTGGGGGAAGAAAAAAAAAAAGAAGAAGAAGAAAAAAAAAAGAAAGAAAAGAAAATCGCGTTCCCACTCCGCGGGCTCGCGCGATATCACGTCCTTCGCAAAGTGGGATGTTGTTTTTTTTTTCTTCTTCTTCTTCTTTTTTTTTTTACTCCCCCCTCCCTCCTTCTCCTCCTCCACCACCTCCCTCCCTCTCTCTGTTTCTTCCTCTGTGTTGGAAATCAGCATATGCGCTCATCCGTGTAATGTGGAGCGACTTTGCCTCGCAAGTAATAAAGCATGAAGGATGTGCGTGTGCGTGCGTTCGTGTGTCTGTTAGGAGAGAGAGAGAGAGAGAGAGAGAGGGAGAGATAGAGAGAGATGTAGATGGAGGAGGGAGAGAGAGAGAGAGAGAGAGAGAAAAAAAGAAATGGTGTTGGTAAATTCTCGTGGCTTTGCACGCGCTGGCCCAGGCTCTCTTTCTTTTTTTTCGTTTCTTTTTTTCCTCGGGAGCGCGCACTCACCCGCTCGCAGGTCCGAGCCTGGCCTAGTTTAGGGTTTTTTTTTCTTTTTTTCTTTCTTTCATACGCGCTGGATGAAATTTTGCGGTCGCGAAGTCCAGTTAATTACGGAGTTGCCGCGCGTTTATTGGGAGCCGCTGAGCTGTTCTCACCTCGCGGATGAGAAGTCGATTGATTTATTCACCCCGCGTCGTTCCCAACGTTACACAAGGGCGGGGAGGAGGAGGGCGGGGGTGGCTGCGGGTTTTTTTTTTTTTTAATGACGCCTCATATCTCTCGTCAATAAGTTCCCACATGCTTTGGAGAGAGAGAGAGAGAGAGAGAGAGAGAGAGAGAGAGAGAGAGAGAGAGAGAGAGAGCTGACCTATTGGGGAGCCATATATTTTTTTGGGGCCCTGTTAACGAACAAATGAGTCAATTACGGTTGGATGTGCGCCTTTCCACGCGGGGTAAATCCATTTCGCTGCTCCAGGTGCGCGCTCTTAGTGTCATTATTATGAGTATTATTATTGTTCAGCGCGGTGGTATTTGCTGGTGTGCGCCCCTGCGACGGTCCACCGCTCCACCGCGTTAATCATTAGCGCAGAGGGAGTCCAAACAGGAGCGCGCGCTCGGACCTCTACGTCCTGCGTCAGAGGGTTCGGGTGGCGCTGGTGTAATGAGGTCGCGCGGGAGGGAAAAGAAATGCTCGCGATTGTGGTTAATCATAATGGAGTTTCTGGTGGCACGTGCGTGCGCGTGAAGGAGGCGGAGGATGACGAGGGGGAGGGGGGGGGGGGGGCGCGTGTTGAAGTGAAGGGACACCAGGCCGAGTTACTGTCATTGTTTATGATCCGCTCCACTTTATGGAAACGAGTTTACTGGACTTGGGGCTTTGATGCTAATTGGCGCATGCGTCCTTCCGGAGCAGGGGCTTATGGGGCAGGAAGCCCCGCAGTAAAAAGAGGGGGAACTCAAACTGCTTCAGGAAATTAAAACCAAAGGCTCTGAGTGAGCGAGGGCAGGAGGGTGTGTGTGTGTGCGCGCGCGCGCAGTTCACTGACCAACAACAGAGGTTGCAGCTCAGACCTATAAGACATAAAACAACAACAGTACTTCAAAAACGTTTTCTTTTTATTCCCACGACCCCCCTTTTATTTATTTATTTATTTATTTATTTCTTAAAAATCACTTCCTCCGTTGCAACTTCGTTCATACAACGTGCAAAAGCACCGGCGATGAATGACGCGGTGTTTAGCATGACACAGCGCCGCCTATGCTTCGCATTACTGCCCCATCCCTGCCCCCCCCCCTCCTCCCTCCACATTTAACCGTTCCCACGCTATGAAAGGGAGCCTGACGTGTATTGACAGCTCATTATTAGTTCCACGCTGCTAATATCATCATCATCACCATCACCACCATCATCATCGTCACCAGTGTTTGTTGGGAAGGCACAGGTGCAACACCCAATCACGTGTCCTGAGTGTCTGGATGTGATGTCACCGTACTGATTTATTAATTTTTTTTTTTTACTTTCTGTGAATCAGTCAACCTAATTTTCTCCATTCCCCCCTCCTACTTTGTTGTTTTCCAGGAGAAGCGGTACATCTCGCGAGGGATTTCGGTTACGTGTGCGAAACCGAGTTCCCAGCCAAGGCGGTAGCTGAATACGTGAACCGTCAGCATTCCGACCCAAACGAACAAGTCCAAAGAAAAAACATGCTACTGGCCACGAAGTAAGTGCTCCGCTGCCGCCGGTTTGGCCGCGTCCTCTCGTCAGTCACACCCACTGCAGGGCCCAGCTTGCGCACCTTCTGCTTGTGTGTGCGCGTGTTTGACTGACGCTTAACACAACACAACACTCACACACACACACACACACACACACACACACACACACACAGACTTTGTAATGGCAAATATATTAAAACAACACCGTCTGCATGATGTCATCGCGGGGAAAAAAAAACCGTTGTCATCGTTGCTCAATGACATAATCGACCAATTGATGAGATTAACACTGACAATATTATTAGTCGCTGTGTGTTTTTTTTGTTATTAGCGCCACACTGTCACACTTCCTACCATATAAGGAATCTTTTTTTGTTTGTTGCTAAATGTGGTTTTATTCATTTTTTTTCTTTCTTCTTTTCATGGATGACTTCTTCTAACAGTATTATAAATAATAATTAGAATTCATAATGTGGAAAAGCACAATGGAAGTGTCCTGCTGTTGGTGCCTTTGGGCCTTTCCCTTCCCTAAGCCACACAGCAGAGCGGTGTTTAGTTCAGGGACGGTGACACATATCTGGTTCTCATCCAGCGCCTATTAAAAGCTGGCCTGGTGTGTCTTTTCCTTTATTTACGAGACTTTAGTACCTGCAAATATAGATTTTAATTTCTCTAATATGTATTTATATCTGTATATCCAGATATGTACTTTCTGTCACAAATTTGACAACGACTGCAAAGCATGTTTTTTTTTTTTTAGACGTACAAAATTATTTGGATTTTGCAACGTTTTTCGCAATTTCGTGCGGAAGTTTCACAAACTCAGTCGTGACCAACTTTTTATTTATTTTTTTTGGGAATGTTTCATTTATTGCCCCGCGCGCAAGTTTTACATTTACCTATTGTGCAAAAACGTTTGCATTTATTATTTATTCGAGAACGTTTCAAACATATATATTTATTTTTTTCCGCCTGTCTCCAGCAGTTTAGCACCTGTTTAGCATCCGGGCGATTCCCCCACCCCCCTCAACTGAGTCAATTTATCAGAATAGCACAGACGAGTTTTTATCGCAATAACAAGTTGGAAACCGTGACAGAAGAATCATTTCTGGATAAAGAAAGAAACAAGAAAAGGAGTGCGAGAAAAAAAAGTTTCATGGTTCCGCTGAAAGTGCATTTCAAGCGCAAGACGCAACTTGACATTTGAACGGAATTTTAACGGATTTTTGTTACAATTTGCCCAGATCAGATTTTTTTGAATTCATTTTTTTTTTCTAAAGAAGGACATTTAATCTCGCGATGCTCGGACATTAACCGGAAGCCTTTCCTTTCCCCCCCTCCTCCCTCCCCCCACTTCAGGCAAGTCTGCAAAGAGTTCACAGACCTGCTGTCCCAGGACCGCTCGCCACTCGGGAACTCGCGGCCGCAGCCCATCCTCGAGCCGGGCATCCAGAGCTGTCTGACCCACTTCAGCCTCATCTCGCACGGCTTCGGCACCCCGGCGCTGTGCGCGGCCGTCACGGCCCTGCAGAACTATCTGACCGAGGCCATCAAGGCCATGGACAAAATGTACCTCAACAACAACCCCAACAGTCACTCGGACAGCGGCACGAAGGGCGGAGACAAGGACGAGAAGCACCGGAAGTGACGCTGACCACCCGGCGGCCCAGCGCTTTGGCAACCGGGAGCTGGAGGGAGGGAGGGAGGGGGAGGTTGGGGGTGATGGAGGGGTGTGTGGAGGGGGTGGGGTGGGGGAGGAGGGGGCGCTCTTCTTCCGCACCGAACCCCGGGCCCTCCAACCCCGACCCCCAACCCATCCAATATAAATATTATAAATACTTATTGATTCAAGTTAAACGTGCTACTTCCTGATTTTTGCGCGTTCTTCTTCTTCTTCTTTTTTTTTTGTTTTTTTCTCATGCCACACCTTTGGATTCAAGGAGGAGAGACAAAAAAAAAACAAAAAAAACACGACGACGCGAAATCTTTCTTCTTCCAACCACCCGAACCGTGTAAAAAAGTTATTTTTTAAAAAAACGGAAAATGACCAAAAAAACAAACAAACGTCAAAAAACAACAACTACGGCCGCGGAGGAGGAAGAGGAAAAAGCTGCCGCGAGGACTTTTTATGTACTCTCTCTCTCTCTCTTTCTCTCTCTCCCCGCCCCACCACCACCACCTTATTTTTACGAGCTGCAACCAATGGACTGAAAATCCAGCGACCCCCCCCCCCCCCACCCACCTCATTTCCAAACGACGCTCAATTATTTCACGATTGTGACGCGAATCACGCAAAGCTAAAAAAGAAAGAAAAAGAAAACGAGAGGACGAATTCTTATCAGTATTGTGAATAATGAACTTGAAAAAAAACAAGAGAAAAAAATCCCGCAGAGCTCCACGTCGTCACTTCAGTTGTAGACTCTCTCTCTCTCTCTCGCTCTCTCTCTCTCTCTCTCTCTCTCTCCAAGCGACCGACTTGAACTTTTTTTGAATTTCAACACGATTCGCGGTTATATAAGGGAATCAGTGTTCATGTATGTATATATTTATTTATGTGTAATTTAATGGGAATTGTAAATATGGTGCGTCTGTTGAAACTTCTTTTTTTTATTTATCTGGTGCCTCCTGTTTTAGTGGGTTTGAATATTCGGTTAGTTCTTCATGTGATTTTATGGTTCTTAGCAAAAAAAAAAACAAAAAACAGAAGTTCTTCGGGGTGATTTGTTTGATTTTTTTTTTTTTTGTTTCATTTCTCTGGGATATTTCAATCCAGCCCTCTTGTAGCATGTTGAGGCGACATTGAAGCAAGTGAACAAATTTATTAGAAATAAATAAAAAAAACAACACTTCCATTTCTCTCTCTATCTATATATATCATCCTTATTCAGTTTATTTTTCGAGCAAAAAAAAAAAAAAGATCCTGAGACAGAGCGTATAAGTGAGACCCCCGAGGAGAACTTTTTTTTTGTTTGTTTTTTGTGTTTCTATTTTCGTTTTTATACAAGCTTTTATGTGTCGTGCCAATCAGAATACGTTTCACCCTCCTGTTCTCTCCTTGAAGCACCATAAAAGCAATAAATGGAATATTGTCTTTTTTTTAAAAAAAAAAAACAACAAAAACAAACAAAAACAAAATAATGTTGGAAGACATTCAGAAAAAAAAAAATTACATTTTTTGGGACCACCTGATATCGTGTTATGTCCGATAATGTCCAAAATTGGAGGCGGTTTTAGCTGTATTGTATAGATATGTGCTGGCAATAGTTCCCATGCCTGTCAATGTATTATAGTCCTTTGTTGCCCAGAAAAAAAAATAAATATTTGATACGCTTCATCTCGATTTTTATTCAGATATTATTTATTTATTTATTTATTTTTCTTTTAAGTCACCGCTTGATTGAACGCTGGCCTTCTTTATATATATATATATATATATATATATTTTGCTATTCTGAACGGCTGCAGTAATTGACTTTAAGTCTCCCCTGACGATTTGCTCCCTTGCAATAAGCAGCTGAACTCATTGTTTCCCCTCAAGTATAATAATAACAATAATAATAATTAAAAAAAAAAAAGTGTCTTACTTTAAACTCGCTACAGTTGAGGGCGCGGGGATCTCGTGCTAGTCTCGCAACAATGGATGGAGTCGCGTTTGAAGCGCCGCCCCTCCAGCTAGAAAACCCTCGGAGATGTATATAGGGGCCTGGTGCGCAATGTTTGGTTGTTATGGGCTATATTTGGCTGTGTGTGTGTGTGTGTGTGTGCCTCATTCAAAGACGCGCATCACAATATTTGTTGTGCTGTTTGCCTCTCAGTGTAATCAATGAACAGTGAGCAGCCTTGTTTTTCTACCCTCCTCCTCCTCCTCCCTTGTTGTCGCTTTTAAAAACACAAGAACAACAACAACAACAGCAACGTGTAATCATCGCACTCAGAGGGTTGAGGAACCTGCGCGTTCTCGCTGCTGAGCGAATTTGTGACCGCGCGGCCTTCCCTTTCGTTTTATATTTATTTTATTTCCGCTATTCTTTGTTTTTTTGCGGGCCGTTTTCTCTGTGATTGTACAGCGACGGCGCGGCGCCTCATTGCAGCTCGGGAAAAAAAAAAAAAAAATCAATCCTGTCTCTGCAGCCGCGACTCCCGCTGCTGCTGCTGCTGCTGCTGTGATGTTACGCCTCTTTGCTGTTTCTCACCATTTCACTGTCTGGCAACCATGCAGTTTAAAATATTGTAACAGTGACTGAGCACCGGCTGACCCCACCCCCCCTTTCCCCTCCCTCCATCCCTCCATCCATCCCTCCATCCCTCCATCCATCCTCTGCAGTCATATTTATTATCTGAGAGATTTTTTCGGCCTGCCCGGTTTGCTGCTGCTGCTGCTGCTGCTGCAGTTGTTCGTGTGGGTTTTTTTTTTTTATTATTATTATTATTTTATTTTTTTATTTTTATCTTATTACTTTTTTTGCAGAAGGGGTGAATGAAGCCCAACTGTACATGTCCTTGGCATAATTGCGATGCACAGTGCTGGAGCAGGTGAAGCGAGGCATTGTCTGCTGTCAGGGCCCTGTTTTTGTTGGCTCGGTCTTCAGATTGTGTGTGTGGGATCCTGTCCTCGGGCACAATAGCTCACTCATAAAGAGTTGGGGGGGTATGTATGTGTGTGTGTGTGTGTGTCTGAGGGGGCTGCTGCTCTAGCCACGGTGGTGGTGGATGTGAGGGTGGGGAAGGAGGTGTGTGTGTGTGTGTGTGTGTGTGTGTGTGTGCAGCGCATAAATAGTCACTTTAAGGGGGAAAACAATCGTATTAAAAAAAAATAAACAGCCACCACAGTCATTGGCATTACAGCCAAGGAGGATCCCTCGCCCCCCACCACCACCATCATCGCACCCCCCCACCCCTCACGTGTGTCATTAATGCTAATGTTATTTAATAATTTTATCTGGCTGAATGAAAACGTGTCTTTCTTTTCTTCGGGTGGAGGGTGAAACGAACGCATTCGAAATAGCGCTTCTCCGCCACAATGGGCGGGATGCGTTTCGCGCCTTTATTAGCGCAAGATGAGGTGGATCACGAGGGCCCGGTAATTGTGCCTCCTTCCCCTCCCTCCCACCCCCAACCCCCCCATGTCCCTAATGGAATTGAAGCGCTGAAAGAAGAGGGGAGAAAAACAAACAACCAACAACAACAACATACACACAACGCAACACTCCCAAAATCCAATTGTGCGTCGATCGTGTCTTTACACCCCAACTATAGCGAGCCTTTACAATTTGCATAGCGTTTTAATACAGGAATCGCAATTTCGACCCCCCCCCCCCCCCCCTCAACTAATTCGATCTCTTTAACAGGTAGAGCCGGGTTTTTTTTTTCTCTATCTCTCTCTGCTGTAGTCGCGCGGAGTCATTTGCGCGCGACGACGCGGAAATGAGAGGAGGTTGTGTGAAATGTAAAGAGAGCCAGTCAGCAGCAGCAGCAGCGGCGGCAGCAGCAGCAGCAAATATCCCGCTGGATTCTCCTCATTCAATCCAGAACCGCTGCTGCTTGTCTCAATAGAAAGCAATTACAGCTGATTCCCATATAGTAATTAATAAGCGGGAGGCCCGTTGTTAGCAAATATTCTGGATATGTGTGTGTGTGTGTGTGTATATATACACATTTCTCTCTCCATATATATATATGTTTATATATATATATATATGTAACGTGATTATACCTCCTATGTATTCGCTGCTTGTCTCAACTAAAGCAATTACAGCTAATTCCCATATAGTAATTAATAAACGACAGGCCCATTGTTAGCAAATACATTCTGGATGTATGTCTCTCTCTCTTTCTCTCTCCATATATATATATATATATATATATATATATATATATATATATATATATATGATTTATGTATATATTTATATACACACATATATATATATATAAAACCTACTGATGGATTAGCTGCATGTCTTGAGCTGGTAGATGACTCCTGCCTAAGTCTATTGGCTCAGCAGTGATGTCACAAAAGTGACAAAACCGTTTTCCCTCTCACTCGAAACAAATCCGCTGCACACTTATCGTTTGCGTCATGTGACGCACTGAATATTGGCCAATCTGCTTTTGACAAACAAACAAACAAACAAACTCAAGGCCTCCTCTCCCCCCCCACCAAAAAAAACAGCTGCACTCATCTCTGCACCGCTGCAGCCAAATGCGCCCCCCCCCCACCCACTTCCACTTGAGCGCAGCCATATCTGTGGTCAGAAGGTTCCTGCTGCTGAGGTCACCGCTTGGTGAGAGGAAAAGTCTGCGTGGCCTAGTTACCCCCGTAGCAGCGCCGCCGCCGCCACCACCACTACAGTGTGCAGCGTGTGTGTGTGTGTGTGTGAGGCTCGCAGGCAAGCGATTTGGAGCCTGCTTGCATGTGGATATATAGGGCAGAAAGCCTGCAAGGCCCAGATTTTCCTTTGGTTTGCACAGCCACAAACGTTATGTTGGTATTTGACTCCGAGCCCAGGTAACATTTAAAGGCCCCGTGTCTTAAGATCCAGTGGCATAGGAAGGCAAATGCAACTTTATGGAAATAAAAACTATGAGAGGAAATAAAAGCTTTATATTAGACAAAAGAAGCTGAGCTTTTTTTTTTTTAAAAAAAACTTACAGATGTATTTCTATAATACATCTAGATTCCAATTTACACAGTGGTCCTTTAAATATCTGATTCTGGAAGGCAAACATAATTTCATTAAAAAAACAAACAAAAAACAACTTTTAGAGACTTCCTAAAACTAAACACGCTGGTGTCAGTTCATAAAAAAAAAAACCCCATGGCACTTCAACCAAAAGTTGCACAAAAAACGCATTCCAACTTCAGAACAATAAGTGACTCAGACAAGACGCAGCCCCCCCCTCCCTCCTTAACCCCGTCCCTCCCCTGAAAAAAAAAAAAAAGTGACATTGGACACCGTCGTCGGTGTGATCGAATTATGGCCACTTTTAAAGTTTGCAGTGAAGCGCAAAAAAGGCTAATTGTCCCCATCGCTGACATCGCTTCTCATTTTGGGGAAGCTTTCTGGACAACTACCCCCCCCCCCACCACCCCCACCACCTCCCTACACCCTCAATGGGCCCCCCCTTTGGCAGGGGGCTCAGAAGCCAACAGAGGTCAATGACTCGGCCAAATCATCAAATCAGCCCTGATGACTTGAGACATTAGGCCCATCGATTAGGAGGCCATTAAGTGGCTTTGAATAAACACCGGCTCATTCAATTCTGCCATTTTATTCATCTAATGTGTGTGTTTATTTATCAGCTGTTGCCATCACACGGACTCTAACATCAGCCTTGTTGTGTTTATGAAAGAAATGATAGACAGACAGACAAACAAACAAACAAACAAACAGCAAGGTGAGCTTTTTTTAAAGAAAGACTGGCGCAGATTGATTAATAATACCTGAATAACACATAGGCTGCCAAGACATATTTTTTTTTCATTTGTATGGCAGTATAGTAAAAAACGTGTTTCAGTGCTTTTATTCAGGACAACCTCAACTTTCAGTATCTGGCACTTATTGAACTTCATTGTGTGTTTCTGACCTAAAAATATGTTAAAAAAAAAAAAAAAAAAAAAAAGTTAGAGAAACAAAAAACAGACTTGTTTTTTGTTTTCAAGTTTGAATTGTTATAGCAACTCTTATAGGACATGAGATGGACAAGGGGACAAGGAAACTGAACTTTTAACTATTTTACATGAGCACAAATTTATTTTTGGGGAAGACACTGACTTTCGACATTTTTTTTTTCAATTGTTCTCCCTGTTCTCAAACGGTGTGAACGTTTCCCCACTCGGCTAAAGCCACTTTCATATTCGAGCTGCAGCCGTCCCCTTCCTCTTCCTCTTCCTCGCTCTCCCTCACTCTCCTCCCTGCATCCTCTGCAGTCAGCCGGGGGGTGGGGATGGGGGTGGTGAAGGGGAGAGGGGATAGGGGGAGCGAGGGACGGGGGGGGGGGGGGTG
This sequence comes from Thamnaconus septentrionalis, assembly GCA_009823395.1. Taxonomy (NCBI): domain Eukaryota; kingdom Metazoa; phylum Chordata; class Actinopteri; order Tetraodontiformes; family Monacanthidae; genus Thamnaconus; species Thamnaconus septentrionalis. The sequence continues at coordinate 10,703,683 of CM020520.1, forward strand.
TCGCCCGAGGCAAAACATATGCTTCTTTCCATCGCGCTAATCCAAATGCAGCGTGGAGGAATAATTGCTCGAGTGGCCGTGGCTTCGCGGGGGCTTTGTCCCTCACTGGCTCCCGTCAAGCCAGGCACACGCCATCTCAATCAGGCCTCCCTGTCTGCCTGTCTGTCTCCCTCTCTCCCTCTGTGTCCCTTTATCAAACCTTTGGACCCTTCTTTAGTTCCCTCGCTCGCTTCACAGCCAAACACAATAAGGAAATACGAAGCATTATTATTATTATTGTTATTATTATTATTATTATTATTATTATTATTATTATTGCAACCGCCACCCCCCGCTTCCACGATGCCGTCGCTGTCAGGTCATCATATCTGGAGCGCGCTCTTCATTAATATTGACAGCGCGCGCCACGCTGGCAGCCGTTCCTGACAAACGAGGGCACGAGCTGATATAAAACAGAAAGGGAGGGGGGGGGGCGCTCGCTAATACTTTTGCTAATACGTCTCCGGATTTTTTTATATTTTTTTTTCATCGCAAAATATACCGAAGCTGAAGTTTGTGTACATACGGGACTTCGGAGTTGTGCAGTTTGCATTTAGTTGGTGGCATGGTGGGGGTTGGGGGGAGGTGGGGGCAAAAAAAATAAAATAAAAAAATATATATATATATCTGGGCCAATCGAGTGACGTGTCGACGTACAAGAGCTGCATGGAGAATTTGAGGGACCAGAACGCTGCAGGCTGTTTGGACAAAAAAGGAAAGCTACATTTAATTGTGCAGCAACTTCCGGAAGATTTTTTTTGTGCAACTTGACAGCAAAAATCCTCATTTATCTGTTTGTTTGTTTGTTTGTTTGTTTGTACGTATACAGTTGCTAAAAATAGGTGGTAAATAATTTTTTGTCGCTCGTGCTCGTGCTCAAGTTAAATTCCCTGAGTAAATAGTCCCGGAGAAAACTACTATTTATTATCCGCGTTTCTATTTTTTTTCTTCTTCCTTTTGAAAGGGGGGTAAATTTCCTGTTCAACGACCACTAAAAAAAAAAATAATAATAATAATCCCTCCAGTAAAACCTGGAGGAAATCACATATTTCCACGGATAAGGGAGGGAGAACAGAGGCAGCGCTGGGTGGGCGGTGATGGAGGCTGTGGAAGAGGCCCCGGCCCGGCCGCGGATGTCTGGATTAGGGAGACGTGATCATTTCACAGGCGGCTATCAGCTCCATCGCAGAGAGACAGAAAGAGGGGGTTGGTTGAAAAAAAAAAAAAAAAAATTAAAAAAGGGTCACTTCGCAGCTGTGGCAGAGCCCGAGCGTTTATTATGAAGTTTGATGACGGACCTCCTCCTCCCCCCCTCACTCCTCCTCACTCCCTCCCTTTTCACCCCCTCTTTCTCTCTGGTACTTCGCTTCGGGCCAGCAATAGCTCGGGGCCACGCCGGTGCCTCCCCATGATAAAGGACTTAAACTCTGTCTGTGCAGCGGCAGCAGCAGCGGCAGCAGCAGCAGCAGTCTCTCCCTCCCGAACCTCATCAACCTCACTGGCTTTGGCCCTTTAACGATTGGTGTGCAACTCCCGCCCCTTCTCCTCCATCTCCATCCATCCATCCCTCCCTCCCTCCCTCCCTCCGTTTCCCACCATTCTCCTTCTGTCGCTCATTATTTAACTACTGCAATAATAATAATAATAATAATAATGATGATGATAATAATAATAATAATTGCCATCCCACACATTTTTAAGTGCTAACCTATAAAATGATACATTAAAAAGCAATGAATCTAATTCAAGGGAATATATCCATGTTGAAAAGGGTTTATTTTGTTTGCCAAGTTTAAAGAAAAAAAACATATATAAATATATATATATATATATTTAAAAGAAAAAAGAAAAAAGAAAGACCCACAAAAAAAACCAAGGAAGAGGCGTGACATCTTTATGGACTTTTACCCCCGAGGCTTCCGAGTTGATAGGGACCTAAAACTCTAATCCCAGGTGATTGAGCTTATGCTGTCCATCTGGGTTTTTTGCTTCTGCCTTCAGGTCAGCCAGTTTTAACTTTATTCAGCAGGAAAAAAAAAGGAAAAAAAAAAGAAAGAAGAAGGGACAAACACTTGTGTTGTCACTGCGATATTTATTTTTAGACCTAAAGGGGGAAAAGCACGTTGTTGTTGTTTTGTTTTTTTTCCCCTCCCAGAGATGCAACATTTTCTTGTGGGAAATGTTTTCCCTGCGCGTTTTAAGTATTGTCGTAAAATGAATAAATTCAACAAATATAAAATAGAATGTACTCTGAAGAGAGGGGGGCAGGGGGGGCAGTGGGAGATGGAGATAAGGTGTGTGTGTGTGCGTGTGTGGAGGGGGTGGTTATACATATAAACAGCCAAATAGCCCGACGACAACACCATCGACATAATGCGATGGCTGCTATTTTGCAAACGGAACTGAACAAAGAGACGGTTCAATTATTTTATTTACCAAAAAAAAAAGAAAAAAAAAGAGAGCCTCAGACGGTATTGCAATAACCATCCGCCGCAATAGAAACTGAGCGGCTTTTTTCAATGCATGTAAGGCCGATGTGGACACAGGGTGGCACTTTTTTGCATGTATTTGTATGAAACAGGAAACACGGCATGGTTGATTCACCAACAATTTGGTGTTGTTGTTTTTTTTTGCACAATCAGCGTTTTTTTTTCATCAAAATATTTGTTCACTTCATTGAGGAATTCTATCCGTAATAAACATTCCAATGTAGGATGAAGACGCGGTTGCATTCAAAGTCTTGGTGTAGGATACTGAAACTCAACTGTATGTCTGTATTTGTTTTGTTGTTATTGTTGTTCGAATAGGGGGGGGGGCAGACAAATACAAGAAATGTTTTCTTCTTGCTGCTCCTTTACAATCGCGGAGGTGTTGATTTGAAGGTGTGGAGTGCGTTGTCCACCCAAATAAATGAAATAAGAAAAAGCTATGTTTTTGGTCCCGACTGCTTTTCAAACATGACCCCAAGTGTCACACAGGTTCCCAACTTCTCCGTTTTCTTGCCTCTGCAATGTGCCCATCATTATTTTACGCAAGCCGTCTAGGTCGCATCGCTGGCGCGTAAAGGTTCGGGGATCCTGCGAGCAACTGATAGCGATGTAAGAAGTTTCCAGCTTGGAACCCGCGGCGGCGCTATGTTAGCTCGGAGGGGAGCGCGGCTGAGAGCTCAAGGAGCCGGGAGCTCTGGCCTCACTGAGCCCGCGAAGAAACGGTTTTTGATCTCACCACAGTCTAAACACTGCCAACAGGACCTGACATCGCAGAACAATTTCCCAATTACCTTTTGACATGCATATTGACACAAACGCGCAAAACTGTAATTTTCTCTCTGTATTTGTTAGCTTGAGGGGCTCACTTTCATGCCAGTGGATTGTCAGATGTGTTGCTCTCTCTCTCTCTCTCTCTCTCTCTCTCTCTCTCTCTCTCTCTCTCTCCCAGTATTCTTATGAGCGAGGGGGTCCAGAACAAGGATTTCCTCCTGACAGCTGGAAAATGGAAAAGACCGTATTTTAAAAAAAAACACGGGGCGGAAAAACGCAAACCGCGTTTTCGACACTGATTCACAAAAAAAATCTTTTGTTTTTTTTTTTTTTTTTCTGAGGAATCAGTTTCAAGACTTTGGACTGAAGTTGCCCTGTGTGTTTCATGGTCAGTGTTGGCAGGTAATCTATTGGCAGCATGTGACGGCGAACGAAATTCAATCGCCTAAAAGGACGACAGACAGGAGTTCAGGGTTGGCGAGTAATCTATTACTAAGTAATCCAATACTGTAATTAAACTACTTTTTTAGTAACAGAGTCATGTACTGTGGCAAAAACTGGTCATTACATGAAAATTACTTCATCAAGTAACAATTCCATTACTTTTCTGAAATATTTTGCAAGATAAAAATGTCTTATTATCCACAAATTATCCTGAAATTTGGAAAAACAACCTAAAACAATGATTGTGCATGCAAAGTAATTTATATGCGGCGACGCACCAAAACAAGCAATGGCGAATGCGTTTGATAGCTGGAAATACAAACATTGTTTTGAGTTCATCTCAGCTAAATGAAAGAATATTGTGGTTCGTTGTTATGTGCAGGAAACGAGACGTTCTCAACTGTTACTTTATCTTTTTTAAACTGAAGTAATGAGTAATGGATTACTTATGAAACAAAGTAGTTAAAGAAGTGGTTAGATTACTTTTAAAGGAGTAATCAATAATTGGATTACTTTTATGGAGTAATCCCAACAGCACTGTTCAACTTGAACACGTTTGTAGATTTTATTTCGATTTTTGCCGACGAGGCCGAAGTTTCATCTTCTGCGTGCCAACAAAAAAAACCCCAAACCTTCTCTCAGTCGACCCTCGCAAACACGTTGTCCCCCTCCCGTTGTCAATCTCGGGCGCTGCGGCTAAACTCAACATGCCAGATGACACTGAAATGCCATAACCACTGGGATGTTTTCCTGCCTCTGAGACGTCCAGGCAGCAAAGGAGGCAGAGGGGACGATGGCCGTGTCATCGCGAGCTCGTCATCGGCGCCGGCCTTGATTGGCACGTGCTAGGCCGCATTACGGGAGCTGGTGTTGATGGAGGGTTACCCTGAGACTCCCAGCTGTCTGCTATCAGGAACCCCCGGCCCGGGCCCAGAAAAGTGGGTCAGGGCTCGGGCTTTGATCGACCCCGAGCCCCCTTTCGCCTCAGTGTTAAGTCCGGGGAGGAGGGAGGGTTGAGCCTCAGGCCTCAGATTAAGGCCAGAAATCCAAGTCAGGACTTCAATTCACCCTTGGAAATTAATCCCAAACCCCACACTCCTGTATCTATTCCCAGGTATAAACAAATAAAGAGTATTTTCATTGGATCTGAATTCATAAATTTTGGGCATATTAGTTGCAAAGCAGGCAGACTCCATAATTTCTTTCTATTTTTCCACACTACCAGTCAAAAGTATAGACCCACTATCTAATGCAATGGTTTTTCTTGATCTTTACTCCTTTTTACATTGTAGATAGATCCTGAAGGCATCAAATATATGAGCAAGATATATGTAATTATGCAGCAAAAAAAAACAAAACATGTCAAATAATTCTAAATATGCTTTATATGAAAGGTGGCTATTTTGAAGACTTTCAATGTAAAACATATTTGAGTTATTTTACACTTTTATTGTTTCCTACATAATTCCATGTGTGTTCATACGTAGTTTCGATGCCTTCAGTGTGAAACTGCAACGTCAATGGTCATGAGAACGAAAGAAGAGACTGTTAAATTCAGAGGGTGTGGCCAAACCTTTGACTGCTAGTGTATATAAATGTATATTTTATTCAAAATTCCTGATTTTTTCCACCCTTAACAAAAGATTTTTAGCCTATCTTCGTAGTCTGTACGAAAAAAAAAAAAAAGCATCCATAAATAACTTGTCCCAGAGGACATGAGTTTTCCCTGAACTCGCACAACTGCCGACCACCAGCGTGCGGTCCAACAAGTACACATTGAAACGGGAAAAAAAAAAACCTAAAGCATCCAGACATTTCAGCTTTAAATATACGGGCTAGGAAAAAAAGGAAGCACTGTGAAGTCTCGGCATTGAGACGTCACATGACATGCGTATATAAAGTTCTCACTGGTGTTCTTGGGAACCCACACGGATGACTGTGGTTGCCGGCGGCTGCAGTCTGGCTTTGCGAATGGCGCTGGGCAACGCGTAATTTAAAGCAGCGCGTCCTGAAACTCCCACTCGGGCAAAAAAAAATCAAAGTGCACTGAAACAAGGCCAGAAACTGGGATGTGATATATATACTGAAGGTCTTATATCATGCAGAATGCCATAATGAAGAAGTATTTGTCAACAACAACAGCTGTCTGTGAACCTTTACGCCTTTCGTGTTGAACCACTGTCCCTTTGTGATGTCACAGAGACAGTGCCCTGTGCCAGGTGTTCATTCTACACACTATGAGCACAGTGTGGAAAGTCCAATAAAGCAGCAGAAGCTATGACTCAACTTTTTTTGTGGAAAGGTGAAAACAGAGAGCTAAATATCTATGTTAAGGATGCAAATTATCGATTAATTCATTAATCGTTGGTTGATTGACCTCATCGATCGATTAACGATTAATTGATAAGCGGCGGTTTTTCCTGAGAAACTAAAGTTCACAATGAAAATTGTGTAAGGAACACATTATTTAACCCTCTGACTTTAAATTGACTTCTAATGGTTCACATTTCAACTTTCTTTTTTTAAAAAAAAAAAGTTGTTTTAAAGTAACTTGTTCTCGGTATATCATGACCATCACAGCATCTACAGGTGAACTGCTCTTTCCTGTCACTACACTGTTATAATGATATTAACTACCCATGTAAAAAATGTTCAATCAATTGCGATTAATTTTTTTTAATCGATTAAATTCTTAATCGACAATTAATCGATAATCGATTAATTGTTAACATCCCTAATTTGTTTTTGAAATAGATATCCATGTGAAACTGCTCCACTGGAGTCTAGGAGTAAAAAAAAATGTAAAGATTTGAAAATCGGAGTAACATTCAACGCAACATGAAATGTCCTCTTCCTATAGAACAGGCGAAGGTGACTCAAACGCAACGTGAACGCAGCTAAGACAAGCGTTCCCGTTACTCCCTAGACCGCCGACTTTTCCGAGGAGCGGCAAAACCAAATGGGCTCCGTCCCCTTTCATTGTCACCTAAATTAAAGCAGCGGCGGCTAAAAAGGCCGAGGCTGAGCGCCAAGCGCTTCGCAGTGGCGGCACCGTGTTAAACACAAGTCCCATTAAAAAAGAGCCCATTACTGCAACTGAGGGGGGGGGGGTTGGAGAGGGACGCCGCCCGGGGCCCCTCTAAAGTGTTGCAAAAACCTCATTGATAATTAAATGTTGGTTACCCCCGGTATGCATCACTCCCGCACTTTGCTTACCAATCAGGCCTCCGCCTCTCCCACCGTCTCGGCTCTGTGTTTATCAAGGAATCATACAGTTTCTCTAATAGGTGCCAATTAGAGCCGACGGGGGCTTTCGGGGTTAATTATTCCCAACGTGTTATTTTGACTGAGAGCGGCTGGAGCGGTGCAGCGCCGGGGAGAGACCAGAGGGCCGGCGGGGGGGCAGAAGGGGCGTCCCTTCGGTCGATAAAAAAATAATCAAAATGGAGATCGTAAATTCGCAACGTCGTGCAAACTGCCACTCAGAATGGGCTGATGTCACTCTGTGAGAGACGGGATCGGATGTTCGACTACTGTTTTCCCCACGAGCTCGTCAGTGGCACTTGCGGTCACCGATTGAGCGATACCTTTTATTTTGAAATTTTCAAAAAAATTTACTTTTCGCCACTGGCAGCCCCTCTTCGCCATTTCGGATCTCGAGTCTTTTCTCAATCTGTCTGCTATGAGACGTACAACGTAAATAACGTAGAAACGCGACGAATGCCGTTTTGTGCACATCCCTTTTGCCCATTGCTGGCAACACTGCTAGCATGACATCTTTCCGCTTTTGATTTGCGAAATTCTCAAGGTCGTTTAAAACTTAGGCCAGTGGCGGACTGAACGGAAACTCCGAATTCGACCGTGCCGTCACTTATGCGTTAAACATTCTACGAAAAAGAATTATTCGAAAAATCTCTCGCTTCTGCCTCTACAATTCGTCCGGCTCGTGACGGACGTGCCGAATTTCGCGAAAACTAAACCGACCTCGCCCTCATCGCCGAAACTCCAAGTTCCACCACGCCATCATGAGCGTGCGAATTTCTGAGAAATCTCTCGCTTTCACCTCCACGATTCCGCCGGCTGATTGATTTGTGGCGAGGCGTTCAAAGGCCCACTCCTCCTCCAGAAAAGCGCACGCGTGGATCTCTCGGGTTAGCGTGAGAAGAGTCAACTCCTTAATAATTTGTACTGTTGAATGAACACGACTCGCCGACCGAGTAACGAGGAACAACCCCGAAAGTATTAGCGGAGAGTTCTGCCGTCGAAGTAAACAAACAAAAAAAGAGAAGAAAACAAGCGTCGGGGGCGAAATAAATAAATTTGAAAAAAAAAAATCGTTAGGCAGGTTTCTTTTCAATTGCAACACGGGGGGGGGGGGGTGCATCGCCATCAATAATACAGTCGTATGTGAAGAGGGGGCTGGCGGTGGTGGGATGGCTGCATGTGGATTCAAGGGTGGCTACCCTTGAGTAGTAAACAGAAGAAGAAAGTCAGAGAAGAAGAAGAAGAAGAAGAAGAAGAAGAAGGAGAGGGAAATAATATACACAATGAGCAAGCTAAGAATGAGACAGATAATGATCTGTGTGTGTGTGTGTGTGTGTGTGTGGGGGGGGGGGCTCGGCTCGGTCTCGCCGCCAAAAAAGAAACGCGGGCGACATAAAAGTAAGTTGAGAACAAAGCGTTTGACAGGTTGCTAATGGATCGCTGTGGGCCCATCTGCTTCCGCCGCAAAACGCACCAACGCCGGCGTCTTCTCTCCTCCTCTTTTTTTCTCCCTCCTCCTCCTCTTTTATTTTTTTTTCTTCTTCGGCGGGGCTGCCGAGCCGGCTACCACCACTGTCACTGTAAACAATAATTGTCAAACATATTTACCTCGCAATCGCTTTAGCAGATGCTACGCTTTTTGTTTCAAGCCGCTTTCTTGTGCGTTGTATCTCCCCTCTGCAGACGCACGCACCCTCTCCACCTCCGCCGCCCCAAAAACCGGAATATTGAGCAGGTATTTGCGAAAGAGAGAGAGAGAGAGAGAGAGAGAGAAGAGAAGGTGCTCCGGGGCACGGGGTTGCGAGGGATTGGGTGGAGGGAGGTAGAGAAGTGAGAGGGGAGGAGGGAGGAAGGGAGACAGAAGAGAGAAGGTGGAGATTATCTGGGCCCTTCATCAGGCCCCTCCCCCTGCCCCTCCCCCCACCACCACCCTGCTCCTCCTGCCCATCGCCGAGGCCCTGAGGGCCCAGGGAGGAGGTGGAGGAGGAGGAGGAGGAGGAGGAGGAGGGGCCCCACCCCGCTCACCCCCCCCCCCGGTGCCTCGCAGCCATGCAACCTCTTTATCACTCTAATCTGTTAATTGTAGGCGCTCAATTGGCACACGGTGGCTTTTTATTAGAGTCTCCCGACGTTAGCGCGGCGGAGAATGTGGGAGGACGGGAGGAAGAGGAAAGGGAAAGAAAGAGAGAAGGCCGAGGCCCTCCTCTTTTTGGTCGTCCTCCCGCCCGGTCGTTGTCGGCGGCGGCGTCGCGGCGTTGTTTTTCTGTCGTCGCGACGTCCAAGGCGCCGCACAAACGGCAAAAAAAAAATCGATTGGAACTGCCTAAGACCAGGCCTGGGCAAACTACGGCCCGGGGGGCCATTTGCGGCCTGTGACGCTTTTTCAGTCCGGGCCCGCCGAGCTCAAAGCCATATTGATAAACCTTATCTATGTTTTAGTTTCACTGCCACAGTGAGGATGAGGATGATGATGATGATGAATAACACAGCCAGCTAAACAAACTACAAAAAAGTTGGGTTTTATTTGTTTGATTTCAGGGTTTAAAGAGTCACCTCAACAAAGAGGGCGTCAACCACAAACTTCAGTTCATTATCCCATGATGCATTTTTGCCGTCACCAAATCACTCCGTCCATCTGCTCCTGCTCCGGCCCCCGCCTCTGTTCAGTTTTAGAACCTATCGTGGCCTGACACCAGTTTAAAAGTTAAAAGCCCACTCCTGGTCTACTGGGTGGGACGGCAATTCCAACCGGGAAATGGGAAGTTTTTTTCTTCTTCCAACTTTCGATTCGGATGTGAAAAAAAGGGAAGAAGAAGAGGCGGGATTCCGCCCTCCCGCCCGTGAGGTCGACAAAGAGGCGCACGGAGGGAGGGGGGGGGGGGGCGCGTCACTGGACTAGTTAAAAATAATAACAGTGATAATCATAATGACGCTCTACTGAAAGGGCCTCCGAGGAGAAACACTGGTCACTGGTCTGTGCTTCCCAAACTGCAACAAAGGCTTCTGTCGTCCACCCCCTTGATGTTCTCCCTCACAATGGAGGCGTGGCTCTTTGGGGGAAAAACAAGCACCACACACAAAAAAAAGGGAGAATGCGAGTGGGATGACCCCACGTGCACAATCACGCATGCGCGCGCACACACACACACACACACACACACTGCAGGCAAATGACCAGCAGATTTGGATCTCAGGTGTTGGCCTCTCCTCCTCCCCCCCCCGCCCCCACCCCGACCCTCCCCACCCCACCCTCCTGACCCCGACACCCGTCCAGGCTTGCCTTGCGCTCCAGCTACCCTTGCCCCCCCCCCCAGCCCCCACCTCTGCAATTTCTCTCCGCTCAGGTCTTTTGTCTCGTGGGCCTTGTTTGGATCATTGGGACGGGCTGAGGCGTCTGCAGGTCGTTTTTTTTTTTTTTTTTTTTTGAGGGGTGGGGTCGGGGGGGTAAAGGGATTTACTATGGGGGGGGGGGTGACCAGGTGAACCACTTTCACAGCGCACTCACGGCTTCCGCGGCCCACAACGACGAGCAGCGTTTGTTTGTCGGCTCGGATACGTAGTTTTTTTGGCCGCGCAATAAAAAAAAACAAAAAAAAACAACAACAAAAAAAAAACGATCCACCGTCGTCTGAAAAACCTCGCGACCGTCCGCGGCCGATCCAGTCAAACTCCGAGCCGTCAGGGGACGACTGGCAACTTTCAAGGCCAAAATTTTTCCAAGCCGCTTTACTTTTTACGGCAATTGGGAAGCAAATGGTCCTGTCCTGTCCTGGGGTCCGGCAACTGCAGACGACGTCACATACGGCAGCTCTACTGGGACAAACTACGTCGCGGTCGAACGAACAAACGGAATAACGAACGAACGGATGATATAGATACATAGATAGATAGATAGATTGTATCTATCTATCTATTGTTTGTTAGTTCCATCTATAATACAAATATACAACATGATTCCATCTATCTATCTATCCATCTATAACATATAACAACGGCAGCTGCTGGCTCTGGTTCGTCGGAGGGGCCGTCGCAGGACCGCCCACCCAGCGCTCCGTGTCACCCTTTTAAACGAGGTAAGAAAAAAATAAATAAAGAATAAATAAAAATAACTCGGTGACACAACAACGGAGTGAGCGATTTCTGACATGACCATTAACAGCCCCGCCCCGCCCCTCGCTTCCAGGCCCGAGCGCTGCAAACAGGTGTTTTACGAGCCCGCCTGCTGTTTGCGTTGGACAAGTTTGAAAAAAGTTTTCCGCGTCCTGGGCTGAGCCAGCGCTTGGAAAGAAAAAAAAAAAGTAAATCACGCCTTTGAATTGCGCAGCTGGTGCTGCTGCCTTCAATTTCTTTTTTTTTTTTTTTTCCCCCGACTTTTTAAGTCTCTATCTCGCATGACTACTGAGAACAAATGCGAGACCCCGTCGCAGCCAAAGGGCCGAATATTTAGCCCTGTTATGACTGATCAGCGGATAAGCCTCTTTTTATTGAGTTTCTAACCGCGGAGAGCAGGGGGGGGGAATTAGTGCGGCGGGAACACTCAGAGTGCCATGAAATGAACGGACGCGTCGTCACTACCTCCGCCGCGCAGAGCGCAACAATCGATTTCGACGTAAACAACGTCGGCCTTCGGAAAGAACCATCGCCCGGCGCCGACTTTCTCCTCCTCCTCCTCGCCAGCGAGGTTTCAAAAGAAGAAAACGAAGAGAGGGAGGAGAGCAAAGGGGGGGGCGCGAGGGCTCATCATGATAACAGATTCGGATCCGGACAGAGATTTAAATTGTTTAACATGTTCAATTATTCACAGGCAGACGACCCTGGCTCCTGATTCAATCGGCTCTTTGTGTCTGCGCAACATGTGCTTTACCCCAAAATCGCCCGACAATGTTGGCTAGGTCGCCGTGTTATCGGTTCCGCATTGAGCTGCTTCGAAAGTTCAGCACTCAAAAAAAAGGAAAATTTGTTTGTTGTTGTTGTGTGACTGCTGGATATTTTCTGGACTAAACTGACAAACGCTTGGCAGCTTTAAGGTTCGGGCGAGCACCATCGCCAGTCAAGGCGTGGCTCCCCTGGCATCTGCTTTCGCACATGCGCAAGTACGTTCCGACACGCTGACGCTCGGGCTTCGAATGTGGCTTTTTTTTTTTTCAAAAAAAAATAATTTCATTTTCAAATTTTCAACGGGCGTTGAAAATCTGCCAGCGGAACGTTCTGTGGGTTTTCGAGCAGAAACAAAAAAAAAGGCTCCTCACGCATTCTCAGCGGCCGTAAAAGCTTTTATCTCGATTTTGTGGCCTGGTCACAAGGACTCATGCGGAAGACAGTGGGTATGATACAGAACTGCAGAAACACCACGTACCCGTCTATTTTAGGGCGAGCGCGCCGCAAGAGCGCAGCTGCAGAAACCATCTTGGCATTTCTCTCTTTTCAATAAAACCTCATTTGTGTTGCTTGTTAGCTTCCGAGACCCAAGGTAGCAGTGTTTTGTGAATTATATTTAAGCTAGGCTTGTAAATGGCCAGAAGACAAGAGCTGCCCGAGACAAATGATTGGGAATATCTTTGCGCATGTAATTGTTCAACAGATTCTTGACACTTTGAATGGTCAGGCGGTTCCACAGACAGTTCCTTTATCTTTTTTTTTCCTCTTGAGAAGAAAACTGTGGGGAGAAAGAGGATATGAAGCGCTTCCTGAACAGCCGGGATTTGGGCTAATGCACATGACAGGGGAGTAACTCTGGCCGGACGCAGTGAAACTAATCCAATTCACTTTGAGGAATGCAAGCGGGCCAATGCGTCCAAGGTGCGAGACGCTGACCCGAAAAAACAAAAACACAACTCTTTTTTTTTTTTTTTTAAATTGGAAACTGTTGTGCATGCCGCGCGCTACCATGGCAACGCAAAAAAAAAAAAAAAATCCAAACTTTGCTTTTTAGTGACTTCCTCGGTCTCAGCTGGGGAAAACAGGTCTGAGTGAAGCACGACAGGAAGTCCGACCTGTTAGCCGCCAGAGAGACTCGTTAGCTCTGCGCCTGATGGCCGCAAAGAAGCTCGGCTCAGCGTCCTAACCGGCGAGTGCAACAACAACAAAAAAAAAAAAGTGTTTGTTTGTGCCGCTCCGCTGCCTGAGTTGCACAGCGGAGGAACGAGCAAAACTCCTCGCGAGAGGTGAACCGAGGCCAAACACCCAGGCTTACGTCTTGTTAGCGTGCGTGCCAGCCACAGGCTCACACTGTTGGCCCCGCGCAGTGAGAAATTCCGCTACTCCGCTGTTAGCGGGTTGTCATCGGCGGGGAAAAACTTTGCAGCCTCTCCAGAGCCGCACTCCAGCTATTATTAGGTCAGTTTTTTTTATTTATTTTATTTTTCATTGTTTTTTTTTTTTGCAGGGCTAAACGGGGATACATTTTATCCGTGGTGTTCGGGGAGAGCCCGAGGTGTGTAGCGGCTAACATAAGTGGAAAGGCTTTGCAACTTAAAGGAGCCCTTGGCTCGCGGCGCTGTTTTATTACAACTACTGTTTACATCTCCCGATACATCCTAAGTATTTCCATTATTAAGTTTGGACAAATCATTTGCCTGGGGTTGAAGGTAGTATGCCATTGAAACATGATCCCGCCGTTGATCTTATTACTGCCAAACCAAACAAGCAGAAATCAATTTCAGCAGGAAAGGTAAAAAGGAAGAAGGGGGGGGTGGGGTTGGGGGAGAAGGAAAAAAAGAGGAAATTAGATCAAAACGATTGGAGGAGGAGGAGGAGGAGGAGGCGGCGGTGGGGGGCGGGCGAAGGAGGTGTATATGTCACAAATGTTTTCCTCCTGCCAAAAACAGCGAGTTGACGCGTCGGCGGGCTGCAGCTTCCGAGGGCCAGGCAGAACAACGCCGCAGCGCCGCAGCGCTGATACAAAAATACGACTATTTGCACCCTCGGAGGAAAAGGAGGGAGAAAAGGATGCGACAAATTACCCCCCCCCCGGGAGGAAATGCAAAGCAGAGGGCGCTGGCAGCGGGCCCACTTGAATGGAGCCCTGCCCCCCGCAACCACCCCAGTCGAAAACAGTAACATCCGCCTCCGTCGGATCCCCTTTCTGCCGCCCTGGCGCCACATTGGACAACAGCTAAAATCTGGACGAGGCGCCCGATGAGCCAGGCGAGCGACTCCGTGGCCAACGTTAGCCGCGTTTTTCCTAGCTCGCGCCCGCCGCTTCCCATTCTAGCCGTTCAGATTTACGGAAATACGGCGATACCTGCCAACAGGTGTCGGCACTCGAGTGAGAACGCACACCGACGTATGAAAGAATGTCACGTTCACGCGTCTGAAAAGCTGCAGGATCGAACAAAGGGACGATGGCGGCGCCGTTTTGGCGCGCACGCGGGGCTGTTCCGTGGGACAATCAAGACAACCGTCAATTCCGGAATCAAACTTGCGTCGGGCGGGGAACAAACAGCCAGAGAGGCAGGTTTCTCGCCCCCCCCCCCCACCTAGCAGCATTCCGGTTTGAAGAACTGGTCAGTCGCGCGGGCTCGCCGAAACCTGACGGCATTCCCGAGGCCTCTTACATCACAGCTTCAAAGACGCCGGTGAGTCGACAAAACCCCCCGCGCGTCTTTACGTAAAACAATGTTGTTCACAGTTGACTTTCCAGCTTGACCGCTTTTTCCAAATGGGGCCTACGGGGCCTATGGTACATGCTCCCGAACAGGAGCGCACTTTGGCGCTAGCTAACACAGCGATCGGATACGATTTCATGCAACGAAAAAGCGGCACAAGTCGAAAGCGCACACGCATGCCTCCAGCTGCGACGCTTGAGTCAAATCGCTCGACACTCGTGCTAACGGTCGCGTTGACGTACCCGCGAGGTTACGTGCGATCGCACAGGAAAAGGAGAAATAAGAAGACGCTGCCGACTTTGTCGAGCTCAAGCGGATGCATATTTGCCTTCAAACTTTAAAAGCGCAGTAGCGTCTCGTCAAACAGGAGCTCGGCCCTGGAAAAAAAACAACAAAAAACTTCAGAACAATAATTTAAAAAAAATGAAACGAAAAAAACCCCTCCGCATTCCTTTACCGCTCTCAAACCTTCCGTCTTCAAAAAAAGAGAAGGCAGCCTCTCCTTTGATGCCAAACAACTGAAATGGCAAACACAATACTGTCTGCAAAGTGTGAATATTTGCCCCCCCCCCCCACCTCGCCTGCCCCGCTGTCTGCACGTGTTGTTTTGAAGCGCTGAATAAATTTCAAAGATGCAGGATGACAAGACAAAGAGAGCCGGGGACTGGGAGGGGAGGGGGTCTGTGTGTGTGTGTGTGTGTGTGTGTGTGTGTGTGTGTGTGTGTGGTTGTGGTGGTGGTGGTGGGTGGGTGGGTGGGGGGGTCCCCCTCGGGCGCTCGCGCTTTAAGTCATGCCATTTCCTTGCATGGCAGGCGGCCCTAAATAAGTTACTTATACGCCTTTATTGACGCACAAGTGCGGCATCTGTTCCTGGGCCGCCGCTCGGCGACGCAATTAGCTCCGAAGCTCACTTCAATCAAGCCCCCCCCCGCACGCACACACACACACACACACACCCCAACACAGGACCACTGAGCCCCCCCCCCTCCACCTCCTCCACCTCCTCTTTCAATTTCTTTTGCTTCAATTTCTTATCCTCCGTGCGCAATACTTGCGCCCCCCCCCCCGATCTGGCGAGGGCCCTCTTTGACGTCGTCGTCGCTGACGGACGGACGGACGGACGGACGGACGGACAAACGGACGGGAAGACAGACACGGGAAATCGTCCCCGGGTTCGAGGCCTGAGCCGTTTCCCCGCGCAGCCAAATCTCCGAGACGACCCTTGAAATTCTTTCAGTGGGGTTTGTTTCAGCGCTTTTCGCGCACGCACGCACGCACACACACAACACACTCGCGTCTGCGTGTCCGCGCGAGAGGAGGAATTAAATTTGATTAATTTCAGACGGATTTTGCAAAATATAAACTATTCATTTTGTTGCATAGAACACAAGAGAATGTTTAAACCTAGCCCAGGGGCTCAGCCTTTGTGTCGAGTCTCCTTTGATATTACTGAAAGCTTTTTTTTTTTTTTTTTTATTGAGCTCTTGACATGATAGATAAACCACACAGCGGATTGAACGGTCCTTCCTCGGCGGCAGCCGGCAAATGCCATCCCGCCATTAACAACGCCGCGGCGGGCGGGGGTGCATTAACCATTAATATAACCTTTACGACCGCGCGCTGGGCTAACTGAGCATGTCTCCTGCAGCCTGGCTGGCCTCCCCCCCGCTCCCTGGCGGACGCGTTAGCCGAGGCCTCCGCGGCCGTTCCGCCGCCGCAGAGCGCATGTCATTGCGCCGGGCCGTCGATCTAAAGGTACAGTGTGCAAAAATTCTGCCATCTGGTGGTAAGATTTTTCCATATTCGCCGTCCCTCTCCCGAGCTCGTCGGAGAACGACGGTGGCCTGCGAACACGAACCTTGATGCTCCGCCGTCCGCCGTGGAAAAACTCGTTGTCAGCTAGCGTAATTGTCTACGCCGGGCTTCCTTGGAAACATAGCGGCGTTTCATGGGGAGGAAAACCTACTTACTTTTATTGTACTGCAAGTACACAGTTTTTATGGACAGTATATCAGCAGCTTTTTTTTTTTTTTTTACCAATATAAAAATCACAGTCGTCTGCATAAAAAAGAAGGGGAAAAAAATTGTGTGCGCTGAACGCCGCCTGCTGGTTTTTTTTACCGGGCGGAGGTGGTGGTGGGGTGGCGCGGGGTCCCGTCCGCGACCCGCCGTGTGGATTCAATTGAGCAGACAGGGACGAGCGGCCACTTCCAGGCCAGGGGGTGTGGTGGGAGAGGGCGGAGAGCGACGGGCAATCAGTCAGGAGATGAGTGGGCCCAGTATTGGGGAGCGGCGGGGGGGCGCCAGCGGCCGGCCGGTCCAGCGGGGCCGGGCTATTGATCGCCACCGGGGGGGGGAGCTATCGAGGAAGGAGGACGTGACTAAAGCAGGCATGCGCGGAAACAATGGCCCATGGACAGGCCGACGTGCTTAAGCAGCTGGGCGTCAGTGCCTTCTAATGGGAGGGGGAGACTCCCACCATGTGCCTTCCACAAAGCATTGTCTGTTCCTCCTCCGCCGGCCCGGCAGAAAAAGGTGTTTTGAGGGAAAGGGGGGGCGGGGGGGTAACCCACGCTGTCATGCGGTGGCCCTCATACCCCGCAGCCGACGGCCTCCGTCAGCTGAATGGACTCTGCGGCCCACAGAGGCTGTATGTTTGCGTGGCGGCGGCGGTGTGTGTTGGAGTGGTGGGGGGGTGGGGGGTCGGGGGGTCGCGGCCCACGGGTGAAGAAAGCAGCCCATTGAGTTGCGTGGTGGTGGTGGTGGTGGTGGGGGGCGCTCACACATGGCATATCACAAGGGAGCATCTGGGAGAAGGAATGTGTGCATGATGTCAAGTGATAGGGCAAAGACAGAGAGGCCTGGCGAAAAAAAGCAGGATGGCGAAGGACGGAGGGGAGTCCGGACGGGTTTTTTTGTTTTTTTTCTCGACGGGGGGGGCAACGGCGTCGGGGAGGTCTCGCCCTCGCCGCCGCCTCTTCCGGGGAAGAGAAGGCCGAGGAGGAGGAGGGGGATTCCCGACGGGGCGCAACGGGCACGTGCGACTTTGATCCGTCCGCCGACGTCGGTTACGCCGAGGCAGGTCCAGACACCTGGGCCTCGTTCGGAATCCTTCCGATTTCCGCGTTTCTAACTGCGCGGTGGTGGAGCTACTTGGCTAGCAGACACCCGCCGTCCTCCTGGGACTGATTAAATGTCATTTTGTAATTAGCGGATTATACGACTGGCCCTGGATTATCACCCGGGCCCCGGAACGCGGACTTTTCCAGGGTTAACAAAGGCCAGAAGGTTTGTCTCGTCGACGGAAGGGCTCTTTTTTTTTTTTAACGGTTGTCATGAACGCTTTCAATCAGGGCTGCAGGATCAACGCATGACCCACGCAAAGTATTGATGGCAGTTTGTTTTTTTCCGTGACGCAGTGACGAGTCACTTTGAGGGTCTGACGTCAACATTCATTTATTCACGTAAATTGAGAAAGTGGAGCAAATGTTCGATAGGTTCCTTGCACCGCCTTGATTCTAGCAACACATTCAATAGAATTACAATAAACAACGGATTGAAATGACAGAGTCCGAAACAATTTAAAGGGGGATGGAGGCCTTGCTCCCAAAACTCCTGCGATAACAAATGGCTCCAGCGGCAGTGGAAGCGGGGAAACGGGCAATCAAGCGGCCATCCATCACGCGCACGTCAGCCGTTGACCTCCCGAGCGCAAGCTAGCCGGCAGATGTTGACCGTCGTCCGCAGCGCACGTGCGAGCCCACTTGTCCGCAACTAAGTCCGGACCACCGGGCAGCTCGTGGGCTGGAACGGGAGCGAGCTGATGAAAGTCATTTCTCCGCAGCCGTCAGCGGGTTTCCAGCGAGGTTTTTTTTGTTTTTGTTGGTCGCGCAAGCATCGCGACGTCGCACATTCCGAAAACCCTTGAGACTTAACCCCCCGGAGTGGTTGACCCCCCCGCCCCCGACCCCACCCCGCCCCTCTCGCTCCCACTTACCTCTTCCGTGGTCTTTTGGGGGTCTTGCGCCGGGACGCCGCTGCTGTGCCGCTGCGCTACTTGCCGTCAGAGTTAGCGACCCGCGCGAGGGACCTGCGGCACACAAAAAAAAGGGAACACATTCATACACTCTGTGGGGAGTTTGAGGACACGAGGGAGCAGAGTTGGCTGAGCGTCGGCTGTGGCCAGAGGACACGGCGGCGATCAAAGACGAAGCGCGGCTACGGCGACAAACGGGTGGACGCTTCATTCGTCTCCCGTTTTGATCCTTGATGCGACAAAAAGAACAGAGACACGGGGCCGACAGCGGAGGGTTTTTATCGGGGCCGACGTGGGTCTCTCGTGCCCTTTAATGACGGAAATAAACGAAATCACCGCTCTGGCAGGCGGACTTTCACACAGCGGAAGGTGCGTGCTAGCGCTGCCGCGTGCTGCGAGGCGCCCACCTTGTTAAGCTTTATGGCCTCGCACGATCCCAGCGAAACACGTGCGCCGCCACTTCACAACAACTTAGCCCCCTAACACATATACGGTGGGGGGGGGGGGTGTTAAGCACTGTAAAGGGTCACGGTGCTGGTGGTGGTAGTGTTTAAAAGAAAATAAACACAAAAACAAAAAAACAACCCCAGTGAATGATTAGCTTGTTCTGTTGCCAGCCAGCCAGCCAGCCAGGGCTAACTCATTAGCCGCGTCAAATATCTTGCCCTCCAGACAGAATACGGGCAGAAATTCACCGTGCAGCGAGGTTCTTTCAGTGATAATTGCATTCCATGGCTCGCTGTAACCTCACGGCGCTCCTGGGCTCCGGAGCCGTCCCCGCCGAGCCGCACTTGGACTCCGGCTGTTTTGTCGCGACGCGGTGGTCGCGGCCCGTTTTCTTTTCCCTCGTTAGCAGGGAATTCTGAGGCCCGCCGGAGCACAATGCCGACCCCTATGCCTGTGGCCCGAGTTCGGGGCAGGGGAGAGACGGGGTGGACAATGCGCCCCATTGTGGAGGAGGGCGGGTGGCCGACGCGGACGGCCACATGCTGCTTTCTCACACCAATCAGTTGGATCTGTCGGAGCGGCCCCCGAAATAACAGCTGATTGATAACAACCGCGCAGGGGCGCCGCGACAAGCGACGGAGACGCTTCACCTTCGCCAAAACACTCCGAGTTTCATTTTGTGCAGCCTGAATCTTGAGCGGCAGCGCCGCGCAAACTCTGCCGCACCTGCCGCGAATTTATTTCAAATTTAATTCGATTTAAATTTTTTATCTGGACAACGTATACATTTTGAGGTCTCCTGGGGGGGAGAAAACAAAACAAACAAACAAAACAAAACGCTGCTGTCTTATAGCCGCGCTCTACGGTTTGAACGGCACTTTTGCAAGAAGTTGTTCCAAGTTGTGCAACTTAGCGGAGAAAAAAAAAAAAAGTGTTGATTCCCCAAGCTGGAAGGTTGTAACCTGGCGCAAAAGCACTGACCAGCGGAGTCTCTCGGCGGGCGGAGGAGCCGGAGAGGGCGGAAAACAATCTTCTGCTTGTTTCTGTTTTACCTCCTCTGACACGGCCTGACCCCTCCATCGATCTCCTCGCCGCACAATGGGCTTCCTCCTCAAATGCAGACGCCGTGTCTGCGTGTGTGCGCGGGTGCGCGCGCGCGAGCGAGCGAGCGCTCCTTTTCTGACAACATATCTCGCTCTCGCTAACGCGCCGGCGAACCTCTGAGGCTGCTCTCCAGAAAAGCAGAATGTTCCCGCAGCGCTCAAACCGTGCGTTGTGTCATCTGCACATAAAGACGGGCCGCAAAAAAATAATACAAATAAAATAAAAATGGAGATTTTCGTTGTAAATACGAGCGGCTTTGTCCTTTGAAATTAGCTGTGGTTTTCTAGCCATCACCTGAGAGTTGGAGAATGTTTAAACACAAAGAGTAAGGAAATTTGCAAACACTTGTAAGCTATTGCTTACAACGTTAGCAATGTACTTAGCTCTGCTGCTCACAATAGCAGGCAAAGTAAAGCAATAGCTTACAAGTGTTAGCTTGCTGTTTGGGCCTGGACAGAGTCTGGAAGACAAAAAATAACCAGTCACACGAAAACAGGCGGCAGACCGAGGCGCTGGTTCTCCGGCGAGGCCTGCCAGCCCGCCACCGACGGAGCAAACTGGAGGGGACGGAGAGGTGATGGCGGACAGAGGAGAGAGGAAGAGGAGGGTGGTGGGGGAGCCCGGAGTCTGAGGGCGAGGCCAAACAGAAACCGGTAACCTCGCGAAGACGACGGGACGGGCGACCTGCGACTGATTCCAGCGACCTGCGACTGATTCCAGCGTCCTGCGACTGATTCCAGCGTCCTGCGACTGATTCCAGCGACCTGCGACTGATTCCAGCGTCCTGCGACTGATTCCAGCGACCTGCGACTGATTCCAGCGTCCTGCGACTGATTCCAGCGAGGGACGCTGAACACAGACGAGCCCGACCGGAGGCCCGACTCGGCCCGATCGCGAGCCGAGGAAGCTCCCGCGTCTCAACACCCGCGGCTAACGAGCAGCTGGAGCGAAACCTCGTCAACAAAGTAAAAGAAAAGAATATACACTTATTTATTACCCCACACACACACACACACGTCCTCCTCTGTCAATATGCAACTAAGTGACAACAGTGTGCTTCCATCCTGGCACCATATGCCCTCCATGCTGCTTAACAGCCTCATCAGTGGAGTCTGCTAAGGACCATAAAAATAATAGGCGACCGCGGATAACGCCTGATGGCCATTCATGGCGTCGGTGGGGGAGGGGCTAATTAAGCGACGGGCTCATCTCATGATACCCCCCCCCCCGCCTCTCTCTTGTCCACGTCTCCCTGGCTCGACACTTCTCCTCCCCGCATGGGGACATTGTTTTCTATTATCATTCAGGCACCGATGCCTCGATGGCGCGCAGTAAAAAAAAAAAAAAAAAAAAAAAAAAGAAGAAGAAGAAGAAGAAGGCCTGTTGACCATTCAGCAGTGGGTGGAAGCGGGAGAGCTGAGGCTGCAGATAATTAAAAGTTCCCCAGGTCTGAGACCCTTAGGGGGGTTAAGCAGGTCGGGGGGTTGGGTTTAAAAGGGGGAGGGGGGGTAGGGGGCTCTGCCTTCTGAGGAGCCTTGTTTCGGTTTCTGCTGCTGCTACCAGGCGAACCGGACCGGCTGTCCAGGAGTTGTCCCCCCCAGTGGTGGAGGAATTTAACACCGAGGGGAAAAATGTCTGAGGGACTTCTGAGCAAAGAACTCACGGCTGAGCACGTAGCGGCGCAATCATGCATCACCGACACTTTGGCTTTTTGGGGATTTTTTTTCCCCGTGTATTTTCGTCAGAGAACGGCAAAGTTGCGCGCATTCAGTGGCGTGGAAAAGGTCAAAGTTCACCTGTAACTGTTTTAGAGCGTTGTGAAATTTCATCCGGAGGAGGGGGGGGGGACGCCGAGCGTCGCCACAACTTTGATGTTTTCCCGGAGACTTTTTTCATATCGGCCAATCATTTACAGCCAACGTGACCTTTGGCAGTTTTTCACCTTTTGAGCACGGCCCGGAAAAGACTCCTGACCTCCGACTCCATCAGCTGATCCACACTCGTGACTAATTGGGCTCGGAGCTCCCTGTGTGTGTGTGTGTGTGTGTGGGGGGGGGCGAAGCGACGTCCGTGCGCAGCTTCGGTTGCGGCCGTCGCAGCTCGGCTCAGTTTAACGTCCGTTTAAACACAACTCAATTTTAGCGGCAATCATTCTTCGCAGCAGTCCTCAACCAGTCGGCTGCGGCCCTTCGCCCGCCGCCACCTTTTCTCCCCCCCCCGCCCCCCCTTCTCTTTTTTTATTCCTTTTTTTTGGAGGCGGAATCAAGCCGGGTCAAGCAGAAATGCTAGCCCAGTTTCCGCTGCGATGGCCGATAAGGCATTGTACCTTGGCCCAGTAAACAATGGGATGCCATCTGTCCATTAGTCAGAGCGCAGTGTGAGGACGGAGAGAGAGAGAGAGAGAGAGAGAGAGAGAGCGGAGCCATTAGTGTTCCCCAGGACACACGAGGAAGAGGCTCCCTCGCCAGGGGTCAAGCGAAGAATTGAAATATATATAAAAAAAGAAAATATATATATTTATATCTTCCAAGCTGGAATAAAAACCAGGCAGCGTGGGATCCGGAAGGGTTCGAGCTCGGCCCCTGCTCAAACTTCGACGATAAATATTTGATCTGCGAGAGCTCCCTCCCTCCCTCGCACGCTAAGCGCGGCCTCGGCCCCAAATTTGCCTTTCATATCGCCAACAGCCCTCGGGGGGGGGGGCTCCCACGCAGAGAAACGGCCCGGGGGGCGACGCCTGTACGCCCCCCCCCCCCACTTTTATATATCTGCATCTACACTGCGAGAGCTCGAATGACTGATTGATTATCCACGGGAGCTAGCACAGGAGCTGCTACAAGCTAGCGCCACAAAGACGTCAACAAACAATAACGCAACAAGTTGTTTCCTTTCAAAGTTCAAAATGTTCACTTTCATGCTTGCGCCACTGAGCCAAATCTCCGCTTTGGGTTAGCTACCCCTTGAAGGTGCAAGCTAGCAGCATCAACTATCCCCGGAGTACTTCAAAATAAGGCCGAGGCCGAGGACAAATTCAGGCCTTTTCATCGAGAAGAGAGAGAAAAATAAATAAATAAATACTACATTTCTGATATTTATTTAGCAGGAGTCGCTGCGGGAGCGGAGCAGGACCAGCGTGACTTCAGAGGGAGAGGCCGGGGGAGAGAGACAGAGCTGAAAATGCGGGCCTGGAAAAAGACAAGAGAGCCCCGAGGGAGGATGAGAGAGCGGTGGGGGAGGTTGGAGAGCTCACCTGCTGCGAAACTTCAAAGTCCGAGCTGTCACCTACATTATTTGACCTTTCACCTCCCGCAAAAAAAGCCCATCATCACATTACGGCTGCAGTGCGAGGCCGGCGTGTCCGGGACCACTTTCCGCTGAAAAAACATCCGTCCGAGGAAATGACATCATTCCCCGGGAAGCTAACCGGACTCGAGCCGTACAGTGGGGACTTAATTTGGACTCGGGGAGGTGCGTCTCGTTCCGCCTTTATCTTCTAACCCTTTACCTACCTACCCCCCCGCCCCACCCCCACCCCCGGTTCGCCTTTTCTCTTTACCTCCCAATCTTCTCCTCTCTGTCCATCTCCCGCTGATGGCGGCGGTAAAGCCAAGATGCCTTGAAACGATTAGAGCTTAATAAATGGCGGCGGCGGCGGGTCCCACCCCCCCGGGGGGCTCGGAGGCAGAGCTGACGCGAAATCAGATGCTATCTGCCCGCCGAAGCTTGACTCACCTGGCGCGGCAACGACGGCGGCAGCGCGAATAACCGTTAAAACGAGGAGGATTCGCTCCTAAAAAAAAAAAAAAAAAAAAAAACGGGAGCGGGAGGAGGAGGCGGTGGCGGCGGCGGCGGCGCTCCCCCTCGCCGCTGATGGGGCTCCAACGCCCGCGTTTCAAGGAAGAGCGCCATTAAAGAACCGACCGGTGTGTTACATTCAAAGTTAGCTTGACGTTGCGAGCTACAGGCTAACAGATTGACCGTCGCAGAAAATGATCAACAGGGCTCCGAGGCTTTGTCACTCCACCACTGCGATGCTCTGTTTGCTGAAGACAGGTTTCATTTCTCAACTTCCCGGTGCATCACGGCTAGCCCGCTAGCCCGCCAGCGCAGCAGCTTCAGTTTTGGGGGGAGAGCGTCTCCGAGTGTTTTAAAACAAGTTTGTTTTTCTTCTATTTGTCCTCCTGCGCAAATCTGTGTTTTCGTAATGGGTAATTACCGCTGATGATTGATATGCTCGGGATCTATCCAACCCATCTGTGTTTGTGGGTGTGTCTCTGTGTGTGTTGTGTATATGTAGAGGTCATGCCTGGATGGCTATCTATTTTTTTTGTGTGTGTGTGTGTGTGGGTGTGTGTGTGTGTGTTGCGTTGCCTGGGGGCAAACTATACTGAAATCTGATAAGCCAAGCAGGAGTGTAAATACCTGCCTACTTTAACATCAATGCAGAGGACACACCTTTCAGTGTGCGTGTGCGTGTGTGTGTGTGTGTGTGTTCAGATGTTAATCCAAACAATTTTCCTGCATGCTTGCCTAAATCTTGTTTTTGGTGTTTTTTGGCTCCGCATCCCATATTAACATGCAAAATACTCCTTTCAGCATCCTACTGTTCAGAAAAGGTTGCTGTTTCCTTTACTAGTGTTTACTGATGATACCATTCTATACTCAACAGCCTCACACCCTGCAGGACACGTTTACCCATCAAACTTCAATTTACTTTTTTGATTTTTTTTTTTTTTTGTTCTTCTTTGGGTTCAGTTCGGCTGAATTTTAAGCCTGTTAGTTGTGGAATTGTGGAGTGTTAACTGACAGGACTAAAGTCTCTTACATGATATAAAATGACCGTTTTGAAAAGAGCAATGCAACTGACTGACTTGATAAACTGAATAGTCACCATGATGAACAATACATACATGATGAGATCGACGGAAGCAGCGAGAAAAACGACAAAGGAAACTGAATTCCAACCACTGCCGACGACATTATTGGCTGTATTATTGTCTTCCGAGATTTGCAGCAGGTTTGTCTGCAGCCAGGCGTGTGCACCTCGCAGTGTCCCCCCCCCCCGCCTGAGAAGTTTACTGCCCTTTGTTTACCCCCCCCCCCCCTCCCCTTGCCATAAGTGCCTTAAATCCCGGGGAGCAGGCTCGGGCAGGCTCTCAAGACGGAGACCTTTCTCATTCAATCATCATTGTCCGCTTTGATGAGCGACCCCGGCGACCTCGCGCCGCTTGCAAGAGGAGAAATTAACAGCCGGGGAGGAGAAAAGACCAAAAAAAAAAAAAAAGATAAAAGGGTGACATAATAAGGCGTACTAGTCGGAAAAAAAAAGAAAATAAAATGAAACAAGGCGTCCGGCAAAGGCACTGATTTTCTGTTTATGGGAACGCAAGTGCGGCGCCGCACACATGCAACTGATCATCAGGCTAAACAAACGCGGGCCGAGCCGACGAGCGCTCCGCTTTTAAATATTTTTCTTCCCAGGTCTCTTTATCTGTGGGCGGCAAACCAAACCCCGAGCGCCAATGGTTGCGGATCACGCGACGCCGTCGCTCAAAAACCCCCCCGAGCGGACGAGTGGCACCTCCGGCCTCCGGCCCGTTCCCCTGGGCCGCACGTCCTTCGCTGGCGTCCCGTTTGGGGCTCCGGCGACGTTTTCTGATCCGCGTAACCCTTCCGGAGATTAACGGAGGCGGAGAATTACCTCCAGTGGAAACCAAGAACGCAAACGTTTAAAAAAAAAAAAATGTTTTCCGCGCGCTCATCCGAGTGTGACCCCCCGGAAAAGTCGGCGGTCGGAACCCCATCGTGAGGCGGTGACGTCAACGGTATCGCATATTGGATGAAGAAGATCCGGGATCGTGTGAAGAAGCAGCCCTGGAGCTGCTACAGTCGAGTGATTGAACAACCGTGGGTTTTTTTCCGAATCGTTCGGAAGCGTCCGGAGAGCCTCGGCAGGGCGGCTACTCAACTCCTCCCCTCGGACGGGCGACCTCGGCAATCCGCTTTAACCCCGGTCCCTCTGACCCCGTCCCCGGGGGGTCAAAAAGTCAACCTTAGCCGCGGCGTCGACGAAAACAGGACTTACCGTCTTAAACCCCCCCCCCCCACCGAAAAGCCGCAGTCGTCGGCTTCCACCCGGCAACTTAAACGCTTTTAGTTCTTCGGCTAAGACGCGCAAAACGCAGGTTGGGTTCGGAGACATTAAGTGGGATTATGCGCCGCGAGTCTCTTCTTCCCTCGTGACCCCGAGCCCGGCGCGGCGAGCCCGTCGCTGGACTTTGAGCGCCGTGGCGACGCTGGCCCGCTCGAAGCGCGAGGTCACAGTCTGCCTTTACCTTTGACCGGACCGGACCGGACCGGTTGATTTTTTTTTCTTCTTCTTCTTCGGGGCGGGGGAGGGGTAGCGGTGGCAGCGCGCGCACTCGACGTCGCGGCGGAAACACATGTGGATCGTCATTGTGGCGGAGAGACACTGCTGACTTTTGTTTACAAGTGTGCAGATGGCGTGAGGAGCGCTGAGGGTGCATTAAAACCACATTGTCAGGCCATGCAAATGTCTGGCACGACTCGGGGGGGGGGGGGCTGAGAGGATATTTTCAATACTTACTTTGTCTTTTGATTTTTTTTCCTTTTTCCTTTTTTCTTCTTCTCCTTCTTCTCTCCCCTCACCCTCCCCTCCCCCCTTTTCTTTCCTTTTTGTTGTAATGATTTCCATGTCTGGCCCCACATCGAGCGCTGGAACTACTTTTCGGCTCCTAACTGCACAGTACTATTTAAGGGCATTTAGCGGTTTGTGGCGACCGGCTCCAAATTGCGAAAACATTTGTGCGGCAATACTGCCTCCGTCTCGGAGAGGCAGTTTCTAGATCAGGCTTTTATTGTGTTTGTTGATGACTGCCGTCTTTTTATGTGCTCCGCTCCATTGCTTCGCTCCCTGTCCATTTTGGAGTCGGTGGTGGCGGTGTTGTTTTTAGGGGGTGGGGCCATAAGAAGAAGAAGAAGAAAATAGCAGCCACAACACTCGACTTGTTAATCCGCTGATCTCGCCGACAATCGATTGCGACGCGTTCGAGGATTGAGCGGCTCGGGGAAAAAAACAAAAATAACCGACAGAAAAGACGGAGGCCGTAAAAGCGAGCGGTGTTTAATCTGGAGCTGCGAATGACAATATTGATTCGCCTCCCCCCCCCCGCCATCCCGCCTTTTTGACAGGCACGGTGGCAAGTCGCAATCAGACGGAATAGGGACCAGAGCTGTCACAACACGCCGTTTTTCTTCCCTCCGCCTCGCTCTCTCTTCCAGCGGCCTGCGTCCGTCCGTCCGTCCGCGATGTGACGCGGGATTTATTTCCGTTTATTTCAGCGTCTCGCAGGTGGGGGATCTGACAGTTGGAAGGCGCCACGTCGCACTCGCCAGGAGAAAAAAATAAAATAAAATCCATCTTTCACATCTTTTGCCGCCCTCTGCTCTAAAAGTGCTGCTGAGCTGCCCCTTTGTGATGTCATCACGGGGGTTACCAGTGCCAGGTAACGAGTGAGGACACGAGACGCTGCCTCGAAAAAACTGCAACAAACACGCACGGCGTCTTTATTACTTCATTAGCGGGAGGCTGGGATTGAGTGTCTCCTGTGGCAAGGTTGCAAACATGGGGCTAAAGAAGAAGAGAAGCGGTTTCCCGGAGATGTGTGAGGGCTTCTAGAATGATTTATTGTGCAAAGGTGCTCCAATGGAGTCTTGAATGGAAAAATAAAATAAAACAGTTTAAACGCCTCAAACTGACGCGTCTCACGTCAACAGCGTCAACAATAAAACGCGCTCCGCCACGACGTACGTCAACTTTAATTCCGATGTAGCCTGCGGCAGAGGCAGAGGCAGAGGCAGAGGCAGAGCGGAGCTCAGCCCGGCGGAAGGAAGCTCATCGCTGTAAGTGAGAGAAGAGGTATTTTGCCTTTAGAGGGCCTCGTGGACACATTAAGGCCTATTTGCATGTCCATAACGCCGGCGGAGAAGCCCATCTCTGCGCCGAGGCTCAGCGGAGCCGTTGCCTTAAACATCGGCGGGGAAGCGGGCATTGAGCGCCGCCTGTTCCCGGTAACGAGTCCCCGCGACGGCCTCGTTTCAGCGATGATTGAAGGCGCCAGGCGCCAGAGCCGCCCCGGCGCGCTTCGAGATCCGAGGCCTTCGGAGGCCCCCGGGAAAACCCCCCCGCGAGACGCCGCCGACCTCCCCTCCGTGACTCCTCGCCGCCGACTCCTCCGCTGTCCGTTTCCGGAAAAAAAAATGTCACTCCTTCTCCTCCGCCCCTTCCCCCGTCCGCCCTCCGCCTTTTGTCCTCGCCGCTACAATTAAGGGCCACGACTCTGAATAACAAAACCGCCGCGCCCCTCCTCGCAAGGTTCGCCCCCAGG
This sequence comes from Thamnaconus septentrionalis, assembly GCA_009823395.1. Classification (NCBI taxonomy): domain Eukaryota; kingdom Metazoa; phylum Chordata; class Actinopteri; order Tetraodontiformes; family Monacanthidae; genus Thamnaconus; species Thamnaconus septentrionalis. Next base: position 10,732,292 of record CM020520.1, read on the forward strand.
TTGTGTTGACACTGCGGGACATCAAAGGCATTGCTGAACTTCTCCGAGCCCCTCCTGCTCAGGTAGTAATCCCAAAGTATAATCTCTTTAAAAACTGTAAAAACCCATTAGAGTGACACCATCTAAATCCTCCCAGAAAAACAGAAAGGGAGGGGGGGGGAGTGAACTTCTTTTCACTCTTTTCAGAGGGCCTCTCAGTGGCGACGGCGCTCCGGTAGCTAAACGTGGCGAGGCGGAGCCGATGGGCTCAGTGTTTACTCTCAAAATTTCCCGGGACGCGGATACGCGCCGAGGTCGGTCGAGCGCAGAAACACGCGATAGGCCTCTTTAAACAACGTAATGCGTGTTTACGGAGGGAACGCATCGGCGTTAATTTGGCCGAAGCGACTCTGAAATAACAGACGGGCGGCTGAGGCAAAACAAATCCTCGGAGCTGCCCTGCCTTCAGGGGATTGGAGGCATAAATCAAACTCAAACAAATATTGTCGGAGCGATGACATCGACCTGCGCACTTAAGCTAAAGGTAACCACCGCCGTCTTTTAAGAAGCTGTTATGTGGATTCATCCTAATGCGCCCTTTCAAGCGCGCTGGATAATCTGCGTGTCAACAGTTAAATCCCCGGCAAATGAAAGTTGACGCGTCAGCCGGCCGGCGACAGCATGAGGTAAATACTCCAGCAAGTTGCTTCGCAGGGCAGCTGGGCCGGACTCAAACAGGTCTGGCACCAATCACTTGCCACATCCAAACGGAAAGTGTTTCCCATCAGTATGAGGATTTTTAAAAGCCAACTGCCTCCCCCGTTGGTCGTCTTTCCACAGGAAGCAAGTGCTACATGCTGCTCCTGAAAGCCCCAGAAGAGGGGGGGAAAAGAACTGCAGGCTAGTTTAGCCTGCGGCTAGGCCTGTTAGCACGGATGCCGCGGTCGAGCTGGGTGAGATTTTTAAGAGAGGGACGTAAGATGGAGTTGAAAACTTTCTTTTTCAAGCAACGGCGTGTTTTTTGCGCAGAGGCTAGCCGCAAGGTGCTAACGGCGTCCCTCACAACGGCATTTAGCTGCAGCTAGCTAGCTAGTTCTACTGGGAATTCTTTTTTGGGGGGGGTTTATTTTCTTTATTACCATTATAATTATTTGAAAAGGTCGTCCCAACCGCTTCACTTGCTGCGCTTCTATGACAGATTTTGGGCAAAAATAAAAGCGATATTTCTAAAATTAGTACAAGTGCGATTTGCAGGTGTTTCCGTTGAATGGTGTGAATTCGGGACGAGATTTTACGAGAATTACGTTTGCTTTTGTTTGTTTACGTTTGTTAGCTGTAAAGAATGGTTGTTATATTTTTCTCTTTGATTATTTGCAAAAAAAAACAAACATTTGGTCTCTTCCTCTGTCCAATCGTAACGCGCCATTTCCACTTGAAGTGTGCTGGTCACGTGACCCCGTACGTGTAAAAGCGACAAAAGTGCTTCCTTTACACTTTTGCGATCTACCTCTATAACGACACGTCTGAAAAACTACATCGTGAGAGCGTTAAAACCTTTTAGCGACATTTGAGAGGTTTACCGAAGTTCAGGTGTTTCCATTAGCAGTTTTTTTATTGCGATATTTGGATTTTGCGCAATTCTTGCCGTAATGAAAACGCAGCTATCGCCTCCGCCTTTCTGCCCTGGGCCTCACGACGCACCGCAATCTTCTCTGCAAGGAGAACGGCGGCGGACCCCAACACCTCACACACCCTCTCTCAGCACCAGAACCCTCCTCTTGGGTCCACCTGCCGCCGCTCCTTGAGTGGCGGACGCCGCGAGCAGGCGACGCCGGCGTGATTTACACTTTGCGTGTCGTTAAGTTTGACCTTTTCCTTTTTATAGTGCCAAACAACTGAAGGGAGTGGCAGAATATTATTCATCAGGCTAAAAGTGCACCACAGCGCACTAATGAAATGATTTTTAAGGGTGGGCTGGCCGCCGCTTAAGGCGCGGTGACCCACCCCATTTATTCCGTCGTAAGGGAAACTCGGGGATACGTTATTGCCTTCAGATGAGGAATTAATTTACCAAAGACGTCGCTGAATAATAGATGAGTGGAAAATTACATTTTATTGCAGGTGTAACTTTTTATTTTTTTATTTTTTTTTAGGTAGTGAGAAGGGGAGCTGAGCAGCACTTAAGCCGAGTCCCTTCCCCGCCCATTAAAGCAAATGATTGCGCCGTTAATTGGCATGTTAGCGCGTACGCACCCCTTCCGTTTTTTGCGAAAGGTTTGACCACATGGCTTTTTTTTTTTATCCCCCCCCCCCATATTTTTTTTTTCCACCTTGCCATTGCGATCTTAACCTGCGCGCATCCCTCAACTTCTCCGTCCCCATCGAGGCCCCGCCCCCCTCCCCTTCCCTTTTAACGAAGAGCGACGAATGCAAAGGTGCTCTCGTAAATCATCACATGGTTTACAAACTCAATAAGCGAGGGCTTCCTGCCTCCGCCAGGCGGGCCGGCCGCAGCGTCTGAATTATTAACGAAGCGGGGGCCCACAGGCGAAACTTTGATGATGTTATAAACAGGGGAGCTGGACGAGGTGCCTTCTCAGCAAAAGATTACAGGACCTCCCGCCTACAACCACTCCCCCCCCCCCCCCCCCCCGCCCCAGCCACAACCCCAGCCCGCGCTGCTCGCTGCTAATTACCCACCTCTCAGAGATAGAAGTGGGGGATGCAAAAAAAAAAAAAAAAAAAAAACTTACTTGGATCACATTCAGTGTGAACGGGCGCGCTCGTCGTGCACGTGACCAAAACTCTGAGTCGCCCAGTTAATTCACGGCATCAGGCATTGCTAACGCCAGGCGCGCTCAGGAGGCCTCCCAGGACTGGCCTCCGGTTGCCAACGTCGTTCCCGTGCCCCTCCCCCTCCCCCGCCCCGCCACGATTCGTCCTCGCGGGATCAAGTCCAGTCTCTGGGCGTTTTATTCCGCGTCCAAAAATCCAAAATCCTCAGGTTTGGCTGGAAGCTGACGCGGCGTTTCATCGGCTTAGGTCGGGGTTATTGTGTGAGGGCGTTTGTTTACAACACAGGCCGAAGTGCAGCTTTTTCTTCTACTGCTATTTCCGGAAAGTTAGACAACTCCGCGGCCCCAAAATCCACGCCCCAAATGATTTATTCCGATTAAACGTTTCACGTCACGATCCTATCAATTTTATTTCGCGCAAATTTGCCGGCTATTTCTAGCTGTCGTGGCTTCTTCCGTGCGGGAGACGTGGCTGCGCGTGCGACGCCGACGGCGAAATAGGCCGAGCTCGTTTTTTGGAAGGGAAAATAAAAAAAATAAAAAAATGACCTAAATCTCCTCACGTCGGCTCTATTCTAAGGTTTATGGAGCATCGTGACGACTCGGTAGATATTTCATTCATTTTCTACGGGTGTTTCTAACAGCCAATTCCACAAAAAAACATATGCCGTGCGGCCTAATAACTTCGGCCGCAGCTGCATGATGGTTTCAGTAAACAGTGCATCCTGCAGGGGTGGGGGGGTGTCGGGCTTTGGTTCCGGTTTTGGTTCGCACCCCCTGCTGGTTGTTCTTGAACGTTCAACGCGCTTCGGTTTTTTCCCTTTTTCTTACGTACAGCCACGCAACTCCGCCCCACGAGGGGTCAAACCAGCGTACGCGTCTTCTCTCCTTCCATCGGGATCTCGTGCCGACCGTCCAAACAAGGCGATGATTTCCCCAGTGCAAACATGCTCCAAATTAATAATCACCAAAAAAGGGGTCCTGATTGTTTCGCTGCTCCAAATCTGATCTGATGGATTTCTCCATCGGCCGGATAATGATGTTGTGTTAGCGGGAATGTCGGCCTCGGTAAAAGTCTCTCGTCTTAAAAAGACAATTTCTAAAAAGTTGCAACGAAAACCCTGACGTCTGACTTTTAGTCACAGGATTCCTCTATGATCTGATGTTTAGGCCTTTGCCCTGAACTCATAAGGGCCCCGGCACCTTTCATTGGTTGACATATGACTCAAAGCATGTGATGACACAAATCATTTCGACACCGAACGCGGCTGATTTATGGAGGTAAAAGGATCCCAGGTTGGAATTTACCTTTGAGGCAGCAGCGCATCAATCACGGCCGGAACAGACTCCGATTTCATTTGTGCTTTTCAATTTGATCGCCGGAGATTACGGCTATAAATATGAAGGGGGCGGGGAAACACACACACACACACACAAAACAATGGGCTGAGGAAGAAAAAGAAGTGTGTTTTCCGTGGTGAGAACCGTCTCCGAAACCTCCGTCTCGCCACATCCTGCATCCCCCCCCCCCGTCTGCGACCATTGTTCCACACAGAGCCATCTGTGATTCAACACGCGCTTCGACGCGACTGCAAAAAAAAAAAAAAAAAAAAAAACTTGCAAAAAACAAGACGGCGCTTTCATTACACCCCCCCCTCCCTCCCCTCCACGCACACTAGAAAATTGTGAAAACCGTGTCGGGGACGAGCGGGGCTCCCCGACCGCTGGTGCTGGGCAGCGGGGGGGAGGAGGGGGCGGGACGGGCGGCGCTGGGGAAGTCACGGTCAAACACGCGGTCGGATGGCCGCATCGCTCTGGCATGTCAAAAAAGCGCAGACGCCCCCCGAGGGTTTTTTTTTGGTGGCATGCGAAAGTCCCCGTCCTTCTCTCCTCCAGGATTTAGTGACGTTTAACCTTTGACCTTTGCCCACGCGCTGCCGCTCCTTCGCCTCCCCCTGCTCCGCCGGCCCGAGTCCGTCCCCTTCGGTCGACTCCTGCAAGTTTAAACAGTCGACATTTTCTCTTTGGAGAAAAGTTCAGGAGGAGTCGACGCCGATGGCTCGCGCCAGTTAATAGCACGATGCCTGAAAGAAACGCGTGCTATTCGCGCTATCGTCTCAAACCCGTTACGCTCCTTCTGTGCGACCTCAGCATCAGCCAGGCGGCATTAAAGAGAGCACCTGCCCGCTCTAGCGTGTTGCACCTCAGACGTCTTGTCACTCAAACAAACCAGTTTCTCGTGACGACGACCGTTTGCCTCGTGTTTGCTGCATTGAAACGACTGTTGGACCGATTCTGCGGAAACACGGCATAATGAATGTGTTGTGTGTGGAATTAACGAATTAAGACAGTTCTGTAGGGGCTCTAACCTTTCACTTTCAAGGTGTAATAAAGATGTAATAAAGTGGCCAGTGAGTGTATGTGTACATAGTTATATATACTGTTTATGTGTAAAGGTATGTATATGTGTGTGTATATATATATATATATATATATATATATATATATATATATATATATATATATATATATATATATATATACACATATGTATATATACATACATATATATACACACACACACAAATATATGGATATATAAATATATAGATATACAAATATATGTATATATATGTGTGTGTATACATATATATATATATATATACACATATACATATATACACACACATATACACATACATGTGCACAACACACACAACACACACACATATGCATAAAAGTTGAGATTTGTGCAATAAAGGTCAAAAGCTCAACTGTGCTCTTATCTTGCATTGACACAGTATCTGTTTTGGGAGCCGCACGTGACACAAGTTATGACTTCCACCCCCAGCCCCACCCCGCCCTCTCCCACATTGGCCCCACCGAGACCCGCCACCCCCCCCACCCAAAAGACTCGACGCACGCGACGCCACTACAATATGTCATCTGTCGGCTTCCAAAACGAGGCCGATGACACAGATGCCGAGGCATGCGACCGGAGAGGGGAAGTGATGTCACCGCCCGCCTGCCTCCCTAAAACTGTATCTGTTCAAATCAAATTAGATCCACGGCGCCCTGGCACATTCAATTACCCGAAATACCACCAAAGACGGCCGCCGCGATTTGACATCTGCGGGGGATAAATGGAGCGCTAACAAAGTCTCTCGCACCGCGGGTGAATCGGGCGAGCAGACTGTCTCTGAGCGCCGGCGCTTCTCTCTTTCGCCGCCATCTGAGTCGCATGCCATAGATATGATGATATCACTGTGAAAAAACAGAATGATAAAGAAAAAAGTCGAGGGGGGGAATTTCTTTCTCTGCTTCCCAATTTTCCTCATGAAAGCGGCAGCTCTGTTCCTTGGGGTGGCGGAGGGGGAGTGACAACACTTGCCGATCTTTTCACTCATTTATTTCCCCCAATAAAGTGGCCAAAACCTCATCAAACGTTCAACATGAACTTGCCGAGTTTTCATCTCAAAGCGGAGCGGAGCTTAGAAAAGTTTGCAATCAGCAGATAAAAAAAAAAAAAACGTTCAATTGAGGAACATTGTTTTGATCAAACGGTCGAAACTACAGCGGTAGGAAACAAAATGAGTCGGCACCCTGGCGTCGTTCCGAGTTAACGAGTCGAGATTACGCAGATTGGTCTTCAGAAATCACATCTAACGGAGACAGTTGTGATTGCCAGTGAGTTCAGGAAGTGCTGGTTGCATGTAACGCTCGCTAGCTATGGTGGGACATTGGAACAGGCGCTACTAGCATCAGCAGCTATAGCAACACCGCGCAACATTGTCATGTTCCACGTTGCGCGTTATTTGACTTATTTCACAAGTCAAAACACATTTAACTTGTGAAAGTCATAAGTCGAAACCCACCCGCAGCTAGCTAGCTAGCTAGCTAGCCCCGGAAGCGTCTTTTGCCGATTTTATGATTTCAAAATACACCAAACAAAGTTTACCGAAGCTACAAAAACATCACTTGCTGTTCTACTCTACTTAACAAATCCTCTGAAGGCCGTTGACACGAAGCAGATAAGCCAAACCGTCGATCAACGTCGGCCATTGACCGCTCGCTGTCACGACGGACGATTTCTTTTCACCCGGGCAGTGACAACCCTGCACCTCTGACTGGGGGGGGTGAGTGCACAGGGGTTAGCCGCCGAGGCTCCGCGGCCATAATTAGCCTGCCATCCTGGGGGAAAGTTAATATTTTTCCCTCTCAGAGTGAAGCTTATTGGTTTCCTGGACAGGCTCTAATGGATAACCCAATGAGGCCGGCGAGCGGCAGACACAGACATGAAAACAGAAGCGGGTTGCGGCCGCTTCCCCAGGAGGCCCGCAGTCAGACGGACGGAATGACACACAAATCTATCCCGAACCCAACCCAACCCAAGCGTTCCCCCTACGTGACGGAGCGGTTCGCTGGCTGAGCAGCGGCCTGATCAATAGTCATCAGTGACCCCGCGCATGGGAGCTGTCAGTTAAACCAAAACGGCAAGACACTAGCTCAGCAAACGGCAACATTCCGGCAACCCTTCCTGCGCACGTGCACGCGAGCACACGCCACAAAAATAAATAAATAAATAAAATACAACGAAGTATGCGCCAAATTGCGTGAGTTCCCATGTGTTGGCACATCAGCGGTATTGCTAAACATGCACTTCCTTTAATAAGCCAAACTAACAGCATGTGTCAAAACGCGGCCGTCGATTGGCTTTCTTGGGTGACCGATCAATTGTCACAAATGCCAATCAGAATCTAATTATTGCCATTTCACCGCGACATTTGGACGTTTCAGCACACAGAGCACAAAAGCGCTACGTGCGCTACGAGTTTGGAGCGGTAGGCTAGGTACCCAAAGGTACGGTGTGTAAAATTCTGCCATCCTGTTGTCTGATTTTAGACTGGAGCGTTCATTCGCTCGGCCGTCCCGCTCCCGAGCTTGCCAGAGAACTACGGCGGGCCTGGGTCGCTCGTCAACCCTCTTCTTCGTTGGTTTATTCAAGGACACGAGCGTTCACCCTAAATAAGACCCTTGCTCTGTGTATATTCTTATATATGCTGTATATAGGAACCGCTGTAAGGGTCGGAAAACCAAATGACTTTTATTGTATTGCGAGTACACACTTTGGTCAGCTTTTCCCAATGTAATTAAGCCATATTTTACACACCGGATCTTTGAAGACTGGGTGAGATATTTATTTATTTGCCTCCATGGGCAATTTAAAGAGAAATTACAAGTGACGTGAAGGAAGCGGGTCACAATGCACTTGGCTTGTAGATGAGCGAGGTTTACCGTCTTCTCCCCGAGTATTTCTTGATATATAGCGCCGCCAAAGGCGAAGAGGAGAACACATTGCTTCAAAGTTGAATTTTGTGTGAAAGCAACTTGGAAAGCAAACTGGTAATGCTTTGAGACGAACACTCACAAAATGAACGCTCCTTGCGTTTGTACCGGTATGTTTCGGGGGCCAAGCTGATGCATTCTTGCATTGAAGTAACAAAAAAAATAAAGTAAAAAAAACAGTTCCATTTTAAACTCAGGCAGCAGCAGCCGGCAGCTGGGACCCACGCAGCTCTCAGTGGCAGCGCAGCGGCAACAAGCAAATGTTTACTGATAAATAAAACATATTCAATCAAAGCATAAATGCTAATGAAAAGAGAACCTGCAATGGCGGGAGCTAAATGTGCGAGCTCTGGCACACACCGAGCCTGTGTGTGTGTGTGTGACTGTGAGTGTGAGTGTGAGAGAGAGAGGGAGAGAGAGAGGTGTTAATTGCTGTGCTAATTAGGTCCTGATTGCATTGCTCTTGTTTTGCACTTGCAGGTGATTAAAATTTCAACAGAGCCCATTATTTGGCACTGTTAACAGGTGCCAAGCTCAGCGCGCAAAACAAACACCGAGTGTGAGAGCGCGCGCACGCGCGCACACACACACACACACAGAGACAGACACAAACAAAGCCACGGCCAATGACAGCAGTTGGAACACGGTTGCGGATGGTTACTCATCTGCTGATATGCACGACGTCGTGTTTAAAAAAAAAAAAAAGGCAGCGATTTCCTGCTGAGCCGAAGAAATATTTCTGGAACGTACGATCACCAAGCATTGCTTGCAACCTCACTGTTACTTCTTTGACTCAGTAAACAAACACCAACTCCCATCAAAAGCCGACAGTTTTGATCGGAGCGGCGAGGTCTCCCACTGCGTCCACTGGTGCACTGCGGCGACAGCATTATTATTATTATTATTATCTGATGATCAGTGAAGCGTATTGGAAACCACGCTGGCATCGACCCCTGCTCTCCTGATGCACCTCCAAGGCCTCCTGACCAGCCGACCTGCTAGCGATGTCACGTAGCTAGAAAAACATCTGTAAGAAATTCCTGGAATGAAGTTCCTGCAAATGAGGCAGCCGATGTGAAACAATTCAAAGAGTCAGAGCTGAGAGTATCATTCACTGTATGTAGAGGAAGTGGGCAGCTGGGGGTGAGGGGGAGCGACTGGCTGCCTGACTGGCTGCCTGACTGGCTGCCTGACTGGCTGGTGGGCAAATCTGGAAGGGGAGGGGGGGTTTGGGGGGCTACTGTCGGGAGACCACCGCTGAAATGACGGCGAGCGGTGAACGTGTGATGTGCTCTGTTCCAGAACGCTTGAGCGGCTGTCCCCATTGAAACGGCGGCGTGCCTGCGCGTGTGTGTGTGTGTGTGTGTGTGTGTGTGTCCCTCTATCGACGCACGGCCTGGGAAAATCTGCATCTGCCACTGGAGCGGGGCCCTGCGCGGCGGATCAGAGCTGTCAGAGTGACAGGCCGCCGTCTCCCCTTCATCTATCCACACGGCCGTCCATCTGCGTCCGCGAGCAGGTACGGAGCAGGGAGGGGCCAGCGGGGGCGAGGGGGTAAATATGACTTAATGAATGACGTTTGTTTAGTTCCAGAGGACCACGGGCTAATAATACACACGTAAAAAAATTAAATAACAACAATAAACCAATGAAGTCAGAAGAATGTCCCTCATACCAGCAGAGCTTTCTGGGATTTGTAGTGTTAGCGGTACACGTGCAGTATAGTACCGGCGAGCCAGCTCCAGTCGTTTAATATAGCCACTGCTGGCCAAATATGGACCGCGGGCCATAGTTTGACGCCTACGCGCCACACTTTTCACTGTTCACGGTGACACAGGAGATCGAGGCGCTGTTACGTCTCTCAGGCTGAATGTAAATGCGGGACTTAGGTGCTCCTTTTAAAAAAAAGAGAAAGTTTGCATTTTTCAATTTCTATTTATAGCGACGTCATGTGACGCCTTAGGCCGCAAACTGGATATTCCGCTGCAGGTGAAAAGAACTGCAAAAGATACCCGATTCAAAAATGACAAAAAAAAAAGACAACACACATTCACACACACACGGCGCCCGTCTCCAATTACCCCCCACACACACACACACACACACACGCGCGCGCGTCACGCATATGCATGGAAAATGCGGCGCGCGGAGCCCTTTGACCCTCCGCTAATTCAAAAACCAGCAACTGTTCATAGCTTCATAGTCCATCAAACCAGATTACTCAGCCATATGTTCATTGATTGACGGTGTGGGGGAGGAGGGGGGGGCAGCCGGGGCCACGCCCACCTTCACCCTTCGCCGCTGCAAGGTTCGCGCCGCTGTCACGGCGAGTGCACGCACGCGCACGCACGCATAGCGCCCGAGGTCTCGACCAGCTGCTTTGTCTTCCACTGCGGTCGCACCACTGGACCAGCACACATGTCACTCTCCCACGATTGGGGGAGGGGCCTAGGAGGTGGGGGGGGGTGCGGTGTGAATGGCAAAAAAAAAAGAAAGAAGAAGAAGCAAAACAAGACAGAAAATCTGATCTGCGTGAGGCGGGAACGATAAAGTTATGTTTGTTTTTTTTTTCTTAGCCAAATTAAAATGACGAAAAGCAAACATTTCAGTGACGACGTCGCTTCAACACCGCCAGGTGCAAGGAGAGTCGCGCGCACGGCGTGGGGAAAGTCGAGGTCGAACGGATGAAACCCAGCTTTAAATATTTCTGTGTGATTGCGCCGTAGCACTGCGGGAGGGAGGAACGGCTCCTCTGAATATTCTTTGCCCCAGAAACTTTTTTTTTTTTTTAACTTCGCAGAATCAATGTCACTTCTGATCGCACCAACGCCGCTCGGCCCGTTCGTATCGATCCGGCCGCGGTGCTTTTGGCAGCGGCAAAGATTTTTTTTTCTTTCAAAAAGGACTTATGTGTAGTTTTTGTTGTTTTTTTTAAAGACGAATGTGCATGGCTGCAGGAAATGGAAACGTTAAAAGAAAAATAAAGTAAAAGAATGTATTGGCGAGTTGCCCCCCCCCCCGACCGACTCGCAGAATCCAGTGAAAGTAAATCTGAGTGGATGAAGTCTTGCTGTCTGCAGGTGTTGTTGGCTTCATTTGCTTTGGAACCAAAGGGCAAAACATTTCACAGTGTTTTACTTCACAGTCTCTTTGTGGTTCGTTTTCACAGTCGGTGAATGAAACAAATGAAAACGCTGCAGTCTAAGTCACCTGACCAGCAGCCGCATCACTCATTGGCCAGGTGAGACTCGCAATGTGTTTTTCTCGACTGCTCTTGGATCGGCCTCATAATGAATAATTCTAATGACGCTCAAACTGTTCACGGCAGGTAAGAAAGGCCCCTAAAGGCTCAATAATTTACAGAAAAAAATATATATACCTCCACCCGGCACTTATATTAGGTCAATTGTTCAACTGCTGAAGACAAGTAGCGAAATGCAGCCGCGTCAAGGGTCAGGGGTCACGATGGGCAGACTGGTAGCTGACCACAGAAAGGCAACAGTAACTCAACCAAGGTGGCAACCAAGGCCTGCAGTAGTGTTGTAGTCAAGACCGCACCAACCGAGACCAAGACCTGATCAAGACCAGAGAGCATGGAGATCGAGACAAGACCATACATGTATATATATACATGTAATCCAATATATGTATATGTATATACATATATATGTATATACATATACATATATTGGATTGGAGGTGTGCACCGGGGTCACTTCCTGTTGTCGACTGACGACAACCCGAAATCCCTCCGCCTCCCCCCGCCCCCCCGCCCCCCGACGCCACAACTTGATATATGTGCTTTCAAATTGGCGGGCGGAAAAAAAAAAAAAAAAAAAAAAAAAAAAAAGGAATGTGCCGACCGACAATGTATCAAGCGGCGCAACCGCGGTCTAATTATAACCTTGTGGGCGGGGGCCCTCGCTGGGCTCCTCGCCTGCCATCAGATAAGCTAATTGGCTGCCGCTCCGCCCCGGCACCGACTCGGCAGCGAGGAGACGTCCTGGGAGAGCGGCACCTGCACCTGGATCTTCTTCTCAAGACTTCTCCCACTTCTGAGCACGTGCACACCTGAAGACACACCTGAGCACTGAGGTAATCACCCCCGTCTCTTCTCACTTCAATACCTCCAGCATTCCATATATTCACCCTTCTCTCGCATTGGACGGAACAGCTTGAGTTTCCGCTAATTGCTACCGGGATAATGCAGATTTTTTTTTTTCTCCCCCCCCAATTTTTTTTTCTCTCGCCCCCCCGAGCCGATTTCGGTTTCATCCCGCCGGTGGGGTTTTGTCTTGTGTTTTTTTCTTCAAGGTATCATCTCTCTCTCGACCGGGGTAGTGGGGGGGGGGTCGGGCTGTCAGGCCTCGCCGCTCAAGCTGCGACCCTGCGCTTTTTCAGGGTCCCCCCGCTGACACCTTCATAAATACGACACCTTGTTTTGTCCTTCTGCTGTCTCCCCCCCACTCCGCTTCCAACTCCCCCCCCTCCCCTCCGTTCGCTTTTGAATCGTGGGGAAGCCGGGTAAGCTAATAGGGGCCGCGTCTGATGCATGGGAACCGTCAGCTGGGAGAGGGAGAGAGAGAGAGAGAGAGAGAGAGAGAGAGAGAGAAAGGCTGGGTGGCCCCCGAGGCGACACATGACAGGCAGATAATGACTGTATAGCTGTCAAGTCAAGGATACCTGTCTGCCGGTAAATACAGATTTGCCTTTTTGACACAAACCCCCCCCCCCGCTAACGCCCACCGCCACCTCCCCGGAAGATCAACTGAAACGCAAGCTATATCGGACGCGCTAACGTGCGCGTGCGCAAATAGCCAAAAAACACGCTCTAAACGCAGGCGGTTGCCGTTTTCTTTTTGTATTTTTCCGAACCCCCCCAACTTAATATGTTCTTTGGCAGCCAGGCATGAAGATAAAGGACGGGGGGGGGCGTCACACGTGCAGGCGTTGACTGGCAGGCCGGCTGAGACCTGCGTTTTTTTTGCGCGTTGCCCCCCGGGGGTGGGGGGGGACGCAGGTGAAAGCAATCTCGGGGCCCGGGCCGGAAAAGCCGACGAGATGTGTTGCCTTTCTGCAACCCGGAGAGCCGGAGAGCTCGTTTCTTTTTGATCGGCTCAAACCCCCGCCCGCCTGCCCATCCCCCTTTACACCCTAACCCTCCGCACCCACCGACCGACACGTCCGCCTCTCTGCGGTGAGCCGCGATCGCCGTCGCCCACAGCGCAAAAGCAGCACAATTCAAAGCCAAGAAAATGAAGAAGAAAAAATAAAAAATACGCATACTATCGCTACTTCACTTCCCATCATGCACTTTGTTTCCCTCGTCTCCTTCGAGCCAAGCGCTCAACGCGTTGGCCTAATTTATAGACTAAACTGCACGTTGGCTTAATTTGTTGATTATTTTTCAAACGTTTGGCTTGGCTCGACTCGTCTGCTGCGTAGCGCGACGCTTCGGGGCCAACTGCCCCATAAAAGAGTGATTGTGTTATTTGGGCTTCCAGATCTCCAGCACTGCCTGCCTGCACCACAATGTGAATGGAACTCTGCTCTGCCCGGTCGCACTCTGAGGAAATTTATGATCCACTGGGTTTTTTATTTAATTTATTTATTTATTTGTTTGTTTGTTTGTTACAGGAAGAAGATTGTCGTTAAGATGACTTTTGTCGTAATCGAGTTCCTGATTCGGTTTGGGTTCGCCGGGGTGGCCCGCACCCTTGTGTGTGTGTGTGTGTGTGTGTGTGTGTGTGTGTGTGCTGTCGAGCAGCATTTTGGGAGCAGGCACACACAGGCGCACTCGCCCCACGTCCCCCCCGGGGGGTGGCGGGCGGGGGTTTTAAAAAAAATAACAACCCAAAACAAAACGCTGACACTGAAGACGGTTTATCGTAAAACGATACAGCCGGTTGGCCGCGCGGAAGAAGAAGAAGAAAAAAAAAAGATCGCAATCTGCCCTCAGCGCCGCCAGTGTTCGCGCCGTTTCCCCCAAGACCAACTGTGCATTTACTTGAATAAAACAAATACGGGTTTCCGCTGCTTGTACGTAGCTGGCCGCGCCGCACCGCCGCCGTAGGGACAAACGCAGCCGTTCTTCCACTTCCACTTGCTTATATTGTGTGTATGTTGGAAACGTGGAAACATTGCATTCCGTGCACAACTAATACAAGTGCGATTCAAGCGGCGGCGGCGACGACAACGACGACCGTCGCAAATCCTTCGCAGGTTCGGCACCTTCGACAGTTTTCCCGGCGGCAAATTTTTCAACTAAAACTTTGAAATTTTTTTCCGGAGAGAAGAAAAAAAAAAAAAAAAAAAAATTAATAACGAGATAATCCCGCAGCCTCTCTCTGAGCTACGGGCAGTCAGTCAATCACCTCGCCGGGGCCGGGGCGGGGCGGGTCGGACCCAGTCGTACGGCGTCAACCTTTTCTGGCCCAGCCCGGCCCGCCAGAGGGAAAAATGGAAATGAGCGGCCGGCGTGCCAGCGGTTGGATCCTGTTGGGGGGACTTAGCCTTCATTCTGCCGAGATAAAGTAGCGGGAGGCCTAAGCCTCGCCTGGTGAAATGACATACACCCCCCAACCCTCCGTGTTCCTGTACAATCGCCATAATACTGTGTTTCTATGCCGGGTGCCTGTAACCTTTGATTAAATTAGCCCGGCATTGCCTCGGTCCTTTTTCTAAACTGCAGGCACTGGAGAGCTACTTAACGGACCCCCTGTCCCTCGGAGGGAAGCAACGGCTTGAGCTTACAAGTGTACAGCGGGCGGAAATATCAAACCTCACCGCCGCCGCCGCCGCCCCAACTCCAACTCCCTCCTCTCACTCAAATCTCTCTTTTCACCCCGACCGTTGCCTCCTCCACCCCTTGATCCATCACGCCTCCCTCCGCCGGGGCCTCCCAGGTGAGGCGCGAGTGGCAGGGCGTCAAAAGAGAGAGAGAGAGAGAACGCGAGCGGGGCCAAAGTGACATTTTGTTTGCTGCTATTTTTCAAAATCCTCGAGGAAAAAAAAAGAAAAAGAAGGAAAAGAACGCCGAGTGACGGCGAGCGAGAATTGCATTTCTTTTTTCCCCCCGCCGACGCGGGATCAATGTGGGGAGACGGCAAAAGAGACAAGGCGCCGGTCAAGCGTCAATCAGGTGCAAGCAAACGCCCCCCCCCTGCTAGTTAACCGGCGCGGGGGTAACTTTTCCGGGGGCGCTCCATATTTTACCGTCCGACTCTGTGAGTTCCTGTTGCTGCCCTTTCTTTGATTATCCCGTCATGAAGGTTCGCTGGGCCATTCAAAACTTGCCCCCCCCCCCCCAGTTGTTTCCTAAAGGGCCTTTAGAATGACAGCATTAAGAAATGCGTGGTCGACTATATCGTTTAGGCGACGGGCGACCACGCACCTGCTAGCCACGGCTATGTCGAAGAAAAAAGCTCATTTGAAACTCAAGCAACAAGCTAATAATAATAATAAAAAAAAGCTACATTTGATTGTTTTTCTTTCTGAACTAGAAACGTTGGCGTTACTGTCAACGTTTTGAGACAAACCACAGCGCCGAATCTTCCGGAAACACCTGCGTTGACGGACGCTGCGGTGTTGTGTTTGAACACAAAGGCTACCGTGGGCTCCGTCTCCGCTAACTAGGAGCAGAGCCATTACGTAGATTGGAAAATGCTACCAGAGGCTCCATTGAGTCGGTGATGAGATAGGTTTTAGGTTTTTCAGTGAACTAACCCTTTAATTTATCTTATATTTTGAATTAAAATTCATAAGGGCGATAAAAAAAAAGAATAAAAATAGCTGATTTTGCATGACCTCTGTACATTAGCGTGTACATCCGAACCGACTTGAGACAGCCGGCTATTTAGCGGCCCCTAATTTAAATAACGCGAGGCTGGCGCGACACTGACGCCGCGAGATGGGCGAACAAATGGGCACTGAAGTGAGCGTGGGAGTGCGAGCGAAACCCCAGGTTACTTTGGCAAGCTAGGCTAACACGGCGCTCCACACACCGCTGACTGAGCGCTTGTTGGGGCCCCCCCCCCACCCCCGTCGCTGGCGAGCCTCCACTGTCGGAGCAGGATAAATATTTGTGCATCCCTGATTAGGTGAATGTCCGCATGTGTGCGCAATTAGCGGCGGCGCGCGATACCCTTTCCGAGCCGGCGTTGTCGGTCGAGCGTGGCAAGCGGCCCGTCGACCTGCGGCGTGGCGAGCGCTACATGCGAACGCGCGCGGGCTCCCAGGTGGTGAGAGGTTCCGCTTGTTTGGAGAGCGGAGGAGAAAAACAAGGAGGCCTCTTTAAAGTACAAATCGCACACTAGCAACATTTTGTCGCAATCCTCCCGTGCTTTCAAAAAAAAATAAATAAAATAAATCCTTCCTCTTATTCGTGTTAGCTTAGCACGCGATACGTGCTGTTGTTTTATGACATTCCCGAGTTGCGCGAGACTCTTAAGCCGGCCTGTCCACACCTCCATAATTCACGCAGGATGTGGACGGAGAACTGATGAAGCCAAACAGTAAGAGGGAAAAATTAGCTGGGCAGCCTTTTCAGCAGGACACTTAGCCTAAAAAAACACAGGCTCGGGGGGCAGCAGTCGTCGAGCGTCAAACCCGATGTTTGCGTAGCTTTTGCCCGAGACGCCTGATAAAAGAGCCACCCTGTCGCGGCTACTTCTGGTTCACCCAACAAGCAAGACGTTGAGCGATCGGCTCTTTTATTCCTGACAAATAATAAAAGGCTTTCAGAGCGCCGTGACACTTGACAAAGTGCTGCAGAGTTTGCGTACACAAATCACACATCTTGTACCGATTTCACAAACAGGGATGAAATCAAAACCATCCCAGTTTCGGGTACGAAAAAGAGCAAAAAAAAAAAAAAGTGTGAACAAACAACAACAACAACAACAACGAAACACATCAACAGGAACAAGAGCATTTTGTCTTTCACCAGTGACACAATAAAATGTTGTTAACGCATTCACAGAATGTCAGTAATAACTACTGCCCATCACTGACTAAGGCCGCTTGCCTTATTCAATCGAGCGGTTCTTGAGACCGGCACTTTGTGACGTCAACAAACGGTGCCATAACCCCTCCCGGGTTAGTGACAGTTTGTGTATCCGCAGCCACAGCACGTGGCTGGGCTCCAGCTAGGGCTTGTGCTAGCGCAGGTGTGTGTACGTATTCCCCCTGCACACTTGGGACCCGGCAGGAGTTGGATGGAGCACCACCTGCCTGCAGATCCCTGATGGGAGGCCTGTGCGCACCTGGGTCCACACACCCACACACACACACACACACACACACGTCATATTTCATGTCAGTGGGCATTGGCTTGTGGACGTGCGCTAGCGCGACATGACAGTCAGGCGCGCGTGCATCCGCTTCTCTTCACACGCGCCACATGGGAGGCAACCGGGAGGTGGCGGCGGCGGCGGAATACGCCTGGTGGCGCGTTGACGCGCGGGCCCTCGTCTCCGCTGGCGGGAGTAAACGGCGCTGGTGCGTCTCGGCGGGGAGCTCGCGGAGAGCCACTCACCTCTCCGCTCTCGCCCTAGCTCGCGGAGTGACTCGCTTTTCTCTGCTCCCCGCGTCGCGTTGGCGCGGGACGGGGCGACATTGGAAGCGAAGGCTGTTTTCAAAGTGGTCAATAACGAGGGAGACGCCGCCCAGGCTGCAAAAACTACGTGGGCGTGACGCAAAGAGCCGACGCCGAGGGCGGCTAACGTCTCGTCGTGGCGTCGCTCATGCGGAGAAAGTCCCGCAACGTGGTGTGTTTTTGAAGGTGCGGGGGCCGGTATCGCTGCCAGTACCGATGCCGATACCTTTCACAATAAGAGGGTTATGTTTAAAAAAAAATTACAGCACCTTGATGACATATCACAATCTTTCTGACTGCTGTTCTCTGAGCTATTGGGCTGAGACCGAACTACTGATCGACCGGCCCGATACCAAAACTGGTACCAACATATGGACTGATCCGCCCATCTTGTTGCGTTGATATGCACGTCATTAGCGTTTTTGACGGGAACATCTTGTTCTTTTTTTTCAAAAGACGTACGAGAACAACGCCGCACTGCAACTTGCTTCCTGAACTCGTCGTTACTAAATATGACCCACTGGGCTTTGAACGGATGAACAAAATTGGCAAGGATGAAACGTAAAAAAAAAAAAAAAAGAAGTGAGCAACTTGCCCAGTTTCAATTAGCCTGAGGAAGTCATTATTACTCTTTACTTTTCTTGTTTTAAGTGTCTCATTCTTGGGGGGGGGGGTTCTTGCAGGTCCACCTATGCTGTCCTCCACCAGCCTAGTTTGTCTCCTTGCTAAAATGGATGTGTGTGTGTGTGTGTGTGTGTCTAGGGGGTTTCCATCCCTCAGTGTGTGTGTGTGTGTGTGTGTGTGTGCATGGTTGGCTCCCTAGCCTGTGTCTAGCCTTTGCGGCACGGGCCAGGGCTCTGCGGCCGCCCCGGGGCCGCCATTGTCCCCGGTCTCCACAGCCCAGTGGCCACAGATGTTCCCCGTTTGATACCGCGCGCGCCTTCCCCCACTCCCCTTGGATGTGTGGGTGGCCAAGCGGGGCGCCCTGTTGCGCGTTCGCGGGCGCGCACGCCATTGGCCCGCCCGGGTCCCACGCACGTGACTCGCGAGGAAAAAAAAAAAAAAAAAAAAAAAAAAGCCATCGCGTCTACAGTTTTAATCCCGCCGCCGTGCATAATGGAACAGAAGTAGCCCCGAGTGGAGAAGCTGGTGGTGGTGGGGGTCGGGGGTTTGCATGAGGAGGTGTTCATAAAAGGATCACGGGGCGCGCGAGGGGACGGAGGCAGAGCAGAAGCGCGCCGAGACGTCGCTCAGAACACCTCGAGGAGAAGGAGGAGGAGGAGGAGGAGGAGGAGGGGGGGAGAGAGAGAGAGAGAGAGAGAGAGAGAGAGAGAGGGCAAGAGACAAAAAAAGAAAAGACTTTGGAAGACGAGTGACATCTCTTCCCCAACTGCGCTCCGGCGTGCGCCAGTGTCGGCGAATTGCATTTAACGCATGAGCGGGGGCGAGGGGGTGGGTGATCTGAAGGGCTTCGGCGTCGACAATCGGGGCGTTCAAATTAAAGCTAGCGACGCAGCGACGAGGCCTTGGCATCGCAGCTGAGGAACAGCAAAAAAAAAAAAAAAAAAAAAAAACCCGACGACGACGACGGCGAACAAAAAAAGGAAACGGCGCTCGTAGGGGAGGAGGAGGAGAGACGCCGACACGCTCGCTTCCCGAGCACAAACAACGCGAGCGTTCTCCTCTTCCCAGGCCCGTTCCATCCCACGGAGGACGGTGAGCCGGGACGGAGCTGCGTCGGGAGGCGAACCCGAGTGCACGCGGTGCGAAACGGCGGCGAGACGGTCAGGCAGCTTTCGGAATGGCGGGACTTCCGATCCGCCGCCGCTCACTCACTCGCGCGCGGATCTGGTGGCGGAGCGGGAGAACCCGGGGACCTTTAGGTCTTCGATTTCAACGTGTCGAGGAGAGGGGGGAAAGGATGGAGGGGGCGTCGCACGAGAGGTGCAGAGGTGCAGAGGTTGCTGTCAGCCAAGTCCTACTTTATCTTCCAAAATAAACCATCTTTCTCCAGTCCCCAACCAGAAGGCAGTAACGGAGATTCTCGGTGCTAACGACCTCTATTGTCGCTCGGCTTCCACCGTTGGTCTTGTAATCTCAGCGTGGATCTTTTTTTTTTATTTGACTTTTTTAAGCCCCGCAAAAGAAACGCGCAAACAGAACGGAGGGAGGACGGGTTGAAATCTTCCTTTGCTCGGAGGCGGCGTCGGGGAAACGCGTCGTACCGGTTTGGTGACAAATGTCCACTGACTTCAATCGCTCCGACGGCGAAATGCACACATACCACGAGTGACACTTCAAAAGGCTGAAATGAGCGATGGGTTGAAAGCCTCGGCCGATCTGCTGCGGCTTCACGTGCGAGAATTTTTTTTTTCTCGCGTAACTGATGCGTATTTTCCTCCCGATGTACGGAGAACGGGAGAGACGGAGACGGCTGGATTGTAAAGGAAGGCGGCGCCGTTTTCGCCCCCCCGCTCAAAGACAGCCGCTCAGTCTTAATCAAAATCCCACCCAGGAAGAACACTTGAGTAGCTTAATCAAAGATCAGCCCGCTCTGTATTAATAATGGAGCAGAGTGCGGGAATGGAGTTTTACTTATTCAAGACCGCACTTATTTTGCCTCATATACCTTGAGAGGTATATTTGGGATTTTTGGGGCGTGGCAGAGTGGGGGGGGGGGGAAGACAATGGGCCCGGTGGCGCCTCGGCTTGCGCCCGCTTTACGTTGAACGGCCGAGCCGCGACTTTATTGCACGCTGGCAGCGCTGCAGTATCCCCAAGCGGGTCCGTTTCCTCCCGCTGGGCTCGCAGTTCCCGGTGGGATACGGCCGCTCTTCGCGCGCGGGGATCCATGGCTGATGGCCGTTGGCGAGGACGCCGCGTCGGGGCTCTGCCGTTGCCGCAGCGCCGAAGGGAACCGGGGCAAGCGGTCGGTGCCATCCCAACTCCAGCAAGAGCTCGTGTTTCAAAAATCTCTGAACTTTGTCTTAGTTGGCTCAATCTGCGCAACACTGAGATTCTTCAAGAAACCTGACCCAAAGATCTGACACAAGCCCCGGCTCTCTGGGGGGGGAAAAAGTCGCACCTAAATTCCTCCGCCGTCGTGTCAGGACCGGTGACGGCCGAGTCGAACCAGGGCCGTCGGAGACAACACACCAAAACGCCTCTTTTCGCAGCGACGGCGAGCAGACAGACGGACGTCTTGGCGCCAAAAACGCAGCCGGTCCGAACACCTTGTACGGTCAGGAATAGCTGGCGCGCTGACGAAGAATAACACAGCAGGGCAGGACCGACTTATCTTGTTTTGGTCAGTGAGAGAAAGAAAAAAAAAAAAAAAGCTAATTCGTCCGCACCTGGCTCACATTTTCTCACACTCTCTCCCATCACTCACGCTATCAGATTATCTCTGCACCCTAGACTCCACCCCCATTCCATTCCTAATTCCCTACACCCATTTTTTTTTTTTTTTTTTTTTTTTTTTACTGCTACCGGAGACAACAGAGGACAGCGCGTGCAACATCACACCTGCTACCCCCCAGGGAAAACATGGCTTGGGAAAAATATCTGAGCCCAGGTTGACTTTCCCTCTCTCTTGACCCGGCTTGCTTCTCCCGAAGACTCTTTTTTTTGGAATGTGACTCTGGCAGGTGACCCCGGCATCCCGGAAAATAGTTCTTTTCTTTTCAAAAAGAAAAAAAAAAAAACGATATAAAAAAATAAATCTGGGGACTCATTTTTTCCCTAACACACTGACACAAAGAGTTGGAAATAACAGGCATGCCCTGAAAAGGGTTGCTATTTCTAAGAGGGTGACCTACATCTTGTGTAGGTCAGATAGCTACTCTTTGCATATTTAGCGTCAAAAGAGGGCTGGTTTTCTTTCTCTCTCCTTCTTTTTCAAAGATAATCTTCAAGGCAGGGCTTTGAGATATGCCTGTTCTTATTTTAAATAACAATTCTGCCCCCCCCCACAACACCCGTCCCCGTCCCTTGAAGGTTATTTCTGATATCTCAAAGTTGTGAGCGTGAGGAGGAGGCTTTAACTCTGGCCTATTATTCACAGGAGACAATGGGGGCAAAATAGAGGAATTTAGTGAAAACTGAATATTGTTTATTTATTTATTTATTTATTTTTGATTGAAACCATGTCTGGTCATGTCACTCCAGGAGCGTGGATCTAGGAAGCTGGAGCCGAGCCACGCGGGCGTTACACAGGATTATCGGAGGGAAAACCCGCGCAGACAATGAGCTCGCGCCGGATCTCCGCGCGCGCGGCGGCAACAATGGACAATGTGTGGCGGTGCAGATAGGCAGGCGTCGGCTAATTAGCTCAGCGGGAACATCCCATTGTCTCCGGGTTCGAGACTAGTGCACTTCATTGGCGCCGCACTTGTAGATTGGCTCTCCGCGGAACGAGTCCGACGGGGCTGCGCCATTGTGTGGCTAAATGCTATTAACTTTTAAGCCGGCCGCCGCATAAAAGTGAAGCCGGTGTAAATGACAATTCCCCTGCACATAATCCACTTGCTGATGGAAGACATTACAGCAGCCTTGTGTCTTGACAACAGATTACGGGGGGGCGACGGCTTTGCCGCACCTCGGCCGCAAAAAAAAAACCAGGAGGAGCAAGCTGGATTTCGGCTTTTATCCTCCGCCGTTCATTCCCCGGCTTGTTTTTATTTTCTTCTTCTTCTTCTTCCCTCCCTCCCCCCTCCCTCCTTCCCCTCCTCCCTCCCTCCCTCCCCGCCTTTTCCAGTCCTCCCCTCCTGCCATTGATCTCGCCGTGGTATTCACTATCTGCCAATGGTTCATGCCTGCAGGGAGGCCACCAAATCCATTATCAGGTAGGACAACAGTTTCCACACTGTTTTTTTTTTTTTTTTCGCTCGCACTGTTAAAACTACACGGAGGAAGGGAGAGGCGGAGAGAAGGGGGGAGGGCAAGATGGAGCGGAGGGGGATCGGGGGGAAGGTGAGACGTGCCATTTAAATATTTAAACCAGATTAAAAGCCAGCAGGAACGTACAATAAAACACCACAAGTACTGTGATTTATTTTTTTTTTTTGAAAAAAAAAAAAAAAACCCCAAAAACAAAAATCAAAACCTTGGTTCTTTTTATAGTTGAAAGCCACGCTAGCATGAAGGTAAACATCACCAGTAAAAGAAGACGACCCGTTTTCTCTGTTCACACCCCAGTGCACTTAATTACAAATGTTATTAGGAGATGTATATTAGCAAGAAGTCTCAGGTCCCGGACTGGCCGCGCAAGCCGGCTGTGAGAAAACGATCCCCTCAGGGTCGTCGCTCGCTGCGGAGTAGTGGACGACGCCACGTTTCTGAAATCCGACAATGGCGTTCAAAGACGCAACCCGTCGACGACAGTGGGGAAGGGGCGGAGCCGAAGAGCCGCCCCGGAAACGCACAAAAACCCAACTGGCAGCTTTCAACTTGCAGCAATTCTTTGAATGGATGCCCGTTGCATGGGGCGCTAAATACACGACATACAAGACAACAAAACAAGGCACGCACCGAGCCGACAAATAGCCATCACGCACAGAGGAACATCTCCCCCGGTCCGTATCACGCACACGCCCACAAGCAAACCAGCCCGGCAGTTGCAGTAGCTAGACAACCAATCTGCAAATGAGTCAAAATTGAGCCCCGGCAGGACTTGCACAAAGGTTTAGCAGAGAGGCATTGGACTGAAATTAGAAAAAAGAAGCCTCAATGAAATGCATGCAAAACAAAAAAAAAAAAAATCCTTTCACGTGCTTCCCAGGTTGTTTTTAGTCTTATATTGGAAGTACGTCTGTGAAGGTTCTCAGTCATCCAGGTCATCTTGAGGTAGGAGGGTTGAGTTAGGGCAACTGGACTTGTTTTGTGGTCTTCAAGACCACAAACTAACTCAACCCTTCTCCCTCTATCGGAAGTAGCTTTGCACGCAGGTGTCAAACGCTTTGGCTACGCGGACAGGTATGCCCGAATGGCCCTCGGGACAACCGTTTTGTGCTGAGCGAGCGTTTTGTCCCGCCCCCCCCACTTCCCTCCACGTGCAAACAGGGCGAGGAGGTGTCTGGCTACGCGTTCAAAACGCAGCACCCAGATCATGGAGACGCTGCTCCGCTAGCATCCGGCCGCTCGGCCGCTAATGAGACGTGTCCGGGAGCGCACCTATCAAAGAGCGCCATCTCAGGCACCCAAGGGCCGTTTCATTTTAATGCAACACTCCCCCCCTTCAACCCCTCCCCTGCTCCCACACGAGTACATTCTCCAGAGATGCAGAATAAATATGCCCTCCGCACCATTTGAATCATATTGTCACCACACTTAATCAGACAACCACGGGCATTTTTTTTTTTTTTAATACAAAGAGATGCCAGCACATGACTGCGGCGCTCCAGGTAACGAAAATGGGGAGGGAGATATATTTAGATTGGCAAGATTCACTCCGGTATTTATACACAACTTCCTCCCTTATTTGTAAAAAGAAAAAAAAGAAGAAGAAGGAGGAAAAATCCAATGTGGATCTGGCTTTAATCACTAGTTCGACAATCTCTCGAAATGAACTCTGCCTCATCCGTTCCCTAATCATCTTTTGCCGATTAAACCTCTGTGCGTTGTTGCCTTCGACGGCGAAGCGCGGGGATGTGAAATCGAGGGTGGTGGGGGTTTACAAATGGCAACCAGGTGAACCACTTACGGTCCTAATTGTTTACTTTTCGGAAAACACGGCTC
Source organism: Thamnaconus septentrionalis (assembly GCA_009823395.1). Lineage (NCBI taxonomy): Eukaryota > Metazoa > Chordata > Actinopteri > Tetraodontiformes > Monacanthidae > Thamnaconus > Thamnaconus septentrionalis. The sequence continues at coordinate 10,756,742 of CM020520.1, forward strand.
ATTTAAACGCGACAAGCGCCCTCATTTGGGCAAAACCGGGCCGCTGCCGCCGCCGCGCCGCAGCAGTCGCAAGACGACTGTGAAAGATCGGCCCTGCGATCATTACTCCCCCCCCCCACCGTCTCTGGTCATACGCTGCGTCTTACAGTCTTGCATTTAAAGGTTAATGACCATCAGCGGTCATGCACATGCGAGCGCACGCACTGGAGCGTGCGCACGGACCGGGGAGCGGACGCGTGCAAACGTCGGCCGACATGCACACATCGGGCGAGACAGATGAGGGTGACAGATGTGAGTGTATTCTAGCATGGCAGTGCGTGTGTGTGTGTGTGTGTGTGTGTGGGGGTTCGGAGGGGGCGTCGGTGGGGTGGAGGTTCGTGCGCGCGTGATGGAGAGACGTTGAATAGACATGGGAGGCACAATGACTGCTCTTTGAGTTTCATCCGTCTCCCCCCCCCCCCCGCCCCTCCCTTCCCCAATCCTCCTACAGGCACAAACTCTGCCAGTTGTCACCTTAGAGTATTGCAGGCCCGGCTGAAGCACTCCACTCCTCGGGAGGAGAATGTCAGCCCAGGCTCGGGGCAGTTTTGACAAACAGAGTATATATTGATACATGATAAAGTATGCTAGAAATCACCCGACTGCTGAGGGCTACTATAGTTTTAATATCATCATTTGAATTAACAAGCATTCTGTGGAGAAATAATGAGCTTTCATTATTCAGAACATCATCCTTACCCCGGCGGAGACTCGCAGGGCTATTAGTGCTTGAGAACTTAATGAAAAGAAGATAAAGAAGGTTTGAGATAAAAGTTTGAATGGCCACACTTGGTAACCAGAGTTAAAATTTAATGCGGCCCCAGCGGATGACGGACGAGCTCCTCGTCCGTGGGGGCCCGGTGGAGCGGGGAGACGAGGGGATCCACTTTGCAAAAGGTGCCATCCTGGGGAAGGTGAAGGATGTGCACCCCTGCCGCTTTTCTCTCCGACAGGCCCAGTGTGGTGCGGCGGTGCCGGGCGGACCCCCTGCGTCCCTCCCCCCCCCCCTTCCCCGCTGCTTGGTGATTCATTCCAGCCCATAGATGGCTGCATGGGTCCCTTACCACACAAGGGTGTTTAAATTTACACACACACACACACACACACACACACACACACACACACACACACACACGCAGCTACGAACAGCATCGCTTGGGTCAAAAACGAAACAGTCGTGCAAAAATCCGCCCGACTGTTATTGTGCTGGAAGTCAAGTCTGCTTCACTTCCCTTCCGAGCCCGGCGCATTACAGAATTAATGATTAGCTATCAACCAGGAGAGATAATTAATGCCCAAAGGAATTGGCAGCTTAAGTGAAGATAGATCGGCAAAGGCCGTAAAATAAAAAAGAGAGAGAGAGAGAGAGAGAGAAAAAAGAAGTTGAATAATCCTGTAGGAAGGGAAAAAAAAAAAAAATCTCATCCGTTACATTTCATTTTTCAAAAGTACAATCTCATTAATACATGCAAGAGCGCCTCGGGATAAAATCTCCTCACTCGGCGAAGCCGCTGGTGACGCCTCTCCTCCAAAACAAGTATGTTGCGCTCCCGCTGAAGTGCGTTACATAACCGACGCACAGCAACTTGTCAGAGGAAAAAAAAAAACACCAAAAAAAAAAGAGAAAAGGCCGGGAAGTGATTAAGCGACGCATCAATTTGTTTCTCCCAAAGCCTGTGTGATGATAATAATAGCGTTTCGTAAACACGCGGAGTGTATTATTAGAGGACTTGACTAGTATCTGCAGGATGCAGATGCGGCGGCGGCCCGCCGACACGCATTCAGAGGATGCAACATGCGGGGGGGGGGTGGCAGCAAGCCTCCACTCCTGGAGTCCCTCTGCTTGATGCTGTGTTTGTCCCAAGGGCCTTAAGGGAAGTATGTTTGCTTGCTGAACCATTGTGAAGTCTCCAACAGACATGTCTCGCTTGCCGCTGCGCCGAGCTGCGCCGAGCTGCGCCGCCACGTTCCCTGCTGGAGGAGATCTCTGTGAATGGGAGGGGAATGCATTGATTTGATGAATGAGTGCATATTTGTGGGAGGACTGGTGGCCAATGTGCAGTCTGGTGCGAGGAGTTATTTTTTGCGGCTCCAACTTGCGAACAAAGGCTTCGGCTCTGAGGGGCGGCTGCGAGAATCGCGGCTCGGGTGTGTTTTTTTTTTTCTTCGCCCTTGTCTCAGGGGGATACGAGTTTCTGTGCATGGGTCTCCTGTCCACTTCTGCAAGCGTTTAAAGGATATCTTCAGAGAAATGCTTTTGTGAAATCAGAGTATCATCTGCGTACAGACAAATCAGCATATATCGGCCTAATCATGCTAAATCATTAAGCCCAAAAAGCCCAATCAACTTCCATTATCAAGGCAGTATTCGTACTCGGCAACATCCTGCATGCAGCACATATGCTGCCAATGTGTCAGTTCTTTCTCTTGAATTGATGATGTGCTATAAAGCGTCTTTATTTCAGGTCACCGGTAGTGGCATCCCTGTCATTTTGCCATGCATTCAACAAGCCGCACGCTGTGCAATTTCCTTCAAACTAATTTCTTAAAATTGCTGACGAGACAATAGCGTGTCATCTGCATAAAGGCAAAGACAAATCTGAAAATTCACCCGTTTTGTGAAAACGTCCAAAAAAAAAAAAAAAAAAGAAGCCTGGATTTAACAAGTTTGGATGCAACGGCGTCTTTTTCCATGAGCCTTCCTCTTTTGCAGGAACTTAAAGTATTCAAAGCCGTTCCCCTACTTAGCAAAGCCTCAACACCTTTTCCCCTTCATCAAGAACGGCACATGTGCTGCCAATGTGCCTTTCAGTTTATAAAACTTTTAGGTCGGCCAATATAATCTTTTTAAAATAACCAATTAATACCTCTACGAGGACAATAAAGTTGTACATCAAACCCAGGTGTTTTACGGTAAAAGTACATGTTATTTGACCTCACAACGCCGGCTATCCGTCGCTAAAGACGTGGTTCCCACTTCAAAGAGCCTGATTAACTTTTTTAAGCTCCCATTAACGTTCCTTATGCATAATGGCAACCCTATTTATGGTGGCTATATAACTTTACTTAAATGTGCCCATGTGTTGGCTGCTAGGAGCACTTAACGCACAACAGCAACAGTTTAACCTGGTTTTAAAAACAAAGTGGAGGTGCGGCGAAAACAACAACAGTGCAGTTTGGCCAGTTTTGGTCGAATATTCAGTCCGTTCAATTTTAAGGCTGTTGTTTCGGCAAAGAGAATTCGGTCTTTCAGAATTCCAACAAGCGCGCAGCCCTCGCTAAATTAGGGCTTTAAACCCTCCTGCAACTTTTTGGATGGCAAACAGATGATAAATAGATATATAATTCACATATTTATGTAACAATGAAAGATTTATGGAGCTTAGGGAGAAGAAAAAAAAAATCGGCTTTCACAAGGGCTAAAGGTGGCAAAACAGCAGAGCCGCGTTAAAAGTGCGCAGTAATCCGATGGAATTTATAGGGGTCCGCAATACAGCTACATTTACAGGTTATCTCAGCCTCTTTAATTCAGCTCCGTTGCGTCATTCTTTATGGGACTAGGGCCCGGGGATAGCCAGAGGGTGAGGCTGGGGGGACGGAGGGAAGAGGTGGGAGGGGGTCAGGGGGGGTTGCAAGTCCTACTCAAGTGTTCACATGCCCAGAAAGTCATGAAAACGACCCACTAATCATTTCAATGCAGGGTGCACCGTCGGCATGCGTGACAACAGGTGTTGGCTCACGCGACGGACGAGAGCGAGGGAAAAAAAGAGGACGTGAATTGAAAAAGCAAAAGCGACGACGGGGAGAGCGTTTGCGCGAAACGGCTAGCTTCAGCCGTCGCGAGGGGAAATCTTGCTTCCTAATTTCCCCGCCGGAACCAGATGGCATCGCCGCTGTCACATGGCGGGGCGGTTTAGCGGCGGCTGAAGCGGTAGCCGGCGCAACACTCCCGCGATGACCGCCGATTTGCCCCGAGAGCCATTTTTCTTCCCCCCCCCTCTCAAAGCCGATCCCTTTCAGGCGCCCTCGTGTTCGACGTGCGTGCGGGAAAAAGCGGGGGCTGGCGGGACGAACGAAAGCGTGGAAAAAAAACAAAAAAAAAAAACAAGGAAACCTGAGAATGAGAAATATGTCTCCCCTTAATAAGCCCTGACCCGGGACTCAAAAAGGAAGGAATAAGCCTGCAGTCAAGAGTCCTGTTAATAAAGATGGGATCTGTTTTGTCGTCTATCCTCCTGCCCCCCCGCCCCCCGACCCAGGATGCGTGGGCCCCATCGCCTCGGCTCTCTTTCCCAGGATCCCCGCGCTGGTGCCATGTGTTGCGGCTGATCACAAACACATGGCCCGATTCCTGCAGACGCTCGCTAGACATAACAGCCGCCGTCGTCCCGACCGGTTCTGATCCCCTCGCGAGGGAGGGGAGAAACCCCCGGAATGATTTTTTTAAACAAAATAAAAGAAAGAGAAATGAAAACGGGTTGCTTCTCATCCTCCGCGCGAGGTTTCGGAGTCGCGACGACGTCGAGCGCCCTCGGTTCCCCCCCCGCGATGGGGTTTTTTATTGGGATTCCGTGACGCTAGGTTTCCGCGCCGCCTCGGTTGAGGTCGGGATAATTGCGGCGGAACACCTTTCAAAGAGGGATCCTGGTTTCTCGCCGCAGATGTTGGGCAATCAACAACACGATAGCGCTTGGAAGGCCGGCTAATATAAAAAAAAACAAATTGCTCTCCGAGGAGGAGACCCGCAGGTTTTCGGCCCCCTTTCGCATCTCCGGCGACAGTTTCAGTCCCACACACCTCGCGTCGGCGACGGCGATGGTATTTACTGTTGCTATTACTATGCTATTTATTCTATTTTAGCGCCTTTGCCGTTGCTCGCACGGGGGATTTAGATGGCGGCGCGCAGGCCCGGGTTGAATTTTTACGGATGTCTTTTGTGGGTGGTGTGTGTGTGTGTGTGTGTGTGCGTGCGTGCGTGCGAGTCTCGTACCTCAAGAGAGGATCCGGCTATGTTACTGTGCAAACAAAGCACTTTCATTCTGCCAAAAGGGCAAAATTTAAGTCTGATTTGAGTCCAAATACATCTGATTTTAGCCGGAATGCTAATTCCGTGGAGCGTCGTAGGTCGATTGTGGAGCAGCGATGCAAAAAAAGCAATCAAATGTTATCATTATTATTTTTTCTTCTCATTTTCATGTTGGAGGGGGCGGAAAAAAAAAAAAAGACAAACGGAAACAAAGTCCCTGCGGAGGCCTTTTTACCTCAGCCAAGTAACAGGAGGTCTAACTGTTCTAACCGTGTCCTCTAAATAATATTCCACATAATTAGGTCATACTCCAGCTAGCCTTAAGGCTCGACTGGAAGCATAGCTTGTATTTACACATCTGACAGTTGAGAAAGATCAAGACGGATGCGGAGAAAGAGGGAGAGAGAGAGAGAGAGAGAGAGAGAGAGAGAGAGAAAAACCCGCAAAGTGTGTGCGCTGGAGACGCGCAAAAAGAGAAAAGGGAGAAGGAGCGAAGGAGTGATCCTCGGCACACCACGCTTCAGAAAGCAGACGCGGGTGTGAAGATGCAGAAATTAAAAACCCAGCGCGTCCGTCCATCCATCCATCCATCCATCCATCCATCCGAGGCTCCGCTCAAAGCTGGCGCATGTGAACTTTAAATACCACCAGCAGTCCTGCCTCTTGCCCAGCGCCTGCCTGCCGGTCCGCCTTAATGAAAGGGCAGCGGGCTCCATCGATTATGTGATTTGCACCGGTGGAGAGAATTAACCGGGACACTTATTGGAAACCGTGCTTTTTTTTTTTTTTATTTTTTTCCTTTTGCTTCATCTCATCTCAAATTCCATTGGAATGTTTCAGAAACGACGCCGTCCTATCAAGCGCGACAGCTACAACAAAACGGGACAACGACAACAAAACACCCCACTGCTGCCGTAGCGAGTTGCTCACCGCCGCCTGACTGTGTGGGATTTCCCAGCTGCGCTGGGCACAAAAAAAAAAAAAAAAAAAAAGGAGACAAATCATCAGGTGAGTCAGAGGGAGCAGCATTCCTTCATCACGAGCAAGCCTGAAAGTTACCACACAGTGAGAACGCGCGCACGCACACGCCCGTTGCAGGTGCGCCATAAATTTTGTGAGTGAGTAACTGTCTGCGTGTAGAGTGGAGAAAAAAAAAAAAAACAACCTAAAAAGACGTGAGAAAGTAGCGACAGTAAATAAGAGCCGTGAGAGGCCGGCGCTCGCTCGTAAACGGAAGTCAGGCCACGCCTCCTTCCAGGGCCTGCACTCTTGACACGCAGCAGTGCCATGTTTGTATTTTTTTTCATGTATTTAAGTTTCAAGTCACATACTTCTGCACCATGTGTTTAATTTAATCCCCAAAATCTAGTGTGGAACGATGGAACTACGAAGCAACTCAACTGTGTGGATGTAATGGCAGTGGCGAAACGGCATAGCTTGGGAGCTAGCATGCGTATCCGCTGGTTAGCTTACACGCGCCGTGCTATGGTGGTTCGCTTTTGTGCTTAACGCTTAAAAAGAAATGAACAAATAACTTAACTTCCCTCATTGTTTACTAGCTAACGAAGGAACTAGCACATTCATTACCGCTGGAGCACGTTTTACTCAGGCGTTTGCGTGTGCGTACGGTTGGTCTGTGATCAAATGAGCCGCTAAAATGCTGTAGAGGAAGAAGTGGTGAATAATAAAAACAAAACAACAGTTAGCTAAAGAGGCAGGGGTACGATTTTAGCACCACACAGAAGTTCAGGGTTGTTGGAGAAAGTTTGAATGCAGAATGTCTTCATTCCCTGCTAATTGCTAACGCTAACTTGTGTCGCTTGGCTGTTCACTGCACTGCAACTGTCACCTCATGCAATGCATGCAGCGTTAGGCCCAGGCATGCGTGCTGCAATTCTTTCATTTCAACCCTCCCCCACCACCACCACCACCACCTTATTCATGTCACTGCCGCGAGTGCGAGTGACACGAATAATTCCAAAAATGGTTTCCTGCTCGCAGTCTCTGGGGAATGTGGCAGAAGGCAGCGACAAACCTGAAAGTCCGGTTCGGCGTCGGGCCACCGAGACCGAAAGGTCACAGGCTTCAAAGGCTTTCGAGAACGCCGCGCCAGCTGTCAGAGCGGCGTTCGCATAAATCCGTGTACGCTGAAAATGTGCGAGAGCTACGAGAAGGTGGGGGGGGCGGGTTCGCCGACGAGCCTGCCAAGAGGAACCGTTGCCCGGCTGAACGGTAGCTAGCAGGACGTCTTACCTTTTTTAACGTGAGCAGCCATTTTTTTTTTCTCTCTCTTTCTTTCCCTCTTTTTTTTTTTTTTTTGCAAAACTCGCGATTTTACCATGAGCGCATTTAATGCCGGCACGAATAAAAAAAAAAAAAAGGTAGCAGGAGAGGAAAAGCCGCGTTGCACTTGACACGCCGTGACCCACGAGCAGGTTTGGCACGCACTCTCTCCCGAGAAGCTTGATTGAAATCCGTGAACGTGCGTGGGCTTGTGCACGTAGAGTAGCAGGAGACGAAGAGGAAGAAAGGGGGGAGAGGAGGAAGGAAGAAGTGGAAGAGAAAAATGGAAAAACACTGTCAGCCAAAGACAGGGGAGCTATTCTTTACAGGCGGACTCCGATCGATGCGCAGACATCAGACTGGCTTTGTCTCCGAAAACTCTGCAAAGTCACATTAAACTTGGCCACTCAGTTCTTTGTTTTTTTTTTTTTAAATTATACATTCAGTTTTTTGGTGGTGGTGGTGGTGGTGGTGGGGTCTCTCTGAGAAATTAATTTGTAAGCCTGACACAAATAAACAGCTCATGCATAAATATGCCCATAACTTTAAGACAAAAGGAGAACAGCTCTATCTGAGTTGCAAGGAGGAGGGGGGGGGTTCTCTCCTTATCAAAGCAACACAGGGCAAGATTAAAGAGTCAAAATCCTCCCGTGTGTGTGTGTGTGTGTGTGTGTGTGTGTGTGTGTGTGTGTGTGTGTGTGTTCGCTCCTGCATGCCTGCCCCCGGACGTTCTCTCTCTCTCTCTCTCTCTCTCTCTCTCTCTGCCAGGCTCTCCCCTCTTTAGCATCCACCCATCCATCCATCCATCCATCCATCCATCCAACCATCCATCCCTCCATCCCTCCATCCTTCCATCCACCCATCCATCCATCCACCCATCCTTCCATCCATCCCTCCACGCACCCAGCCATCCTTCCATCCATCCATCCACCCATCCCTCCATCCATCCATCCATCCATCCATCCACCCATCCTTCCATGCTTCCATCCTTCCATCCTTGCCCCTGGAGGAGTCTGCATTAATCAGTGCTTTCTTTCTTTCTTTCCAAGGGGAGGTCCTCCATCCATCCATCCGTTGGCCTCTCCATCCATCCCTCCTCCTCCCTCCCTCCAGCCACCAACCAACCCACCCACCCTGCAGAGGAATGACCAATCCATAACATTCAAACGGCGACGCGGCCTCTTTGACTCGGGGAAATAATTCCAAGTGGGAGTCATAATTGGGCTGATTGGAAACTCTGGCGAAACGCCCAAAAAAAAAAAAAAGGTAAAGCGTTGACGTTCCGCCGGTGTCCAGGCAAAAACGAAGAGCTTTTTTTTTTTTCCCCTTGAGAGATGCTCAAGCTGCCGGAAAGCCGTTAGCCTCAAAGAAAGCACTTACTGACAGACTCGATGACGGCGCGGAGGGACAGGTGAGCTCTGATATGTACAGATTTGTTTCTTTCCTGCAGCGACAGCAACAGGTAGGAAGAAGCTCCGTGCAAACGCAGGAAGGCGGAGTTGAGTTTCACACATTTCGAGCGAAGGCAGCGCTGCTTCAACGGAGACGCACTTTACAAAAACGCCTGTGTGTGGGAGACAATGTAAAGATCAACCGAAAGATCTGGAGAAGAGACTCAGACAAAATCTCTGTCCGTCCGTCCGTCCGTCCGTCCCCACCCTGACACGTTGACTTATCGCAATGCACGTCCGACTTTTGTGAGCGACCCGACGCTCGCCGCTTCCTCCCCGGGTCGCACCGGGGTCCTGACTCCGCCTGTCAGCTGATGCGGCCAAGGTGCCCGCGGGGCGACAGAGGGACGCGCACGACGCCCGAGTGGCGGACGGACGGACGGACGGACGGACGGCCAACTCCTCAACGCGGCAGCTTTTTCACTGGTCGCTGCCGAGGGGCCAGAGGAGGCCGAAAACAAACAGGAAAATGGGACGGCGAGGTGCAGGGAGGCGGCCATGCGCCCTGGGAGCAAAAAAAAAAAAAAAACAAAAAAAAGAAAAAAAAAAAAAGAAAGCAGACATGGGAACGGTTGTACGGAGGATGAGGATGAGAGCGGGAGGTGGAGGATGGCAGGAGGGCAGCATGCAGATTGCCCAGCACCCGAATGGCATATTCTTGGAAGGCTAACAGACGGAGGGAGGAGGAGGAGGGGGAGTGAGGGAGGAGGAGGGGGGCTGGGTAGGTGGAGGAGGATGGGGGTGGGTGGGGGGGAGGGACCGGGAAAGTTAGAGCCCTCAGGAGGTTCTGTCCCGCTGCCAGCCCCCCAGAAGTGTGGCTAGGAGATAGCAAGCGGCAGCGGCAGCGGCAGCAGCAGCAGCAGCAGCAGCAGCAGCAGCGCACGGCGGCGGCGGCGGCGGCGGCGCTGACAATGGGGGCGACAGAGTGGGACACGGATCAGGGCGGATAAGAGACATCGGGCTGAAAGATTGGACGTGTACGCACTGGGGGTGGGTTTTTGGGGTCCCGAGAGACAAAGAAAGGGGAGACAAAAAGTGCAGGAAGGGAGGGAAGAGGGAGAGACGGAGGAAGTCTCGCTTCCTCCCGTCGGTCACATCGGGAGCAGACGGTGCAGCTGCATCTCCAGTCAGGTCAGCTGCCTCTCGCCCCGCTTTCTTTCTTTTTTTTATGTATTTTTTTTCCTTTCCGCTTCTCCTCCGTCTGCACCCTGCACCCTCGCCGAAGAGCCAAGGAGCCGCGGGCCATGTGTGCAGGTTTGGGCCAATTATAGGGATTCTCATCAGGGCTGAGCTGAGCTGAGCCGAGCTGGGCCGGGCTGGCCTGGACCCCCCCTTGTTGTTTTTTTTTTTTCCCTTCTTCTTCTTCCTTACACCCCCCCTCCACCACCCCCCTCCCTTCGCTGCAGGCTCGGAGTGCACAGAGAAGCCCCCGGTCCACACGGGTCAACCTTGTACCACCCCCCCCCAAACATCTCCACATGAGCAACATACCTGGGAGATGCAGCACTGAGAAAAGCTGATTTGAGTCAAAGAAAAAAAAAAATTGGGTGGAGGATTTAGACAAAAAAAAAATACTTATATGGAGTAATTGGGAATCTGAAGCCTTCTTCTGAATGTGCACTCAGAATTTTGATCAAATTGATCAAAAATGAAGGAAAAAAAAAAAGCGTAATTTGAAATGAGTTCTTCTGATTCCACACAAGTCTTTCATGGGAACGGGTTTGGCCTCTACGTCAGAGGTCAGGTGACCTTTGCTCTCGTCTTAAGGGGGAGTGGGGGATTTTATTTCCTCATTTAAAAAAAAAATAAAAATAAAATTTTTTTTCAAAAGCACTCAAAAATTCTCCCAACTCTTTATGGTAACGCAGCCCAAAGCACATGCAAAGCGGCCCGGTTTTACATGGACCCATTTGGAGCTGGGCAAGGGGATCAAACAGGAGCCATCGCACATTTTGTGGAGAACGGTTGGACATGTGCCTGTTTGTGGCCTACGGTGGGTTTTTTTTTCTTCCTCTGACTCAATTCCTGCTTATGGGCACAAGAAAAGAAACACAATCTGCAGCAGACGCGAGTTGTCAAGTCAACCAGGACTCCTGACCTCTGCCTGGTGGTCGGGTATCAGCGTGGGGGGCAAAACTGCAGAACAGAACAGTGGACAGAAGCGGGCGTATAAACAACATTTCAATGGAAACGAAGGAGCCGTTCACCAAAAACTCCAGGTTTGTCGATTGGCATCTTGGGCGAAACGACGCTTTAGCAAGCGACCGGAGGGCTGCTGCTGCTGCTGCTGCTGCTGCTGCTGCTGCTGCTGCATTGTCTGTTACAGCATGCAACAACCCCGCCGCCACTTCAAGTGTACACTTTTTCCCCAGCCATAATTACCAGCTCGGAGGGAAATTCGTCTGAGAAAGTGGATTAAGCATGACCAAATCGTCTTAAGTAGTTCGGAAATCAAAGCGCGCTGACTGTTTGCCCCGTCTGCGCGTTGGCTCCGGGATGAAAGGCTTGGCCGAGGTTGGCGAACTACCACCGACACCAGCGACTGAATCCTTCCCCCGGTTTTTCTTTTTTTTTTTCTCTCTCTCCCTCTTCTTCATTCTGTCAAATGATCTGCTCTCATTGTGCCACGGAAACTTTGAAAAAAAACAAAACAGGCGGCCCGGCCTTCGCGCACGGGCTGAAAGTGGATTGCGGTGCTGCCGTGGATTAGCGGAGAAGACGCGCGCGCGTGCGAAGAGCGCTAGCCGCTGGAGGCGAGCGTCGGGGCCGGGGAGGGAGGCTCGCTGCCGCTGCTGCTGCCGCTGCTGCCGCGGCTTAAAAATCTGCTCGCCGCTGCATTTACAACTCCCAGGATGGTGAGGTAAACACATTTTTCAACCCCTCGCCCGCCCGCCCGCATCGCCCCCACGGAAGATTTCTAAAAGAAGGAGGCTGCGAAAGCGGGCCCCGAACAAAATTCAGGACCGGCCCGGCGATGCGCCGGAGCTCGAGGAGAAACGGAGAAATTGCCAAATCGTTAAAACACTAATTGAAGCGCATTCTTATTAAAAACTTAACCATCATGGGTATTTTATCTTAACTCCTGTGAGGGTAAAAAAAAAAAAAAAATTAATATCAGACCCAGATTCGGAGCCCATAATGCATTTGGGGTTGGTAGACTTTTGGGGGGTGGGAGGGGGGGGAGAAAAGGGGCGAGTCTGGAGAAAGAGAGACATTAGTCCTGCGCGAGATGTTCATTTAGGAAACCTGGTGAGAAGGTGCACGACAGCGGCGGCAGGGCCCCCATTAATTACAATAATCACGTCGCAGGTGTTAGAATAATTCATTAACTCAGATTTAGTTAAGGCTTCATTTAATACGCGCTCGCGTGGTCAGGAGGACAGGAGGAGACGGCGGCGGTGGGGGGGGTGGAGATGGGAAGTAAAGAAAAGAAGGAGAGGGAGGGGAGGCGGAGGGAGGAGGGAGGAGGGGGGGGAGAAGAGAGATACAGGCTGCCTATTAAACCACGAGGCGGCGGATTGTCAATTTGTGTTTGAGCGTTCCACTGGGGGAGCCGTTCCGTCCCTTTTTAAGAGATATATCATTTTATAAAAGACCAAAGGGAGGGAGGCGCTGATATGGGATGGATGGAGGGAGTTACGGAGGAGGGGGGCTGGTGGCTGGTTGGGGAATCAGTATTTTTTTTCCCCGCCTACTATATTTAACTGACCCATAAATCTGTTTTTAAATTCCCCTCCAATTTAAGAAAAAAAAGGGAAGAAAGAATAAAAAAAAAAAAGGAAAAGCAAGCAGACGAACGAAGGGAAGGGAGGACGAGGGCTTCTCCGTTTTTTTTTGTTTTTTTTGCCTTTTTTTTTTCTCTCTCTTCTTCTTGCGCGGCGGCTGTTAAGTACCACAATCCATGCATAGCTGGCGCTACATTTATCCTAACAATGTAATTGGTCCAGCTCCCTTGGCTGGTGGCTCAGTTACCGGCCCTCCCTCAGGCCCCCCCCTGGTGTGTGTGTGTCTGTGTGTGTGTTTTGTGCACGTGTGTGTGTGTGTGTGTGCAGCCCCGCAGCCCTCCAATGAAAAGAAATCGCTGGCTTCCATTGAGACGGAGACTCTCACTGGGGGGGGGCTATGGCAGCGAGGCTAACGTGGCTAATGCTAACATAAACTGTGTGCGCACCTACTAGCAACCCCACTGCAGGGCTACAAGTGTGTGTGTGTGTGTGTGTGTGTGTGTTTGGCTATGAGGAAACCAGTTGGGAGTAGGTTTTGTGTATTGCACCATAGGCAACAGATGAAAAGCAGCATACAAACACTGGTGCACACACACACACACACACACACACACACACACAGATAACACATTGCAAGTCACCCCACCTTCCTCATTCTTCTCCATCTTTCCATCAGACACACAGATGGGCACTACGCACACAACATTCACGCACAAAAGAGCAACGACGACAACAACATCAGCAATGAAAACAAAAAAAAAAAGGAAGCGAACCCGCACCGACGCGCACTTAGATTCTGCATTAAGCCTCGGTGCAATTACCAGGAAGAGGACAAAAAGCTTTTCCAGACGGGGGCAGAAAAAAGAAAAGAAAATGGAGCCGACATCACAGTTTCACCTGGAGCAAAAAATATCAACGGCAGAGGGGGCGGAGCCAGAGAGAGGGGGAGGGGGGAGGCTGTTCCGGGACGACGAGACGAGTCGAGAAGGAGACCGGTGCGAGAACGGCGAGTGGGGAGGACGAGGAGTGAATTGTGGGTGAGGTAGAGTCAAAAAAAAAAATAAATAAAAAAAAAAAAAGGACGGGGGTCGGGGGGGTTTAAAAGGGGTGAGGGTGTGTGTGTGTGTGTGTTGGGGGGGGGGGGGCAGTGGGTGGAGGGGGAGGAGACGGGCGCCGCATAATGAAGCGCCGAGCTCATTTGGAGAACTCCAGCTGGCTGAAGCCAGAGGGCCCGAGCTTCCACAACATCTGAAGCACCTTCACGCAACACACACACACACACACACACACACACAGTGACACGCAACAGCCTCCCTCGCCCCCTCCTCAAACCCTCGAGGCGGGAGGGAGGGAGAGGGAGGGGAGGGGGAGGGCGCCGGGGGAGGGTCGCGCACGTGTGTGCAAAGCCACCGAGCGCCGCAGCGTGACCTGACCTTTTTGAGGAACCCTACGACACTGGCGGTCGCCACCGGGCGGCTTCGGATGCCGACCGAAGGCAACGTGCTAACACGGGCTAGCGGAGCCTCAGAACAAGCCCCCCCCCTCGTCCCCCCCGACATTTCGCACCCGCAATATGAAACGTTAAAGTTTGAACTCTGTTGGAGGTGCCTGCCTGGCCTGTCTTTTCTACCTCGGCTTTTAATCTTTCAGATGGATTAATCGCGCGATTAATCTAGAGATTAAAAGGTCCTGGACCTGAAATAGGACGCAAAGTCAAAATGTGTTCTCTCCGATGATGAAGCTGTTCGGTTTTTCACCAGCCGTACTCACGACACGAAAACATTTCGCAGGCCTGCTTTGCTTGGGTTTTAGCCTGAGCCTGCGTGTTTGCCGCAGGGCGGCGAAACGATTGATTCACGTCAATTAACATCCCGTCCTGACTGACGTGCCAAACAACAGGGCATTCTGGGATTTGTAGTATGAGCGCTACATGTGCTATACCATACCGGCGGGATTTTGTATTGCCTCGCGGGCCAAATATAATTACACTGCGGGCCAAATTTGAAAACTACGCATTCAGGGATTCATTCATTTTGGCATTACAGAGACAAAGTTAAGTAAAAAAAAGAAAAAAGAAAAAAGATTGCAAATCCACCTGTAACGTAAAAAAAAAAGAAGGTTGTGCACAGAATGTTCCCAAAGCTCTGCTGAGCGACAGCCGAGCGTCGTCCATTTCTCAATCATCACCCGAGCTCTCACTCCCCCAACGTCGAGTGGCAGGCCTGGGATCTGTCAGCAGCTCAAACTGTCTCATAAACGCAGCAGCTGCTTTTTTTTTTCCCTCTTCGCCACGAACATGTGCGTGTGTGCGTGTGTGCCTGTGTGACAATAAACCGACAGAGCGGCACCTCAACCATGTCGAAGCGAGAAGACGCAAAAAGATAAAAGCAGCAATTACAGTCAAACTTTAACGGCCACGAGATTGCTTCCTGTCAAACAATTTTTTATGTTTTTATTTTTTTGGAACAGTCCTTTGAATAGCTGGAGAAAAAAAGCCCCAAAAAAAAAAAAAAAAAGCAGAATTAGCCCTCTGTTTGCAGCCTCCAGTCAGTTTCTTGATGCTTTGTCGCACTCTCCATGCAGGCAGAAGGGGGACAAACAGAGGGCCGGTCTCGCACGTCTAAAGGAACGGACGGGGGGTGTCTTCGCTAACTTTGAAAGGGTGTTGGTTCCCTTCGTGACATCACGAGGGGCCCGGTTTGCAGAGCTGCGTGATTGGGCACGTTTTCTGGAGCGCTGAGGAACGGAGAGCGAAGGGAAAGGTGACCGTTGATCACTTCTGGGAAGACTCACTTCCCAGTACGTCGAATGACTCTGACAATCAACAGAAAAGCGAAAGCACTGTTTGATTGTTGGGGATAAAAAAAAAAGAAAAAGAAAAGAAACGCATGCAACCCACCATTAGCGAGCGGAGGTCTTCCTCAACGGTCAGAGCTCTGCCACGTCGCAGATCGCACGCTGGGCGGGCGCAGGGGGCGAGGGGAACGGCGACAAATCGGATTTCCCCGCCGATGATGGTGTGATGAAAGATTGTGTGTTTTTCTCATCTACCGCTGGTTGCTGTTAGAGCGCGGCGTGATTAAATAAAACCTTGCCCGAGTTTCAATAAACACATTACAACAATTGCATTTCCTCGACAAAGATTTAGGGACTGGTGTGATGCGATTGGATTACGGGGGGGGGGGGCCTTTTTTTTTAATGCTGTTCTTCTTTTCTTTTCTTTTTTTTCCCCCCCGCCCGCCTTAAGTTGAATGTACACCACCACTTGAGCAAGTTTAAGCTAGGGGCCACTGGGCGGCTTTAGCGCCGACCCCCCGACTCGGCCCCTCTTCTTAATGACGAGCCGACAACAAACACGGCGAGTCAATCCTGTGTAAACAACGGACCGGGTACGATGGCGAGGCCGCGCTCATGCGCAGTTGCCAGGCTGCCAGGCGAGTGTTCACCTGAGCGGCGGAGGGAAATATGAATCACCGCAGACCAAATACCGGAGAAAGAAGGCCTGGTAAAACGGTGACTAACGGGTAAAGGTGACGCATAACCGCTGCGGATGCAGCCTGTGCGCGTGTGTGAGTGCGCGTGTGTGTCTCTGCGTGTCATCCAACTTCGTGGGAAGGTTGCGCAGACGCTCATCGCGAAGGCCCGAGTTCAACCGTCGGTGTTTTCATGGATTTTTAAAGTGTCAGAAAACGCACATAAACATATCGAGGTAAGGCCCAGCGCTGTGATCCTGGCAGGTGCTGACAAGCCGGGTAATCATACCGCACCTTCTTTTTTCTCTCCGCTCTCTCTCTCTCTCTCTCTCTCTCTCTCTCTCTCTCTCTCTCTCCAACCTGAGCAGACAGACACACGCACATGCACAGACACACACAGAGATATGAATCTGTGAAACGCAGTAGGGAAAGAAACATTTCTGTGAAATGAGATTAAAGCCAAACGCTAAAAATACCCCCGCGTTTGTGTTAAGCTAGCGTTTCATTTTGGCGCAACAGGCTGCGCACGGGTGACATTTCGGGCGATTCTAAAATGCTCTGTCAGGATTTGTGTCGAATTACCCTATTAGGAGGCCGACAACAAGTCACAGTGCATTGCTGTCTGGGCTGGTTAGACCGCATAATTTCACCCAGCGACCTTTTAAAGTGGCCCTGCCACACATGTTAAAAGACAAAAGTTAAAAAAAAAAAAGGAAAATATGCCTGTAACAAAAGATTTTTTGTCACCTGAACTACAATAACAAGGAAAAAAAAAAATGGCTCGCAAAATGCAATTACTACGTCCATTGAATGGCCTACAACTAATTTTAGCTAATGTATGATTTTGCAAGCAATTGAAACAATAGCTGCATTTCCATTACCCCTAGAATTGCGCCAAACCTAAATATCGCAATAAAAAACTGGTAATGGAAACGCCTGAACTTCGAAAAACCTCTCAAATATCGCCAGAAGGTTTTGGCGCCATCATGAGGTGGTTTTTCCAGACGTATCGATATAGAGGTATATCGCAAAAGTGTCACGGAAACACTTTATTCGCATTTACACGACGTCGGACGTGACGTACAGGGTCACGTGACCTCGCGGGACGAGATTTTTCCGAGAATTACGGCTCATGCGCTTCACGCCATTCAATGGAAACACCTGCAAATCCCAATTGCGCTTCATTTCTCGAAATATCGCTTTCATTTTGTGGAAAATTGTAACGGAAACGCAGCTAAAGACATTTCTAATTCCATAAGTTTGGTGAAGTCAAGGAGATGTTAGATCTTTTTGCAAGGCATCAAGCTCCTCTGTTGACATCTACCAAAGCCAAACACATGGAGGGAAACACAACGGGCCAATGCCAGAGAAATTGGAATCGAAGTCAGAGGGCAGCGACATAGTTGGAACTGTCAGCGGAGGAAATGACCTCCTCCAACGTTCAACAAACGAGCCGATGACAGTCCTCAAAGAAGCACTTTGCAACCTTAATCCCGTCGGAAGCTGTCAAGACTAACGGCTGCCCATTGGAAAAAAACCAGCACATCAAGGACTCGACATTTAAAACCTGCTCGTCAATATGCAGTGGGACTTTACAAAAGTGACATTGAGAAAACAAAACGACGCAACGGTATCCAAAGGGTGCCGGGTGAGAATTACCCTCAGCCTAAGCGACAAGCGGGTTTGCTCGACGCAAATGTAAAAATAGCATTCCGAACAGCCTCATAATGAGAAAGAAATTGTTTTATTAATGTTTTTTTTTCTTCCCCCCCACTCTCTCCGTGCCAGGGATCCCACATTCTCCTCAGCGTAGCTCACAGTCGCTTTCCCCCGCCGCCTCGCGCTCTCTCCTTGGAGGGAAAGTCAAAAGGTTTTTCATTTATCTCAGACTGAAGACGGAGCTCGCAAACACGACTCCCTCGAGAGGCCCGCGAGGAAACTGCGAACACCTTGCCCCAAATATCTGATCTTGGAGGAGCAGAAAATAGCAGCCGCGTGTTTGTTTGCGGGGACGGAGACTTTTCCTTCCCTCGCTCCCCAGACGCTGCGTTGTCATTGAGCGCCTCGCCCCGCCGCGTGTTCGCGGGCGTGTAAAAATACACTTTTGATTCTTATCGGGGGGAAAAGGCGCCGCGCGTCTCAAGTACAAAAGGTAATTGTATTGATTTGTTTGGCAAGCGGAGCGGTTCATAATGTTTCTCGCGGTGGTGCGATGAGCACCCGAGATGGCAGATGTGTATTTTTAAGCCCTCATGCGCATGCGAGCGCGCGCTTGTAGCATCAGCCTGTTCATATTGCGGCGGCGTCTCCGCGGCCTGAAAGTTTCAAACAGGTGACACGTTCAAATATTCAAACATTCAACAGAATCAAGACAAAGACAGTTTGTCCGGACCTCGAACAAGTGTCCAAACGTCCAGTTCGACAAAAGCTTGAATAGTTTTATACGACAGCAACCGAAAACCTTTACCTTAGTTATAAAAATCTAAGCTAACCTAAGCTAACCGAGTTTGGGAAGTTTTTTTAATTCGGAAACGTCGGTATTTCACCTCAACAACTTCTAATAAAAAGCTTTACGAAGCGCGACTATTGAGAGAGAGGCAAAATGTATGATAGTGAAAAAGGGGCGGTTCTAAACTGCTCTGCGAGACCAGGAAGTGGTCGCTACGATGGGTCGCAAAACAACGCTGCAAACGGGGTTAGCGTGGAAGCCGCTGTAGCAGCAGTTAAACAGGGAACAGGGCGGAAAAGGACAGTCAAGAAGCAGTCGAAGATATTTTGACTCTCCCGCCAACAGAAAGCCTCGACCCCTAGTAATTCGCATCTGATTGGTCACCTTGAATTCAAGTGACAGATACATGCATACAAATGCATTCCAGAATTCCTTTGGCCTTTCCAGAGATACGCACTTTGTCATATTGGCAGTGTGATGACAACCAAATTTGATAATTTCTTGTAAAAATCAAATTAAGGTTGAATAAAAATTGTATTGTTTCACAATTACCCCCCCTGCTTTACATCCGAGCAAACATTGGCGATGGGATTGAAAATCCCTTTAACCCAATTTGTATTTACTCAAAAATGTAAAAAGTCGCTGGGTGCAGCCTTCTGCGGGGCCCAAAAAACAAAAGTGGCCTTTCATGGTTGCTTTCACCGCGGCATTTCCTGGCCTCGTCCTCATAAAAGCCACTGACAGCAGTTAATCAGAGTCACGAGGAACCGGTAATGTCAGTTATGGCTGATGGCTCAGAGAAACGTTTTCTCATCTACAGGCAATTACTCCCTCACTCGGAGCTCCCTTGTTGCTCCAAGCGACGTGGAATCAGAGAGATTTGTGCCTTGATAAAGGCGGCTGGCGGACTGGAACGGCTTCAGTGTCCATGAAGAGCAAAATGGTAATTATGGTCTTTTTCACCCCCCGCTTTAAAAATAAAAGAAATAAAAAGAAAGACTGTATTCGTCTCATTCGCTTTTGAAAAGACAACAACAACAACAACACACAATTATAAGTTGATTTCGGGTTTTGAAATATCTCAGAAGCGCTGTGCTGCGTAAGCTAGCATTGGCTAAACAAGAAAAAGAAAAGTAGGGTATGTACTACAGATGCCATTGGCGGGGTCATTCTGTCCCCGCCAGTGAACCGCTTCAACCTGCAAGGCTTTCCAGCCAGGTGAATTTCCAGACCTCGTCGTCATAGCCATTGACATTTAAAATAGGGCTTTATTATTCCCCCCGGCGAGCACCGATGACAACCTTGAGGCTATTTGAGACTGGAGGCCGACGCGTGGAGCAAACACCAAAGCAAACTCGGCGCTAGCGGCGCCCATTGTCCTCCTGTTGGTTCGGGAGAGTCGTGGGAAGAGCACACGACCTCGGAGATTGGATGACCTCGTTTCGACCGCAGGTCCACAAAGGGACCCCCCATTTTATTTGACAAATACATCCATATTCACACAAAACATAAAACTGCCTCCATCACAATGGTTTGCTATCCTTTCTCTCATCACCTCTGCTGTTTTCAAGACGACTACCACGGTACTGTCGGACTCTCTGCGACAGCTTAGGAAGTCGCGGTCCGTGTTGCAAGGGCCACCAAAACCTGAGGGGTATTCAGTGCAGATGACACCCAGGTCTACACGGAGAAAAGCTGGGGACGACCTCGAAGGTCTGAAACAAGGGCAGCATCTCTGCAGACGCCCAGTCTGGTTGGCTTTACAGAGCACTGCGAAGACCCAAAACTGGACGCTGACCCTCTGATTACCCATGACACCACTGGACCACACCTACCGCATCACCATCCACCTCACTTGGACTGGCAGAGGAAGTGGCAAAACTCTACACAGAAAGGCCCCCCGGGCGACAGCGCTGACCACAGCGCCACCTACCTCGTGCCGGCTGTACCTGCAACCGCTGTTTGGTTGGAGGACATGGCGGGAATAGTACTCGTTCGATGCTTTGCACGAATTGCTGATACGCCGGAGTCACATTCTCCGTTTTGCGTGCGCAAACTCGGAAAAACGACCTTCCAATCTTGACACTTTCATTCAGCTTGCCTGCAGCAAACTGGGGCAGAGCACAACCGCAATGCAAGGGAACTGGACCAGTGAGACACACAGCGCCGATGCGACGACGACCAGACATGCAAAAAAAAAAAACACGGCCGCGCAACTCTGCAGACACGACCGCGCGTCCGGGAGTAAAAAGGGTTCTAAAAAGCGAAGAGGAAGGCGCGCTCCGGCTCGGCCCGCCTCCTTCACTTGAAACACACCAGCACGCACGCCCACGCGCTCAAACTTTCAGTCTGCCTATCAGGCCCGGTCTCTTGGCTACAGGGCTTGTGGGATAGCCCTGCTCGTTGGCAGCCGTTTCTATCGCAAGCTGGAAAAACAGGCTCGGGGTTTTTGTGTCTATGCGCCTCTGACTCATACCGCGAGCGAGCGAGCGAGCGAGCGAGCGTGTGCACTCTTTATTTTTTATTTATTGTTTTTTTTTTTTCCAAGCGCCACGGCCGCACGCCCGCGCGCGCCCATTTGCATCGGCGTGCACACACGAAAAGCAAGGGAAGCGGATCTACAAACAGGCAGAGACGCCGACAGATGAATGGATGGGAAATGCATGAGGACGTAACATCTCGGAGTCTGAAGCGGAGAGAACAGGACGGGGAAAACCCAAACCCCACTTGAAATGCCGGGGAAAAAAAAAAAAAATCTGAAAGATGAATGTGCTGAAAATCTGTTCTTGTTCAAGGCACAAAAGGATTTCAATATGCTCTTATTCTTGACTTTATGTTTTTTTTTTTTTTTGCCGTGACTTAAACTTTAATCAAAGCGAGAGACGTCTCTTTTTCCTGATTTGCATGTGAATCCATAACGAGGGAATGTCAGGATCTAAATTTTAAAAACCGTTCTATACTTTCGTCTTATTTGGGCTAAATTGCCTCAAGGGCAAGAGAAAAGGCGGCGGCGGCGGCGGGGGTTGTCCTGCGTCTCATTCTGTCTTTCAATATTAGCAGCTTTTATGTATATTTGAGAGGGTTGCCATTGTATATTAAAACGCCAGAGCAGAGCGGAGCGGCGCGGCTCACTCGGATCCGCCATGGCTCCGCTTTTCTTTTTCTTTTTTCGTCGTTACCGGGGGTTCGGATGTTTCAGAGGCAAAAGTCGAAAGGAGTTACACGCTTTTCCCGACGACGATTTCCTAGTAAACCCCCGCGCGCTTCCTCGTCCAACTGCGGCTTTTACGGCCTCCTGTCTGGGCTGCCAGGTCACCTCTTAACTCTAATCACCTCCATCTGTCCCCCCACCGTCCAGGATGCTTAATTCCTGGCGCTGTGCGTCTCCCAGGTCCGGTGGTGTTGCTTATCAGATCTTTATTTTTCCAGGCTGGGCCCTCAGCCTTGCACGATGAGTTGTTTTATTTATTAAAATCAGTACATTGCCTTAAAAACAGCTGGTTTAGCTTGGATATAGCTTCACGCTAGGACGTTTTGCTGTCTCTCAGCATCAAAGGGTGGAGTGGAAACCAGGCTGCGAAGGTGTCGACGCTAACCTAGCAAAGGCATCACTGCCCTCTGTGACATCACAAGGGGCTCATACAAAAAAAAAAGGGGGGTTGGCTTGACCCGTATACTGAGATAAAACAATTTCTGCACGGCGCTGGACCTTTTTGCTAACGTGGCTACGAAACAGTCGGACAGAGAGAAGGCAGCGTCATTATTAGAACACGTCGACGTTGAGGTTGATTGCATCACAGCGTCCAAAACAAGACCCCCCACTCGAGCACCGGCAGCGGGCTCCCTCCGCACGGGCTCGACTTAGCATCAAGCGCGGCGAGAGCGGAGCCGACCCGTGACATATTTGCATGTGCGCCCGTTGACCATAAATAACGCGGTTAAGGCAGGGAACGGAATTCACCGGAGCTGTCAGCGCAGGGCCGGGCGGGCCGACCGTTTGCGGGAGCCTGACTCAGACTCAGTCGGCGGAGGGCTGAGCTTCCTACCTCGGTGCAGTTAACCGTGCGGGTTGGCCGCGAATCCAAGCAAAACACACTGATGTTAAGTGTGTGAAATACAGGGAGGGACAGAGTGGGGGTTGGAGCCCCCCCGATTAACCAATATGACCCCCTTAGAAGCCTGAAAGCAACATTTGAAGGGGAGGTCATATTTTTTTCAAAAAATCTTATATATACAGTATATATATATATATATATATATATATATGTAAATATTATTGCTTTTAAAAATGCTTTTAAAATCAACCTGTGTAATTTTCAATTTTTTAAAACACGATTCACAGTGTTTTTCAAAGCAGCGCCAGCCAATCTATATATCTATATATATACACACACACACACACACATATATATACACACACACATATATACATATGTATGTACATATATATATATATATATGTAGCCGTTAGCTCTTGCAGGAGTATTTAGTTTTTGTGAGTACTTCTATACATGCAGGAACCTCTTTCAAAGTTTCAACAAATGACGGTGACACTGCGTGCTGCTGTGTGATGTTTTGAGGGAACGAATGCAGGCAGTAGTTCGCTGCACGCATAAATGCCTGGAAGCCGATGGCCACCGCTTTGAGCTCCTCTTGCAATGGTAGAGGCCAAAGGTGACTTAAAAAACAAAAAAAACAAACAAAACTTGAAAATGAAAATGAGCATTTTAGCAATTTAGCGCCAAGTCTGAAAAACCATTCAGCGACACATCGCCGTCATCGTGATCCAAGTCCTCGCCGGCTCCACCCCCACCCTTCAAAACTCACTGTGAAGCTGCGCCCCCCTTTCCAACAAACCAGGTTAGCCTGAAAAATCTCCTTCTACTCAAGTTGTTTAACGACCGTGGCAAAAGCCGCCGCCGCACTCCGCCCCTCCTCCCTTTGAGCCCGCCCCCCCCTCCCCCTCCCGCGTCCGTGCGGGCGGCCTAATCGCTGCTGACAGCTAGCTTTGCTCTTTTATTAGCTCTGCGTCGCTTGCCATCATCGGCCGGCCCCCGAAGTCAGGCGGCAGGAAGGGCTCGTGTGAACTCGGCGAAAAAAAAAAAAAAAAAAACTGCTCCGACCGACCCGGTGGTCGCAGGGCCATCTTGCAGGTTGTGCAGTTCCTCTGCAAACGCACAACCTGACATGCATGAGTGAAAAAACCCCGAAAAAAACCAAACTATTTTCGAACAAAAAAAAAAAATCCTCGTTGTCAGATTTGCTTTGAAAGAAACAAAACGCTGACCGACCGCTCGGCCTTCCCTGAATGTGGGTCAGAGCCGGGCAAAGCTTTATTGATTTTTTTTTTTTTTTTTGGGGAGAGTTTGGACGGCTGTCTGCTGCCAGGCTAAAAAAAAAAAAAAAAGGGCGGAGTGCTAATAGGGACACAGCTCGGGTGAAGGCAGGCGAGAGGGTCCCGCAGTCGGCCGGCCCTCCTTCACAATGGAGCCGCTTGATAGAGAGGAGGTCTGACATCCCAACGTGCAATTTCACAAGAGGCGGGGCGGGGGGTGGGGGGGACGAGGGTGGAGGGAAGGAAGGGTCAGGAATTTCGCCGTACACTTTTTTTTTTTTTTTTTTTTTAAAGAATGTTGTGTCACCCATATGTCCGTCTGCCCTGGCGCACACCCGCTGGAGTGGAAGGGCCGGGATGGGAAAGTGCTCCCTCTCTCTCTCTCTCTCTCTCTCTCTCTCTCTCCCTCCCTCTCTCTCATCCCCCTCTCCACTGCATCCACTCCGGCGCGGACCGAGCGGGCAGCTTAATGTTGTTTTTGCCTGTTGCCGTGATTTCACGCGGTGGCCATTTGGGGGACACGATGAGGAGAGGACGAGAGAGAGAGAGAGAGAGAGAGAGAGAGAGAGAGAGAGAGAGAGAGGAAGAGGGATGGCTTTAAAAAAAAAAAAAGAAAAGAAACCTGCACCATTTCCCGGGCCGAGGTCACGGGAGTCGCTGCGACAAACTGCAAAACTCGCAAGGAGAGAAAACAGCGCCACCTGCACTTCCTTCCAGGCCAAAGCGCTTTAAGATGAGCCCTGATTAATCCTCCCCACACACACACACACACACACACACACACATACCTGAGCCGCACGTTTGCGGCTCGCATTTTTACGGCAGCCGACCTTTTGACCCCAGCCACCGGGGTAACATCGGACGCAGGAGGGAAATTGGCTAATTTGCCAAATGACAGAATTTGGTAAGGGGGGGGGCGGGGCGCTAAAGACCACTTAGGGCTAATGGCCGACTCATCTGAATGGAAGCGCGGCGCTCGGGGGGCGGGGGGGGGCAAGCGCGGGGCAACGCTAGCCGGGTAGCGAGGTGCATTTTGCGTTTAAAAAAAAAGGCAAAAAGAAAAAAAAGATGCCCATCTCAAGCAGAGTGAGACATCCCTCTCATCCGAGACGTTTTGCGCGGCCTTCATTATATCGCCATTTGTTATTCTTGTCCGCTGTAAGGCTTTTTCCTCAATTACAGCCATTTGCGCTCGGCGGAGTAATTACATCAAACTCCAGTCAGTTACCTGTGAGGTGCGCGCGCGCTCCGCTGTAAATTAATTTGGAAGTTTCTGTCTCTCTGCCGCCCCCCCGCCCCCTTCATTCGCCCGGTAATGGGCCGCGATTGCACTTATACGCGGGACGACCAGAGGGGCTGATGGAGTTCTCAATCAGCGAAGTGACCTCGCCAGGAAGATTTTTATGTTTTTTTTTTTTGTTTCTTCCAGGAGTTTTGAAGCCATTTTCATCCCACCCAGGGCGCCCGGGAGACAGAGCGTGATGTGCGCCAAGCGACGGGGACGAGCATATTGCAGGAAGCTGGTTAAAGGCACAAAACGTCCCGAAAGAAGAAGAAGGATCTTTATTTTCATCACGGAAGCACAATGGATCTGAAAAAAAAACAACCCCGACAGACCTCCGGGCGAGCAGCCTCGCAATGCGGATTTTCCAAATTAAACTCCACACATTTGTTAGAAGACGGCGTATTTAGCCCTCTGTTTTGTAGCCTCCTGCGAGAACTCTGGCTCTTACTGCTAACGCTAATGCTAATGCTTTGTTGGAACTTCAGACATGAAGCTGAAGCTGTGGGTGGGGTGTTTTCACTGTCCTGTCAGAGGTGACATCGCAAGGGGTTCATTTCCACACGTTAACGCTTTAGCACAAACTTGAAAAAAATAAATTGCAGATAGTTAAATGTGACTTTTCACATATCAGGGGAGCTTATACACCAGGAGTCAGCAACCTTTTGGAACCTGAGAGCGACTTCATTGGCACCGAGTTTGCTGGACTCTCCTGAAATAAGACATTTTCTCACTTACATATGATTATTAATGACACTGATCGACGTGAAGACACTGATCACGTTAACGAGTTCTCAATAATTATCAACAATGACTTACCAAGTCACTATAGCCACAATAGAAACACAGACCGCGACAACTTAAACACTACGGTGAATGTGGGACCTAAAAAGGAAAATAATCCAGACTCCAGAATTTTCCACAATACCGGCTCTTTCTTTCATTGATATTATTCATTGTTATTTGCTTGTTAATTCCATTGGGATAGTTCATTCTTGTGTTGTTTTTTTTGTTGAAAAAAATGTAAAAACATGAGTGCTTTAAAATAGCCCTGGCGCATTTCATTAAAATTGAAACCGCACCAGAAGAAGTGCTGCTGGAGCCATGCGTCACCTGAGAAAACTCATTTATTCCTCCAACCCCCCAGCCCCCCGCTCCCCTCGCTGTAATTCGTGCGCCGGATGCCTTCGCTATCTCCCTTACCTTCAGCATATTTAGCTAGCCCTTCATTTGCGCGCGTCTTTAAGGCTAACAGCTTATTCAGCCTGTTTATGGATGGCCCCCTCAGAGCTAAATTAACAGAAGAGGCTTTGGGGAGCTGGAGAAGGAAAGTCATAAGCGGAGGCTGCGGTGCTTATTTGCGACGCGGAGGCTAATTACCAATTTGCTCACTCGCCAGTCTTGTTTCATAATGCGTTCGCGGCTTAACTTCTTTTCTGTGCTCGCCGTGCCTGCGAGCGACGTGTGACTTTTTGCGCGACGGAGGATGCCTTCGCCTTTCTTGTCTTCATCACCCGCTTGGTGCGCGGGTAGACATCGAGCGGGTAGACTTACCCTGCGCGGGGAGAGCATCCGGCAGCGCTTCGTACGAGACCGGCGCTCGCAACTCTGTCGTCATCCGCTGCGAGGGAGAACAGAGAGAGACGGGGCTGATGAGAAGAACTGGGGGTGAAAGTTAGCGCCGTCTGACCGTCAAGGAAAATAAAACTCAAAGACGAGGCAAAAACTGAAGTAGCGTCGAGCTCCCCTGTGGCTTCCCGTGTACGTGATTTCGACTGAAGAAGAGCGTTGCGCTTGAAACATCGCTATTTGGATGTGCTAAATAGATACACACAGAAAATGCACACACTTTTTTTCTTTATATACCCATAAATCCCCTCTGCTCATTATTTATTTATTTATTTATTTATTTATTTATTTATTTAAGTCTGACTGTCAGTCTGAACTTTTGAAACACTGTCGAGCCCATGCGTCAGATGAGCAATTAAAGAATTAGCCTCCCCGAGCTAACAGCCCGCCCCGCCGTGCTAGCGTTAGCCTTCTGTTTGCTCTTCCCCGTCTGGCTAAAGAGCTTTGACTGTTGATGCCGTTCATCTCTCGGCAAACAGACTTCATCAGGGACTAATTCGGAGGATTAGGCGGCTTTAAGTACAGCACCCTTTAAAAAAAACAAACAAAAACAACTGAGGCAGCAGTAGTTTAGCGTGAGTGCTAACCTCGACAACTTTCACCCATGTTTGAAGTGACAGATAACATAAAGGGACAGGACAAATAAGGTTATACATTTTACCATGACAATAACGAACCTGGTAGCAGGCATGTACACGGATCACCCAAGCTAATAAATCATACGACTTTATATCTTTTAATGCTATCGATGCTAACATTGCGTGTTCAGACATTTCCTGGCTTGCAAACGAATACAATTCCACTCATCTAAACTTTTCAAAGTTGAACAAAGGGAGCAGTGAGCAGCAGCCGCATCACCACGGTTAACTTTTACATCCCAACACGTCCTTGCCCCCCCCACCCGTCTGTTTATATGTCAGCGCACACACAGTAGTAAACCCCAGCGTTGAATCATTAACTGTAGGGAAATGGATCATTAAAAGTTCAAAAGAGATCTGGGTTAAACTCACACGGCCAACACTATACCCTTTAAAAAAAAAAAAAAAACTTAAAAGGCAGGAGGCGGAGGACAGCGTGGCCCGTGAACAGTCCGGCGGTGCGTGTCCGTCCGCTCCAAGGGGGCAAAGCCAAGCGGAGTTTGGCCACCGGAGACATTTGTATTTCAAACATTCTCCTGGATATTTGGACAGACTGTGTGTGTGTGTGTGTGTGTGTGTGTGTGTGTGCGAGCGAGCGGGCGAGTGGCTGATCTCTGGGATCAGGGCCTGATCTCTTCGCAGGCAATCAGCTGCTGTTAGAGCAGGAGGCCCTGCTGAGGGGGGGGGGGGAGAGAAAAAAAAAAAAAAACAATTTCCTGTGCTGTGACTTACTCATTTACTCACAAGTTACCTCACATCCTTGTGAGTCATGGCTAAATTAGAGGGTTTACAGTCCAAAACAAGCTTTTAAAGTATCTCCATGCTCCACTGGTGTAATTTAAAGGTCCCACATGATGCAACCGTTGACTTTACCAATATTTCCCGACGGAAGTCCACAGCCTGTCACAACATTGCAGAAAAAAAAAAAAGGCACCGGAGAAGTCCCGTCCTTTGCTATTGTCTTGCTCCACTTTTCCGGATTTTGTGAGCTGGAAAACGTGCGGCTTTGGAAATTTGCCCTTTGTGTGATGTCACAAAGGTGCGTGATTCCTCGCGGAGGCCCGGAACACGCAGACACATGGTGCGGCCACACATCAGTTATAGCTGGGAAAGCTAAGACTGAGCGTAAACAGGTGGCCAAAAACACATTTGAAAAATGAACATCTGAATAATATGGAATAATGAAAACGTGAATCTTTAAAATAGGGAAAGGTCCAAGAACACTAGGATTTTTTTTTTTTTTTTTAAATAACAAACATGCAATAGTAAAAGTTATTTATTGACAGTCAGCATGTAACTGACCAAAAATCTATGATCCCTTGCAAGAATCAAAGCAATCAATCAATCAATCAACCAACTTTTATTTTGAAATCACATCCAGTGGCATCTCGAAGCGCTTTGCAGCATGCAAAGACAAAACCCGCCTGACAACCTCCGGCGCGAGCGTGACATCTTTTCATCCGTCAAAGATGTGTTTTCAGACCAACAGATCTCACTAAAGTGGACAAAATGACGCGGCGCCGCGCCGGCGTCTTTGCCTTTGACCTCCGCCGCGAGTCATCGCCATCCCGAGGTGAATTAAAGGCCGTCCTCCGCGCCCCTGGCCTCCCCGAGACCTCCGCGGCTGCGGTGACGTCGCCACGCTCGTCGGAAGGGCAACATCCGCCGCCCGTCGCGTCATAAAGCCTCATCACCGAGGCCGAGTCACTTAGCGTGACCCCCGTTGGTCAGCCAGGATGATTTCACCTCCTCCTCCTCCTCCCCCTCTTAGCCCCGCCCCCAAATTCCTCATGCCCTAATGATGACCCTAGGCCTGCTTTTAATCACTATTCGCGTTGCCCTTTTTGACAATCATTCCACTCCCGTGCACAGTTTTAACTCTCGGTGCATGAGACGGTGCCCTCTGATTAACTGTCTCTTCTTCTTCTTCTTCTTTTTTTTTTCCCAGCTCCCGCTCCACTCTGTATCATGCATGAAAAGGAAAGTGAGCAAAGGATTGGATTTCCGACGGAAAAAAAAAAAGTTACGGGTGATGTGGAAGAGTTCAAACAAAATGCCACACGCTGCCGGGCGAGGAAAAAGGGACGGGAATTTAAGAAAGTCGGAATCAGAATGCGACGCTGGTTAAAGATGCCAGACTTCAGGGTTGGACTCACAGACCTCAAGATAAACACCACATTCAGACCTCTGTTTATTTTCGCTTTCTGCTACACTGATGCCCGTTCTGTACCTTCTGTCTGTTTGGAAGAAGAAAAAAAAAACAGAAACACCAATCAAGGCCAACGCCGAGAGTGAGATTAGCCCTTTGTGACATCAGAAGGGGCTAGCTTCTTTTTTTTCTCTTCGTTGAGTTTTTAAAAGGGAAAAGAAAAAAAAGTCGACCAATCAACATAGATTAAAGACTCAGTTTTCTCATTTAGATAAAAAAAAATGACATTCACATGCGGGCCCATTAGAAAAGGACCTAATGAACGACAGCTGCGTCACAAACACGGACGGTAAAAGTATTTCTGACTAGAAATTATAATTATTATTATTACCGCCGCGGCATCGTGCGAAAAAAAAAAAATACTCCTGATTGGAAACCGGCAGTAAGAAACACTGAGAGCCGTTTGACCCCTTCACCCCCCCCCCCCCCCCACCTCCCACCGCTCTTCGCAAAAATTCCCATTTCCAAAGCAAACGCGGGCTGACAGCGATGATTTGACTAATTTACATGTGAATAATGAAGCACAACCTTCAAGGTTTTTTGCGAATTTACTCCTTCAGAGCCGCTTTTTTTTTTTTTTTTAATTAATAGCCTCGTCCCGCCGCCGAGCGCGGCATGAAATATTCAGACGGCCGCGGAACTGCTGCTGCTGCTGCGGCTAAACCGCCCGCCGGCCGGCCTCGCCGTCTTTCGGCGCCAAACATCACCTTGAGTCAGAGAGTCTCCCTCCAACCCCCCCCCCCTGCACAGTCACATGCTAGTCTATTTAGAGAAAATCTTTACGGGTGTAGGGGGGGGATAAATTATTTTTGGAGCAATGAGGGATGAATCTCCTGTGTTTTCTTTTGACATTGAGAGAGAAGTGCACAAAAGAAGAAGAAGAAGAAGAAGAAGGAGGAGGAGGAGGAGGAGGAGAGCGATCGATCAATAACCCTCTGAAGAAGCTGCGATATTGTATTTCGCAATGAACGGTGGGGGGGGGGATAGAAGTCAAGCCGGATGAACAGCTGTATTGAGATAAAGCGCCGCCCCATATGCTGAGGGAAAACAATCTCGGCACATTATGGGGAGAGCGGAGATGAAAAAAAAAAAAAAAAAAAAAGCACTCAATCAGCTAACATTGATATTACTTCTGGCAATTAGGAGCATGCTGGTAATGATATGAGTTTTCAGCTGTAAATAATTATGCTGCCTGCGGGCCATACTTTAATTCTCGGCTGTATCTATAAACAATAATCAGACCAACAGCGGCGGGCGGGCGGGCGAAGAGAAAAAAAAAAAAAGTTAGTGGAGATTTGCGGGCTGGCGGAGCGGCGGCGGGCTGAGCGGCGGCTTATCGGGCCCCCGTGGTGTTGCCGGTAGTCGGGGTCACCTTCAGGTGCTCCTTCAGCTGTGCGCCGCTACCGCGCGGCTCTTATTGATCAGTTGTGTGTGCGAGTCTTATTTTTTTCTTTTTCAAAGTCAACGCAGATGCAGACTTTGCGCGAGAGAAAATCTAATAAATTGCTCGCAGACTCCAAGGTTACGCATGTGTTTTCTTTCCAGGCTGTAAAATGTATAGGGAAGCTTTGGGAACAGAGGCCCCAGCAGTCAATAATACTAATCATTAAATTACAACATGGATTAACACTAAAACCGTTGCTTATTTGTTTGCATTTATTCATTATTTGTTCCCATTGCTGACATAGAAAAAGGGTTCCTTTAACGGCTTTTAATTTGAAGCACACCGAGTTGAGTTTCTATGCAAAGTTGCCACACAGCGCTTGGTCAAAAGTAGGCCTCAACGTTGGCTAGTTGAGTTCAGTGCGACATTAATTTGGGTTTACGTGAGAGCAAGAGGATGTAAACTCACTTGTTTTTTTAGTTTAGCGTTCTTACCTCTGTCAATAATTTCCAGTGCGCACCGGCTAAAATATTCCCCCCGGGTGTCGAAGCACCTTCTTAAAGCTTCCAGGATTAATGCTAAAGGGATAGCACGACAAAGCTATACCTGTGGCGAGATGCACTTGGTCACTGCTGACATTTTCTAATCCATCAAACCACACTGAAAAGTCCAACTTTGCAACCTCTTCAATAAAACATTTAGACAGTAGGACTTTAGAAAAATCATTTTAGAACGCAGAAAGCTCCGTTTCAAAAAAGCAGGGAAAATTAAATCCGAACTCATTTGATCAGTTGGTTTCTCTTCGGAGGCCATTGGATGTAAGTTCCCACTTTATGAGTAAAAGTTGACTGATTCATTGAATTGTCCAGTGAAGATAACCTAGTGCTATGCTTAAAATGTATTAAATTGTGTTTGTTACGATTTCTTTTTTTTGGTGCTCTATGTGGGGGAGATACTGCAATATCCCATGCTCTGAAGGGACCTCGAACGTCTCACGTCGTTTCCTCCGTTTATTTGGGTAACAAGCTGTCCATCTTTCAGTCGCCAATTAACGCCAGTCAGAGATGAGTGTCGACTAGCAACCTGGTTCCGAGAAGGGGGTGGGACTTACAGAGTGCGGGAGACGAAGCGCAGGCTAACGTCGGGGGGGAAAACGAGGAAGAGGTAGTTGTGAGCATTTAAACCTGTTGAAAGTTATTGTTGTTAATTCGAATTGAAAGCCGGTGGTTTTATATGTGTGTTATCTGGTACAAACTGTCGAGGCGAGCCGTGTTTGGTGCCGTTTCAGACGGAAATTAGCGAATGTCGGCGACGCCATTTTCTGCTGTGAATTAGCGCTAATTGGCATCGTCCCTGCCTGTGTGTGTGTGTGTGGGAGAGCATTTTGTTGAAATTGTTATTGTCGTTTTTGTGTCAATATAATCACAGATTGTTTCAGACGTTCTTGTGCGTCTGACCGAACCAAAAACATGGCAATAATTAACAATTTTGTGCGACGATAATCTAGTTGTGTGTCGCTACACACACGACGCTCTGGTTGCAGCGCAAGTATCTCCAAGATGGCGACTTCCGGTTTTGATGACGCGCCGTTGAAAACACTCTAAATGCCGGGTTCAATTGTTTACGTGTGATTGTGTGGCTATAGTAGGGCTATTGTGGCTAAATGTATGCGTGGGAGTTTGTAAGCTCACTTAAAGAATATAGCTATAAAATCAGCTAGCCAGGCCCCCCTGCACCCGAGGCAGAGTTACATTCTGTGGTTAACGAAGATATTTTAACAGCTTTGTAGACTCCCTTCAACTCTCCTCCCATGCAGGTGTAAAGGGGTAGTTCACTAATCAAGCAGTCCATTGTTGGACTGACTGTAGCCTTTAAAGAATGGCTGCTAAATGAGGGCCAAGTAACCATCAAAATGAATTCAAAATGTGCAATTTTAAATCTTTATTTTTCTGTTGAATACAACAAAACCCCTGCAGACCACAAATGTAGCCAGCCGAGCATTTCCCCCCCCGCCACTGCATCTTGTGGCAGAAACGCCTCAGAAAGCGTGTTTTCTGCTAAAAAGAGCCAAAGCCGAACACAAAAAGTGAGCGGCGGACTCGACAGCACAACTTTCACTCACTGTCAAACAGGAAGCGGCGAGCCTGCTGATTGTGTAAAGGGACTAAGATGAAGTGCATAATTAAGGAAACATATGAAAGCTGGCACTGGGCCCGAGATTAATTAGGCGCGTGTCGATAGTCTCATCAATATCTGATTAACTAATGACACATGGCCCGATGAGGGCTATTGATCTCCTCCAAGTCTGGGGCGTTAATAGGTTGACGCTGACATTCGGCGCGGAAGGCCGGCACGCGGGGAGCCGGAAAAAGCGCGGCGACAGTCGGGGGGGGGGGGAGGTGGGGGGGGGGGCGCTCCGTCATAAGCAGTCGGATCACATCCCCGGCACGGCGCTCTCGCGGGATCGCCGTGATTGCTGTGACCACAACTGAACTTCTCCAGCTATTTTTTTTTTTTTTTTTTTTGAGAATTCCCATCCTTTTAGCGATAATTAAAAATGACCCCAAAGGATCCTCCTCCTCCTCACTTTCCCAAAAAGAGTGGGAGGAAGGAGGGGAAGGGGAAAAAAAAGACTCAATCTAGATTAATGGCGATGGGATGGCCAACATGGCGAGTTAGCCCCTCCATGATAATGATGGTAATGATAATAATGAACCTTTGGATGAGGGATGAACAATCCCCTGTCCCGGAGTTTGAATCCCTATACAGGTTAATTAGGAAAGATAACATCATTAGCCACTCTCATGCCTGCGCCGAGAATTAATTGGATAAGATGGAGATTTAGGTCTATATTTAATCGCATAAATGATCAATGACAGCTTAGTCAGGTAATGGGGTGGGTCCAAATCGGTGGGCATCTTATTTAGATCGCGTTTAACCAGCGTAATGAGCAGAAGAATCCCAGCGTTTTGCCCCCTTTTTTTTTTCCTTCCGACGTAGGTGCCGCGAAAACACGCAACGCTATTGATCAAAATACGCATTAACGATGTCTTTACTGTGGCTGGTTGACTTCTAATTGGTCTGAAGCATTGCGGGAGACGGGAATGTGGGTCAAAGGCACAGAGTTTGACAGCGAAAGAGAACGCAGATTCTATATTATGTGATTATACGATTATTATGGATACATTTAAGGGCTAATCGTTTATTATAATGAGCAGTTTTTTCCCCCCAATTGTGTAAAACAGACAACAAACAGCCTGATGGCTCTGCACACACCGTGCTCCAATCACACCCCGATCAGTTCCAAGACAGACAACACGAGATAAATCATGACTGGAAAAATAAAAAATGACTGACTCCTCATAGCAATGAATTTTTTTTTTAAGAATAAGCAAAGGTTCCTCTAGAGTTTGAAATTACAAAACAAAGATGCAAAATCCAACACAACATGGAGGCTTTTCCATCCTGGCACAGGCCCGGTTGATCATTTTCGGAAGCCCTAACCTGAGATTCCCTTATTTTGCGCCTTGTGTCATTCAACTGAGACTTCCTCCTGTCCGCAGTCGGTGCGAGAGCCAACACGAGCAGGTCACCCGAGACGGCGGCGGACATGCGCGCGCTGTCGCCGTCGCCCCTGACGACCGGTGGCGCGGCTGACCACCACGGCGGCGGAGCAGGAGGAAGAACTTCACCAGGTAACGTCCTAATCATTATGGCTGCACGGTGTAAGGTCTTTCTTTTTACTGAGTGATGCTACTGGCGTAAAGGAGAGGGGAGCGCAGGTCGGGGGAGCAGGAGGAACCCGACAAGAAGAATCGGCCCTCTGTCCGCGCGCAAAATACTAAATATTCGACCGCGCACGGCGGTCGCTCCCTCGGTGACTATCGAGTTACGCCTCCCTCGTCCGTGTTCCGATGAGGGTGGGGGGGGGGGACGTCAGGGGAAGACTTGGTCGTGCCGCGGAAAAGGGGAAGTGGCTTTTCCAGCACAACACAGAGGCCACTGTCATCCCGGATTAAGGCCTGATTGAGCTTAGCTGAGCAGATGACAGAGGGGATGGTCATTTGCAGGGCAGCCCAGTTGAGACGGGAAACCGAGGGGTCGAGGATTAAAATAGTGGCATGGAAGACTTTTTTTTTTTTTTTTCTCGGAGCACACCGGCTTCCTGTGTCGGTGTTTTGGTTCGGCGGCTGCGGGTCAGGTCACGGGTGCGTTTGGACGAGTGAGAAGAAATAAACCGAAGACACAGATAGCGGCTAGCATAGCTTCAGCGGTCACCGTTTGTGTCTGACAGAAGGTCGGCGTGTAGTTTATTCATGACACGGGACGTGAGGGAGGATCGGGTGTCCGCGGTGGAAAAAAAGAAAAGTAAAAACAAGACCAATAATAGAGAGATGTAGATATTAAAAATATAGATTTGAACAAACCCTCTGGTGACCCAAGGTGGTGTGTGTGTGTGTGTGTGTGTAAAAAAAATAAATATATATATATAAAATAGGAAGCGGCCAGGGAGCCAGCGGCTGGCAGGAAGCGCGGCGTTTAACAAGTGTAGCTTTTTCCTTGTTTCGTGGGTTTGGTTGGTTGTTTTTTCCTTTCTCTCCGCACGTTTACTCTCACGGCCTGCAAAAACACACGTGCACGGGAACGGCCTCCATTAGCGGCTCAGCGAAAACAGCAGCCATCAGGACACGCGTGTGACGGAAATTGGCCTTCATGGAAAAAGCAAAGTTGTCTTACTCTTTTAGCGTAGCGGACAATAAGCGGCATTTATAAGGCGGTTGTTTACACTGTGTTTCTTCCTCTTCCTCTTCTTCTTCTTCTTCTTTTTCTTCCTCTCTGCACCCCCGCCCCCAGTGGTGGGCCTGCGATAAGGCGGCTGGATATCCTGTGGCCTCCGCCTGGCTAACTGGCCTCGGACCGCACAACCACACCGGCTCCGCTTTCACCTCGCTTATTACACGGCGGCGTAATTTGAAACAATTACAACAACACCCGGCCCCTCCCCCACTTGTTACAACACTGCCACCCCCCCGACTCTCTCTCACACACACACACACACACACAAGAAAACGCAGATTCAATAGCTCTACATGTTTTTCAATCACACCCAGCGGAGACGGCCGTTCGGAGTATTGCGTTTCATCCTCGGGCTCGCACGGGTACGGGGGGTGGGGGGTGGGGGGGTATAATCTTTCACGTTTCGCCCGGGGTTTGTTTTTGCTATTTCAGCAAGTGGAAGGAAAAAAGAAAGAAAAAAATAAAACTTGCGCGAGCCACGTGAGTTAGCGCGCAGGAAACGAGACGAGATCCCGTACGAGCGATCGGATCGACGTCGATGGAAGATTCCAAGATGAGGACAGGATGGCGTCCGGCAGTCAGACTTTTCATGTGGATCCCCAACATTTTGCTCCCGCTTGCCTGCAAACTTTCTCCGAAAAGAAAGAAAAGCAGCCGCCGACGCCATCTTTCCCCGGCGATGGACCTCGTACCTTCGTGTCTCTCTCTCTCTCCCTCTCTCTCTCTCTCTCTCTCTCTCTCTCTCTCTCTCTCTCTCTCTGGGCGAAGGTGCTGCCGGGAGTCTGACTGCTGACATTTAAGCATTCCTCCGCGCCGCCTCTGGCTCTTCACCCCCCCCCACCACCACCACCACCAATGGTGGGATTTTTGCGGGGTGCAGAGGCCACCGTCTGGTTCTCAGGGGGGGCGCAAAAAAACAAAACGGCTCTTGAAAATCCCGAGGAGTTCCCATGATCCGGGCGAAGACCTTGATCCGACCTGTGTTAGATTTCCATTCCGCGGATTAGGCCGCACAAAGAAAAAGTACATATTTGGCCGATTTATTCCGTAGTCCAGCCTCGGATTTCAGACAACGGCCCGTAATGTGTGCGGGCCCCCCCCATCGCTCCCTAAATCTTCGGAGGTAATGATGTCAATTTGTAGAAGTCTGACAGTTTGATATGTGTTCTCCCCCCGTTGTCACGATCACTATTCACGGCCCTGGCTGACATTTCTAAGTCGATGCAAAACACGGCGGTGACATTTCCTGGCGGAAAGTTTTCAAAGTCATTTTTCAAGGATTTCTTTTTTTTTTTGTGTGTTGTTGTTGTTGTTTTTTTTTTCTCCCCTCCTTTCTTTTCCAGCAACATACATAATCTGTTAGCATCAAAGGAGCACACATGCATAAATAATTGACTAATTCACTTAAAGGGGGCCAACGTAGATTAATTAAGCCTGAATACTAATTATGTTTTCTGTCTACAGCAGCCGACGCGGTTGTTTAATAAGAAACTGTTGGCTGGGGTCACATTTGCCACGCACGAGGCTCCGCTCTTTAAATTAAGAGCGTCTCACGTCGCTGTCAGGATAACGGCTTTGTGCGCGCCAAGCAAACAAACAAAAAAAAAAAAAGATAGCGTGACCTTTTTATTTTTTTTTTTTCATTTTTATCCCCGGATATGAATAATAAAGCTCCGCTAAAAAGGAGCTTTTTGTCATGACATTAGATTTGCGTTAATATCCACAAACAGATTTAATTTGAGACTTTTCTTTTGTTCTGTTCTGAGAAATGACGGCTTAAGGTGAAGGGAAAAACTTGAAAGTTTGAAAATAAAAGTTTGAGACTATTTTACGAGCAAATCCGCCATGTTTTTTTTTTTACCACCGGCTTCTCTCCAGCCGGGCCGAGCGCACTTTTTCACTCGACTCCACCCAAACAATAAGTAGAACTAAAAAAAATCCCGGTCTTGACGTTTTTACCGCGACTACGCTGATTCTGGATTATTTTATTTCCTCTCGGATCGATTGGCTTCCCCCAACTGGCGGGAAAAAAAAAAATAGGAAGCCAATCAGAATCCGTGGATGCGGGTCTGGAAGGAGCAACCCTTTGCCCCTTTCTGCCTTCTCCCACCACCGCGCACCAGAGCGCATTTCTGGAGAATGAAGACGCTGGAGTGACTCGGCGGTGCGGTCGACGTCTTCCTGCCCCTCCCCCGCCCAGAGATTCCAGGGACGGCGGAAGACGTCTCGAGAGCGTCGCGCCGAACCGCCTTGTTTACAGCCGTGCGGGAAGGGGGGAAGAAAGGGAAGAAGAAAAAAAAAACTCCAGCGCGCGCAGACGTAAATGAGGGCTGACGGTTTCACGAAGCACAATTGGTTGACGGCAGATCGGATGCGACTGGGCTGCACTGGGCGATGATCCGTACAGTATGCAAAATTCACTTTCTAGCTGGTCGGCGCCCACCAGCCCCCAGCGGCGGCGGCGGGGAGGGGGTCTTCCCCAAAGCCCCCCCAGCTACGCCTTTGAATGCAGGGGGGTGTGGGGGGGGCACGGCGGCGGCGGCGGCGGCATTGTCGCACTCGATTCCTTCTGACAACAATCGAAGAAGAGAAAAGTCGTCGACGCGGTCGCTTTCCAAATCGCTTGCTCGTGTTCCCGTCTCGCGAGAGAGAGCGACGGGTTCCGAGGGGGTGGCGCGTGGCGTGGGTGCCTTCACGTGACGACGGAGGGACGGAGGGGAGAGGGGGTAATGCACCCCGCCCCCCCCCCCCACCCCTGCAAAAAAAAAGAAACTTCTTGGCGCGAGGGCCCCGATCCGCCGCCCGTAAATTTAAAACGTTTCACACGCAACGTGACGGACGAATTCGAAGAAAGTCCGCCCCTCCCGGAGTGGTGTTTAACAGCCCCACCCCAGCCCCCCTCGCCCTCCCCGCGTCTGAAAATCCAATTTGTTTTTTCCCTGAAAAAAAAACAACAACAAACCCAACGACGACAAAAAACCTTGGCGACGCTCTCCCCTCTTTTCTTCGGCGTCGGAATTGTTGTTTATCGCTCTAGAAATGCAACATCTGCACGCTGCATCCGGTTATGGCACATTAAACAGCCCCCCCCCCCCCAACAACACACACACACACACACACACATATACACAACTGCGAGGAGCACGCTGTCATTGTCAGTGGGGTCCGGGAGGCGAGACGAGAACCAGGCGCCCCCTCCCTCCCCTCCCCCCTCCCCCACTTTCCTTGGCTCTCTGGATCGGAGGGGCTCACATGGCGCAGTGTGGATTAGATTTTTAGTGACAATGACCCAGAGCTTCAGGCCCGCGGTGTGTGTGTGTTTTACTGGCATTTTTGTCCCCCCCCTTTACTCTCCTTCCCATCCTCGACTGTAATTGAACTTCAGACGAACGACAACAGCGAGGACAGAGAGAGAGAGAGAGAGAGAGAGAGAGAGAGAGAGAGAGAGAGAGAACAGAACGAGTGATCAGAGGACTTATTGACATTCGCAGGACATGAAGCTGATTTTAGTCGCGGGAGGAAAATTGCCACGCGCCAAACTGGAAACTAGACTAGAGAATGGGATTAAAGACCGTAAAAAGCATCCAAATAGAAAATAAAATGCAAAAAAAAAAAAAAAGAAAAAAATCTCGAGTCACCCCCGAAATTTTACGGCTCTTGTTTCGCGGCGGCAATCAGATGAGATGCTTTTGCTGTAATTAAAGCGATAAACAAAAATATTTGTGTAGCCGGAGATTAAAAAAGAAAAAAGAAAAGAAAAGCTTAAAGCAATTTCTTCTTTGATTTTCGCTCATCTCTCTAAGCGCCTTTAGCCCTGAGGGGGGAAACAATAATTTTAGCCATAAAGCACATTATCTTCCTTCATTATTTTAATGTGATGATTAATTATTTCAGCGGGAAAATACATCAAGTCTAACAATAACTTTGCCGGCGCGCGCGGTTAAGTGACTTAACAGCAACCTCGCAGCGGCGGGCGAAGCAGAATTTAGCTTAGCGCTGTTATTATTTTCAATTTATTCAATCGTGGGGGGGTGGGTGGGTGGGGTTGCTTTCTGTTTTTTTTTTTTCCTACTTGGCTGTGAGGTTGCAATAACAATCAATACTCAAACACCCTAATGAATGCAAATGTAGCTTATTATATAAAAAAAAATAAAAGAAATACTTTGGCTTACAAAACAATATTGTTCAGCCGGTGTGGCGCAATAAGAGGGGTGATTGAATGCATTTTTCTGCTATTAGTAAAATTACCTGATTAATTTTCCCCGTAATTGTTCCGGGGGAGTTTCTCAATTTGCACGTGGCGCCCAAAGAATCTCTGGTTTTTTTGTGTTGTGTTGTGTTTTTTTTCACACACAGGAAGGTGTGCGCACTGTGTGTGTGTGTGTGTGGGATGACAGACGTTGGGGAAATACATAAAATGCAGGGGGTGGGAGGAGTCATCAGCGAGGATCTGAATTTGCCCTGTCTGGTTCTCCGCAGCATGAAAAACTGATTGGTATCCAGTCGAAGGGGAAAATGGTTTTTAAATAAGTTACAATTAGATAAGCATTAATCTCACTGGTACGAATGAATGTCTCGCTGTAGGGCTTGTTGAATGTAAAAACAGATTTACAAAACTCCTCTTTTTCCTCTCCACCCCCCCCCCTACCCCCAACCCCTTTTGCACCAGATTGGTCTCAAAGTCGTCCCTCTCTATTTTAATTGCTCTGTCATTTAGAGTTGAAATAAGGCCCCCCACCCCATGCTCCGTCTGCCCCTCGATTTTTGCCTTTGAAATTAAATATCGTATACAAACGCGCGCTGTTCGTCAGCGGAAGCTGCATAAAACGATGCTTGAAAGATTTTTTTTTTTTTTTTTTTTAAATCCCAAAAGGGCTCCCACGCACGCTTTGAGCGACATATGTACACATATATGGTGCACGCCAGTGTAAACAGATCCATAACCAAAACAACGACCCCTCACCTTTTATGCCTGGGCTCTGTCGTCGTTCTGCAGAAATGAGAGGAATGTGGGGACTGCGGCCGGCTTGCACGTCACCTCGCTTCTCTGAGGAGATCCGCAGGCTTCGCCCTCGCCCACCTAGGACGGAAAAACAAAAATAACGTGCAAAAATGCTCAATTATTATTATTTTTTTTTTTTTTTTTCAAGCGTCCATTATTCATCTCACACCGGAGACTATTCTGCTTCCCCCCCCCTCCCCTCCTATTTTCTTATGAGGTTAAGTTCACGTGCATGGAAGTAATGAGGAGCGCGCCTCGGATTTCCATGCTCATTTGCACACCGAGCCGGTGCGCCCCCCCCAAACCCCTCTCCCACCTCGCGCGCACGGCCGGCGCACTTTCCGGAAACAAGGAGGAAGTATTTTAATGTGACCTTCATTACACATTCATGTCAACTTTCCCTTATCTATTTATGATTAAATTCTTTTTCCACTCCTGTTGTTCAATTAGTGCTTGACCCCTTTAGCGGCGATGTAAATTAAATGACATTTCGGTGTCGTCCCATATTTAAAATACTGCGTTAGTTGCGGATCATAAATGATGATCTTCATTCCGCAGCTAATTTATTCATTTAACAATTTCCCTCCAGAAGTTACGGCAGAAGGCCCGCGCGGCAACCTAAGCAGAAGAAATCCAAGTCGGCTGAATTTCTGATGGGTGAGTCCTGCTTGATGAGTTATTGCTCATAATTTGTGTAAGGATTAATTAACTAATTACAGACAAATGGCTCTGGGCTAAATTTTGCTCTTGCTTGTCAGGCCGCAATTTGTAATTATTTTAATCATTTCTTCTTCTCCCCTTTCCCACCCCCCTCGCCCCCCTCCCTCCTGCAACCCCCCACGTCCCCCCCTCCCACTCCTGCTCCTTTGCAGGATTCTGATTAAATTTTAACCTAATTGTGTTTTTTAGTGTCACTCCGGCAGGATGCGCTTGAAACATTTGGGGCCGGCGAGAAATTCATCCCCCTAAAAAAAAAACCAAACGAACGTTAGCTGCCGTGCCGTTAGCCGCGCCGCGCCGCCCCTTCGCGTCAGCGTCTGTGTTTTTATTTACGCTCCTACGTATTTTGTCAGCGGGAGGGGGTTGTTGGCGGGCGGTGGGGGGGGAGAGGGGGTGGTTCTGGTACGGCACGGCAGAACCCGGGCCTTCTTTGATGCGGGACGAAGCGGCGGCGGCTTTCCGTTCCCCGGCTTTGGACGGGCAGAGAGAAATTGGAGGTGACAGGCCAGATCGCACCCTCGCAGCTCGGCGCGAAAAAACCGGAGCTGCGAGCCCTCTGCCAAAGAAAGAGGTGAAGCTTCATTCTTCATTAGGCTCAAATTTGTTGACAGCAGATGTGTTCCTGATCTAACCTTTCTCTCGCTCCCTCTCAACATTCGGAGGGGGCGCAGTGGAATGGGAGGGCGGCGGCGGCGGGCGGGCGGGCGGGGAGGGGGGTGGGGTCCCTGCATTCCAACGCTAGCACGTCCTAACAAGCAAGTCCCCCCCCCCCTCCTCCTCCTCCTTCTTCTTCTCCTTCTTCTTCTTCTGCCTTTGCCGGAGAACGCGGCAGTGGTGGGTGTTCTATCGCTATCGAGAAGAAGTACCCTCGACACAATCAGCCTTGACTCCCACTCTCGGCTACATGCCTTGTGGTGGGCTGGAGTCATAGGAGAGAGTGCATTTACATATACGCTGCCGCGCTAGCGAGCCGAGCCGCCGTCTGTGCGTGCGGTGTACTTACAACGCCCCCGAAACACGGCTGCGGGCCAATCAGGCATACGAATATGCCCCTTATAATTCAGTATGTCAGGGAGAACTCTTGAGGAATGGGATGGCAAATTAGGATGCGTTCAAGGTTGCGAGTGTGCCAGTTTGTTTTTTTTTTTCTTCTTCTCAGGGATGAATCACACGTTCGATTCTCAATTTAATGTGGTTCTGTTGCCCTTTTTTTTTTTTTTAAACAGTATGCGGCGAAGTAATTCTTATCAATTATACTTTTTATGCTTCCTTTTGGAATCGGGCTTAATTATTCAGTGAAAAATGGGCGATACCGTCAATCAAAACGCTCCACATCAGGAGCAAAGCCGTTGAATGCGCGTCACGAGGAGGTGAAACGCAAAACAAACAAACAAACGTGATCGTGAGAGACTCGCTTTGGAAAATCAATAACTCTCCCAGGTCATCGTCCATTTTTTTTTAATGTTTGGCCTCATTTCAGCGTCTGCATTAGTGCAGCGCTGCGTACCGACGCTCCGTTTAAGACAGAGCTGAGATTAAAAGCGCTTTTTTTTCCCCCCTCCTCCTTTGCATGACATTGCTTGTGTAATTGATACGCCGCTGCTGACAGCTGCGCCTGTGCACTTTAACGCTTTGACTC
Organism: Thamnaconus septentrionalis; assembly: GCA_009823395.1. NCBI lineage: Eukaryota > Metazoa > Chordata > Actinopteri > Tetraodontiformes > Monacanthidae > Thamnaconus > Thamnaconus septentrionalis. The sequence continues at coordinate 10,799,823 of CM020520.1, forward strand.
GCAGCGCAAGAGTAATTGCGAGAGCGCATTGTCTTCCACGAGACCCTCTGTCTCCTCATTGACGTGCGTGCGTGTGAAGTGTGAAAATCCTTCCTAATGATTCCAAAGCTGAATCTCCACTCGCTCGACACTCGACAAATGATAAATCACTCGGCCAGCGAAGAGCTGACGGGAGCTGCACCGTGCGTTTCTTCGATGACTCGTCCCAAACAATCGCATACGTGCCTCTTGAAGCGGACGGCTCTGTTCCGACGCACCGTCATTTCTTCCAAATCGTGAAGCGCGAACACAGAGTAAGATGGAGGGAGAGGCCCTGTACAGAGAGGATAATTAAAAACTAAGCCGGTGAATTGGGGCACCGTTGTCTTCCACCTTTTGCTAATGGCAAACGCAATTAAGGTCAAACGGCGAAAAACGCAAAACAAAGTTTGGCTGTGCGGCCGTTGCTCTGCAAGTGGGTGTCAGCGTGCATAAAGGATCAGTGAGTCATGGGCGCGTGACCCACTGCGTCTCCCGGTGCAATATGCATGTCAAGTTATTTGCTTTCCAGTTGGGCAACACCGAGCAAAATTGCTGTGCAAAATTGTTGAGAGGAAAGTGAAAGTTTTCAATGCCTAAAACGTTGCAAAAAGGGTTTTAAACTGTACTTGCGACGTGAAGGGACTCAATATAGACTTTGTCACTTGGAGCCACATGGATATGTATAATAGAGCACCAATGAGTCCCCTGCAAACACAACTCACTCGCTGATATTTGCAGACAGTCAATAAATGCAACCCTTGTCCGAAACCACTTCTCTCCGTCTCTCTTTCGCACGAGTCAAGCAACTTTGGATTGCGGTGAAATATTCAAGGCCTGTGATAAGAATGATTTGGTCGGAGTGGTGGGAGGGGGTAGGGGGGGTTAAGAAAGCTCCTCGGCGGGGCGCACACCCTTCACAGAAAGACCCCGGAGCGCTCGGATTCCCATAAACTTTGTGGAGGCAGACTTGATACCCACAGGTCAGCGATTGCTAATAAGAAGTCAATGAGACATGGGCTCGGGTTATTTTTCCTTTGGAGCCGCTCCTCCGGGCCCGCTGACCTCGGAGTATTTAGACGGTTATTGTCTTTGAAATTCCAGGTACTCTTGAGCTCCTAGACTTTCTCATTAGTTCCTTTTTGAACACGGCAAACATATGGCCGTTGCATTTAAGAGATTGCCTGCTGTGACCTTTCGCGGCATGCTAATTAGGCCCCAGAGCACCGCGGGGGCCGCGCAGAGGCGCAAGCGAGAAACCTGGCACCCTCGTCCCCCCTCGCTTCCCCCCCACTCGCTCACTTTTTTTTTCTTTTACCGTCTTCGCCTTGGCTCTGTCTTATCTGCTAGCCTTCGACTCGCTCGGCGTCGGGGAGCGGGAGAAAAAAAAAAATTAACATTCCGCTTCACGTGCTTCTAATAACCACTAACCTGAACCTGCTTTACCCCCTCGCTTTGCCGCCGCCCTTCCCGTCCCGCCTAGCTTGCGCTCCTCGTCCTCTCAACCCCCCCCGCCCCCTCCTCACTCACATTTTCCACAGGAAATAAATGCGCACCCCCGCCCCCAACCCCCCAAAAATTGCTTTGACCCCGTCGTCAGCCGAGCGGACGCACCCAAGGCATTCTGGGCACTGGGAAGATGAGCCGGAATTAAGTACGCCATTCTCCGTCATAATAGTTCTCCTCGGTTCATTAAAGCGAGGTGAGAGAGATCACCGCCGCCCGTGTCTGCGGGACAGTCTATGTAAATACACCGGGCGGCGGCGGCCGCATCGCGGGATCGGACCCTCCCCAATTGCCGTCATTGACGAAGGTCACGTATCATTGGTCAGTTTTCATCTTGCGGTTCTTTTTTTTTTTTTCCCCCTCTCCTCGCTCTCGCTGCCGGATGGCACGGGCGGGGGGGGGTATCAATAGCCTGCGCCCCCCTAAAATAGGCCTATTAAAAGGGAGCTCATGGGAGACCAAGTAATATGCATGCGATAATGAAACGTGGCTATTAATGGAGGAGCCATTTCACCTGTATCTTTTTGGATATCACTGCCGTGTTAATGTCAAAGGATCCGGCCAAACCCAATCCCATCACGCCATGACAGGGCCGGGCTAACGCGCACGTTAACGCTCCAATTTCATTATCGCCCTCCCACCCCCACCACCACTATCAACCCACCCCGCCCTTCCCCCCCCCTCCCCCCCCGCCGCAGACACACCCACCCCCACCCCAGCCATCTCTGGCCACGGCTAATATCTCCCGGTTAGCGCGCGCTCTCCGATGTGGTTTAGATTGACTCGTCTGATAAGTCGAATGTAATTTTGAAGGCCCGGTAATTTCCCGGCACCTCTGGGGGGTTTCACTCAGTTTGCCATTGTTTTGACTCGCAGATACGCCGGCCGCGGAGGAGAACGGGCCGTTTCGAAAGACGGCCGCGTCGATGGACGACGAGGACGCCCTCATTAATATACCTGGTATGTGACCGGGCATCAATGAACGTCGATAGAGTCAATTTTTTTTTTTATTGTTTAAAGCAGTTTGCATTTGAATGAACCAAGTCCTAGTGGCTCAAATAACTACTTTGAGAATCGCACTCAAAGAGGCCTCACATTGAATCCACCATGCCAGTGTTCACCCATCATTATGTGACTGGAACCTGTCAGTCAACTCCCCAGACTTGGGTCCAAAGAAGGTTCATCCTCTATTTCCTTTAGCTGGTCGGAGAAGCAAGTGTATGCCAGAGGACACGGAACTGGGCCTCTGCCCCTTGCGATGTCACAAAGGGTACCGACACCTCACTCATGCCTCTCCCACGTTAGGGATTAACACAAGCCCCCGAAAGACCGCCCTTGTTATTGTCGTCTTCCAAGAACATGGAAGACTCAACAGAGCATTGGCTGGAATTAAAAACAAACATTTTTGCAGATTGCTGCAAACAGAGGGCGAAATGTGCTGCTTTGTTGCGGCCTCTGGCCCCTTTTTCTTAAGATAAAAACTCTTCCCAGGCTGCTGTGAAAACAGGTGTGACAAACTCATGTGCTCACTGTGTCTGACATATTTAAGTTCGTCATTTAAAAGATCTAGAGTTGTTGAAAATAAACTCATAACTTTTGAAATCAGAATCAGAATGCTAAAATGAACCCAAACACACATCTCCAGTAGTAGCATGTTTAGGAAAAGCCCTGCATAATGAGAGCATGTGCAACCCAGACACACACACACACACACACACACACACACACACATAAATAAAAGGCGACATCCTCCACTGCGACTGCGCGTGGAACAAAAGCTGAGCCTGTGAACGGACCCTCACCGGTACCCGCTGCTCTCCAAGCAGGGGCCATTGTCTCCCCGGTAGGCGTGCCCGTTCTCATTAGCTCACTTTCGCCGAGACGCGGAGCCAACCGGAGAATCGCCGAGGTGGTTTAAGCTCCAGCCATTGTTTCGCGGGGTTTGAAGACGGTCGCAGCGCGAGATCCTGTTGACACGACGAGCGTCTCCCATGTAATTCCTGCCGTGCAAGTGATGGGCTTAGGCCCGCTAAGAATTGAGCCCGGCTGGCATTATTTGCCATTGTCTCGGATTTAGCTGTACCGCCGAGATTAGCAGCCCCGTCCCATTGTCTGGGGGAATGTTCATGAAATCCCGAGGAGAAGGAAGGAAGGAAGGAAAAAAAAAAAGTAAAGAGGATCTTGGATTAAGTTCTTCCGCGCAATAGGCACGGCGGCGGCGGCGAGGAGAGGGGAGCGCTTTGCTTCCGCGCTGCCGCCATCCAACCGCGGCGGCTGCCAGTGAGAGGTGCTTCGCCGGAGTCGACAATAGACTTGGAGACAATCACCTTACGCCGTTTGTATGGATGCCTCCCACCGGTGTAGGCCGCCAGTCTGCTGCTTTTTACGGCCCGCCGCGACGCGTCGCCGCCGCCGATCCCACCCCGACGCTTCGCAGCTGCTTCCCGCGTCGTCGAGACGCAGCGCGAGAAAAGAGCGGCGGCTGAAAAGAGGACGAGGCATTAATGGAATGGACAGCGGCCAGTGCCGCAGACGCGTTGGTTTTGTTCAGACCGAGATTTTCGACTGATCTCGGCGAGATCCATCCATCCAGCCTTGGCTTGGAGATGAAAGGAGGCGCGGAGCCATTCTGTTCATTTAGCGCTCTGCTAAGGCGTCGAGGCATTGATACCGGCGCCTTGCGCTGAAAAGCATTAGGAGGCGATGCCGGCTTTGGCTGTTGCACATGTTGGACTGCACACGTCGAACGCGTAAGCCGGCGGAACATTACGCTTGCCATCACTTTGAAGCAGTGAGAAACGCAGAACTGGAAAATGTTGCTTTTCTAGGTTCACACGAGATTCCTTGATCACTAGAAGTTATCTTGCCGTAATAAGTCTGCGTTGAATGCAGTCTGTGCTCTGTCGCCACGAGGAAATATTATTGCTGGGGCTGTCGAAGTTAACGCGTTACTAACAGCACCTCCGCGGCCTTCTCGCGCCGTGCAGCGATCGTTTTGGCGTCTGGTCTGTGTCGTACGTTATATTTGTCAGAATCTAGTATCAGAATGCGAGCGAGATGAAACAAACAAACATACAAACACACACGCGTGTGATGAAGAGGTACACAGTGAAATGGCCAATCTTGCACGCAAGTACTTAGCAACACCTGCCACATCTGTATCGTGTGAGAGGTTATTCTCACTGTCTGGACGTGTTGTCCAGAGGAAGCGGGCTGCCCTGTTGTCAGAACATGTCAAAAGACCTGTCTGTTTGAGAAGCTGGCTCAGTGCAAAATACAAAAGTAAAAATAAATATCTTCTTAGGATACATCAGGGCGAAAAATCTGCAATTAATCTGCGATTAAGAATTTTAATCGACTGAGATAAAAAATGTTAATCTCAGTCGATTAAAATTTTTAGTTTTAGTATTTTTAGTATTAGTCGTTTTTTTGTATGATTACATATTCAATCGGCGCTAGCAACCGTTGCATCCATCTCCAGTTCGAAATTTGAAGATTTAAAGCATCGACACGTGATCTGCAAATGTTCAAGTTGTCAGGAGGCATCCATTGTTCACCTGCACCACTTGTGACTGCATATAAATGTGTGTGTGTGTGTGTGTGTGTGTGTGTGTGTGTGTGTCCGCCCACCGATGCGGAACTCCGCAGGTACGCCGCTCGCCTCCAGGGATGAGGAGGTGTCGGAGGTGAAGGCAGGCGATCCGGTGCTTCAGCGGCGACCGCTGCTCCGCGGCGCTGGCGGGAGCGACGCCTCGGGCCCCGGAGCCTCACAGGCTCACGCCGCTGCCAAAACCCAGGCCGGGGCGTGCGGCGCTGGGCCGGGGGCGGAGGCAGGACTGATGGCCGGGAGGATGGTAATGGGCAGGGAGAGCGCTGTAAAAAATAAGGGTACGCTGTCATTTCGTTGTGTCGCGCCTTGTTGTCAGTGTTACAATATGAATACTTTTTTTTTTAATCAGAAAGAAAGGCGTATTTCGCTACAGATGTGGGAAAAAAAAAGTTTTTGGACTCACTTTAAATTTTATAGTCTCCAAAATGAGAAATAGGATTTTTGTGTTTCTTCTTTTTTGGCTAATTGCACTAAGTTCTTGAACCAGCTCCTTGCCTAGTTTGACCTGGATGAGAAAGTGCACGTATACTATCCCGACAGACTTGAGATAGATTCTTAATGCGGAACCTTTTTTTTCCACAACTGTACAACAATATGTTCTCCTCTAAATATCGCACACAGTGAGTTCACCAATGTACTTCCTTCACGGCAAGTCTCCCCGCCGATGCACCGCCGCCACCTGTGCATAATGAGGCGCAGACTAAGATGCGACTTGACAAACAACGCTGAAATAACAAATCAGACTTGGAAATCCTACATGACTTGTTTCTCTCTCCGCCCCCCCCCCGCGCTACTTCTTGCAGTGAGGGCAGCCAAGGAGGCGATCCCCCGCCTCGCCCAGCAGCCGAGGCGGAGCGCGCCGCCTGACATGATCACGCTTGGCAGCCTTTCACTGCAGCAGGTCAGCGCCACAAAAGGGAAATATCTGTGTCATCATCCCACATTCACCGCCGCGTCGGCCACGTCCACTTACGCAAGCGCGCCCCTTCGCTAATGGAACGCGGTGGCGCACGCGTGCGGCTTGTCTGTTGTCTTGTGCCGCTTGCGCACAAAAAGTTCTATTTGTTTTTTGTCTTCCTTTATCTGCTTTTTGCCTCTTTTAAAAAAAAAAAAAAAAGCTCCTTTATTTAACACCGCCACACCAAAAGGATGTCAAGCGGTTCACTTCCGGGATGCGTCGGGTTTCGACAAAGGAAGATTTTCGTAAGGTTTAAGTCGTCGGCAACGTATTCACGATCTGAGCCGATTCTCCTCGGCTTCCCGTTCGCTTTCAGCCTTTCGAGAAAAAGAACAAAAAAATAGAGCGTGACTTGGCTCTGACTTGGCTCTAACGTTTTGTTTTTTTCTTCCCCTCCTCGCAAAAACCTGGGAAAGTAGGGGATCCATCACAACGAGCGTTGTGCATTCCGGAAAAGAAAATGGGGGCGGACGCAACAACGCGAGGTTTTCCCCATTGTGCCGCTAAGTCCTGACTGCGGAAAGAGACCCCAGAACATTTCACGCAGCGCGCAACTTCCATCCCCGCCGTATTTTTAGGCGCGTAATCTCGCTTGAGAAGCGAGCGGGAAGCGTCCCGATTGTGCGCGCGGGGAAAGTGGAGGTAATTGGGGAAATGGCGGCACAATGACTTCCCATCGGCGTCTGTTGAAGAGGGGGGGGCGGCGCAGCAACAGTTGACTCATCTCCTCCCCGACCCGCTACTGTATCAGCGTCGGGATCAGCGTTATCTCACTCCGCCATTATACGTGCGCACTCCCCCCCCCATTGAAAGGCACATTATCCACCAGAGATTTCACATCTATTTTAAAAAATAATAGACTTTTTCTTCCTCCTCTATTCCGCCGCACAAAGGCCCCCGCAGACGGGCGAGACGCCGTCACTTAGCAGTGTCAATGCATCTGAATGGGGAGCGCGAATCTGCTGACTGAATGAAAAAAGGAAGAAGAAGAAGAAGAAGAAGCCGGCAGAAATACTCATCAAACGCTACATGTCTTTAGGGCCTGGCTCGCTATCGATTGCCTGCAGATTGCATTACAGTTGCTCCTTGTGCTTAATTCCGCCATTATGGCGCACCGTCGGTTTGCCTGCAAAGCTGCATCCGGAAAAAAGAGAATGCGCGCGTTTTCTTTTTCTTTTCTTTTTTTTCCCCCCTTCTCCGTGTGAATGTATTTTCAGCAAACGGCTCAGGAGGGACGGAAGGAGGTGCAGGAGGAGGAGGAGGAGGAGGAGGAGAAGAGCGAGTGGGCCAGGAGTTAGTGTTGATGAATGGGCTCTTTCACGTGGCCTTTTCGGGGGGGGGGGGGGGGGTTTCGAAGCCCGTGTTGATGCGTTCAATCTCGACTTGCGGGACAATCGATTTGGAAGTGTTCAGTTTCACACTTTTGCAAAACGCCTTTTCGCTCCCGTTCCGCCCCATAAAGATGTAACGCGAAACAAAAAAGACACAATTTGTGACGTTTGGATGATTCACAATGAGGTTGTTGGCAGTAGAGAGTCCAAAATTATCATTTAGGTATCTGAACAAAAACAACAAACAAAACCGCTTTCGATCTTTAGCAAAGTTAGCCCTCTGTTTACAGCCTCCCGAAACACGCGTGAGCGTACTTGGAAGGGGACACCAAATAAGGGGCCCCCACGGAATGAAGGGAAGACCTAGGTGGGATGGTGAGACGCATCACAGGGGGTTAGCGTGCACTCTGTGACATCACAAAGGGCACTGCATTTGTCATTTCTGAAGTCAGGGTTCACTGCTGTGGACCATGGGACAAGGTACATTTTTAAGAATACAGCAGCTTTAAATGTGACCTCCGTCTCAATGCTTGAAACAACGTAGCCGCTTTATCGGCAGAGGCTCGGCAGTCGTCCCCGAACGTACGAGACCAGCGAATTTCATACCCTCCGTTTGCGCAATTAACGTTACACGACTGTAGTCATTAATTGCGCGACAAACCACTTGTGTTCTCGGCGGTGGCGGCGTTCAGGGGGGGAAAGGCATGTAATTCACATGTCCTCTGCATGGCTTCTCCCGTCGACCGGTATTGCATTGTGGGTAGCATGGCTCCGGGGCGGAGAAATCAGTCCGTGTCATTGGGCTCGGAGGCGCATCAATTCCTGCTCCATCCACTTTAGTCAGAGATCACACGTCGCGTCTCGCAGCGAGAGGCCCCCGCCAACCCCCCTGCGGCTAGTCAGCTTAGCATGTTTAAGTTTTGAAGTAATTACGGTGGCTGGCATGCGGGGCCTGACGCGATAAAAATCAAGGAGCGCACATCGCGCGTCCGAGCCGCGGCGTTTGGACCGTGTTTTTTTTTTTTTTTTCCCTTCTTCCTACGGCTGGTTGGTGTTAGGACACCAGCTCTGTCAGATGAATGTGGTTGTGAGTTTAGCGAGATGACCTCCTCTCGACAGCCTTGAACCCTGTAAATTCCTTCTGATATCAATGGTGGGTGGCTATTAGACATGGGAGACTTTCTATGCATCACCTAGGGCTACATCTGCCTGAAATTTAATGAGAAATGATTCCACTTTTTCTCTCTCTCTCTCTCCCTCGCTCTCTCTCCCTCGCTCGCCGCGCCTGAGTGAGAGAGAGGAGAGGAGAGGGGAGGGGAAGGGAAGGGGAAGAAAAATAAAATAAAGCGGAAGAGACGCCGGCGCTGACTTGTGGTTTTTTTTTCCGTATAACAAATGTGTAATTCATTTTGTTTCCACCGTTTCTGATTTAATGGAGGTCGAGTAATTGCATTAGGAAGCACACTGGGCCTTGTTGTGGACTGATGAAAGCACGTGTAACACTCCTGATAGGCGAACAGAGAGGCGGAAGAGAAAGGAGAGAAAGGAGCGAAAAGGAAACCGGCAGCCGCCTTTGATGCCGAGCGTTTATTTGCTGAATTATCCCTCCTTTTTTCGCCAGCATCTTATCCCCAGTCACAGGCGGGCCGGGGCCCCTGTGATATTGCTTTATTTTTGAGGAATTAAGAGAAGCGGCGAGGAGAACTGAGCGTCTCAGCCTCTCTCTTTCTTTTTTTTTTTCTCCCTTCCCTTTTTTTTTTCCACGTTAGCGGCGATAAGATTGAAAGGCTGGAAGGAGAGGGACGCGGGAACCCGGCGGAAAGTGTTTTGTCTCGGCGCAATTAGATTAGGCCGCTGTCGGCGACGGAAAGAAAGGTGTGGGGGGGGGAGGGGGATGTCCGAAAATGCAGGTGGCTGTTAACAGGGTTTGCCCGTTTGTGCTCCGTCGCGCTTGGCGCGTCCGCGCGCGTCGACGCGCAATCAAAACGAAAGGGGGGGGAAAACAAACAAACAAAAGAAAAACAATAACTAGGCGCTGAGAGGAAGCGGGCAGGAAGCGGCGGGCCAAATATGGCCAGGTGACACATCACCCCACCCCTCCCGCCGACTTTTAAAGGCCGCCACCGGCGCAGGAACAGGAAGTGACGTCGACCCACAGCAAAAGGGAGGTTTGTTTAAAATGAAAACAAATGGTCTGGGGAAAAAAAGGCTGGGTTGTTTTGTTTCGAGAGAGAGAAAAAAATAAAAATAAAAATGATGCAAGTGTTTGAAACCATGTGACGAATGCGAGCGGCTAGCGGACGGCTAAAATCGCGTCCTTTTGTTTTGCGAGTTTCCCCCCCCCGACGCTAACGCTAAAGCTAAAGCGACGACGTGCGTCCGGCTACGTTGTTGTTTCCTCAATTTTCAGACATTTTTTATTCTAACCCCCCTCTGCTCTCTTCGCCGGGATAAAAACTGGGATTCGGGGGAATTTTTTTTCTTAAAGAAGAGGGAGTGTTTCGGCGCAGAGAGGAGAGAGAGAGAGAGAGAGAGAAAAAGGAAAGTCAAGGAAGAGGAGGCGAGAGGGGAAGCTGCGGCATTAGCAGCTGTGGGAGGAGCGCGCTGTTGTGCTGCATCTGGGGATGAGGCTGCCATGCCACCATGCTGGCTTAAAGATGTAATGAATCTTCAGTCGGGGGCTTTCCTTCCAGGGTGACAACTGGCTTTGAGGAAGGTTGTAAATGCAGGGGAGATTGTGGTATAATTCCTCAGACTGGCGTTTGTGCCCCCCAGTCACCATTCGATTATCTCCCAAATTGCTGTGTTTCACTGAGATAAAGATTTTTTATGGCTTGCTGACTTGAAACAACCCGGCACAGGCAGAATAAGGGGGAGGGAGGGAGGGGGGCAAAAAAAAAAAAAAAAGAGGGGGGAGAGAAAGAGAAGAGGGAGGAAGGGGAGGAAAAAGAGGGAAGAGGGAGAGAAAAGCAATGGCCAAAACCTGCCACGCATAGTAATTTCCTTTGGTAAATGACAAAATCTTTGTTTATGTGACATTTTCCCAAAATTACTGCGGCGAGATGAATCCGAAATATAAAATGTCACATTTGGCATGCAAAACTATGAAAATATATTTCTGTGCAAAATTCATGGAGGCATTTAATTTAGAACGTGTTTAATAACGGAGGCAGCCTGCATCAGTAATCCTGCCCGGAGGTCCCGAAAAGATTGTCATATTTATTCTCTCCTTTCCCCCCCCCCCCCGCCTCCCCCACCACCAACATTACCACCGCCCCCAACCAACCGCCGTTTGCCAGCCAAAAAATTTTAAGGGTAAATGTTCATTGTTAATTAAGATTTACTAATTAAAATGAAAATAATTAACGAGAGGGCTTAATCTCCGAATATTAGCCCGTACTTAGAGAGAATGGAAGTTTTTGTATGTGGCATTTCCTGTCTCTATTAAGAGTGCATTTTTTTTTTTTTTCTTTTCCCGGTGCAGATCAGTCGACGCGCGGGAAGCCCCTGAAAAGATGTTTTCTCGCAAAAAAAAAAAAAAAAAAAAGGAAAAAAAGGACGGCCGCTTGCCCAGCAAAAAAAAAAAAAAAAAAAACCCACGGAGGAGGATCCCTCAGCCGGAGCCTTTGATCTCATCTGTAGGAGTGCTGTAATGTTATGGCACTTTAGGCACAACTCAGGCTGGGGGCAAACAAACCACCTCTGATATGGGAAATTGGCTCACTTCACCTCTTACACCTTTGCCGTTGCTTCCGACTCGCGACACCTTTGCAGGCGCGCAAGAAGAAGAAGAAGAAGAAGAAGAAGAAGAAGCGTGGGCGAGACAACAACAATGCCTCTCTCTCAGACTTCGCTTTCGAATTGGACGTTTCGTTTTGATTTTTTTTTCCCGACGGTTTGTTTGTTTCTTCTCTCCTCTCTGCTCCGCCTCCACCCCTTTTTTCCCTTCGTGCATACATCCCCTTCCAACGTGGGGGCTTTCGGGCCTCCGTCACCTCCTCCTGCACTTGAGATGTGTGGGATAAACCGCTTTGCAATCAATTATACTAATTTCATTTCCACCTAAATTGTTTTTTATGGGTTGTTTTTTTGTTTTTTTTTGGTATGTGAAGATGCTGCTGGTGGGAGATTTTTGGGGGCATCGCTGCAGGGGGCTGAGCACCAGCGCCTTCTGCATCCTCTGCATTCCATTTAGCTGTTTTTCCTCAATATGTGCATTTTGAAAAAGGACATGAGCGGTCTCAACCTATAAGGTGGCGTCACTTGTGTGAATGAGACCCACAGACAGTGTGGAAAGTCCCAGAGTGACGCTCGCGTCCTCTGTTTGAGCTGAGGGCCCTGAATGGAGCTGCTTTAATTAATCAGGGTTTCTCTCGGGGGATTGGTCAACGCAGACCACGATTGAGAGGACGTAAAACTGCACGAAGACGCAACTTGGACGATAAATATTTGATTTGAGAGAGGGGGAAAGATGAAAAATCTCAACAAAAATAAAAAATAAAACTGAAAAACACTCTGATCTGCAGGTCAAACAGGGAATTTGATTTGTTTGATTTGATCGTTATGGACATAAATCTGCACAACTAACATCACTGTGTTTTAAAATAGCAGCAAAATGGGGAGTGGCAAGTAACGTGACGATAATAGAGCGGTCAGCGCTAATGCATTAATCGCGATTAAATACAATCTATAACGCATTCATTTTTTAAATTGCATTTCGCATTTTGTAAGCCTTTTTGTCCCTTTGACGAACCCGTAGTCGGCCCATTTGGCCGAATTCTGGTAGGAAATACTTAGCCCTTATGGGCTTCAAACTGCCTTGAAACGCAAAATAACAGAATTTTACACATGCAATTCAAGCCGCAATTAAACGCAGTTAACTATGAAGATTCCTGCGATTAATTGCGATCAAAAAAAAATAGTTTGACAGCCCTAGATGGTATATGATGATGTATGTATATACATATATATATACACACACACACACACATGTATATACATATACATGTATGTATATACACACTAACACACACACACACACACACGATGGACGTGTGACTATTCCCGTAGTTCAAAAATATTGCAGTTAATTCCTAGTTCTTTGGATATTTAAGACACCACATTTGTCGCCACTTAAACAGAGGGAGACTAATGCTGATATACTAGTTTAAAAAATAACCATAAAAAAGATGCTGTCAAAGACCAAGTGGCTCTGTTCAAGCCAGATTTACTCTTTATTTCAACTTGATTAAATATGCCAAAGGGGACAAAAATACTGAATTTCCCTTATTCTCTTATTATGCTGTAATTTAAAGAACTAAAGTGTCTCGCCAGCGTACCTTATTACTCATCTTAAGCCCCATAAAAGAGGCACATGTCACCAAAACAAACACCCAGACGAATAACAAGCGGGCGGATGTAGCCTGAAGGTTATTGGGATGAGCTCACCACCCGAAGGAGGCGTTAGCGTGGTTTGTGTGTGTGTGTGTGTGTGTGTGTGTGTGTGTGCGTGCACGAATGGGCGATCCAGCGACAGGAAGCATAAATATTACTGTAAACTAGGATAACGAGGAAAGTCCTGATGCACCTATTAGCGATACACTCGACCCCTGTGGTGGCTGACTGAGGCTGTGAGTAAAAGCTCCACAGTGGACAAAGAGAGGGTGAGGAGACTTGTTTATCAAGGACATACATGGCCAGTAAAGCATATTTTTTCTTCTTATTTCTAATTTGGACCAATGAGGTAGCGGATGGCTGTTGTGTTTGCACGGTGGTCGCCGCTCTCTCTCTGGAATGTGAAACTCTGCAGCCTCCCTTTTTAAACAAAATGTTTATTTAAATATTTAGGCGGGTTAAATATTTGCCGTTACGGGTGGACGCCTCTGATGTTGCTGTGTTATTGCTGTTTGTGACAGCAAACAGAAATCCGAGCGAAACTCAACAGTTGTCGAGCACAAACACGGAGAAGACAAACTTAAATTTGGAACTTTTCTCCGTTTTAAATGTCGGAAGGAGGGAGGGAGGGAGGGGGTGAACTCTGTAGCAAAAATGTTGCACACTTTGCACGTTTGCTGTTGTTGCACATCAACGGTTTCTTGGTCTGCAGCCTTTCAATGCACTTTCTGTTTTCACTCTCCCTCTCTCTCTCTGCCAGGCGGACCGCAGCTCGGTTCCCCAGCCTATCGAGTTGCGTGTCCGTTGCCTCAGAGCCGCGAGGGACAAACTTCCCAGGGGCCTCTACGCTGTCAGCGTGGCCCTCCACCAGCGTCTCGGGGGAGCGGCTATTGCGTGGTGTGGTGAGAGAAGCACTCACCACCTATGCGCCGTGTCCACTGAGCCTGTTGAGCACCAGGGCCGGCACTACGACTCGGACCTGCACGTAAACCAGAACCTGTTCATGGTGAGTGTTTTTTTTTTTCCTTTTCTTTTCTGCAGGTCTTTGACAAAAGCTACTTGAAATAAAAAAACAAAACAAAAACCAAATGTTATTTAAATTGATCGCTTGCTAATCCAAAAATAATTACGGAACAACATGTACAATAAAAACAAAGTCACTATTTAACAACAACATACTTTTCCGTGAGCAAACTCGGCCTTGATTCGCCGAACCTGCCCTGGATTACTGCCGAGGTCGCCCTCACTTCCTGTCACAGCCGTCAGCCAGCGAAAGAGGCGGGGAAAGCAGTTGGAACTCACTGCGTCATCGACATACGCGAGAAGACGCCTCGTCCCCTCCCTCGTCTTTCCGGCCGTGTCGCTCGAGAAGCACACACACAAGCAACCGTGCGATGCGTGCAATAGGGGTGAGGACACGCAGGTTGGAAGGAGGAGAAAATAAATAACGTGAAACGTTCTGCTCTTGCGAACAAGGAGGCCATCAAACGGAACAAAAGAGCAGTTAACTCAAGCTAAGAGTTAGCCGAGCCCGTGTTTGAGTTCAGTTTCATTCAAATGCAAATCTTTTTTTTTCTTTGCACCTCCAATATTGGCTGAAGGACGGTATCGATTGCGCTGGACAAGCAGAATGCGGGTGGCAAAATTCCCGACGTCCTCGCACGGCCTCGACGTCGCACGCTCGCTATTTTGCCGTTACCACAACTCCGATGTCCCCACACACACACACACACACACACACACACACCGCAAGCAGCCCCTTCTTTGTTCTGTTTGCTTTGGTCTCATCACTCGGAGACGAGACGGAGCCCTCTTTCCCCCGGATGGATGGAGGTTATGAGACAAGGCGGCATATGAAAAACGCGGCGCGCGCAGCCTCTGGGTTCCACCCGGGGATTTCCATATGAATAAAACAACAACTTTTCAAACGTGACATTTAATCCATGCATGTAAATCAAACCCGAGATCAATTATTCATTTATATAAGGAAGTAATGTTTTATTGGAATGAAAATGAAGCGCGAATGGAAAATTTTTGGAGTAGTTTTTTTTTTTTTTTTAAGTCTTTGCATGTCTTTAAGGCAAAGGTCTGTGGCAAGGCTGAGCCCAACCCGGGCTAAAAGTAGGAAATATAAACCTTGCAGGGTCGACTAAAGAGCAATATTTCTGAGGAGCATTAGGAATCTAAACTGCCCGCTTTCAGAACATAATAAAAGAGTTCATGTGTTTTTCACATGAAACCAGACGGGGAGATAAAAACGGGTGCATGGCGCACTGTTTAAAGCCCCATAAAAGAAGAAGAAAAGAAAAAAAGTACCAACCATGCAAATCGGCACGCCCTCTGGATGGGCAATATTGACCAGTGGATTAGAAACCTCTCATTTGAAGGTTTATTCAGTGAGGAGAACGCTCAAGCAGAAACCTCTAAATCCACTGTCCCTCCTGATCCTTGGGAGTTTTGTTTGGGCTCAGAAAAGGGCTGTTCCTTCAAAAAAAAAAAAAAGGCCTTAGCAGGAGCATTTAGCACATGTGGACACTGTCAATGTTGCTGGTGGGTGTATTCACCGAGCCAGAGCGGGCTCCATAATGCCGTCTACGGCTCCCATCCAGCATAAAGGACGGGGTGGAAGCTGGCATGAACTGAATGCGGACGTTCGATCGCATTCATTTGTGGAAAAACAAAAAATGTAAAAAAAAAATAAAAAATACTCAGTCCTCCTTTGCAAAAAAAAATAAATAAATAAAAAAAGCCATCCGGCGAGCCTCGGCGAGAGACCTGTTGTTGCCGTGGCCCTCATTGACAGCGGCGGAGGCGCTGATAAGATTTGTCTGAGACTATCGGGGGATTGGCTGGGATGTTCTCCTCCACTCCTCTTTGCCCACGTCCACGGCGTGCATTCTCCAAGGCTGCTCGCCGTGCCTTCCCTTCCGAGAGGAAATGAGGAATTAGCGATGGTAAGACGAAGCCAGGAGCTTATTTTCCTTTCCTGCCGCTCTCGCCATCGTTTTTTTTTTTTTTTTCCCCTCCCTCCTCCATCGGCCCCCTTTTGTTTCTTGTGTCTGGGCTCGGATTTAGGGCGGGCGCAGCGCAGTTCAGTCGGAGAGATGTGTTGGATTTTGCTCGTGCAAGTGGGTGCACTTGGGAGAAGTCGGGCACCCACTGCTTTTTTTCTTTTCTTGCTTTTTTTGTTCTATTTTTGTGCAGTTTTAAACCAAAAGGAAAAAGGAGAAGCAACGCAGGAGATCCCATGTAGCGATGTTAAAGGGAGATAATCTATAAATATATGAGAGGGAATATATGCGCTTGAAGATTTGCAGGTTTGGCCTTGTTTTTTTTTCTCACCACTTTTTGGTGACTGTTGCGGAGGAACTAAGTCGTCTTTTCAGATAGCGACGCTTCCCACAGCACTTTTTGCGTACAAACGCGCCTTATTTCAGCCTGCTTTGAATTAAAGCACTGCCATGTAGTTTTTTCCCCCGCCTTATAATGAATGTTTGAAAATGACATTTGCAACGCTTTGACTTCTAACAAGACGAATGGCACCCAAATTAGCAACACAGATGGCCCAGTTGCCCTGGCATGGCTAGCTAGGACTATATATCTAAATATAACATTGCGCGTTAGCCCGACACCATCTCAGGGAAAACAAGCTAGTCTGAGCAAGAGTAAGTTATATATATATATACACATGGGTGCGTGCCTGCGTCCGCTGTTATAAGTCAATAAATTGCAAAAATACTCATCTTATGGTAGAAAAACTACAACGTGTCCCTTTAAATAGCTTCAGTCTCGAGGTGTGAACGGCTCCAGCAGTAAACAGAGGAAGCAAGAAAACCTGGGCCGCACTGTAACACAACCCACGCGCATAAAACATGCCGACGCCGCAAACAACACACACAACCCGCGCGGGGGGGGGGCTGCCGGAATGGCCATTTGCATTGCAATCATATTTCTTACTCTAAATGAATAACATGAAATGTCCTCAATATCCATGATGTGTGTGATATTATGCCATAAATTTGTGTCCTGGGTCGGGGGAGCGCCACCAATCATCTCACAGGTGCAAACCAGAAGCAGATTATGACTTGTGGGTAGCAGGGATAGCCGTGATTTATGTGTTAAAACAAGTCCCCCGCGCTTTTCCAATACGACTAATAAAAGGGGTAAAATATTGGCTCCTCCCCGTGATGGATGAAGTGGCAACCCGCCTCGCTGTCAGTTCATTTTTTAAGCAAACCCCGGCTGCTCTTGGTAAATAGGAAGGTGCGCGCTCGCCACCAACCGCTAACCGCTGACACGTTCGCTCGCTCTCCGTGCGAGATATCCCCCTAATATCATCAGTTTGATTGATGGGCTTCTCGCTGCATTGCAAATTCAGTAACTGTCAGCCCACAGACACGGCGGCAATCGCTTCCTCCGCCCCCCTGTTTTTTTGATGTCTTTATCATTCCGGCATCTCGTTTCGAGCAATTTGCCCGAGCCGGGCGACTGAGAATGACAGTTAAGGGAGGATATGAAAACGAACACGGAAATAAGTTAGAGCAGATTTCAAGTGGAGGGTGTAGATTAAGTTGCTCCCCGGGGCTCCCGCCCTGTTTGTTACCCTCAGCGTGTCTGTTTGTCATTGGGTTTGTGGTTTACGAGCGGGGGGCCCCCGTGTGTCCGCGTACGTGCATCTGCATATGTGTGCGTACGTTGGTTGGTGTGTGTGTGTGTGTGTGCGTGCGCGTGTCTTTGCGTGCCTGCAGGCGCGTGTTTGCACTCGCATTGTTGGCGAACGCGGTGTCCCCCGTGTTTCTCCAGATCCTGCCGGCAGCCGATGAGCTCCTTCCCTCCACGGTCCTCATATTCCAGCTCGTAAATCTACCGGGACCCGGCGACCACGCCAGTGCGGGGGTGGCGTGGGGGGCGTTCCCGGTGTGCGGACCAAACCTCTGTCACATCCACGGCAGGTGGACAGATCGCAGAGCGTATTTTTGTGCAGAATTCCGATGAAAGTTTTGAAAAATTTTCCATTCTACACCTGTCCACTCCCCCCCCCACCCTCTTAAGGTTTAAAACCCCACTAGTCAGAGGAGTTCCAAACACGCAGCTGGACCAGTTTCAAAAAATTGAGGGCCTTATCTCATCTGATCTCGACCACTGGCTCTGCAACCTGTACTTCCAGGTGTGTGTTTGTGTGTGATTTGCTTGTTGGATTTGGGATTGCATGCAAAGGCGTGTGTTAGCAGTGTCGTTGGGATTGCTCCATAAAAGTTTCGTTGTTTGCTTGACTTTGTCTCCTTTATTTTCTGTTTTTTTTTTGTCTGTTTGTATTTCTTTTTTAATGTTGTTTACATGTTCGTAAATTAAATAAATAAATTAGATAAATAAATGCATAAATTGTTATTCATCTAAATTGAATTTCCTGCAAAACAAAGGCTTGCCAGTGTTGTGCACATTGGATAACAGACAGACAACATTTGGATCCACCGGCCGAATAGAATGCAAAATTGTTGAAAAAACTGCACGTTTTATGGCCTTAATGAAATTATTTTCTATCACGTAATTGCACGTAATGACAAATACTAATACTCCTCTGAGGTTTGATCACTAGCACCTGCAGAGTAACTCGTCGCACATGTTCTTATTCCACAAACAAACGGTGATGCAATGGAATAATAGAATACAAGACAAACCAAACAAACAAACGAGAGAGAAAAAAAAAACCTTAATTGCTGATGACATCAACATGAAAATCGTTCTAACGAACCCACATGTTCCCCTCTAATCGGCCCGTCGCGGCGCTTCAGGTGAAGAGGCTTCCTCTCGGAACAGCAAAGGGGCCGGGCCGCTGCGGAGTCTCATCGGTGGCCCTTGCCGCGCCTCGGCCCGACACCCCCCGCGAGCAGCTCCAGAGCAAGCTGCAGCTCCGGCCCCAACAGCCCCCAGCAGGCCCCGGCGGCGCGGCCGGAGGCGCGGGCCCCTCTCACCGAGGCTCCCCTCTTCACCTGTCGGCCGATTCGGCGTGTTCCTCCTCGTCCTTGCCAGGTGGGGGTTCAAATGTTTTTCAAATGTCACCCTCTTAATGTCAAAAGCGGCGGGGACGAGAACAGCGGGAATCGCTTGCAAGCGGGCGTTCCCGCCGAGGCGAACACCCTCGAGGGAAGGGCTGGGTGAGACACTGAGGGCCAGGCTTGACAGACAGCCAGACAGCCAGACATACAGACGGGAGTCAAGTCAAACAAAACGTTGTTTTCTCAGTTAAATTAGAAAAAAAAAACAAAAACCTAACTGATACGCTACAACATTGGTGTTGGCTCAGGTTAATTCTGCACTCGCGTCTCCTTGCAAAATTCTGGAACAACTCGATGATAAAGCAAACACACTCTCTTCTGTGTACCAAAAAAAAAAAAAATGAAGCCAAATGAGCTTTTTTTTTTTCTTCCTTATCGTTTGACAACCTAAACTCAAACAAAACAGGTGAAAGACTTCTAATCGATTCTGGCATTTAATGTTTTGTTTTTTTCCATGGAGAGTGCCGTTTGAAACAAGTTGGGACCGGGGCGAGGAAAGATTGTGAAAGTTGGGGAAATATTCTCAACATCCGGACTTACATCACAAACGTTCAGCTGAAGTCACCGAGCTAGTACTTTAAAGTTGTCAGTTGGGGTTACAGTCACCGGGTTTGACAAACACATCCCGACGGGCTCAGTCTTTGGCGTGGAACGACTTGGAGATATCAAAAGTTCCATTGATTTCTTGCAACAAAAAAAAAATAATGCACTTTAACCATTCGTGATCTAAGATACCTTGTAAAGACTCTGAGAAACCTGCAGCAATCTCTGCACCGTTGTGTTGTAGGTTTGCGACCCTCTGGAAGGACGCAACGTACAGAAAGCAAAGCGCTGAACACGATCGGTTGCCACAGTCAGGAACAGCAACGCGTTCCAATTTTTTTTTTGCACGATAACTCGAGGAAAATCAAAACATCCAGCAGGCAGGCCAACGACAGCACGTGCAGATGCTGCAGCCACGACACACTTGTATTTATTTCACATTTTGCTTGGGTTGTACCGTCCATTCCCAGCACACCAGATCCACTGTGGCCAATCGCAGTCGAGCATCGTGAGTCGGGTTTTCCACACTCAAGATCCGCTACTTCACGGATTGAGGAACTAAGTACCACGGTCACTCCACTGCACAACAGCTCGATCGGAGGAATAAAGGCGGGGGAGGGGTTGTTCTTTCTGACCCTTGCGTGCACCCCCCCGCCCCACCACTGCATCTGTGAGCCTTTCCTCCAGGTGATCTGGTTTCCTCCTCCAGTCTGAAGACAGGTTGCTTCGAGACCGGGATTCCCAGATGTGAACGGGATTGGGTTTCCATGTTTTAGTCATGTGCTGGACCGCCGCTCCTTTTTTGCTTCAAGCTTTCGGCGGGATGAGGTCTCGCTACAAACCCCGGATTCATTATTTCAGACGATGATTCGCGGCGCTGGTTTAATCTGGCGGTCACGTTCCACTCGGACCAACGAGTGCAGACGCGTCTTGAGGAGGTCATTGACCTTGACTAATCGCAGTAGGCATCCGCTTCCCCCCCCGCCTTCTAAACTGGCCATTGTGTCTCGGCTACTTTCAGGTCAGGAGATAATATCCTGGTCCATGGCCGGTGATGGAACATGGCCTGGTTGGGAATTGATCTACAACAAAGACGATCGCCTTAGCGTCTTTTTGTCCTCGACATCTTTTACATTCCCCTCCCTTCTCTCTTTTTTTTTTTCTCCCCCCGCACGCTCACGGCTCATCTTTATTTAACAGTCCTCAAAAGTTTCTGGGGTGCCTCTGCTTTAAACATCACACAGGCCTCTTTTTTTTTTTTTTTTTTTTTTTTTAATTACAAATGAGTTGTGACAGGTCTGCTGGGTAGCACCCTGGCCCATTTTAAAGCGTGATGCCGGCTGACAGCTTTGGCAGCGCTCTCCCAGCAGCTGAAACATGTGGAAGAAATTGGTCCTTTTACATTTCACAGCTTGTCGCTTCCTCCGCCGCCTGACCTGTGACCCCCCCCGCCGAGATCCCCGACGCCCACAAGGGAAGTGACCGCCGGCGAACCGGGCCGCCTCACCCCCAACCTCAACCCCAGCGAGGGAGGGAGAGGGAGAGGGGGAGGTCGGGGTAACCGTCGGGAGACTCCCCCCTCCCCTCGTGCGCGAGGGGCCGGAAAGTGGCCGCTTTTCATCGACGCCGCGGCATTTGGCGGCGTTCCGTGGCGTGCACGCAGGTGAGGTGATTCCTCGGCCAGCGGAGGGAAAAAAAAAAAAAAAAAAAACTCATCTGTGAGTAAAATCGAGGATCAAAAGCCGTACCGAGCAACACCTCGTCGGCGCCGTTTCCCTAAGTCAACCTGACGTTCCCTTGGCTTTGGAACGTTCGCATCCAGGATGATCACCTCTGGAGCGAATTCCGACGTTCCGATGGCGCGGTCGCGTCAACGCCGGGAGGGACGGACAGCTTCAACCGAGGGCCCGGATGAAAATCCAATTCAGCGCGGAGATGAGGAACAAATGATCCCCTCTTCCTCGGTCCTCCCCTCCTTGTCGAGTCTCGGGGTTTTCCGACATTTCCTCCCCATTTCATGCCTCTCTGTCTCCCTTGTGCGAGCGCACATGGCGGCAGGATTTTTCCAATTACCCGTTCGCCGGCGTGCGGGGACGAGCGGCGCCGAGACCTCTTGTCACCGATAAACGGACGCGCGTAGCCGAGCTTGACTGGAAGTTTTAGTTCCCGGGGCCTAAAGTTAATTAATCCCAATATGGGGGGGTTTAAGGTTTTTTTTTTCAAGTTTTGATTGGGAAATCTGGAGATGACGGCTGGCGCGCTGGCGTGCATGTTTGTAGTCTTCATGCCCTCGGATGATGACGGCGATGACTCTTAATTTTACCTCGGCTGACTCGTCCGAGCATGAACGGGAGTGTGTTTGGCTTTTTAACATGGAGATTAGCTGGAGGCGCGCCGGGCTAAGTGACCTTTCACGTTAGCTGAATGATCCAGTTCCAATGGGTTCGTTTGAACCCAAACGACTAATTAGATTAGCGTCTCGTTCCGGGATCGCCCTCAGTGGATCAGAGATTCCGCCATAAAACTGGATCGCTGCTTCATCCCCCCCCCCCCGACTCCAAACAAACACATCACAACATCCATTCCCTTGAGCGTGGGCTTGTGAATTTCGAGGATTCCTCATCTGATGTCTTCTTTGGAGCGCTGCCCTGCTTGCACTTTCAGGATGTGCTCCCCCCCCCCCCAGGGGCCCCCCGGTCCCAGTCATCAGAGTTCCAGACCGCAATGTTACATCATACCCTCTCAATCAGTCCCACTCTGCATGCCCCCGCTGATTAATTCAACAATGTCCAGATTCCAAATGGGTGGGTTCAACCTTTGAAGCTTGTTGTGCGGAGACGAACACGCAATCCCCCCGCGCAGCGGGTGTGGGAAAACAAGGCCCCCGGAGGACTGCGTGCACGTGCAAGGGGGACCCAGGCGGCACATGTGGGACGAAGGCAACCGTCAAAATTGCCTGTTGTTTTTTTTTTTTGTGGGACCTTCACAGTGTCTGTATTCCAGTAACAGGAAGTGGCAACTAAATTCTACCACAAACTGGATGTGAAAATGCAAAAGACAACAAAAAGGCAAAATGCTCAGATGGAAACTGGCGGTGACATTCATTTTTGGGGGCAAAATCCTTCACAAAGGAAAGTTTTTCACAGGACATTCAAAAAGTTTTGGGTCCACTCCCTCATGTATCGGGCACGGAGAGTTTGGCCACGTGTAATTCAGGAGGTGTTTCAGATGGTTAGTTGGAAAACCCTGACAGCTACCGGTCCATCGTTTACGATATTAATACCTCATTAGTCCAAAGGATCATCATGATTTTGTCTTTGAGGGTCGTGTTTTTCAAATTAGCATCTATTAAAACAACCTTTGGTGTTGAGAACGCTGGGTTATGCAAACTTAAGGAGACACTATCCTTGCCATCCACACAAAATAATCATTTTCTGATTATTTTTGCGTGGGGAAAAAAAAGAAAAAAAAACAATAACTCGGTGCTTTCAGCTTTCAGGCAAGTTTTTCGGAGCGAAAAGCGCCTCAATGCCAGACACGTCTTGGATGCGATGACTGAGCGTCTGCTTTTGTCGTTGGGAAGAAAGGGAGGAGAGAGAAAAAACAAACAAATGAGAAACGAAGGAAGAAAAAAAAAATCAAAATAAACAGCCGAGCGACGCGACGCCGCGCTCCTCGCGTTTTGCCGCGGCAACATTAACATAAAAATCCTGACATGGACTCGGGGGTAATCCGTGAGTCAGTGACCTTCGATCCCGCGGCAAACGTCGGACCAGTCATCAGGCAATTAGGGGCCTAGGTAGAGCCGCAGCCGCCCGCCACCGCAGCCCGGCTGCATCTCGGCGGCGACCCAGCGATGGGGTCTCGGCAGTGTCACGGCCCTCAGGCTCTTCTTTCCTCAGTCCGCTCCAGTGTTGTAAGCAAGACTGAAAACAAGTCCGCTATGGGTTTTTTTTTCCTCTCCTTTTTTTTTGGGGGGGTTTGTTCAGACGTGCTCTTTTTTTTTCTCTCCCTGCCCTGAACGTATATGCGAGTTTCTACATAATACTCCTTTTTTTTTAAATCTTTCTCTGTGTGGGTGCATCAATGCGCTGGTGTGTGTGTGTGTGTGTGAAGCTCGCTGAATGCTTGTCTAAACACAGCTCAGAGCACAGGTTGATAACAAGGAGTTGTGTTGTTGGCCTTGAGTGCCTGCAGAGGCTGGAGCCGTGGCTGCTCCGGCGCTCTGCAGTTCACAGACGTAGCCCTCAGCCGTCGGGGATGATGATGATGATGATGGTGGTGGTGGTGGTGATGATGTAGATGCTGCCTCCGCGTGTTTGCAAGCAGGCTATGGGGTGATTTTTTTTATTTTTTTTTTTTTTATGAGTGTGAAGTCGGACAGTTTAACTCATCATCCTGCCGGTGTGTTATCCGTGCACGTTTCACCACAGACGGAGATGAGAGGGATTTATTACGATTCCATTTATTGCATTAAACCGGACATTAACGTAAAACTATTTCCATCAGCTGGATAGAAACTATTAAACTATGGTGTTCTGATGAATACAAGCACCAATACCCGAGTACTTCATTCAGTTCTATCTGCAGTTTACACAGCTTCCTAGCTGATGCTAAATTATCTTTTGTGTGTGTATATATATATATATACATATATATATATATATATATATTTATATATGTATATATATATATGTACACACTACCTGTCTTTTCTTTCTTTCCCTACTTTGACTTTTGACACTTTAGATACATACTGAAGACATCAAATATATGACCAAGATACGTGGATTATTATGGCAAAAGAAAAAAAAAGCTAAATAACTCAATATGTAATGATTGAGATATATATATACATATATATATATATATACACACACATATACTGTATATATAAAAAGCATCACATCGTCAAGCGACATATGATCTTATGTCATCACATTAATGGCAATCGCTGCGAACGTGCACATTAACCGATCAAAGCCCGGTGAAAGAGAGAGAGAAAGCACGCACTGGGATGGAGAACAGCAGCGTAAACGCCGCCGCCACCGAATTAAATGTACAGTTAAAGTTGCACATGCAGCCACAGTTAAACGCACAGCTGCGTTCGGGCGCGGAAAGAGAGGAAAACGCTGCGTGATTTATTTTTTTTTTAACTTCTTTTCCCCCAAATGCTGAGCTGCAAATTGGCGGCAATTAAGACAGACGCGAAACTGCATCCGCGCGTGGATGAAATCTGATTTCAGATGGGGCCTTAAAAATAGAACCCAGCCGCTGCCCCCCCCCACCCCTATTTAGGTACATTTAAGCTGTCAGGGGGCTTTCTGATGTGTTGCCTCCATTTAAGTTATTATTACTGATATATTTAATCCTGCAGCAAGAAAATTCTTTTATACCATCACCGTCGTTTCCATATGCATTATATAGATGTGACTGCTTCCACGGGCGGAGGGGGGGAGGAGCGAGGTGCAGAAAAAGTTTCACATAGCGAGATTTTTTATTTTATTTATTTTTTTATTTTTAACATGTATCAAGCTAAGGTTTACTTAATTACAACCTCCAGGCAACGCAGGGACCCTTTTTTAAATTCTGCGAATGTTAATATGCTAAATAATGCAGATCTCCGACTCTTCAAGCATGAGACACACATCTGGCGGCTTACCATTTAAATTACAGCAGGGGGAGAGAAAAAAAGAAGTCAGACAGATAGAGAGAGAGAGAGAGAGAGAGAGAGAGTGAAGGGGAAAAAACGGTTTGGATGGGAGGAAAAATACATCAAAAGTAATTTTCTAAAGAAGAGATAAATGGCAAAGTGTATTAAACCCTGACTACATTTCTTCTTCTTCTTCTTCTTTTTTTTTTTTTCAATTTTTCATCATTTCTAATTGCGGAATTAGAGAAAGTGTCGAGACTGGGAAGGTTTCAGCTCCTGGGACTGAGGCAGACTGACGTGACGGTGCAGCGTTAGTCAGTTAGCGCTGCACTTCTCCACCTTTTGTTGTTCTGCAAGTCTCCGGGGAACGCACACACACACACTAACACACACACACACACACACAAAGTCGTTACTGCCCGCTAAGTCATAGAAAAACAAACTAGGAACCAGCGTCTTTGGCACAGTCCAACTGTCGTTTTGAACTTTTATCCTTTATTTAGTTTGACGCATTTCAGCATTTTAGTCTAATTTCGGAAACCAATCTGCGTAACCGTCCAATGGAAATCTGTGACGGCATTTTCACGTTTCAGTTTTTTTCTTTCAGAAACACAATCTTTGGCGAGTCGCAACCTGCTATTTTTGTTGGCTTTTTTTTCCCGTCACGTAAACGTCACTCAGCCGTGCCGCAGTTGAGAGTTGCGGTTAGCAAAACAAAACAAACATTAACCTTGTTTTTTTTTTTGTTGGGTTTTTTTTTTTTTTTTGCTTCCTTTCCCCACCTCCCCAACCAAACCACCCGCTCCTCACTCACAGCGCACCGTTAATTCTCTTTCGGGGTTGCAGGGAAGAATTCCTCCTCGGGAGCCATTTCCGGAAACAACGCGGGCGAGAGGAGCGATCCGTGCGGGGAGAAGGCAGACGACGGGATTCCCGGCAAGGTAGCGCTTTTTCTTTTTTTTTTTTTCCCCCGGCGATTTAAGGCAAAGTGCTCCCACCGACCCAAAACCATCCCCCCCCCACACCCCTACACGCACCTCCCCGCCTTATTATCTGAGATTTGTCAAAATACATTTCACACTAACAGGTATTTCTTCAGCCTTCAAAGCCAGTTTTGATCTGCTTGACAAGCCAAAGCAGCTCAAATTCTGTGAAATCAGCAAAGCCAGCCAGGCCTCGTCTCTCTCTCTCTCTCTCTCTCTCTCTCTCTCCTCCCCCCCCTCTCTCTTCTCCAAGCCACCCTAAACACGCCTCTTCCTGTACCATAGAGGACTTAAGCTAAATTAATCAAAGCCCGCGTGTTACCTGCCATACTTTGAAGTGGTAATTGCGAAATGACTGCGTGTGCTGATCCGGCGTTTGCTGCCTCCTGGTCCGCCCCCCTGTCACTGCGCCTTTGTGGCATTTTTTTTTTTTTTGTTGTTATTGTCGAGGCGGTAAGAAGCCCACTAACAATCCATCACACAAATACACACACACGCCCCCCCACTAACCCCCCCATTGTTGGCAGCCTCAACATCCTATGCTGGCTAACGTGGTCTTAAAGGCCCCGGTCTGCAAGATATGGCAGCACCTAATGGTCAGAGAGGGTATTGCAAACTGTTTTTCATCATGGTGGCCTGTTTTCTGATGACCTCACTCACTCAAACCTTCTCATGCACCACTGGCTGTGATGTCAGAGTAAAGTCCTGAACTTCCTTCACGCCTCAGCACCCAAAGCTCGGGGTCCCCCCCCCCAACACATCAGACAGTCAAAGTCAAAACCCACCTCTTTAAACCATAGTCCTAATAACCAAACACTGCGCACTCGCTTTTATTTTGAAGTTTTGTCTGTTTTGTTTCTAATAATGTTGGTGATCTCTTTAATGACCCCATGTCTTTTGTAAGGTGACCTTGGGTGATCTAAAAGGCGCCACCAAAATAAAATGCATTATTATTATTATCATTATTACTATTATTATTATTATTATTATTATTAACTACGACAGTGCAACAATCCTAAAAAGTTGATTATTGACCATTATGATTTTATTTTTGCCAAATGAAAACAACAATATATATTTTATGATGATGTCAAACAATATGCTTGCAGCTGATTTGCTAAAAAAAATATATTTTTTTTAACGCACTACTCATCAGAGTTTGTCGAGTTTGTTTCCACGTCTCCAAATCCTCTGCGGAATATGTCGCATTTCACGTCCCCTCCCCCGCCCGACACACACACACACACACACACACACACACACACCTATCCTCCCTCCCCTTAACGACCGGCTAACTCTCCGTCAGGTGTTGCGCCGCTTGAACCCTGTTGTGTAATGATTAAGTGGAGTGATCTCCAACTCTAACCCCCCCCATACAGTCCGGGAGCGCCGGGGATCAGATTTCAACCCCTCAACCTGCAGTGCGGGGCCTAATTAAAATGAATTTTCTCTCCCGCCGACCACTCGTGCCCACGGGGCAGCGGTGCCGCTATATACGGAATGCACTCTTAAGGTATTGCATTAAATTTATTGAGGGGGAGACACCGGAGAACATTGCGGTTTATATAGCTGCCGCATTTTTTTTTTTTCTTTCTTCCACCCCCTCCCTCCCGCCCTCCGCTCGCTCTTCCGCTCCTTTCCACCTTTTTTATTGTGATCATCACTCTGGAATCCAAGCTTGCTTTGGCAAAGATTGCCCTATGAAAACGGATGGAGCTTTTATGGGGCCGTGCCCATTTACTACGTCCCGGGCCTAGTTTATCTCGGAGGCGGCGATGGGAGGGAGAGTGGGGGGGTGGAGGGAGGGCAGGAAGAGATTTAAGAAATTATATGGGGGAGTAGGTGGGGGGGGGGGTTGGAGGTTGAGCGGGAAGAATGAGAAAAGGTTGCTTTTCTCCAACTGTGGATCTCATTAACATACATCAGTGAGCATTTCACAAGTTCAAGCAGAAAAGGCACTAAGCCCACCCAAGGGCGACGCAGGCAGGGCTGACAGGGCCAGGGGAAGGCGAAGGGGAAGGGGAAGGGGAAGGGGAGTTGGGGGGAAAAAAAAAAAAAGAGCAAGCCGTGAACGTGTTTGGCGGCTTAACAAATAATATCTGCTGCCGAGTAACCTCGGATGAAATATTTAAAGCTCCGGCACTTCCTGCCCGACTCGCGTCTGACTGTGTTTACGACGGTTGACAGCAAAAAAAAAAAAAAAAACAACAAAAAAAAAAAAAAAAAGCCAGCTGCTCAGATATGACATATTTAACCGCCGTTGCCGCCGTCTTCCCAGATGAACTCGGCTTGAGCGATGGCGTGCCGCGCGAGATTCCGCCGCCGCTCTCGTCTCGCGTCAGCCGAGCTTCCGGAGCGTCGTCTCTCCCGCATCTCCCAAGATAAATCCCCCCCCCCCGACTCCTGCTTTGATTACAAACGACATCCGCGTGCGTTCCTCACTCCCCGCCTCCTCCGTCCCCCCTCCGATTTCTGCTCCTCACAGAAGAAGCCAATCAAGAAGACAAATAGCCGCGGCCCCAGCGTGAGCAGGCGGGCGGGCGGAGCGACGGCGCGGGAGGAGACGGAGGACGCGGAGGAGACGGAGGAGCACACGTTCTCCCTGCGGTAGGTCTCCACGCTCGCTCCCCTTCTCCACAAAAAACCTCAAACCTGAAGTCAAACGTGGCGTGTTACATCACGCCAGTGCGTTCACACACACACACACACACACGCGCACAAAACGGATACGGCCAATCAGAGCGCCTCTCTGAACTCCAACACTTGCTCTGAACTCCATTGCTGAATTGAACACACTCCATTGCTTGGGGCGCTCACCGCATCACTGGCTCATCTGCAACGAGGTGACGAACCGCAAACGCCAGGATTATCAAGACAAATGTGTGCCTGTAATCGACCAGGTTGAATTTAGCATCACAACGTCATGAGACCGAGGAACACCTCGCAGAAAGGTCACGTGACCCGACACTGACTGTTCAGTCTCCTCCATGCCAACGCTTACCACATTGTGAGGAACAAGACTTTGTGTTAATTATGTGAAAAAAGGAGGAGGAGAAGAAAAATCTCATTGAAATCTCACGTTCAGCGTTATTGGGATTACTCCATAAAAGTAATGCAACTACTGATTACTGAAGAAAAATCTCATTTAAACCAATCTGTATGCAGGCTACAGTGTACTGATTCAAAGTAATGTAATTACTTCTTTAAATACTTTGTTCCATAAGTAATCTATTACTAATTACTTTCGTTGTAAAAAGTTAAAGTAACAGTTAGTCAGTGCTTTGAATTAACTTTTTGCAATTCCAAATATTGCCCCTGTCCTCTGAACATGAATGAGTGCTTGCTCTCTCTGAACACAAACTGCACATTTCACAGAACAAACTCACGCGCAGCACTGGTGCCTTTTGCACAGCCCATATCGTTATTTATATCTAATTAGAAGCTTTCGGAAAAGTAACAAAATCGTTGCTTGATAAAGTAATTATGACATAATTACCAATTTTGCCACGGTAATCTAGTTACATTACTCCGTTACTCAAAAAGTAGTTTAATTACAGTCGTGGGTTACTTAGTAATAGATTACTCGCCAACACTGTCGATGTTCTAGTTACATTACTCCGTCTACTCAAAAAGGAGTTTAATTACAGTAGTGGGTTACTTAGTAATAGATTACTTGACAACACTGTCGATGTTAGACACAAACGGAATAAGTACAAATAAATGAACCCAAAATCGTGTCTGCGCCCATGCGAAGGTAATTATACGCTCCAACACACCATCACAGGTTCTGATGCGCTAATAAAAACACAGGTGCTGTAAAAAGTCCTGCAGTCCCGGTGAAACAGACCCCAGGAGGATCAGCTTGAACTTTATTCACTATGAACGCTGATTGCCGCCTCCTCTTTCAGGCTTTATTTAAATCTTTGCTTTTAACGTTACAGCGTTTGACGCAAATAGCCGACCGCGCCCAATTATGCTCGTGCGTGTGAACGTCGCCGCCGCCGCCGCCAAACCAGATGCCGCTCCGTGTTTAGCCATCAGTCACTGTGTGGCTCATTTGTTTCCTCTCGCTCCCCCCCCCCCCCCTTTGCCTTTGCACGTTTGACGCAACAAAAGAAGGAGGAGGGAGGAAATGGAAAATGGAAGTTGCGCAGAATATAAACAAAGCGGGAGACACGGAATGTTTTAAGCGCCTCGGCCCGGCGTTGTCGGGAGCGGCGAGGTGCCGCGCCGGGATTGGCTGAGAGCGAAATTGCTTGTTTCCACAAAAAAGGAATGCAAAGAAGAAGAAAAAAGGACGGGTGTTTGTTTTTATTTGAATGTCACCTCAATTAAATTGGGGAGTGCAGGCGACACTAGGGGTGTGTGTGTGTGTGTGTGTGTGTGAGACAGAGAGAGGGAGCTCTCCCCAGAGATTTAAAAAAATAAAAAAATAAAAAAATAAAGTAGCCACATTCTCTTATTTCTGGGTGTGGGTAATTTCTAGCTGCTGGTCACATATTAAACAAGATCAGAGACGACTCCCTGACATCTTTCTGAACGTGCTGGGGGAATTCGAATGATTACCGAGGTGTCCTGCCAACAAATGACGACACGGGGACTTTATCTGGAGGGAGAGAGAAAATAAAATGGAAAATAAAAAAAACTTGGGATTCAGGCGGCGGGCCGAGCACAAAGGGACTCAATTAAACGCCTTTCCGCGATTATTCACTGTGTCGCTTTTTTTTAAATTTTATTTTATTTATATATATTTTTTTACCTCTGAGCAGTCGGCAGGATTCAGTGAGACACTTTTCAGTTTTTTTTGCACTTTGAGCACCGATGGCCCCGTGCACCTTCTCCCTGTTCTCACCCCTGCAGCCCCCCCCCCCCACCTGCACGCGCACACAAGGCTGCGTTTGCACCTGCTCTCTGTCTTGCTTTCTCTCTCTCCTCTCTCACACACACACACACACACACACACAGACACCAGCGTGCGCACACATGAAGATTCACAGTGCGCCGATGGAGGGAGATTACTGCCATCTATTGAGCCGCCAGAGCACCGAGCTCGCAACACCGACGGCTCCCTGACAACAAATGTGCAAATCGGGACCCCGGCGCCACTTAGAAGCAACAAATACTGACTCCTGATGCTCCCACCATTTTATTTACTGCCAGGAACACATGTAGCGGCGACGCAGTGACAACTTCCTGTTTTGATTTTTTTTTTTTTTTTGCTGCGCGCCATGACTTCAAAGTCGGCTTCGTGTTGACAAGAGCGACTGTCGAGAGGGTGACGCGCACGTTTTGAGGTCACGATGGAGAGATTCTCCGCTGCTCACAGCTGCTGAACTAAACGTGCACGTGACCAGCTGCTCCACGGGTTCGGCGCCCGCCGCATTGCTTGGCTGGTCTCTAACAAGGGGACGAACCACAAAAGAAATGACAGATGTGTGTCTAAAATCAACCATGAAATGATTTGATTGAGTCGCATTCAGCTATTCACTGCTATTATTTGTACTGAGCATCACAGCATCACGAGGCTGAGCCACACCTCACAGAAACCTGTGTTAGCTTGTGTTGAAGGAAGCTACTTAAATGCACCAACAACTCAAATTTAAAATGAGTGTTAGTTAATTCATGCATTTATAATTGCATGTCACTCAGTAGAAACAAGTATTTTGTGTAGCTCTGAAATTTGTAGTTTTGCGCTTTGAATTTCCTTTAAAAAAAAAAAAAAAAACCCTGCATGCTGCAAAGTTTGCAAAACAGGAAGTTAAAGTTTCCGAAACAAAATGGAACTGCGACCTACAGAACGATACTGCGCCCACTTCCGCTCCGATTTTTGGCAGTTATGGGACACTGCTAGGACAACCAGCCAGCAATAATTCCTCTTCTCGGAATTTCTGCAGAACTCCGGCGCTGCGTGAATGTGTCCGGACACGCAGGGAGGAGGAATCCTGTTGTTGTCCCCCGGCGTGACTGGAACGTGTCCAGTTGAGTTTTGCGCCGCGTTCTATTCAGTCGGCGTGGTTAAGATGGCAAGAGATGACTCTGGCCAGCTGGGATGGAAGATGAACACACTTTCTCGTATTTCACGTGACGCAACGCCTTCAGTCGTCGAAAGGAAAACACCCGAGCGCCGGCAAGACTCGGTATTCCGCTAACCCCTCGCCCGTCACAAATCAGCTTTGTTGGTGGCCGTCGCGCCCTCGTCAATGTCACCTACCTACCTCGCCGTCCCCTCCAACGCTCCGGAAATGGGAAAAAAAAAAAAAAAAAAAAATTGAAGTGAGGAAAACCTGCTTTAATCAAAGTCACTCTCGTGCGGCAATTAGATCTAATTAGTCCAATTACCAAGATTCTAATTACATCGAAATATACCCCCCAAATCTCATATCAATTATAGCGCGTGCGGCTCGTCCCGACCAGGAGACGGAGGAGAGGCGGCAGGCGGAGCTGGGCGGGAGGGTGCAGCAGAGGTGCAGCCGCCGGCCTCCGGAGGCCGAGCGACGGCGGTGAAGTGAACTCCGTCTCTCCCCGAAGCTTCCACTCCGGGAGGCTGCCACCATTTGGGGATAAATGTCGCTTAACCTTTACACCCCCCCCATCACCCCATCTTCTTCTTTTTTTTTTCGTTTTCCACATTCAGAACTATTTTGTTACTGCTTGTGATGTTATGATTAGTTACATCCTGGTTTCCCCGCTTCAATTAGGCGAATGACTGCGGCGGCGGCGGCGGAGGCTAATCACGCTAGACGTAGTTATCAGGCGAGTGACGTCTGGATTAAACAGCGAGCGGGTGCAAGCGAAGGGGGGGTTCGGCGACGCACGACAAGCAGCGGCGGCACCGTAGGTGAATAGGCGACGAGCGCGAGCGCCGCAGTAAGTGCACAGCCTGTTCTTGTTGTGGAGTCGCAGCAGAGAACACACTGACCTAATTTCCCCCCCCGGTTAGCTCGCCTCGTTGGGGACCAACAATCCTCTCCGCCTATTTTCCCCCGACCGAGCTTATCGGAGCACTTTGCTCTGCTCGGCGCCCTCCATCTGTCTGAGCGCGCCGCGCGTGCGCACGCCGGTCGTGACGAAACCTTGAGTTGTTATTTCGGGTTAGGGAGGGAGGGACGGAGGAGGAGGGGGAGTCAGGGGGGGGGGGATGAGCTCGCGCAGGTCGGCTCATTGGCGCTAATTGCGCGGCCTAGCTCCCACCCCTGCAGCGTCACGCCGAGGAAAGAGAGAAAAGAAGGAAGAAATAAAAACATTGCGGGAGGAAAAAGGAGAAGAAGAAGCTGCGTTTGCGTTACTTGTAGAATTGTGTAAAACCTAAATATCACAAAAAAAAAAACTGGTAATAGAAACTCCGAAACTTAAATATTGCCAAAAGGTTTTCACGCTCTCATGAGGTGGTTTTCCAGACGTATCGATATCGAGGTATCTGGCAAAAGAGTCATGGAGGCACTTTTTTTTTTTTTTGCATTTACACGTCCCCGGACGTGATGTACGGGGTCACGTGACCAGTTCACTGAAGGTGAAAATGGCACGTCATGGTTGGACGGAGGCAAACAAAGCAAACAAATGTAAACAAATAAAAGCAAAGGTAATTCTCGTCGAATCTGATCCGGCGAGACTTGCTTGCGCGCTTCACACCATTCGACGGAAACACCTGCCAATCGCAGATTTAGAAATATCGCTTTTATTTTGCAAAAAAAACTGGAATGGAAACGCAGCAACAGACCGGAGCGGAGAAAACCACCTGAAATAACAGCGCGTCTGGGCCTCTCAGTCCCCGGCGAGGCGAGCGCTAGTACCAGTTAGCACAGGGGTCAACGCATTCTGACGTCACGCCGGCAGGAGGAGGAGGTGGGCGGAGATGGCAGCGCTGCTCAACCCCTGGCTCTCCCGCCGCTTCCCAGGGCTCTTTCCTGTGCTGGGGGGAGGGGGGGTGAGCAGTCTCCTCGCAAGTGTGTGTGTGTGTGTGTGCGCACGCGAGTGCACGCATGGCTGTGCGAAATAGAGGCCCCTGGCTACCTCGGCACCGAACGCACATGTTGGGGTTTTCTGCGGCCAGACGTGCCCCGGGTCACTTCGGATCTCGCAGACGCGCAGCGCACACACACACACACACACACACACACACAATCAGCGCGCCACTTCCTTTATGGAAATGGGAGCTGTCAGCTCCCTGACAGGACAACCTTGCCGTATGATTGGTTAACGTTCAGCGATGTGGGTGTCAGTCAGGGCGAGACTGGAGTCCCATTGGTGGTCCGGGGGTCAAAGGAAACGCCGTTTCCCACAGACGTGGAATTCAGAGCGAGGGATGGATGGATGGATGGATGGATGGGAGGGGGGGGGCTGGGTAGAAAGAAAAAAAGAATGACAGGAGCGACTCCAAGGGATTCGCGGATGAGATCGCGGGCGCCTGCGCGTGAGAAGCGAGAGACGTGGCCAAGAGGTGAAACTTCCCCTTTTGTTTTTTTTTCCCCGTTGTGCAATCACTCCGTCCGAGGTTTGACACAAACGTTGACGAAAGACGGCAAGAGTCAACAAACGCCTTCCCGGAGATCCCGCGCAGGCGCAAGCCAGCCAATGGCAAGTGCGCGCTCGCAGCGGCGAGCCCTGTGCAAACAAACGCGGGCGACAGCCGCGAGCGGCGCTGACGGGCGGCGCTAATAATTTTCACTGACAGCTAGCGGAACGCCGATGCTATCGCAACAGGATATGCGGCTCGCGCGCACGAGTGCGACATCGTTAGCGGTTCTTCGTTAGCGTGCCAGATGGAATGTTTTCATCTCTTCAATCTCAGGGAAAAAAATAAAGAAAATGCCGCGACGGAGACAAAAAAATACACATTTCACATGTCCATCTGGAAGACAAACGGCAATGTCATAAATCAATCAGGGAAAATAAGAGGGTGATTGGACAAATTGTCTGTCACATTCAAAACAAGCCGATTTTTAATTGGCTTCTTTGTGAGTTGAGCAAAAAAAAAAAAAAAAAAAAAAAAAGCATCGTCTTCGATTACTTTTACTTTGAATACTTCGAATAAAAGCTGAGGTGGTCGCTGACATCCAACAGCGAGATCAACAGTTTTTCGCTAATCTTTCCTCAGACTGATCGGGGCGGGGCTGTAATTATTCCCCCCTCTCACTGTTAATTCTGCCCTCATCTCACACTATGCCTCCACTAATTTCATCTCGTCCCTCCGTGCCCCCCCCCTCCGTCTGTATCTCCCTGGTGGCAGTGTCCTGCAGTTAAAAGCCAAGGTCGGAGGGGTGAAAAATCCATTTAAATACTGGTGCAACTCTCCCAAGAACCCCCCGGGCTCTCCGCTCGGAAAAAAACCCGAAGAACGAACGGATCTTCGATGGGTTATCATGTGACCCGCGCTGACGCTTAGCCGTTTGAAACTCGTTCTGAAACCCTGATTTTCATTATTCTCCCACAAAAAAAACCAAATAAAACGACAAAAGAAACAAAATGACCAGGAACTGTTCCTGGTTGTCGAGGACGGCTGTGGTTTTTAGTAGCGGATTAGCTTGCGTATGAAACGTTCTATGTATATTATTGTGCTTCCCAGTTCTTTACTCCAGAAAGCGCAGTGTTAGCATGTAGGCGTATTGCTACACAGTGTTTTTTGCCGTTCTTTTTTATTAACACAGGGAGCCGCCGTCCCAATTTTATCCACCGCCCTACTGACTGCAATTGCTACAATAAATTAAAGGAATTGAACTATATGAGGCGGCGGGACTGAACTCTTGAAGCTCTATCTTGACAACCTTGACAACAAGGTTGCACCTGCAGCGCAGAAGCCTCGCAGTTTCGGTGGTTTTAACAGCGGACAACACTCTCTTGCAAAGAGCAATGGTGTATATATTTTTTTTTTTACAACTTTCAACTTGTTTCAGGAGTGTTGTGTCGGTTTGGCAAGGAGGTACACACACCTTGCCAGTCTCTCCAAACACCCCTCGGCTATTCTGACGAAGTCGGATTAGCGAAGCCCGAACCGAGCAGTTGGCCGTTAAAACGATAAATGGAAAGACGCTTTTTTTTTTTTTTTTTTGGAGGCGGACAGACCTCGCGTCAGCAAACAAGTGTCACGAGAAGCTCACCAAAATCCAGCGCCGCGACCTCGGTGCCTTTATGAAACAGCACCAACATCTGGCCGATCATGGCAGAATTCCAACTCTCTGAAGGACCTTCAGTTTCACATCGTATCGCTAATATAACGTCTCTACAGCAACTCTACGACCACTTCATAATTCTTTACGAGCGCCGTTGAGTAGCGGCTGTGCTCCAGCCAGATCATCCCATCCGCTGGGGGGGGGGGAGAGAAAGAAAGAAAGAAAGGAAAAAAATGAGCAGCCATCTATCAGGCGGACGCGGATTCCTAATTAAGTGGAACATATTTTTTTTTCACTGCCCTTGATTACGCTCTCCTTCACTGCCTGTCAGCTGCAAATAATTCTGATAATTTGGTGGCGCATCGTTACACCGTTTTAATTATGGGATGATGGACTCTGCAGCTGAGTCACTATTCCATAATTCTCTTTTTAACTACACCCAAAATGTGAGCGGCTGCCCTCCCGTTTTTGTCAATGAAACTCATTTATTTGCGCTCTCGCTTTGCCCTGGTCTGGGGAAGAAAAAAACAAAACCAAATAGACTGCTGAACTAATGCATTTTTTCGAACTCACTTATTTTTTTTTTGTCCCTCAGCAGCATAAATAAAACTTATCAGGCTGAGACATGACCGGTGTAATTACTCCAAGGCCCTGCAGACACATGCTACTCGGTTTAGCTTGTTTTCATGTACACACGTTTAATAATACTCGCCTTGAAAAAAAACAATAATTATTATTTACCATGTCATGTGTCAGCTGCCTGGTTTGTGCTCTTCACTTTTTGTGGTTTCATGTCTTCCTGCAGATCATTTTGCCCCCCCCCACACACACACACACCTGAGCAAAGTCCCGCCGGAACGCTTGTTATTACGTAAACTTTGGGCTCCGGTGGGTCGATACAGTAAGCAGACGGCTAAATTGCAACATTTCTTCCACCAGGCTTTTTTTTTTGGGGGGCGGGGGGGTAAAAAAGAAAAAAAAGCACATACGGCAGCAGAAAGTTGAGCAAAAAAAAAAAAACTGAGCCATTGCGCCACTCTGCCCTGCAAACGCGAATGTTAAGTGCATGGAAATAAATGTGCACAAGTAGGCAGGTCGGCTCGCTGCTCCAAACACTCTGTAGGCAGACAAGCAGCGGGCAGGCTGCGTCTCCAGACGATAGATGCGGGAAGTTGCTCTTCTTGGCAATTATGGTAAGCGGCGTAAAGGTCACTCCACCTCCTACAAGCGCATCTCCATGACTGAAACAAAGACGCTCATCATCAAGGTCCAAATTGACTCAAACGGAGCATCGATCTTCGCTGGCGTCTCGGCTCCACTTGTCGCCCGTTGATACCGATTTTTTTTTTTTTTTTACGACGGATCATTCGCAGCGTGTTTTGAGCTCCTTCCACCCGGACTGAGGCAAGTCTTTGCCCCCGGGTTTCAGGATGATGCAACCAGTGGCAGTGCAGATCAGTCCAGTGCGACTTGATGAATCATAAAAAGTGCCCTATTTCACAGAAAAACAGAGATGCTTGCGAGATGCGTCTTCCGATCGCACATTCAGATACTGTGTACTTGGGAGTCCCTTTGTTGGAATATTCACTGAACAAAAAGTTGAGTTGGCTCATATGATTGCGACTGTCAATTTGGGAAAAGCAAGGAAAAGGTGAAGAAAATGCTTTTGTTGCCGTTAGCCTAAAAATAGAATAAATAATCTCTTATCTGCCTGAACCTGAGGGCATCTGAGGCCTCGTTGGCGGCGGAGGCAACGCAGCCAACAGGGAGGAGATGACAGATACGGTTGCAATCCCAAACAAACGCGCTGACAAAATCAAAAAAGAAAGAAGAAGAAAAAAAAAAAAACGAACACAAACTAGACGCGGTGCATCTCCTGTCTTTTGACACCTGGGATAATCACACTTCGGTAATCACCGCAACACCTCGGCATCTGGGACGTATCGGGCAAACAATGACGTTTATCCGCCAATCTCGCAAATCTAATTTTCACGCCCCGTCTTTGCTTTCTCTTTTCCCCAACAGCAGACATTCCTTTTTTCTACCCCCCCCCCCCTCCGCCAACAACCACCACCGCTATGTATAACGCGGGCAAGAGACAAGTGGCTTTCGGTGCATTTCTAAACAATGCCGTCGGCCCAAATAAGAAAGTGACAGAAAATAAGTTAATCCTCGAAAATAAAAGGGGGATAAGTCCAATACTTGAAGTGGTCTTAGACTGGAGGGTTTAAGCCGCGGCGGAGGGATACCGAGGGGTTACCTTCGCTCCTCTCAGCCCTGGAGCCTTCTCATGGTAAATCTCTTACTTAAAATGTAACACCCGGCTGTAGTCCGCCACTCCCCCGTCTCTCATGGCCCATTGCCGCCTCAAAGGCTTTGCCGCTTGTCCGCGCTACTTTATTTTCATTCCTTTAAAGAGGGAAGACTCCCTGTTTACAGTCGCATCGGGGCACTTTTGAGGGAAACAAACCGGTTGAGGTTCTTCGCTGTCGCAAGACACAGTCGCCCGCTTGGGGGACGATGAGGCAACAGCTCCTGGCCCAGGTGTGGAGGAATTATGTAAACCTCAATTAAAACACAAGGAGAAGAAGCTGCAGCCGACAGAAGACGAAGACAGTTTGAAGGGGAAAACACCGCGAGCCCGACGACCGCAACCCTTTTCATCTCCGCCCGCACTGGGACCGTTTCTTTCAGAATTGGGAGGTTACGAAATCGATAATTGGGTGGCGATAACAGATCTCTCGTGGCGGCGCCGCTTCTCTTTTGGAGGACGTCTAAAAATATCCCTCTTTCACGCCGTCGTCAATATCTTCATTACGCGGAAGAAGGGCGTCGGGTCGCGTTTGCCGTTTTCTTTTTTTAATGTCACTTGACAGGGGGTAGGGGGGGGGAGCGGCGTCTTGCACCACCGTCGTGGTCTGCAACGGAATTGCACTTTTTTTGCCTGCATGGGGAAAAGCAATTTTCACACCGGGCGGGAGATAAAAGCCTGGAAACAGGAGAGACGCGTCTTTGGACGAGTCGTGTCTAAATGTTGCCGTACTTCCGTCGTCGTTAGGCGTCAGAATCGGGCGTGAACGCGCTTGACACACTTCAGCGTGTCTCCCGTAGGTCTTCGACGGCGTCGCGCCTCGTTTCTATTTCGGACGTGGCAGCAAACGGCAGCTGATCGCATTAATTAGACCGAAAGGTCAGCGGAACTCGTGACCTTATTTGTTTTTTTTTTTAAAGGCATGGAAGCGCATGAGACGGCAATCTGACTGACTTGTCGCATTTTCTTTCTCTCATCTTCTCATCTGTTCTGACGGCCTCGACTCCAACGCGGGTCTCCGCTAACGGCAGACGCAGCCGGTTGACTGTTGCGGAGAACGTGGCCTTGATCGCTCGGCGAACGCCGCCTTTTACAACGGCTGGCGCCAAAGCGGAGCGCGCGAGTTGAAATTGAAAAAAACAAAAAAAAAAAAATGGATGGAGATGCGGTGCGGGTAATGCATGCATGCATGCATGCATTACCCCGCCGCACCGCGCTCATCTCTGACCTCGAACAATGCACGGCATATATGCATAACTCCTGGGGAAACGCGCCGTGCTGCAGAGCTGACCGGTAACCGATCCGGGTTTTTTTTCTTTCTTTCTTTCTTTTTTTCTCGTGTCAACCGCGCCATGAATATTTATCCCACCTAAACTGTTGACTGAGCGATTTCTCAATGAACGCGGGCGGCGCTTTCTCTCTCTCTCTCCCCCTCTCCCACGCTAAGGAACTCGGTAACTTGCGCCGTCCGACATTTTATCATTTTAATTTTCACGTCCGGCGATCAGCAAAAAAACACCGGCGCCGATCCTCGATCCAAGCTAGCTAATTATTTCGGGGTGGAGGGGCCAGGCGCTACAATTGATCCTGTGCCCCCACTGCCCCCCAACCCCACCACCACCACCACCACCACCCCACTCTGCAGTCTTCAGGCAGTGTTTGGTCGTCCCCGGGTACGCACTACAAAGTGAATTCCTACTGTGCTGTGGGACGGCGCGGCGAGGCGCGGGGACGTCCGCGGGGCGCGAAGGCCCCCCCGAGTCACGCTAGGCGATGCTGCCGTTCGCACCTGCTTTTCGCCTCCTCGAACAGCCAGACGGCCCCGGTGACCGGAGTGTGGCCGCGTAGATACATTTGATCCCGACAAAAAAAAGGGCGGCCGGCGACCGTACGCACTCATCGACTGTACAAACGGCCAGATCGCGCGACGTTTCCCTTTAATTCCCCGGCTTTTGACGTAGTCTTACTTCCTCTCTGCCTGCACCCCCGTCTCGCCCGCCTCCCGCTCCCTTCCATCTGCGCCCTTCATATGAAAGGGAATAGCTGAGCAGGCCTGACAAAGGGCGGGCGCAGGGGAAGGCAGAGGTGCTGAGGGAAGCCGAGCACCGCTGGAAGGGATTTCCTATCTGTTTTTTTGCGCGCGAGCGTGCATGCAAGCATGCGGTTGGGGGATTGCATTTCAATTAGGGCCGGGACGACTTTAGCGTGTTAATTCGATAACTAATGCATAAAAAATATCACAGCGTTAAAAAAACATCTATAACATTTATTTTTTTATTCTGGACAACATGGAACATTTTTCAGTGTACGAGTTCCTGGCAATACGGACGACGGCGACGCACTGTGTGACGTCAGACTAGCAAGGCGGAATAGCAGTTGGGCTAACACGTTAACAAGTGCGGACAACAACCATGATGGATGGAAAAGATAACACCACCTTGCTTTGCTTGTTGGATGGGAAATTGACCTTTATAAAACCATGGGATGGAAGGATAAGAGCACTGTTCTGTGCAAACGGTGCCACAAGGAGTTTGCATTCCGCCGCAGTTGTTCAAATCTCCGGTGCCACCTGAACGCAAAACACATAGCAGCTAGTCCGAGCGCCGACGCTAACAATAACATCATAGCATTTCTCCCATGGGAGACTAATAAAGATCACTTTGACGTTGATCCGAGCACCGAATACAACCGAGCAGAGCCACCAACTCAAATATTGATATGCGATTAAAGCATGATTAATCGGGATTAATTAATTACAAAGGCTATAATTCACTTGATTGTTTTTTTTTTTTAAATCAAGACCCACCACGAATTTCAACGGGAGTCGCATGTGCAAAAACCAGAGGGTTCACTATAGACTGTGTACTGATGTGTCTCCGGTCTCTCGCAAAACAGATCAGCGCTACCTGGATGTGGCCCCCGCCCCTCGCGCCTGTCCGACCGAGCCCGTCTGGCACTCCGCATGCTGCCGTCCGAGCTGGGCCTGCCGTTGCCCCGGCAACAGCAGCCGCATAGGAGCCGGCGTGGCTGTGTTGGCCGCCTCGGCCTCATTATACCGCTGCTGGCTTTGATGTGGTTTGCAAGGCTCTACCTGCATTACTGCAGCCAGTGGCTCTACCTCCAGGCCATCGCAGTTCCTGTCAACAAGTGAGTTTGCTCCCTTTGATATCGCCCCCCCCCCACACCCGAACGCACACACGTATGGAGTACACAAACCCTCGAAGTCGAAGCTCCGGTATACACACACACCACACTTTTTTTTTTTTTTCCAGGGGAAAATAGATACATAAAGGTCTATAAGCAGCATCTATGCATCCAGCTATGTGTGTGTGCGCAGCTCCAAACAGCCAGGCGGCCGGTCCCTCCCAAATCATCGGTGAAGAATCCCCGACATTAACATTTTAACAAGGCACTCTCAATATTAACAAACCATTTCTGGGGGACCGCGCCGGTCCCGACAGGCTACATTATTTGGAAGGAATTTGTTGGTATTATTTGGTGCGCGGCGTCGATAATAAACAGCAATAAGACACCAGCAGCGCAGTTAAATCCCATCTCTGAGGCATATGGCGCCGATTTAATTCGTCACAATAAAACAAGCTGGCTGCGACCACGAGCGCAAGGCGGGGAATTTTATTGCGGCGAGCGAATCGCGCGTTAACGTCGGGTGGGGAGGGGGAAAAAAATAAATAAATGGAGTCGGGGTTGAGAGAAGAGGATGGACTGAGGGGATGGGCGGGAGGCGACAGCGCTGCCGACGCCAAAACAGAGGGGGTCAGCGGCGGATGACAAGTTCCACATGTCCGAGTCCGCGGCTCTTCCTCCGAGCAGTTCTCGCTCCACGCGACGGCCAGCGCTGGTGGTGGCCGTGACCGAGAGAGAGAGAGAGAGAGAGAGAGAGAGAGAGAGAGAGAGAGAGAGAGAGAGAGAGAGAGAGAGAGAGAGAGAGAGAGAGGGAGAGGCAGAACACGGGGCCAAAGTGGCTAGCCTGATGACAAGGCCTCCCTCCAATCTCGTTTTATTTCCGTTCGTGTCTTCTAATGAAGCGTTGCATTAGCCTCTGCTATTGCATTAATGCACAAGGGTCAGTGAGGATGCCGCCGTACACTGCGTGTTTGTTGCGGGGTGAAGGGATAGGTCACACGTCGGCATCGTCCTTCAGTGTTACAGAGGGAGTCAGCGGCACTCAGGGGAAGACTGCTGTGCTAAATGAGGGCGAAATGGAAATACGCTAGGTTTTCTTTTAGTTGTTCTTTCACACTAACTATACTATAACGAAAGACTTTTGAACTGGGTAGAATTCTTTGACATTACGAATAAGAGACAGTCCACTGGACCACTATTACAGAGATGTAGTTTGGGTGAACTATCCCTTTAAAAATCTACAATTCTGAACAACACTTGCATAAAAGTGTTTTCAGGACTTAAATATTATAACAGAATACCGTAAAGCGCAATAGCAACGCGTCTATCCTACGTGACAGATTTCCCAGCAACAGGCGCCGCTCATTATAAAAGTATCACATGCGTTTTTGACATTTCGCGACAATATCCCATATCCCGAGACGGGGCGGATTTGATTTAACACGGAACGATGCCGCCACCATCAATATTTGATATGGAGCAACGGCGCCAATGTCAAAACGCAATGTCAAATTTATTAAACTGGAAAGTTTCATCGTATCATATCACGATCCAACCACGAATGTGATATCCCTCCCTGTCACTCCGGGAAGGGGGTTTAACCACGCAATTTGTCAGGGGGGAAAAAAAATAACATCAAACTCGTCTAGCCGCGCTGGTCATTCCGCGAGGTAGCACCTCCTGCTTTTTTCCAACGGACTTCGGGAGAACCGAACCGGCGCGTGAGGAGATTTGCCTCAGATGACGGACCAATGGCCCTGCGCTGTCGGACTAATGGACGGCATCTGAGGGACGCTCGGCTTTTGGAGCAAATCAGATGGGAATTAATGAGCAAAGACTGGACCTCTCCTCTCACACCGCCAGCTCCGCCTCCTCCCGACGGACCGACTGATGG
This sequence comes from Thamnaconus septentrionalis, assembly GCA_009823395.1. NCBI lineage: Eukaryota > Metazoa > Chordata > Actinopteri > Tetraodontiformes > Monacanthidae > Thamnaconus > Thamnaconus septentrionalis. The sequence continues at coordinate 10,843,330 of CM020520.1, forward strand.
GAAGATTAAGGAACTCATGAGGCTTGCGGTAAACGGAGGACGTCTCACTTTCGACGGGAGGGTCGGAAGTCTGAAAAGTTTGCCCAAGTTTCCGTGTGGCGTTGCACCAATCCAGGTTTCACTTAAAATTTTTTTTTTTTTCTCGCAAATTTTTCGTAAAATCAAGCGAGATCAACGCCATTAATTAATAACACGAGCCCGTTCCCTTCCGACCTTTCAATCGGAAAACCCAACGAGGCTTCGCCACGTCGCCTTCAAGCTAACGAAACGCGATCGCAACCGCAAATGAAACGACGTGCCGTGCAAATTGGTGGAACCAGGTGCCCTTGAGCTGCGGCAAATCACAAACATGTCGCACGCGTATTGACACTTCACCAGCGCATCACACGCCTCCGTTGTCTTTGCCCCCCCCCCACCCTCCCACGTCAGATTCCAGTTCCATGCACACACGGTGGACCTCGTGTACCAGAGCTCTCTGCTCCACACCCGCGAGGAGCTGGCGATGGTGACGGTGGGTCCCCTGACCTTGAACGCCGCAACGTTCCTGCTGGTTCTGATCAGATGGGGCTGTCAACAGATATTTGGCTCACTCCCTTCCTTCACGTCAAAGTTTATCATGGTTCAGGGAGTGTGGACAGTCCTCGACCCCCTGGCAGTCTTAGCAGTGGACGCCGTCCTCGGGGTAAGTCACTTAAAAATAACTTGGACACTTGTGCACTTTAAATAGGAGTTCACTTTATCTTGGCAAAGTGACTTTAGATTACAAAAAAAAAAGGGGGGGGGGGGGGGGGGGGTGGGGTAGGAGGAGGGTGTTAGAGGGGAAAATGTGCAGGGGAGGGATGTGTGTCAGAGTTTGGCAGGGGGCTGGGGTTTTGACAGTGAGGGAGATGGAAGTGATTTGGACGGGTTGTTGCGGTGACTCACTTGACACCAAGCTGCCTGGTAATGCTGCTGTAATGTTAATGCGGTGGATACTTTCAAAGGCATCAATCTGAACCTCGATTAAGAAAAGCAAAAGGTCCAAATTAACCGTTTTGGTCCCTTCGTGAAGAAGCGACACAGTTATTTTGAAAAAGACGACAAGGTTCGAGAAGAGTTTTCTGCTTGAATGAGTGTTTAGTTGAACATTCCACATAGTTGGAGGGCGTAGTGATAGCCTGGCTGGAGGGGTGCCACTGGGGGAGGTGTCTGAAAGGGCTTTGTGAAATCACAACGTGAACAGATTTCAAAATAAAGGGACACCGTACAATGCACTGGAGTTAAAGTAGGTAATAAACCAATGGAAAAATGTATATAACAAAGCAGTACGGGAAGCACCGCCGCTCCAATCCAAACATGTTTGTCCAAGAGCCGAGACCAGATCCAGCTTTGACTGACCCCTCTACAGTTTGTCTCCGGCTGCCCGACGCCGGACGCGCTCCGTCTAATCCGTTCGGCCCTTTCCCATGATTTGTCCTTATCTTTCATCCTCCGTCCCCTCAGCGGCTCGCCTACAGCCCCGACGCGCCAGTGGGCGACGCGGCCAAGCTTTACTGGCACTTCCGCAGGGACCGACCAATCAGGCTACGCCGGGGTGATCATCACCCTCTTCCTCTACGCCGTCCTCTCCCTGCTCTCCAGCACCGTCCTCTTCATCTACCTGCTGAGGTAGGACGCACGGCTCGACACCCGAATTCACAGCGTTTAATTCCACCGCTCTGGTTGGAATTTCTTGGGGTCAAACAGCGTGACAACACCGCCCGAGCTGGAAGTTCCTATTTGGCTCTGGATGCAGCCTGTAGGGACAGTTTGCCAATGAGGAAACAGACAGGATGCGAGAAACCTCTGGCCCCTCCGATACTATTCTTAAGCTCTCGCCCAGGAATAACTCCAAACAGTCTACCCCCGCAGCTTTGTGCCACGCTCCACGCTGCCCACCGCCTCCTATCAACCAGCGGAAAGCACAGGAAAAAAAAAAAAAAAAAGCAGGAGGGATGAAAAAATAAATAAATAAATAAAAATCCAACAACAACAAGGGGAAAGGGGGGGAAAAAAAAAACGTTGAGCTAATCCATTTTGAGTTTATGGTAGCATGGAATTACTCATGCACTTGTGCGTCGGCTTCACACATTTCACAAGCGGGCAACGTGAGCACACAACACATTAGCCCCTTGTGAACACGCAATTTCGTATTGGCAGAGTTTAAACTTGGGAGGGTGAAGCAGCATCAACATACAACATCCTTCCATCGTCTTATGGTGGAGGTTGACATTAGCTGACGAGCTACCTATTTATGTTCTATATTCACACTTCAACCCTAGCACTTCACTGCAGCGCTAATAGCTTTACTAACCACAGTATCTAACGTCTTCTTCAAGGTGCAGACGGCACAAACTACAAACTACCACACGTGAAAAACTCACACCGACGTTGACGTCCGATTGGAGCATGGCATATTTAACTCAATTCAAACACATTCTGCAAAACTGGAATAGTACAGTTTGAAATCAGGCATTTGATTGTTTCAAATTCAAGTTGGTTGGTCCTTGATTTTTACAAGGACGTCATTTTGTTTCATTGTCACTAAATGTTTTTAAGAAAGAGTCCAACAGGTCTCCCATTTCCACGGGAGACTGATTTAGCGTGAGGGCATCATCTTGTTCAGGGTGGACATTGGAAAAAAGAAAATATATATATATATAAATAACGTAGAAGGCCAGGTGATAAATTACTGAGAAATGCAAGTTGCGTTCTCCCACCCTCACATGAGGCCAAATTTCATTAACGGCTCCAAATGTAAGGAAGCCCTTATTGAATTAATCAGCCTCGGAGATGACGGCCGGGAAGAGGGTGCCATCTAATTTCGGCCGAGCGCTTGCCACGCTTATCGGCGCGCCGGCTAAATGGACAATATTAAAACAGCAGCCGGGAATAATGACTTCTGCCATTCAAGCGCCACACGGGCTTGTGTTGAATGTAGGCCACGAGGCTGGAGCGAAGGCTGATAATTTTATGGGTTACACTTTCCCATTGGCTGCAAGGAGAGGGGCTCTGACACAGAGCGTGACCTATTTCTAAAAAAAAACGCCCGGGGCTATATGTATAGATAGAATGGACTGTTATCCATTTTTTAATTACATTTTAGGCCCGCCTTTATTCACTGGCTGCAAAAAAAATAATCAAAAAATACACATTGGCGATTCGGGTTTTGCACCTCTCGCCCTCTTTGAAACAAAGTTGAATAAATAGAGCGGCGGAGATACGCGGACGGTCAGAACTGAGATGTTTTGGTCCCTTTTTTTTTTTTTGTGAATTATTGCGCTTGTGCAGGATCAGTCAAAAGTCCCAGTCTTGGTGAATCTGCGGTTGAACGTTTAATAACGTTGCTTTAAAATAAGCACGTTTATATTTTCCAAATAAAAAAGAAATATGAGAAAAAGAAAACGCTTCCATCAAATATTGGCGCCGGTTTCGTCCGTGAAAAACGCATTCATCTCGGACTCTATTCATCGCACGCGTGCGCCCTTCCGCGGCCACGTCGTCGTCGATTAGCCGCATTGTTATCACTATTATTTGATGGCCTTTAACTTCCCTAAATGAATCCGTGTCCTTAAGGTGACCCCCCCCCCCCCCGGCGCTGCGGGGAAAGAGCCGACCGACCGCGAGCGAGCTCCGTCGTGCGGAGGTCACGTCCCCCGGATGCAAGCGCCGCTGCTACGCGCTTGCATCCTGGGCGCTTGCAAGGAAATGAGGCTCTTTTGAAGCGCAAGCAGAGAAAAACAAAACAAAACAACAACAACAACAACAACAACACAAAAGATGGTGAATTCCTCCAAGAGACCGGCCGCATAAATGAATGAGAAGCGCAATTCAAGTGTAGGATGAAAATGAATGCATGCTATTCCTGTGTCTGAGGTCAAGCCCCCCCCTCCCAAGAGCGATGGGGGAGTGATGCGGAGTTCAAAGCGCGGCGCCGGCTCCTTGTGTAAATCCCGCGCTCCTTGATGTTGCTATTTATTTGAGAGTTGATTACCCTCTGACAGGCGAGAATCTCTGTGGAAGGGCAACGGGGTCTCGCCGTTTTGATGGTCGGCCAAAGCATTTTGTCTACAGACGCGGCGGCAGAGTTTCTTTTTTTAGGGGGCTTTGGCTGCGATGATGAGAAAACACACACACACACACACACAAAAACAACACTTTGGTGATGTGAGCTCATCTGGAGGTGCGGATCGATACCCCCCCACCCCCCTCCTACACCCGTCTCCTGCGCCAAACGCTTTTTCTTGTGACTCAGAACCGGGGCTCTCCAGACGCATCCGCAAACCGCCACGTCCGTTGCATCTCGCCCGCCGCTTTTCTTTTTTTTCTTCTTCTTCCTTTTTTTTTTTTTTTGAAGCAGCGCCGCGTTAACGCCGGGCAGAGCGTCCCAGGGATCCGACTCCCACACACACACACACACACACTGCACGACCACGCAGACGCGCAAGCCAAGGCGAAAACGCAGACGGCGAGGCCCCCCCCCCCCGCCGCCGCCGCGGCCGCCGGGCGCCTGTGTTAACAAAGTGCTTCCCACTCGCAGGCCAAATTTGTTTGATTCCTTTTGCTCTGTTCATTGCGTTTGAATTGATGCATTTACGCCTGCGCGGCGAGCACGCCTCGTTGTAATCAATACAAAAAAACACACACACACACAAAAAAAGACCCGTGTGTTCTTCCAGCAAGTTGGGAAGCGCTGTTGTTTGACCCGATTCTGCAGAAGCCAGCCAATATGACAGCGGGGGAGGAGGGGGTGGGGTGGGGGGGGAGATATGATGCCGCCTGGCACGGCAGAACCCCACAATTATCGTCTTTGACACGACGCATGGTTTTTTTTTTTTTTCCCCTTCTTTTCTTCCTCCCGTTGCTCCGACACGCGACCCCTCGCGACCTTTACGGGGCGCAGACGGTGATTCGCCGTGGCGTCACACCTGCTACTGCCTCCCTCACTTCCTCTCCGTCTCTCTCTCTCTCTCTCTCTCTCTCGCCCCACACCTCCACAGATTCCACAACGACGGCCGCATGCTGGACGTCTTCCAGCGGCTGGCCGCCACGGACGGGACCTACTTCCTGCCCCACGACCTGGAGCTGTCCAATCAGGAGCTGAGCTACATCGTCAAGAAGGCGGAGCAGTGGAGAGGCTTCGGCGGGGAGAGGCGCAAGGTAAAGCAGGCTCGTCGTGACGCGCGGTGACGTCACTTGTTTTGCCAAATCGTGTAGTTCTAGAAAAAAAAAACAACCTTTTTTTTTTAATTTTCTTTCTTTTATTTACTTTATTTACCGCCGTTTCCTTCTTTATAAAAACCTTAAAAATCTACGTCCGTGATAAGAGAGCCAACGGGATAATCGTCAGAAAAGACAGAATGAGCTTAATTCATTTAGCTCTTTGTGATGTCACAACGGGCAGAGATACCTCTCTGTCCAAGTCAGCCACTGCAAGGTATTTCGTCCAAGTTTTGGCAGCTTGATTTTTTTTACTCACCATCCAAAAAAAAGATCATTAGCCGAAACAGGAAGCCTGTATTTCTGCAGGGGGCTGTAAACAGAGGGCTAATTTTCATCTACATACATTTGTGTTTCAGGTAATAAATCATGCTAGGTTGCTTAATCTGGGTCATCAGGGATGAATACACGAATTAAAGACGACGAAAATAGGAAATAAAGACTCGCCAATGAGGATGATAGGGTTGAGGATGGTTTCAAATTCAATATTGTTTGGAAATTAGAAGGAAAATATAAAGCACTTTTTGTCACCCGTTTTTAGTTTCTGTAATTTTGAAGTATCAAAGGAAAGACAACTAGGCTGGGAGAGCTGCGTTCTGAACAAGAGGAAACACAGTCGACGTCAGCATCATCACTGCAACACCAAACAAAGTAACAAAGTCACTAATATTAAACATCGCACACTCGGACACATCATGAAAAGAGGCGCGCAGAAGCTCACAGGATGACGACAGTTGGATCGAGCAGGCGGATTTCATGCTCGCGCCCTCCCTGTAGTTACAGCTGAGAAAAGTTGAGAATCCATCTCAGAGGTCTTTAGCTCCATTCTAATTACTTGCAGGTAATTACCAAAACAGACACTCGGCTAGCGGCCTCCCGACGAGCCCGCCAAATCCAATTTCAACACATGTTTTCCTCAAAGGGAGACTCGCTCGTGCCGCTCGCGGACAACTCGGCGCCGCAGTCCGGCAAGTTTGCGGAAAATGCACGGAAAGGGGGGATTACCAGCGGTGGTTGGAAGCCGCCTAGCGTTTGACAGCCGAGCCGCTGTGACACAGGAGGAGGGCAGCGCATTAGCACCGCGCCGACACCTGATGTAAAATCTTTGCATAGTGATTGAAAATGTGACTTGTTGAGATAAGGGAAATGGAAAAGGCGCCATCAGACCGCAGCCCCCCCGTCCGCCTTTAATTTATTCCGTTAGAAATTGTTAGTGGCACACATCGCTCGCCGTTTGCTCCGTGTTCATTAACTCCCCCCCTGCTCTTTGCCACGCGCTGGTTCAAAAAAAAAAAAAAGAAAAGAGGAGGGTGTTGGGGGGGGGGAGGGGGGGTAAAAATGAGACAGGAAAGACAAAATTGCATGCCACTCTGTGGAGTTAAAGGCAGGTCGGACATGAAAATCCAAATAAATTGCATGCAAGTTCATTCCCAACAAAATGCAGATTTATGTTCGATTCGAGGGATCTTGCCAAGACACCTTCTTTCTTTTATACACCCTTTCATAGGGCACTGACGGCAATACTTGCAAATGCAACATTCAAATAGGAGATATGGAGGAAAAAAAAGTTTCAGTTTCAAGGCCAAATCACAAGAAGAAGAAGAAGCAGCCCCATAAACAGCTCCTCAGCCACCGAGGATGCAGAACATCCACTTCCTTTATGGACAGTCAGATGCCAGTTGTCCAACATATGCAGGTATTGCACTCTGTGAAGTGACTTCAGTAAGTCACGACATGGGAACCAATACCCTGCATGACTGAAAACTACTTAGGTAACCAGCGACGGGAAAACAGTCTGTTTGAAATCTATCACTGTGTCTATGGAAACAATCACATGGGACTGGCTGCCAAACACATCCTCAGACGTTGCCGCCTTGATTCAGGTAAGCGGGACTGAAAAGCAGATGGGGACTATTGTCTGATCAGACATTTGGAACTCTTGAAGGTGCGACGCACCTGTTACATTGCACATGCGAGGGGGGCAGAAGCTCTGAAGGACCTCTGACAGTGCTGGAAAGATGACATCACTTCCTGTTCTATTCTTAAATATAACCTGAGGAAATGAACAAACGGATAAAAGGAGGGCGGGATGTATCCCAACACACGGCAGAACTCATTCAAATCCGCTCCGCCTTTTCCGCCCGCCGTGTACAAAGCGGCGTCAAGTGTTGAGCCGTTCTTCCCCGAGTGCCGTTTCCCACCTGTCTGGTTTGCCCTGCTGATTGCAGCCGCGGCCCCGGCGAGGTGACTGCGGACCCCCCGCTAATGGGGGGGGATGCTCACGGACCTGTTTACCAAGAGGTAATTGAACCTCGGCCCTAAATCAAGCGCGCCTTAGCGCCGCATCCCCGTCAACGGCGCACTTCCCATTCGGCGTGATTAAAATGGCAAAACGCTCATGCTAACACTTCTTTTCTTTTTCTTTTTTTTTCCAAAGCCAGCACAAGCTGGGCCTTGCCATTTCTTCTTAATTATCGGAGCCGTTTCTCCACTGAAAAGGGTCACTTTCCCAACTCAGCAAAGACGAATCCCTATTACGCTAATTTGCGTTCATGCAAATTTTTGTCATTTTTTCCCCCCCATTAAGAATTCATCACAAAAAAAAAAAAAAAAGGCGAGCGAAGTAGCAGCCCGGCAGAGCCGAAACTAATATTTTGCAACTCTAATGATTTTTTGCATCCTTAATTAGATAGACTAAGGTTGATATGATTAGGTCAGGATGTAGTGTTTTTCATTAAAAATACATTTTCAGAAGCTGTATTCCAAACGTGCCCTTGCAATTAAATAATGAATCCGATACATTCCTTATTACGGACCCAATTAATATCGGCGGCGAGGGCGTAATTTTAATAACAGTGGGCCACGAGGCCTTCATTAGCCGAGCGAGAGGGAAGGGGAGGGATGAGGAAAAGGAAAACAAGGCGCAGCAACAGCGCTGCTCTGATGCCGAGCCAATTTCACAAAGTTATTACACTCTTAGCCAGATAAAATGTGATATTTGGAACAAATCCGGAAACGCAGACAGCAAATGCAAAGTGCTTTCTGTTGGTTTATGCCACATTCGATTCCAATTGTACGTCCAGTGCTGTTTGTTCAGGCTGAACCTTCACAGTTGCTTAAAAAAAAAATAAAAATAAAAAACTCACTTTTGATTGAAAGTGCTCTGCCGGTTGTGACTCAGAAAGTCCACACGTCCCCCGTGATGCTTCGTCTCCCTGCAGCGGCGAAACAATAAAAGCATCCACATTCAACATCCGGCCTTGCGAATGGCCCTTTATTATTATCAAACTTGTAATTTTCACAGGGCAGTCGTAAAGCATAATCTCATCTTTACCCTCCCGCCAATTAACATTTGCACCATTGATTTCCTGGCGCCATATGATCTTCCGCATGGCTCCGAGCTTTAAATAAAAGTCTGTGGCCAAGGTCCCAAACTTAGGAGCGGAAGCCGGCGGATTAGAGGGCTCAGCGGCATGTTGAGCCGTCTTCCCCTAAATTTGATCAGGCAGGAAGGAAAAGGATGTTTTATTGGTGTTACGGTAAACAGGCGACTGGAAGCCCGTTAACCGACGCACAGCAATTATGGCACTTCCCATAAAATTAAATTCTTGAAAACTTGGTTTTGCCAACGTTTTGTCTTTCATGTTAACAGCCGGCGCCGCACTTCCTGTTTTTGCAAGCACATTAGGTGAAAAAAAAGCCAATTTGAGCTGCGGACTTGAAAAAAAAAAAACAAAAAAAAAGTCAGAAACTGCGGAGAAGCAAACTACTGACAAAAACATTGCAACTTTTTTTAAAAAAACGCTTTTGGTGTCGCCGCGCTCCGAGCTAGCTAGCGACATCGTGCTAGCGCCTTCCGTAATGAGGCCCATTAATTATGAAAAGGCAGCGATGCAGATGGACCTAATTAATTGTCTCCTGTCACCCCCTTGATTACTGTACCTGCAAGGGGAGGTGTTCATTTCTGTAATACTTAAGCAGGTACGCAAACTGTTTTGTCAGAGCGCCCGCGACGACAGTGACAGAGTGGAGCCCTCCCGCGGAAAAAGAAAAAAGGAAAAAAGACTTTACGTTCGACGCGGGTAAACTTTCCCCACTGGTGGCGCTGGCGACATGGTGATAATTGAAGGGACAGAGGGAGTGATTAGAAGAGGTAGGAAGTGGGTGGTTGGGGGGGTGGGGGGGTTCGCTGCGGCCCTGGAGATGTTTTCGCAACCTGATTGCATCAACATTCGCGCACCTCCGCGCCGTCGCCTCCATATGTCTGCGTAATGGGTTACCGGCGGGCGGGTTGGGGAGCGCCAGCGGTGCTTTGTGACGGCGGCGTGGCCAGCGGGGGCAAGTTCAACCTGTTGAGACTCAAGACGGGACAGATTGGAATGGTAATGATCTGTCTGGGAGGCTGTGGTGTTCATCAATGGAAACGTAGAGAGAGATGGATAGATAGTCTGGGTAGAAAAAAGAAAAACAACCTCGCAGACACCGGGCGGAACATGCAAAATCCACAAAGAAACCCCCCTGGATTCTAACCTGCAACCTTCCTTCTATGACCTGATAGTGTCATTGTGCAACCGTGTCGCTCCAATCACAACTTGGGCAACTGAAATCAATCCTTGCCAGTGTGCCGACTTCTTTTTCATTTCCGCCTGTGACCGCTGCTTCTGCAGTGACAACATTACGTGGCTTCTCCATTCCAGCCACCCGTTGGAACTACAGCTGACTTTTTTTTCTTGTTTGGCACAAAAGAATCACCTCACATTAAGATAGACGATAGACGATTGCTGTGTAGCACAGAACTTGCCGTGCGATGGTTACAGTAAAGCAGGTTGTTCGGACACCTGAGACGTTGACCTGAGTCAGGAGTCGGGGAACTAGTGGGGCTCGGAAGAGGAAGGCACAGACAGTGGGGGCAGCGGACCCTGACCGGGACACTCAGGAAACCGCTGTCAGACAACAAAAGGACCCCCAGCTCCTGGACAGGAACCCATAACAGCAACACAGGAACACCGGGAAAGAAGGAGGCAGAGCCGAGTGCTTTTAGGGAGCGCAGGAAGGATGGTCCGGAGTCAGAGGGCAACCACTGGTCTATGGTGCCTCTGTATGTGCGTGTGTGTGTGAGGACAGGGTCACGGGAGTCCACCCGACCCCCTTCCCTACCTCATCCCCCACCCTCGCCTCGATAACCTCACACAAAAAAAAGAGCGACGTCGTCAGCGTACAAGTGCAATAATCTCACGGAAAAGCGCAACATCTTCAGCGTATGCGCAAACGCATAAATGCGATAACCTCACCCAAAAGAGCAAAGTATGTGCAAACATATAAATGTGATAACTACACGCAAGAGCAACGTCGTCAGCATATGTGAAAACGTATTAATGCGGCCATCGTGCATTGCAGCGTGCGCTCTGCACGAGCCGCGGCCTCGCACGCGGAACCTTTTTTCTGCGCTCACTCGCACGCTCGCTTGGCGCGTCGCACGTCACATCAGAGTGGCTTCTTCAATTGCAGCGGACGGAGGGGGTCGGTGGGGATGGGGGGTTATTTAGCGGACAGCGGGCGAGGGCCCCCCGTCACCCACAACCCTCACAACAGCCCCCGGGGCGATGGCGAGCAATGCAGGCAGGCAGGCAGGCAGGCAAGGACAGGAGCGACGCCGCAGCCTAACATTAAAAGGGATCTCGCTATGAGACACGACTGCAGAGGCTGCGCGGCCGCGTTCCCAGCAAAAAAGGTCACGGGCGGCGGTAACGTGTGAAAGCTGCTGCGCACGGCGGTTTGGAAAAAAAAAAAGAAAGAAAGGAAGGTGGTGGTGGTGGTGGAGGGGGCGGGAGTGAGCGGGGAGGAGGCAGGAAGGGGAGGAAAAACAGATAAAGAGAGATGCATCAAAACACGAGTCAGTTCACACTTGCGAAAACACAGCCATGCAGACTGACCCAGTTTATGGAAGAGGAGCTGGAGGAAATGGCCCTTCTGACAGCGGAGCCAGCAATTTCATTTTTGTTTTGTTTTTTACTATTTTTTACAAGAAATGCGTAAAGGTGAACTTAATTCATTTTAATTTGTAATCATTTTGTTACATTTTCGTGACTTCTTTTAATATATGTTTCATTGTTTTTTTTTCCTTTCGAAAAAACCTCAAAGTAAATAGAAGCCATTTTGAGCTAGGAGTTAGCAAAGTTAGCTTTCAAAAAAAAAACAACACATATATTTTTGTTGTGCCAGTACCAGTCTGTACCAGTCAGCGTGTCTTAAAAGCGAAACACCTGGTTGGGAGAGGTACGACTCATGAGAGCCCTTTGTGACATCACAAACTCCAAAAACCGTAACAAGTGGAGACAAGCTCAAGACGCCAACACTCGTTGTGAGAAAGCATCGGTGAAGTGACGCATGGGAATGCAGGGTACCCACTAAACCCGTCAATAAAATCCACAGGGACTTGTGCTTTCATTACTGTGAACGCGCAGTTTGTTGCAACACGAGCGTGTTTGAAGAAGTGAGGTCAGCCCGCATTTCCAAAAAACGCTCTCATGACAGGTCTCGTAAAAAGTGATGTCACACCGTAAGCCAATAAATGTCATTTGCTCACGCTGCTCGTATAAACAGGAGACCCCGGGTCTTGCATCACGAGCCTTCGTCTCATCTGGCGCACGGTTGCAGCAATAGATGGAGAGAGAGAGGGAGAAAGAGAGAGAGAAAGCATTCCAGTATGAACTTGTCGGTGTGAACAGTTTAATTACAGGGAGTGTCAGCCCCATTGCTTCATGTGTCCCTCACAATTAATCCAGCGGGGAGGATTTCATTATCTACCAAAGGCCGGGCCTGGGCAGGCATTTCTGTCGGAGGGAACAGAGGAAGGAAGGAAGGGAGCAAGTGGAGGGGGGTGGGGGGGGCACTTTAGTCAGCAATGTGGTGTGTCATGCAAGGACTTATTTCTGAGCGATGGATCTCTCAGATTGACACCTTCATTTTCCAAAGACTCGGGGAAGAGATTTCTACCTCTAATTTCCTCATAATAAGGAGCTTCAGCCGCTCAGCTGTCCAAACACGTCCAGCTGGAAGAGGTTTAGGTCGGTGCCAGGCTTTTACTAGTCTGAGAAACTTGTTTCCATCCTACCCCTGGCGAGGACCGGAGAGCCGCGGAGCCCGTTGCCATCCCATAATGTGAAACCCGTGCGAGAGCAGCCGGCCCCAGCGCGCGTGGTGCGTGCGTGGGGAAAGGGGTTGCGTGGCCAAAGCATCGCCGTCCTAAAACGGGAAATTTTTCAAAGAGGCTCTATTATGAAAAACTGACATTCGGCAAAAATGACAACTTTGCTCAGCGCTGAAACGAGCCGTTCTGATTTTGCGAGACATTCTACGTCATAATCGGAGAGCTAGTAGCCACCTTCAGCTGGCCAATCACAAGGGAGACGCCGGGCAGCTGATCAGCTAACTACACTCGGCTTCTAAAGTGTAGCCACGGCCACAACGTTACGGCCACTTCTTCTCCAAATTGGACTCATTGAAAATAGAACTATGCATTTTTTTTTAATTAGGAGATACATGCATTTTTTTAAAATTAGGAATTAGTAATCAGCCATTTGTTGTAATCTTGCAACCATTTTTGGCGGCCCCTGCTGGCCAAATGATATTATGATCGAATGCGGGTTTCTGGCACTTACTTGTTGGCGTTGGCCACTACATACTTTATACGTCGTACCCTTTGGTGACAAGACGGCAGAAGCAGGTTGGCAAGGTGCTACTCGCTTGGAATAGATATCAGTGCCCTTTGTGATGTCATAAAGAGTGAATTTCCAGAGCAACCGGGGGAGGTTCTGGGGACGTTGCTCGCAGGCTGCAGACACGTTACACAATTTGCATATATGGTCCCTTTAAAAATAACTGACGCCACGTTAGTGGACCAGCGTCTCGCGATGTGGAGGCTAATCGGTTCAGAAGTGGCTGCCGCGGCGCGGCCCCCGCCGCCCTGCTGTCACGCGCGCGCCTGCCTGCCTGCCTGCTGATTTGCGCCGATGTGCCGGGACAAATTTCCCAAAGTGCATATGCAGCCTCCGCGTCTCGCAAAGTTGTGCAGCTTGTACTTGACAGATATGATTCTTCCTGACCCTCCCTCGTTAGCCACTTCTCCTCCTCCTCCTCCTCCTCCCTCTCTCCCAGCTCCCCTCCCTTTAAAGACTTTGACCTTGGCCGCTCCCCGCAGGCCCCCGGGGGGGTCGCGGCGAAGGTCTGGTGGACTGTGACAGGTGTCGCATCCTAACAGCCCCTTCGTGACATCCCGAAGAGGAGGGGGAGACATTTTGAGGGTTTTTTTTTTTACCCCCCGCCCCCCTCTTCTTCTCAAAAGGGATTCTCTCAAAATCTTAAAGTGACAGCAGGGTGGTGGAGGGGTTGGGGGAGGGGGAGGAGGCGGCGCTCACGTCTTAACACTGATTCCCCAGCCCTCATTCCGGTTATTGGCTTGGATACTTATCACCTCCAGCCTCCGAGGCCTGATTAGGTTGAAGCTGCTCCAAAGTCAAATTTTGGATATCAAAGGCAAACACTTCAACTTTGGCATCTCTCTGCAGCATCTTAATACGGAGCCTGGGCTTCTGACGTTTGGTGGTGGTGGAGGAGGGGGAGGGGCAGAGAGGAGGAGGGGAAGAAAAAAAATGATCGAAGCGCATTAAAAATTGGCGTTTCACACAAGTTCACGTGAGAAAACATGTTTTTTTTTTTTCTCTGTCCGGACGGAGGCGTGTGCACAAAAGGGATTCGAGCTGGTGGCGCTGGTGGTGTTGTGTCGTCGTGCGTCGCATTCAGAACGACCGATTAGCAGGACAGATTCATCGACGGGGGCAATTAAAAACCGTGTTTTCAATTAACTTTGTAATATTCGCCGGCTGCGCGGGGCGCGCGTATCACTCTCGGGTTTTATGAAATCGAAGCTGACAAAAAAAAAGGAAAAGTAAAAAATAAAAAGAACCTCCTGTGACGCAGCGTTAAACGACAACCGCAAACGCATCATTCCTTCCTTCCTTCCTTCCTTCCTTCCGGAAAAAAGGGGGTAAAAAAAAGTCGCAGGTGCATTTCCACGTTCGGCGCAGGCGCGAAAACCTGAAAAAATAAAAAAAATTAAAAAGTGAGCTCCCCCGGGGGGTGAGTCAGACACGGTTCCGAAAGTGAAAGACGGGCTGTGGCGTCTGAGTTGTTTACTGTGGGCAGGGAGTGGGCTTTATTTTCCCCGCTAAGGAGATTAGCGACAGTGAATTATGCATATCTTATTTTCTGGATTATCTCCGCCACTCGGAGATACTATCTCTGCCCCGGATAATCTCTTTCTCTCTCGCTCTCTCTTTTTTTTTTTTTTTGCTTTTTTCTAAAGTTGCTCGCCTCGCTCCGACTGTAAATATAGCCGTTGCCGCTTGTTTATCTTTACTCGAAGTCCAAATTTCGCTCGGCGCTGCTACGTTTCGCCGAGGCCCCGCGCGTCGTTATTGCGCTTTAACCGTGTTCGCTCGAGCGTTCCCCCCTCACCGCCCCCAAAAGTAATGAGAGGTGAAAGGACGAGGGCGGGCTAGCTACTCTAGCGTACTTCGACCCCCCCACATCCGTGTGCGCCGCTGCATGCAAAACGCATCTCTCGCCTGTCCTGTCCAGCGGCGCGTTTAACCGAGACGCGGACCTCGGCTCCGGCCAGAAACGGAGCGCGGCGGGCCGAGTGCGCATCCGTGCCATTTTCCAGCTGCTCCAATTATATCTGCCAGGCGGCTTCACATATTGGCCAAATTAACGACGAGCGCGTATCTATTTCCATCCTAATGGCTGACGTTGGCCCCGGCTCATCCATGCGTGCGCGTTGTCGCCGCTCCTCCTTCATGCTCCGTGGCCTTTTCCCAGTCCGCCGTTCCCAGCCAGCCGCGTGGCGGCGGCGGGCTGGAGAAAGGGGGCGGGGCTTAGAGTCTCGTCCGATTGTTCCGTTCCGTTCCTTTTGCAATTATTTTATCGCTTTTCCGCGATAAGCATCGCACTCGTGAAAATCCGGCGACGGGCCTCGGGTCCGGGGCGAGCATGCACGTGCACGTGCATGTGCACATGCAACACACACACACACACACACTGACAGGCTTTGGTGGCAGAGAGGAGGGGTTGACCCTCCGTGGCTTCAGCAGCTCCTGCACTGTGCACGCTCCCCCACCCCTCCACCTCCTCACAACCAGCCCCTCCCTTCCTCAACCACCCTCACCCCCACTCCTCGCCTTCCCCACTCCCCTCCACCATCTCCACACACACACACACACACACACACACACACCCTGCTGCCTAGCCCCAAGCGCCCGCAGGCCCTGGAGATGCACGCATGCGTTGCCTCTGACTGTGTGAGGCTTTGTCTGCTTGCGAGCATATATTTCTGTGTGTGTGTGTGTGTGTGTGTGTTGCGAGCATGTAGATGACTGTTAGCGTTTGTGTGTGCGTACACGCGCTGGAAGACGCCGCGGACAAAAGAAGCAACCGCTCAACCACCTCTCCTCTTGGCAGTAATCACCGACGCTTTTTTTTTTTTCCCCTTCTGCTCCGTCTGCGCCGAGCGTTCCCACTGCATTTTTCGCTGCTTTCACTGCTCTTTGTTTTTGTTTTGTTTTTTTGAAACGCAATGTGGCGAGACCTGGAGTTCCGGTACAAAAAAAACATATCTGTACGTTGCAAGAAAAAGAGACGTACACCAGTAAAACTTCTTTTTTTATCAATACATTGAATTGACCAGGGAAGCATGCTTTGGTTTTTTTTTTTTTTACCAATACAAAGCTCATACAGCTGTGGGCCTTTTTTTTTTTTTCCTCTTGCAATAATCAGTCAAATGTCGGTCCTTTAAAAAGGTCCCTCTTAATCCCATATCACACTCAAATACAATGACAATTTAGTACTATAATACATTGATAGAAAAATCCATCCTTTACTTCTATTGCTGGCTCCACTTTAGAAAGTGGGTGCTAACATATGACACATTACTGATGTCACAAAGGGCACTGCTACCTCCCCAAGGTGTTAAGAACACCTCATCCATATTTTTCCTTTCCATGGGTGAAATGTGGAATGCTCTAACATCAAACATGACTTTTATCCGGAAGCAGGGGGCTGAGTTTGTTCTTTTCTATTATTTGGATGCTCACTCCTGCCACAATGCTCTGCACTGGAGTCCAGGATGATGAATGGCATAAATAATAAATATAAAATTCCTAAAATAGGGAGATTCGGTTACTTTGTTGACGCATGACTTAGCATCTGGACGTGGAATTTCTTCCTCAAAATCCCGATTTGTAACCAAAGGCGGCAAAGCGGCTCACCGTCCTTCCCCTGACCAGGCCGCAACACGTCCGCGTCCCCATTCCGAACAGCCTCCATCCGCACCTCCTCCCTCCCTCCCTCACCTCCCCGAGTTCCAGCCACAGCCACATAGTTGCAGCTCCAGCCGGGGCTTCCATGTGCGACTGACACATAAATAACCAAGCCTGTCCGCCACCCAGGCAAATTCAAATGCACCTGTCAAAGTGATGAAGCACCCGCCCGCAGGGGAGCATTGTTTACATTTTCACTCCACTCCTCGCAAAAGTGAGATTCTAATTATTTTCCCAACTGTAAATTAAAGCCAAGTGGGACAGAACCGCAAACTAAAATGACGGCGACGCCGTGCGGGAAGGAAGGAGGAGGAAGAGGAAAGAAGGGGGGGAAACACTTCTTCCTATGCGGGGGAAGTGGGTGAAGAGTCCGGAGAGAAGCAGCACGTGGGTGGTCTGCTGAAGGAGGGTCAGCGGCGTTCCGAGGGGCGCGGGGGGGGAGCAAAAAAAGAGGGCAGGAAATGGAGCCGACTTCGCGGCTCGGCGACCTCGCGTCTCAAAATGTGCCAAAATATGACAATTTATTTGCTGACGCGAGCGGGGAGGCGGAAAAAGATGGAAAGGAAGGGCGGAGATTAGCAGGGAAAAGTATTTCAGGAAAAAGGACGGGACGGATTTGATCGGCCGGTGCGACAGAAACTCCGGATGATGAGGTAAAAAAAAAGGAGGGAAAGAAGAGAGACGCAGGAGAGCAGCGCACCGATCGGGAAAGGGTGGCTGTCACGTCTGGATCAATCAGGCTCAGGCTGCTGCCCAATGAGAGGTTTCCTCCTCCTCCTCTTCCGGGCCCTCCCTGTGCGCCCAGCGTGGAGGTGCACACAAACACGCGCCTGAGGGCTACCCCTGTCCTCCATCACCTTCTTCATCGCCAGCCACCTATCCATTCACCTACCTACCTACCTACCTATCCATCGATCGATCCACCCACCTATCCATTCACCTACCTACCTACCTATCCGTCCATCCATCTCTCCGCTGCTGCCTATCTTGGCCAGGTCTCCCTTGAAAAACAGATTCTTAATCTCAACGGGATCGTCCTGGTTACATTAAAAAAAATTAAAATTTGTGTTTAATTGTTTGTCTCTTTCTGTCTGTCTTTAGGACGGCAACTATATCCATCACCTTCTTCATCAAATTGAGTCCTGCAATGTCTTAGTGAGTGACATCTAGCCTCCATCAATCCATCTATCCATCCATCCACCCATCCATCCATCAATCCGTCTCTCTGCTCCTGCCTATTTGGCCAGGTCTGCCTTGAAAAAGAGGTTCTTAATCTCAGTGGGATCATCCTTGTTCAATAAAGGTTAAATTTAGAATAAAACAAAATGTGCAGTTTTTTTGTCTCTGTCTTTCAGACGGCTCAATGGGGTAAAATTCACTCTGATATTTTTCCAAAGTAGGAGTAAAAATAGTCCCCCTGCCCCACCCACAATGGACAACAAGTGGTTTATGACGTCCCTCTATGTTGTCCTACTCTCGTGTTTGGACAACACAAAAGCGCATGAGCCGCGGCCGTTCACTGAATAAGACACAGAGGAGGTCAAACTCACTGACGCTGCCCGAATATAAACTCTGCGTCGGACTCGTCGACCTTCCAGATGTCAGCAAGGTCGCGTCGTCCCTTTTATTGGCTAACGGTCGAGTCCGGACGCTGTTTACGCCCGACGCTCGACGGAGGAAAATGCCAACCAATGATATTCGTGTGGCAGTCAAGGACACGGCGAGATGGATCTGTAAAATGCGCCGCACCTCTGCCTGACACAGCTATTACTGGACCGCCCGGTGGAAAATGACTATTTAAATCCCAGAAACTGTCTGCCCTCTTTCAAAGCTGCTGCAAATTTAAAATCCTAATTTAGGGTGTGAATGTGGGGCACTTTTTTTTGATATAACACGCACTCACACACACATGCAAACCTCATCTTTTTAAGGTTGGGGCGCATTCGTCCTGCTTTTTTTTATTATTATTCTTAAAACTAACAAAGCGGCAACGGGG
The DNA here is from genome assembly GCA_009823395.1 of Thamnaconus septentrionalis. NCBI lineage: Eukaryota > Metazoa > Chordata > Actinopteri > Tetraodontiformes > Monacanthidae > Thamnaconus > Thamnaconus septentrionalis. Next base: position 10,861,939 of record CM020520.1, read on the forward strand.
ATTTCAAACCCATCTCCTGACAGATGTGTGCACACGCTTGAACTCAAATGATTGACAAGATCAGCTGGATTTTGTGATGAGTCACGCTGGCCTCGCGAGAAAAAGCAAAACCCAAAGAAAAAAAGCTCTCTGCGTTGAGGCGACGCTCGCTTTTCACCGGGCTTTTGAGACGCTGCATGGGCCGTCACGCGAGGTGTAAAATTGCATTTCTCTGAGACTTACGCGCCGTCCTCTTCTTCCTGTGGCCTTCCCCCCCCATCCCTCCGTCCCTCCATCTCTCCATCCATCCCCGGCTTCTTTGTTCATTTGCGGTAATGTCTTCAAATCCTGCAATTTATGTCCCTGCTGGAAAACATGGTTTGCCGTTTATAGTCCCCCCCCCTCCGTCCCGCTAAAATAAATAAAGGCCCATCTCTCCTTGATGCAAGTCAAGGGGACTGATGCGGACTCTATCAGATTTCTAAATACAGACCCCGGCAATAAATCCTGGCTTGATTGGGCTTGAATTGGGTTAGCTCACTTGAATGCTATCTGCTTAACCCACAGCTGGCCTGTCTGCTCCATGCAGGCATTGAACCTAAATCAGTCACTTAGTGCTATCAAATGGAACAATGACGGAGTGGAAGGAGCACTCAGGCTAGGGCTAGAAGCCAGGCTAGCGCCGGAAACGCGGCACAACAGACCAGAGCAGACGCAGGCAGGGCCCCACGTCAAATGCTCTTTCCCTTCTTTTTTTTTTTTTTTTTTATATTTGTGTGTGTGTGACAGCAGTTGATGCATCCTGAGAGCCATGGACGTGTTGCATGAAATGGCATCACCCAAAAAAAACAACAAAAAAACGAGCGCAAAAACACCTTTCTGCAAGGGCTTTTTTGTCCGGGTCTTGTTAACGGGATTTTGCGTGCTAATTGGCACGCAAGCGGCGCCGTGGCTAAGGTAACATGACCAAAAAAAAAAAAAAAAAAAAAATCTATTTCCATAGCCAGCTGAAATACACGCACACGCTGCCACCGCCGCGATGGGCGGGGGGGAATGGTGGGATCTGAACAGGTGTCTTCATACCAAAGTGACTCGAGCAACAAAGCTGGATTCACAACATTTTTATCACCGCAGTGCAGGCTCGGACAGTTCCAGCTAATCCAGGGGCCACAGCGGGGTTGGGAGTTGGGGGCAACTCAACCAGGTCAAAACCACACCCCCAGAGCCCAAGAATGGCGGCCCATTTGTTTCACTAAAGTTGCTCAACCAGCGCATACGCCAAAAACCTTTTTGAGCATGCGCAGTATTGTCACTTCCCATCATGCCTCTGAAACTCACGTGATCTGTTTGGCCAATCAGAACGATCCTGGAGAACGTCAATCACAGACACACACAATCAGAACGAGCTGAGACACATACAACGTTGTGATGTCACTATAAACTCTTTCCTGGTGATTTTCTTTTTAAAAGTCTAAGAGACCATAACTGAAACTGAAAACCTACAATAGAAAGATTTGCAATGCTTTTTGGGCCAGTGGGATTTTTTTTTGCTGCAGTATCTCGAGTGGCCACTGGGAAAAATCGTAGCGTTGCCATGTCGCCAGTCCGGCATCCACTTCTTCACATCCGTGGTCAAAACCAACTTCCAGGGACCAACAGCCAACAAAGGGATGTGTTCTCGCTCTCTCTGTTTTTCGGCCCCTTTTCGTACTCAAGCGTGACTTTTAAGTATTTCTGCTAGCGGAACACGGAAGGGGAATTTCTGCACTCTCATGTCTGCTTTTTTATTTTTTTTTAATCCTCCCTTTTCCCAAAGAAAAAGAAAACAAACCGACGTGCGCACTCTATCCAAACACGCTGATTGCAGCCCAGCAGAGGTGCTGATTACTCGAGGAATCCAGGTAATCAGCCCCCCCCCCACACACACACACACACACCAACCCGCAAGTGTGGTGCGGCCGAGGCCGAGCTGGAGGCGAGGAGGGTTCCGCTAATGAGCCCCTTAATTAACACTGAAGAGATGTGCCACCCCCGGACCCCCCTGGTAACTCCCCCAACCAACCCCTTCGCTTCGCCGGCCTCTCTGCAAGCGACACTGAGACTCTTTTCTGCCGCTCACCACTTCTTTTTTTTTTTTTTTTTTTAAGCGCGCCGCCTCTGATTGCAGGCGGCGGGGGCGACGGCGGCTCCCACTGTTTTCCCAGCCGAGTGCCAAGAGTTTGAGTTTGACTGACCGTCCAGAAGTGGCCACGTCGGCCAAATAAAACCTCTCCTCTGGTAACACCGCCTCGGCCCCCACTGAATAAATGCACACCCCCCGTCGCCCTTTTACCGCTTTTTTTTCCCTTCTCGCTGTGTTTTTAGACAAATCGTAATCATGCAGCCAATTAAGGGGAGTTGGGAGGGGCGGGGGGAGGCAGGGGGGTCACCACGAGTAACTCCAAAAAACTTCCTCCTCCTCCTCCTCCTCCTCCTCCTCCTTCCTGCGACTCTGCGTGTGTGAGAACGCGCGTTTGCGGCCGAGGTTTATGCGAGTTTGAGGGATTTTTCTACTCAGATGGTGAAAATTAAAGTTTATGGCCTGGCCCCCCCCCCCCTACCACCACCACCACCACCACACCTCACTATAATGCAAACACACACACACACACACACTGGAAAAGTCTCCCACAGACCAGGGCCTACCTCCTCTGTTTGGTTATTCGTGATTTCCGCTAAACAAAACAGCTCGGCCGCTCCTAAATCATATTCCTTGTATTTTACAACCCCGCGTGACACATCCGATACCATTTATTTATTCTAATTTATGACCACCCCCCCCCCACCACCACCACCACCCTATCAGACGTCCCAGTCCGGTCTTCACCAGCTGACAAAAAAAAAAAGAAAAAGAAAAAAATCAGAAAGCCAGCGAGCTCCCGTGATCTTCACACATGGATGACTCCGAGTTACATGACCTATATATATATATAACGCGTTACATGCTCCGCTTGCTCCACACATATCGGAGGGCGGGGGGTGGGGGCATTACAGGTGTGCGGCGCCTAAAACGGGCAGTCGTGCACGGACGGACGGACGGACGGAGAGCAGGGGTCGCGCGGGAGCGCTGCCAAGAGGATTACGCGCGCGCACGGAAACCTGCCCCCCTTTTACCTGCCGCGCACCAGGCCCCATAGGACTCATCCGCCGCTCAGTGTAACCCATCCGGCGGGTCTCAACCCTCCCCCGCCCCCTTTTTGTTGTTTCCCCGGCCGTGATTGGTTACAACTTACGTAAATGCCACTGTAGGATAAATACATTTTTTTTTTTTTTTATCGTGCAGCCCGAAGACGAGCTGGGCTGATGATTGACGAGTTGTGCCACCGGGGGCAGAGTTGCGGGGGGGCGACGTCATCGAGTGGCGGGGGAGGGGGCGTGGGGTCAGCGTTTTTAATCCAATCAAAATGCACTTCAGTGGGCGTGACCTCTGACACCGACGCTCACACGACTGGAGAGGAAGTCGCAGAAAGAGATTTAGCACCTATGTTACAATACAGTACATGCATACGGTACACACACACACACACACACACACACACACAAAGACTTGCAAAGACTTCAATCATATACACACTTTTGTACTTGGTTATTCATGGTTATCTTTATTCATTTATGTATTTATATATTTTTTTCTCCTTTTCTATATTAATTTTGTTATCTGATGCTGCTCTCATGTCTGCTTTGTCAGTGCCACAGTATTGCATTCTGTTTGCCATTTGCTCCGTCTGTCCCTCAATGCCCTGTGTCCCTCCTATCCTCCCTCTCACTCCCTGTCCCTCCCTCGGTCCGGTCTTAGCCAGGAGAATATTCATTGAACAAAACAAAACCACTCAACCTGTGTGATTTACACGAGCTCCACCAGTGAGAACAAACTGTCAGCCGTCATCAAGACTGTCAGAGCCGTCCCTGCTCGTCATTGTGTGCGGGGAACATGAAACACTCTCCCCGATTCTCGCCGTAGGTGGTCGTCAACGAGCACACCTGGAAGCGGATCCCGCCAGGCCGCCACCGTGTGGACCAGCTCAGACGGAGACAGGCTCCCGGCGGACGGCGCCATCCGGAGGTAGGGAGGCCGGCCACGGCCACGTGTCCATCTACACCCTGCACTGTGAGGAGAATGCGGCCTCAGAGAAAAGGGAGATACAGGCACTTTGCCCCCCCTCCCAATCGGAGGGCAGCGGCGGAGCTCTCCGAGCGCAACACTACAGCTCCTGGAGGTAGAATATCTACGCCACATTCAGATTTTCTTTTCTTTCTTTTTTTTCCATTTGCAAGGCAACTCTTCAAACAGGAAATGATCAGAATTTGTCTTCTTTTTTCTGCCCCGAGAGAGAAAAGCAGGTGTTCCTCCTGCCTTGCCAAAAAGGTCAACAACACTCGTCTCCCCCCCCCACGACCTTCGACCGTCGCAAACTCCAAAATCTCTGACGCACGCGGAATCATTCCGGTTCACATGCAGGATTTCGGTGCGTTTGACGCGACTTCACAGTTAGCTCGCCGCCGCCTCGTCTTGTCCTCCTGCGAGAGAGACAGGCGGGTCCGGAAAAAAACAAAAAAAAAAACACAGACTGGCTCACAGATTGCCGCCTAATTAAAAAGTAGCGCTGCGCTCGCGAGAACTCCCGCCTTCCCTCAATCATCCTGTCAGCTGACACCCCCAAGGAGCAACCTGAATCATGCCGGCAAAATGAATGTTTTTGAAGTTTGAATGTCAGGAGGAGCGACGGAGGAGGAGGAGGAGGAGGAGGGGAGGAGGAGGAGGAGGTTGTGTGTTGCAACAATTAGCTCTGAGGCTCTTCTCGCCGTTCTAATGGCTCTCCGTCATCGTTTGAGTGATGGCGAGCTTATGTGAGTAAACACACCGAAGAGCATATTTATTACGGCGGTGTCGCGCTCGTCTGCCATTTTTTCTTCCTTTTTTTTCCCGAGCTCGTCGCCCCTGGACCTGCAGCAGCGGCTGATGAGACATCTGGGGCGAGCGAGCGTTCAGAGCCGAAGAGCGCAACGCAGCGGTTGACACACACGCACACAAATATTCCGCTCCCTGCGAAGTGGGGGGGGGGAGGTAAACAAAGACAAAACGGGGCCTCCACAATTCCACCTTTTGCGTTAGCAGGCGCATGCACGAGCCTGCAGAGCTTTGTGGAAAAAAAAAAAATAATAATTAGGGATTGAGGCGAGGTTGCAGTCGGTTTGAAGGTGTGACAGCGACTAACTGTGGTTTTTCGGCTGGTTTTGATGTCCTTTTGGGCAAAAAGTGCGGTGGTGGTTATTTGTTGTCAGTGACTGAAGTAAATTGACATTGATTTCATTTTTGGATCAAGACAACAAAAGGACAATAATTGAAAGGATGACATTCAAAAGTACTAAACTTGTTTCCATCGTGAGACTCGTCAAAAAAAAACAAAAAACAAACCCAGCAAAAACGAGACCTCGCGAAAAAGACATCACAATATAAATAAATAAAAAGCAAAAAATAAAAACTGGTGTAAAAACTATCCCATAATTCAAGTCATATCTACCTTGTTCCATGAAATCTGCTTGACCTGTCTTTAAAAAAATCTCTCGGGATAATAAAAGTTAAGCGGCAATCGGCAAACTATTCCATGCTATAATTCCAGTGTAAAAAACAAAAACAAAAAAAAAACATTCACTAACTGCATTGTTAGCTCTGGTAGCTACGCATGAGCGGATGCCGGCCCTAGTGTCATGACTATGCCGTGCGTGGACCATAGTTACATTAGCCCATTAAGTCGCGATCCATTCGGACGACACCGCACCAAATACTGTCATTGAAGCCTGAGATTCCCTCAACTAGCTCACTAAATATCGTGAACATAGTAATGGAGGCGTTGGCAAACAGTGGTTTCAATAACGCTGCACAAAAACAGGATCGAACGTTGAGATTTTTGATCACACGAGCGCAAAATGAGAGACAAACTTGTTGCGACAGGAGAACAAGGTTTTTTGACAGCATCCAATAAGACTCGCAGGGACAATAATGACAATCCTAACGCGTTGCTTATTACCTGACTATTGCACCGGGAGAGATTTTGAGAAAATCTCAATAAATATTGAATTTTGTCCGGTAAATATTACACGACTGGTCTCGCCACTGAGCGACTGTGAATCCAAACGACAGAGCACTGGACGCCGAGGCACCATCCAACTGTGCTGTTTGTGTGCTGCAGACATCTGACAATAGGTTGTTATCGCAATTTCAAACAAGGCCTTAATAAGAAGACCCACAACAACAACAAAGGAAAAAAAAAACAGCCGGGAAGAAAAATGAATTCCCGGCGTCTCTCTCCCTCTCTCTCTCCATCGCGTGAAATCCTTTCTGCCGCGTCGACTCCCCATTCTTTGAGGCGCGAAGAGGCCACCTTAAGTGAAAGATAGGTGTTACTGTCCTTGGGAAACACTTTCTATCTTTCTGTTGCTCTCTTTCTCTCTCTCTCTCTCACACACACACACACACACACACGGCGTGCGTTCCCCTGGGTGTTGCTGTCTGTTCCTCGCAAACTTAACAGGCGGCGGGGACCTGCGAGCAGCCAGAGTCGCCCGTGGCGCCCCCCCCCGCCCTTCACCCGCTGGTAATGGGGAGCGATAACACCAGGAGTGCGGCGTGTGCCATCCCGCCCGAGTCCCCGCCCACTTTCGCCTCGCAGCGCGGACCCCCGCTTTCCATACTCGAAAGAAAAAAAGTCAAACCCCCCCCCCGAACGTACGGACCGAGCTTTATGCAATCTGGGAATCACCAAAGGGCGTCTCTGACTGGAGGAAAAATATATATATAAATAAAATGTGGGGAAAAAAAAAAAACTGGATCTGATTTTTATTAGTGCTTTATATAATTCTGCCAGTGATACGCGCAGCGCCGTGTACAAAGTGGCCTTCGGATGTGAGGTGACAGCTCCTGGGAGAGAAATAACATCCGTGCAGGCCTCCCTCTCTCTCTCTCTCTCCCTCTCTCTCTCTGTGTCTCTCGCTCGACAAAAATGAAATAGCTCAGAAATAAAAAAAAAAACACACACGGAGGCTCCGCTAAGAGATGCGGTGACCCCCACCGCCGCCGCCGCCGTCTCACTCTCTGCTCTTTGATTTATGACATTTTAAAAGCAATTCTGTGGGCCCCCTCCCCCGTCACGGGGGTTATTACTTTATTCACTTATTCGCTGAAAAACAGGTTTGCGAAAACCGGCTGGAGCGATAGAAAACTAAAGTAATTCACCTTGCAGACAAATATGCAGATGCGTGTTTACCATATATATATATTTTTTTTACGCGGGATTGTTTCTTTTTTACGATTATTGTTGGTATTAATAAATATCCCCCCCAGTGCGTTTGGATCGTTATTGATTTTTGTCAGACAAGTACAGGGGTGGGGGGGTGTTACACGTTGACTGCAGTGCAGTGTGGGAAAGCAAGAAAAATGTCTCGTCTAAATCAGCGGCCACCCTCAGCTGTCACATCTTCAGGATGGGGCGCCCCAACTTGCGCTCAATTTTTACGCATTAAAAACGATTTCAATCTCTTTTGCCTCCACCTGAAAGAGGAAAGCAACATTATTTAAGGTGTGTCGACTTGTTGACGGGAGGACGACGCCCCCTCCAGCGGCCCTGACGGAGCACTGCTCGGCCACTTCCTGTCCTGACTGTCCTACAGTCGACCCCCGACGTGTTTGGCTAGCAGAAATAGCGCTCGCAAATTGCCGTTTTAAACACTTCACCACGTCCCCCCTCGAAATAGGGCTGGAACGACGACAATGAAAACGCACACACACACACACACACACACAGACGCACACAGACACAAACTTCAAGCGTGGAATGCCGTGACTGGCTCCTCTTGCCCCAGTTAGTTAAAAGACTAATCCTGTGCTACTTAAGAAGTCTGTTTCCATTTACTGAGGAAATATTGACGGATGGCTCATTTCCTTTAAAGAGCTCTGCTTCTCAGGCACTGTTCTGGACACCCATGCCCCGGAGGACGCGGCTCCTCCCTAAGACTAACATGACCACAGGGCCCCGGGGGGGTTGGGGTGTGGGGGGGTGGGGTGTAGGGCGGCGACAGCTTTGCATAATGGCCGCAAATTTACACCCGAAATTTGTCTAAACGAACACCTTTAAAGAGGCGAGTCTTGGAAGGAGCGCCCCGAGCTATAGACACTGCTCGACTCTGTTTGTGAGGAGGAGCGCGGCGAGCAAAAGGTGTGTCCTGTTTGATCTGCCGGAGAGACGAGAGTCATGAGGAACCCGGCGTTTCTCCGTGTTTGTTCAGCCATTATTCAACCGGCTCAAAGTGTGCGTGCGTGCGTCTGCGTTTTCCCTCGTCTTCCTTTTTTTCTTTAATTTGTGCGGTTTTTTTTTAGCTCGGGTGAAAACAAAAAAACAGAAAAAAAAAACGAGGACAATGAATTCTTTAGCGACCTGCATACTGCATTCTGTTTAAAGAAAGTTAATATTAATGACCCATCGTACGCGCTCAACCAGCGCCGCTGGCCCCAAGGCGAGGAGCGGCGCGCGCAACACTTGACCACGTCTGCTGCTGCCGGTGGTGGCGGTGGAATCTTCCGGCTGAACAGCACAGCGAGAATAAAAAAAACGGCTAAAAGAAAGTTAACGCGGCGTTCCCATCAGCGCGCGCCAATAAAAAGGCATTAAAGGTAAAGCGAGGTGTTGCCTCTCCCAACCGCTCGTTACCTACAAACAGATGTTGCCCAGCTGCCGACTCACAAAATGCTTTCAGAGAAGGCCTCATAAGCACTCTGTCTGAAGAAACAAGATGGCTGATGAAGAAATTAACGCCGGCAAAGTCATTATCTTCCCCCACCCTAAGAAAATAAATAAATAAATAAAATACCCGCAGCGGGTTTATGTCCCCCCGTGTCGGTTCTGTCTCCGGGGCTCGGGCGCTTAAGCGGCGACGGACTTAAAAAAATGCATAAATAAATAAATAAACAAAGATAGGACAAGCCAACTGTGCTTCCTTTTGTCTGCCTCCATATGGGAGGGAGCAGCATATGCACGAACTGGCTCGGCTTCTGTAAAAACTTCCATTAAATATGCACAACTAAGGCTCCGCCAGCTTGAATATTACCTCGCCGCGCAAATTATTTATGGCTCGGAAAAAGCGCTGATGAGGAGCATCTCCGGCGACTTGTCGAAATAAAAAAAAAAAAAAAAAAAACATCACTTCTCTCCTGCATCTCCTGCAATGTCAGCTGGGATGGGGATTTTTTTTTTTTTCCATCCGCCTCTTCTATTTATTTATTTTTTCTGAAAAGGAGGAGAAGGGCGCTTAACCATTTGGAAAAAGGGGGGGGGATTGCAGCGAAAGCCCTTCTGTCGTTTGTCAATTTTTTTAATTTTTTTTTTTCAATTGTTAAAAATAAACTAATGCTGAGGTGGGCAAACTTTTTGACTGTTGGGCCGAGGGGTTCTAAAATTTGACAGAGGGGCCTGGAACAGGAGCAGGTGGATGACCCACCTCAGAGGAGGAAAAAATATATCATAGATATGTTAAAAAAACAACAACAAACAAAAAAACTTTTATGTCAATTGAAAATGAACAAAAGCATGACAACAAAATATGTCTTTGAAGCCCGATGGTATTTAGCTCCTTATGGAAATGACAATACAATGAAAAAATGGATGAAATACAGCTATTTTCTGACTGACTCACTATTAATATCATTTCTTCAAGCTTAACGGGCCGCATGTGGCCCCCGGGCCGTAGTTTGCCCATGCCTGAACTGATGACAGCACGGAGGATTGCGCCTATTTATGATCTCATCGCCTTGATATGCCGTGAAAATCCCTCCTCAGAACAACAACTGCTTTTGTCTCTCAGCGTGACGCGACCCCCCCCCCCCCCGACTCCAACCCTCGCGACCTTCCGCACGCGACGGCTTGACCGACGCCAGATCCATTTGGTCCAGCCACCGGGACAAATTGGTGGACAAAAGTTCTGACTTTAGAATAATAATGCGAGCCGCGCCGCTTGGACCTCGACTGAAAGTCGCACTTCAGAAATATTAATAGAATTCACACAGGAAGTGAGTGTGTTGTCCACACGGATGCATTATGAGATCTGAATACCAAAATGGCGACGTAGCGGTGTGGCGACTCTTTCCCGGTGGCCACTTGAGGTACTGCAGCCAAAAACCCCATGCAGCCCAAAAACATTTTTTCCCCATAAACCGCGATACAAAAATAAACGGCTGTAATACAGCTGGAAGGACACATCCGACCTGCGCTGTTGTGGATAATAAATCTTTCTATTGTTGATTTGTAAATCATGGACTTTTAATCTTTCTGAAGAAAAAAAAAATAGAACAACCAGAAAATCCCCAGAAAAGAGTTTAAACCCAGCGTGATGTCACAGCTCGTTCTGATTGGTTGACGGGTCCTGATGCGTCGTGTGATTTCACAGAGGCATGATGGGAAATGGCTCGACTGTGCATGCTCTGTGGGGCGGCATAATGCAGAAGTAGGATGCTGGAATGTGTGTATGGAAGAAGAAGAAGAAGAAGAGAACTTCCTGTCCTTGGCACAAGGACATGACATCCATCCCTGGCTGCCGTGTCTGCTTTTGCAGGAGGATTCCTCCAGAGTTGCTGCACGTGTAATTACGCGGCAAGTTTGTACTCGTTTGAGATGGAGAAGCAGACTGCGGCACGTCCCCCCCCCCCCTCTTTAAGGCTCACCTAATTGCTGCTCTATCTGCGGATTGCAGCAGCGAAAAAAAAAGAAAGAGTGCAAGCAAGCGCAGCCCTCCCCGACGCGACCGGCCGCTGACGGCGCGATGAAATACGCGCGGAAAGAATGCAGGAGTCACTCCATCTCTGCTGCACGCATCCCATAATTACTTTGGATTCTTTCGGAGGGTTCCTGTTCCGTGTTTGCAGCGACATAGCGGCAGCTTTCGTAGCGAGCAGAACAAACAAACAAACAAACAAAACAAAACAAAACAAAAAAATGTGTACATTTGCTATGCAGGGCCAACACGAGGAAGGTTTTAACTTTCATATCCGGATACAGAAGTAGGCCAGCACAGTAGATCCCTCCCCTCCCACTCCCCTCTGGGACCAGAGGTAGTGTGTCATCTAAAGTCTCCGTTTCTGCCTCTGCCTCCAAGTTGACTCTAAGTAGCGGGACAAGAGGCAGAGACTGTGCGTGACAACAGCGCGACTCGCGGGGCCCCGGGAGGAAAATAGCAGCTCTGCTGCCAATCCCAGTCACTGTCATCCAGGTTCAACCTGCACTCTGACAGGCTGGATACATTTGGGGCCCTTGGGTGGGGGGGGCCTCCTAAAACTGTTCAGCGTGTAGTGCTGCTCTTTTTAATGTATATGTATACATATAAGAATATATATATATATATATATACATATAAATATATGTGTGTGTATACACACTTGTATATATACTCACATATGCAGAAAAAGTATACACACACTCACACACATACAGTATATGTATAGATACACACACACACACACACACTCACTGGCCTCGCTAGTAAAAAGTTGTTGCTAGTAAAAACTGCCTTAATTCTTAATATGTATGTATATGTATATATATACACACATATATATACATATATGTATATATATATATATATATATACACACATATACATATATATACATATATATATATATATATATATATATATATATATATATATATATATATATATATATATATATATATATATATACATATATATATATATATATATATATATACATATATATATATATATATATATATATATATATACACATATACACACATGTATGTATATACATTTATACATATATATATAGACTTACACTTTATTTGTCATTTAAAAACATTCACTTCTCAGTGTACATTTAAAAATGAAATATCTATATATCTATTTTTCTATATCTATAGATATATACACAAAAATGAGCATCATTTCATGGTTTTTCTGTGCATTTTCTTCAAGGTGATTGGTGATGGAGAGGAGTTGGACAACGCAGCCCTTAGCCAGGGCTCCACCCAGCGAAGGGCGGATGAGGACGGAGCATCACGCCAGCTCAGGAAACGGAAAAAACTATTTGGCCGTGAGTTTCGAAGAAAAAAGAAAAAAAAAGAAAAAGAAAAAGTGTCCCTGTGACTTGAGAGCACACAGAGAAAAGTACACATTTTGTGGACCTTGTGACCGCCAGTCAAACACACGTGACCCTCCTCCCCTTCCACGCCTTTCCTACCTGCTGTTTGCTCAGCGGAATTTGCACAGGGCTCATCCCGTGTTTTGTCGCCTCAGGGTGCCGTCGCGTCAGGCCGGCGGGAGGAGGGGAGGTGGAGGAGGAGGAGGAGGCGGCGGGCGCGGCTCCGGCGTCTCACTGCAAGACAAAAGACATCCAAGATGGGATAATTGGACTGGGAATTAACAAGCGAGTCACCCGATGCCCCCTCCGCTTGATCTGAGTTATCACTTTCTGGAATTGTGAAAAAAGAAAATGCTTTGACTTTTGTTTTTTTTGGAAACAGAATAAAGTTTAGGTAGGTGATTAAAAAAAGGCTTTATTCTTCACGACAGACTCAAATGAGTTCTTATTCACAGAAGTCAACTTCCAGAAAATGACTTATTTCCGCCTGTTTTAGCGTCCTGCTAAAACCCATGCCTTCCTTCAGCACGTTCAGGGGTAAAAGAAGTTCATTATTGCCCTGCGTGACATCACAATGGGCTTCTACTTCAGAACACAATAAAATACCAACTTTTCTCACATCTGGTGACGCCGCTGACAGGCCGGAGACTCGGGGGAGGGGGTGGGGGGGGAGTTGGTGAGTCTGACAAATGAAACTCCCTGCAAGTCAACAAATAGCAGAAACGCACCGACGAGCCATTTGCGGCCTATTGGACGACGCTCAGCAAGACTTTTAATGAATCTGGGGTGATTATCTCTTCAGTCATGCCTCAACACGGCTGCAAAGGAGACAGGCAGAGAAGATCCCCACTGCAAGTCCCTAATCAGAACATGAGTGATAAAATATCAATATTGGCCTCACATTAAGGGGGATAATATTCGGGCCAGCTTGATTTGTATTGAATATGTGCCTGCGACCCGGTGCTTATCGTAATGAAGTGGCTCACAAATCAGGCCGTAATGGCCGCCTACTTACACATATTGCTTAATTAAAGGTTGTGGGATTATTAGCATGTGTCTGCGGCGCAGGAGGAGGTGGTGGAGGAGGGGGAGGGGGGGTCGTTGAGCGCAGGAGGGGCCTTAAAGGTTTTATGGATAGCTCACCTATCATACTAAAGCCGGAGGATCCCCGCCTAAAAGTCGGACCTTAATAAGCTGTCATCTTCATTGACGACTCTCCTCCTTTATGGGCGGCCATTACGGATCAACTCGCCGGCTTTTTGTTTGACGGCGGCTCATTTGCTCTCACGGTCATTAGGCGGCGGGCGCCCGACTTTGGCCTTGAACTCCGGGTTTGAAACCGCTGCGGGGATGACGGTGTCGCATGTGAACGCATCTCCAGCACGTACACACACACAGAGTTGCAAATCGCGAGGTACTTTTCTGTTAGCATAGCAGGTCGGCCCTGTTTTCCTGCTCCGCTCATGTGATTTTGTGTGTGTGCGCTTGTGTGTATTTATCTTGGCAAATTCTCCCAAAAGTTGGCGGAACGGCCTCGACTCTCGCTGGCTCAACTCAGCTCCGGCCCGCCAGGCTCCGACGCTGGCCTGACCTTTGACCTCCAATCAGCGAGCTCTCCATGAACAGCGACGATGCGAGTCACGGAAAACATCGGAAATCGAAAAGCACGGTGGATCCGGTTGATTTTCATCATGATATACGATGTGCTGGATTTTACTGTGAAACGCCAACGTGATGCATCGGCTTCAACACTGTTCAGCTCGGCCGTCAAATAATAAAGCAGATTTCACTTAAAACCTGAAACTATGATGAACCAAATGCATGTACACTTTAAATACCTGCATTTTGTATGATAGCAGCAGTTTGCTTTATTATTATTTTTCTTTTTTTTACACAGCGATACTTGATACTTTCTTTAAATACGTGCAAAGCTACTACCTGGGTTGTCGCACGATCCTGCAATCCTCACATAAACCGATCGCGCCACAGACGCTTTTGGTGTAAATTGGCGGTCCAATTTTAATGTTTTTATTTATGATGTTTCGCCGTGTTTGGGTACGCTAACAGCTGCGCGCGTCAATTCCGATACTTTCCCCGCAATGTCTCGGCCTGGTGCGCGACGCTACCTCCGAAGGGCGACGCGCGCGCACACAAAGGGGTTTTGGGGGTGGAGTAGGGGGGGCATAAAGGTATTTTCAGGGGTTCAAATATTTGATTGTTCGCGACAAACACCGCGTGAACCCCCCCCGCCCCCCCTCGATTTAAATTTCAAATCCGATCCCTGGGAGCAATTACTGCACTGGAGGAAGCGAGAGCGCCGCCGCCAGGGTCTCTGCTCGGCGCGCAATTTGCTGATTTAAGTTAAAAGCAACACGCGCACACACACAAAAAAAAAGCTATCATGGGGGAACCGGCAACTTTTTGAAGTGAGGTGCAGCCCGGCATCCGCTCGGAGGGGCCCGCCGACCCGGGGATGTTGCTGGAGAGCCAGCGAAGGGAAGGTGGTGGGGGTGGGGGTGGAGGTGGGAGGGTGGAACATGAAAAGAGAAAGAGAAAAATAACACTTTGTCTAATTCTATATTGATGTAGCCCTCAGCTTGAGGTGCCGCACATAAAACAGTTTGTATTTAAAAACAAAGAATGAAATAAAATAACGGGAAAAAAAAAAAGACAGAGGCGGGCGACTCTCGGGGCGCGGTTGGCGGCCTCGGCTCCGCCCCGTTCATTTGAATTAAAAGTTGAGCAACTAAATAAAAGGGATTCAAATTCGGTCGTCGGCTGCTTTGTGCCCACCCCCACCCCCCGCTCCACCTCCACAGTTCAAACCCTCCTCTACTGATTGATTTCAATGCAATTTTCCAGCCACTTTTCCTTTTGATGAAGAACTTTGCGCTTCTGCTTTGTTTTTTGCTAGTTTCCCCCCCGCCCTCTTTTTTGTCTCTCTTCCGCGCACCTCTCGTTTGATGCGTGCGCGTCACGTCGCGGCCCGCGTCGCGGAGGAACGATCCTCGTGATCCACAAGAAGAGAAAGGAAGAAAGAAAAAAGAATTAAAGAAAGAAAGAAAGGCCGCTTTCCCAGTGAAATTAGCATTGACCTGCTAATTTCAGTGGGACCCGCTAACAATCGCCATTTGGCCCCTTTCTCACTGACCAAAACCAGTGGGGTCTGACCCCTGCTGGCTAGTTAGTTCGTAGCCTCCACTTTTACCGCTAGGTGTCTGCTGACACCTGTGAGCCTTTCCCACTGCCACCAAATGCTGATTTTTTAAGTTTAAACAGCTTTTTTTGGCCAGTGGGAAAGGGGCTCAAGAAGGAAAGGAAGAATGAAAGAAAAAATTCATTCATTTCTATGTTTGAATACGCACAGGAAAAAAGGGGAAATTCTACTGTTGTTGCGTTGTTGTTGTTGCTGTTGTGTGCACGCGGACCTGAAATACCAGCGTCCCAGTGGCATTAACGTCACTGCCAGACAGAATAATATGCAGAGCTGATATATTCTAGACCTCTGTGTGTGTGTGTGTGTGTGTGTGTTCTTCCTTATCCACTGACCCCAAGCCTGATTTCCTGGTGCTTAAACCGTGGAAAACACACGTGCACGCGCGCAACGCGCAGAGTCGTGGCAAAGCGAGATGTCAACATCCCTTCCATATTTCTGTGGCATCTGGATGGATCGTGCGCCCCCCGCCCCCTCCCCCTCCCCCTCCCGTCCCCACTCCTCGCTCGCCCGCATACTTATTTATTTTTCCTCATCCGGAGCCGAGCGGTGTCAGGGAGGCAGATGTCCTGCTCTCAGGAAAGAAAATAAGAATAATTTGCTGTGAAAATAGGGAGAAGGGAGATGGAGTTGCGGTGGGAGGGGACGTGGGGGGGGGGGGGGGGGGGGTATATGAATATGCAAATCCTGTCACAGCGTGGAGGCTGGTAATGAATGGGAAATGCCGCCGCCATCGTTCATTATGCGGAGGTCACCGCTCTGTGCCAGGCAGCTTCTTCTTCTTCTTCCTCTTCCTCTTCCTCTTCTAGCGTTCAGAAAGCGATCGGCAGCCTTACGACGCATCAGAGTTCGCCTGTTACGCACCGACATATGCTGTCACTGTCGGAAAAAGTCTGTTTATTAATTTACTTTCTCATGTTTTGGGACCTCGAAGACACTTCCGAGACGCTCGTGCAATTAATAAAAATAAGTGACAATAAGGGGTCTGGCTAAAACCAATGCTTTGTTCAGCCTCTCAAATATTTGGAGGTGCTACTCAGAGACTCGAGTGGTGTCCTCAACTTGGGACAAGAGCCCGTCGTGACATCACAAGGGGCAGGGGTGATTTCCAAAACGAGAATGCACGCAAATTGTGAGAGGTGGGGAAAAAGGACGGACTTTTCAGAATTCCCAAAGACACAAGCTGCGTTTCTAAACGCAGTTACAGACTTAAGTGGATTCTCATTAAAAAAAAAAAAGGACAATAATAAGCAAAGTGAAAAAGCAAAGTGAAAAAAACGACAACAAAACGAAACTCCGACTGCGGCAGCAGGTAGGAAGACGCTTAACTTTGTTTGAGCTGAAAGTCCAGAAGTTGCAGCCGCAGCAGCAGCAGCAGCAGCTGTAGCTCCGTTTGATCGCCCCCCACCCCCACCCGCCGCCGTCTTGGCCGATTGCTGAGACAGCTCGCTGCCTTTCGCTCGCTTCCCTCTCGCAACAGCTTTCCTGGAAATTTCCGCCGGCGCCGGGCTGACACTGAGCTATGGGCCGAAGCATTAGGTAAACCAGCCTGCCTCTCTCTCTCTCTCTCTTCCTCCCTCTCTCATACACTCTTCAAATAATTCCGGGCTGCAATGCTAAAAATGTAATGAACTTCATGGTTCATTGTGTCTGACATTGCTTAATTAATGGGCGCATTTAAAGTACATAGGGCCCCGGTAATTGATTTATATGCATGATTTGCACATACAGATGTTAGTTCCTGCAAGAGGCTCATCACTCAAAGAGCGGGGGCGGGGTTTTTTGGGGTGGGGTGGGGGCTTTCCATGATGGACCGAACTACGCGAAACCATGTTTTGTCGGTTTATTTTATTTATTTTTTTTACCGCGTCATTCCCGATGAGTTTGATCGCGACATCCGCCTGCCAGCGAGGCGGTTAAAGCAAGTTCGTCGTTGTCGCCGCCGGCATTGTGTTTGTTTGGTTTTTTTTAGCTGGTGGAAACAGCGACGTTCAGCTCCGTTGCTCACGTGTCTTTTTTTTTTTTTTTTGTTGTACTTTCGTAGCCATGCGTGCAACTCCGGATTATCGGACACAGTTGGAGGACATTGCAATGTGGGTGTGTGGTTTTCTTTCTTTGGCAGGACGTCCTCACTCGGCAGCGAGTTATTTTTTTTTATTATTTTTTTTTTTCCTCGAGATTTTATCAGCGGCTGAGGCGCCCGGCGTGTCGGGATGAAACGCCGTTGGAAAGGACTCGAGTGCGATCGCCACGGTCATGCTTCAGAAACGCTGCTAACACAAAGGCAAACATTGCCTTAATTAAACCTGGAAAATGTGCAGGCACATCTTGGATTTTACCATATTGCAACAAATATACATGAAGATATACACACACATACATATGTACATATATACATACACGAGCATATGTAAAAAAGAAGGAACGTATATTTACAGCCGCCACCTTTGCAGCGTTAGCATTTAGCCCTAATTGGCCTGTATGCTGAGTCCAGTTCAGGCCCCGCACGCCGCACTCCTAATTATTGTTTTCTGTGGAGAACTGGGGTGGGGGGGGGGGTGCGGTTGGAGGGGTCGCAGGCCTCTAACCATTATTTGGTTTCTGGACCCTCAGCGGACCGCAGATCAATCTCTTACCTACGGAACATTCTAGCATATTTCTATCACCGGCGTATTGATTTTGTTTTTGTTTTGTTTTTTCCCCCTGAGCAGGACCCCTGGTTGCGTGCGCGAGGTGTTTTCTCGCACTCCCTGCAGCGTGCGTGCACACACACACACACACTCATTTGCTTCCTATAGGCCCCATACCAACAAACAGACGCGAAGGTGCACAGGCCTGCACACATGCATATTTTTTTTTTATGGATTTCCAGATACCCAAAGGCATTTCTCAGCTGTAAATGCACACATCAGCATATTTAGTGTCTTCAGATTTCTTGCACGTGCGCGCGCCGCAGACACGCACGTGCGCGCGGCCCTTGTTAAGGCAAGACACCAAGTGAACCGTGTCCTCTGCGGGGCCGAGTGTCTCGCTTTCTTTATTACGCGCACTAATCAATAGAGAGCGGCCCGCTGTCGAGGCCTGCCTGCCTCTCTCTCTCTCTCCCTCTCTCTCTCTCTCTCTCTCTCTCTCTCCTCTCCCTCTCCTGCTATTCGTCATAGCCGCCCTCGTTCTTCTGCTCGATTTCTCTCACCGCGCACCTGAGCGTCTGTCCGCGCGCCCGTCGCCCCGCGTCACTTTTTGCGGAAATGATATCGGAGAAATTTGTTTTTGGGGTGTTTTTTTTCTATCCTCCTTCTCTGAAGTTCAAAGGTCACACACTAGACCTATGTCTTTGCATTTTGGTCTCCTGCGGAGCGGCCCCGTGCCGTCAATCCATTCGCCAGGAAGTCCTTTTATAGACGTGTAAAACATACAGACACATTTCACCCTCTGCTAATTTAACCCTCAACATGTTTGGAGGTGGAGACAAACAAGGCGCGGCCAGAGTGGATCCACACACAGACAAAGTCGCCCCTTTGTGATGTCACAAAGGGGCGACAGCCCTCTGCGCAAGGCCATGGGTTTTTACGCATCCAGCCGCGCGTACGAGGGCAAAACAAAAACCCCAAAAAAACACAGGAAGGCCGAACAGAAGCGCCTGGCTGTGAGCCGTGGGCGCCCTTTGTGACATCACCGGGGGGGAGGCGATTCAGAAATGCGCAAAAAAAAACAACAGAGGAACAACTTCTTACCTGTTGCGCAACAGGCGCGCTTCCTGCGAAAAAGTGAGGTTTTTTTTTTGCACAACGTGGGAGCTCGGAGAGAGAAAGAACTTGGAGTGAAAAGCGAGGAGTGATCGAGAGAGAGAGAGAGAGAGAGAGAGAGAGAGAGAGAGCGAGCGAGACAGGAGGGGTGGGCGGGCGAGGGAGGGGCTGGGGGCAACATTATTGTCATCTATAACGTGGCCCAGACAGGGGAGGGTGATTTGGATTTCAATAATGTATTAGACTTTCAGAGCCACCATTCACTGTGCCTCACGCCGCTATGAAACCTAATAACTTCAAGGTGCGCTCGTTTCGCTTTTTGCTTTTTGCGTGTGCGTTCTTGCGCGTCCCCTCCCGCCAGCGGGCCAGCGGGAGGGGACGCCAAACACACCGGACAGACTCCGGCAACGGCGGAAGAAACTGCGCGTCTCTTAGATGCAAATCCGGCCGTGTGTAAAATGTTTTTGATTCGGCGCCGATCGGGGGGGGGGGGGATTGCGCGCCGCCGTTTGTTGTTGTCGGGCGATAAAGGAGCGACTCTTTCATTGTGCGAGAGAATTTACGGAGTCAGTCAGTCAGGAGGCCGGGGCTGGGGTATAAAAAAAAATTGCGGCGGAATTTGTCAAAAGCCAATAATCATTGTGGCGCAGGAGAGGAGCAGTATATCAGGGCGTGAAATCAATATCACATTACTTTGAGTACGGGAGTATATACAAGACTCATCAAATTGATTATTTTTGATGCTACAATGGCAGTTTCATTTTCCGGGCCCCACCCCCCCCACCCCCCCGACAACGACTACTGTTCAATTACCGGGGCTGGCAGTGAAGTGATAAAGGGGAAGGAACAAATATATATATATATATATAAATACATAAATATATATATATGACAAGACAAATGGTTGTTTATTTGACTAAAACAAAGCTTCCCCCTGAAATAGAAATGAGGAATGGCGTGTCGCAGTCAAGCTCTGCTTAAAAGATGACTTGTTTCATCGGACATTGAAATTTCATGAATATATTTTCTGAGGGGCCTGGGATAAAAAAAACAAAAAAAAACAACAACAACAAAATTCATCATGGAGTTTGTACAGGCCGTAATGTCACAGCGGAGATTAGTCAATTTCCCAACGCATTGCGCATACAAACTCCGGCATTGTTCGGCACGGACCGGCTTCCTCGGAACTGCTGCTGCTGGAGTTTATTATGTCTATTATTATTATGATGTAGGTGTTTTATTTTGAAGTTTCTGGCACTTGCATTTATAATTCCATGAGATGAAAGACGCCTGTGTATAGTTTTGTTGGATATTTTATCTGCGTTGTATATTAAAAAAGTCTTGCAAAAAAGAGAATATTCTATTTTCTCTCTCTTTTTTTTAAATAAGTTATTGTAATTATTTATGTATTTAAAGTTGCCTGCCTAGTCACGTAGCTCTTGAAAATCGCCCTTGGTGATGTCAGAAAGTGCACTGTTGCCTCGTCAGGGTTAGTAGCATTAACCCCAGCCAGATATTTTTTATTGTACATTTTGATCTCAGTATCGTCCCCTTCTAAACGTGGAGAGCTCCAGAAAACATCCGCTTAAGCTGGAAGCAGATAATTTGCAGGAGGCTGCAAACAGAGGGCTAAATGTCCTGTTTTCTAGACATTTGCAGATCTTCATTTCATTTTGGTGCGCTAGACTAAAAAAAGCCCAAGAACGGGAAACGGGTACGTGCGAGATGCTTCAATAGCATTCGTTTCACGTTCCAGGGTTCCTCATCACTCAGAGGCAACGCTTCCATGAGGAGACATCAGTCCAACTGTTGCTGCGAACGGGCCTACCGTGCTCCTGCTCTTCCTCCTCCTCCTCCTCCTCCTCCTCCTAATGGCCCCAAGTTTTCAATCTGGGGCCATCAGGAGAGACGAGGCACAGCGGCTCGGCGGATGATTAAAAAGTCATTTCCTTAACTGTCCTCCCAGGATTTGCATGCCTTTCTTTTTTCTTTTTTCTTTTTTTTGGGGGGGGTGGGGGGCGAAAAACATTAAATTGCTCCAATCAAGCATAAACATCTCCTGCTCGTGCTGTAATTTGTGCTGCTGGTTCGCGCGGTGGGCGCTTATTTGTCATCCCTTTTTCCTTTGGCGCTTTCCTCCTCCACCACCACCACCACCACCAACAACAACAACAACAACAACAACAACAACAACAACAACAACAACAACAACAACAACAACAACAACAACAACAACAACAACAACAACAACAACAACAACAACAACAACAACAACCACCACCACCACCACCACCACCACCACCACCACCACCACCACCACCACCACCACCACCACCACCACCACCACCACCCCCACCCCCACCCCTCCTCCACCCCACCAGCCCGACCGCCTTGATCAACAATTAATGGTCGAAATTGCTTCCTCGTTACTTATGGCTGTCGAGCCAGCTGCGCGGGAAAAAAAACAAAACAAAAGAGGAGGGCGAGGAGAAGCGACTTTGGCTTGGCTTATCTTAGCTTAGCTTACTTTAGCTTAGCTTACTTTAGCTTGGCTTGGCTTGACTTAAGTTTAGTGCGCTAACATTTGCGGCCCGATTTGGGCTTCTTAGCGCTATCACAGACGATATTATTGCAAAAAAAAAAAAAAAAAAAAACTAGAGATACCAATACCAGGATCAATGAGTAACGAGTACTCTGCTCATAAAATATGTGCCGATACCACAACACCGATACCAGTTGTATGCAAATGTATGCACTGTAGATTTGTGTTTGCACTGCTGCGATGGCCTTATTAAGTACACAGTATCGGTATTGCTGCGTACTGAAATGCAAGTACTCGCTGTATATGAAAGTGGCATCTGTGCATCCCTAACAGAAAAAAACATACAGCGTCACACCGGTCTAATCCAGCCTTCTCCTCCTCTGTGCTCTTCCCTCACCCCCCCGCCCCACCCCACCTCCTCACTCCCCACCCACTCCCCCCATCCCTTCCCCACACTCTGTTCTTTTCTACACAATGACCTTTAGTGGCGTTTCCTTCATTGCGGGGACAGGCCGGGGCCTGGCATCTGATAGAATCAATATTCTATTATGATAGTGCACGGAGCGTGTGGGGGCTTTACAACTCGGCCGTAATAGTCTCTCTATTTCATCCCGTGGCAGCCGTGGCCTGAGGGATCATCCGGGCTTCTCCGGGGCTCTACGCTCCCAGCGTCGCCCCATTTCCATTAGCGTGGCGAGGGGGGCCCCTCCGTCCTATAGGCCGCGGGGGCAATCTCCGCGCCGCCGATGGATGGGGTTGAGAGAGAGTCCAGCGGCCGGCCCGCAATTTGTGTCAATAGACTGTGTAATAGCCAGGCCCGGGTGAAATGTCACATAAATGGCTTCTCACTTTTGGAAGAAGCAGGAAGGAGGCCGCTGCTATTTTCTTGACTTTGTCTGTCTTTTTTTTTTTATTATTACATTACTCACTGATATTTTTTTCTTTTCTTTGTTCTGTCTCTACTGTTTCCATGACATTTTCAGATCTGTGTTATATTTTTCATACCGGACTCCAGTGGACCAACCTTGGACAAATAATTATCCTTGACAAATAAATAAATGAATAAATAAATAAAAGTGTAGATATTCCAAAAAATACACATTTTTAGCCTGCTGCTAAAAATGTTTTAAGAAGGAAGAGTAATGTGGCTGCAAGGCACCAAACCAGGGTGGTGGAAGTGTGCCCTTTGTGACATCATACAGGGGCAGGTTTGCATTGCAAACAGAGAAGTGATGCAAAACGCAACGGATGCAAACCAAGAAAACACATGCAAACAAAAAAAAAAAAAAAACGCTGCATAAACCTGTCACTAAAACGGAAGTGCTCCAAACCTGCAGGGGGCGCTCTTAGCCGAACAGCTCAATGGAGATTTTTATTGTGTTCGTGAGTTTGCATCGTTTCCATACCTGCAGCCGTTTTCGCCAGCTAAGGCGCATCAGGCAGCTGTACTGTGTTTGACCCTCGTCGGCCACCGTAGTCGACACTATATGCAGTCACTTCAGCGTTGGACCTTTAATTCTCCCACAAAGTCAAATCTCACTACGTCTGATTGAGCTTTTTAATATTGTGAATTTTGCTGAATCGCTCACAGGAAAAGTGCATCCTTGACAGAGTCCTTGGAGCAGAAGCAGTGAGTCAGGTTCGGGGGCCTCACTGGCCCCTCGTTTAACGTCCGCAGTGCAAATAATTTTCGATTGGGCTGTAAAAAAAAGCAGTAACTATCAGAGAGCACGACATGGAACAGATCCACCGTAAAAGACCCAGGCCGTCACAGCGGCCTTTTCCTGGAAGAATTAGCTAGCACAAAGGATTTTAAAAATGTCATCTGGGGAGGGGGGGGGGGGGGGTGCCGGTGTTTTCACGTGAAGAGGATATTACCGGGTTAACGGGAGGTTGGGGGTCGGGCCTTCGCCCTCTGCCAGCACAATCAGCGGTAAAATGTCAGCATTCGCTGTAAAACCGCGTCGCGGCGCAGCGCCGCCGTGTCGGGACGTCTTGGGAGGAGTGAATAACATTTTTGCCTGGCCGCTCGGCGGGCCGACGTCGAGGGTAAAGAAAAAAAAAAAAAAATCAACGGCCTCTCACGGCCCTTATAAAAAGTTCATCCCGCGCAAGTCTCCGGGACGGTACCTTTCCGTTGAACAAGCTCCGCCCTCCCCTACAGACTGATTGAGAGCCGAGCGACTCGAGGTGCTGCGATGAGCTCTGTAGCCCCCCCCACCCGCCCCACCACCACCACCACCACCGCTCGTCTCATATTCATCATGATGTAACCGTGAGCAACCCCGGATCTAAATTACCTTCGTCTGGCATCATTCCAGCGCGCCGCCGCTATAAATGAGGTAATCGTCCTTGACTATAAAATTAGCATTTTCAAGACTTAATTGCGATCATTACATTTTTTTTTTTTTTTTTTTTTTTGCGCAATTCTATTAATTTAACAGAATGGTGGTGGTGGTGGAGGGGGGAGGAGGGGGGATCAGAGGCTTTTTTTTTTTTTTTTTTTAATGGTTATAATTTGCAGTAAAACAATGCGTTCACCGAGGAGGGAGAGGGTGGGGGTGGGTGGGGGGTGGGGGAGTGGTCCAGGACCACTCTGGACTCTCATTTTTGAATTCTCATTATCCCTCTCTGGCTGAAAAAAGTAAATGAGAAACGTGGAAAAGGTGGCGGTGGGGGGGTAGAAGAAGAAGAAGAAGAAGAAGTCGTCCTCTGACTCACGTCAGGCGTGCGTGCGTGCGTGTGTGTGTGTGTGTGTGTGTGTGTGTTTATCACGAGGGGAATGAAAGCCGCTCTCTGAAGGCCGGAGACAGGAAGTGCATCAATTACCGCCGCCGCGGTCGCATTGTGCGCGCTAACTGAAGCTCGCGTCTTAATGGCATCCAGGGCCAAAGCCAAAGCCAAAAGCCGGGCCTCTATTTTTAACTGCCCCATAACCCCACCCACACACTTTGCTTTTGTGCGCCTCGCACGGGCGGCAACGTCGGCCCCGGTGCCGTCCGAGAGAGCACAGTGGCTGGCACGGAACAACGGAGCCATCAACTCCCATTACCTTGCCACGGCGGCACCGCTCTGCACTTCCCCGCTGCACTTTTGCTGACCTGAAAGGAAAAACTGAAGGAAAAAAAAGAGGAAGTGTGGCCTGGATTTTAAGGGCACATTCCCCCCCCGTCGTGACTGCGATTCCACTTTGTGCGCGTGTAGATTGTGAGACGGCATATTTAGCCCTCTGTTTGAAGAGGGGATACAAAAAAAAAAAAAAAACGGAAAAAGTTTTAGCTGGAAGCTACGATCTGATGCTTTGCTGAATCATCCTGGTGTTTGAGAGGTGGTAACTTTCAATGCTTTCATTAGCACCATGGCTAACTGTGCGCTTTACTACCCCCTCTACATGTCTTTAATGACTGTAATTCTGTGTATGTGACCAGTTTTTATTTATTTATTTATTGATTTATTTATTTCCTGAGTGATTTCTTTTTAGTATTTTATTTTGAGCGTTTTTAGCCGAGAGCTACTACGAACTCAAACGAAAATTTCGTAATGTGCACATAACGACAAATAAAAATTCTTGCAAGTCTCCACGTTCGACTCCCCTGATGTTTTCGCACGACGAGGGAAAATAAACTAGCTTAGGCGACGGTCGATGTGCTAGGGCGGCGGAGGAGAAGCAGCAGCAGCAGCAGCAGCAGCAGCAGGCGCCCGGGCCTCCGTGTCTCCCCGTCTCCCGGCGCTGACTCCCGCTGACACGGAGCAGGTGGCGTCGTCACAAACGACTTCCAGCGGGGAGCAGGTAAAGGCCTGACACCCCGCATCCCCGGCCGCTTAGCGCTTAGCGCCGGAGCTTCTGTTTTGACCGTGTCAGGCGACATCAGCTCAAGAGAGGCGCGGGGGTTGGAGGTGCACCCGCCCCTCGCTTCCGTCCGGCCTCGGCGCCTAAGCGGCTCGGGCCGGGAGAAGCTGTCAGGTGCACGGGCGAGGCAGCGCAGCGATCCAGACAGGAGCGCTAAGGTGGAAAAGAGACGGTGACTCACTTTCCTGGGCGAAGCTTCACGCTTGAGCTGCAGGATGAGGATACAATTTTTTTTCGGAGGTCTCTGAAAGAACATTTTGTCGTCGTTGTTTTTTTCTCATTTTGCAGCCTCACAAAAATTTTAAATTTTTTGGAAATTAATAAAAGCGCATTTAGCCCTGTGTTGACAGTCTGCCAATAAAAGCAAAACTAAACACTGTTGGACATCAGAATCAGGATGTTTGCCTAGGCAGCTAGCAGAGGGCGTGGTCACTAACTGGAAGGGGCATCACTGCCCTTTGTGACATCACAGAAGCCCGCAGGAAAACATCGCAAAGCGCTTCATTTTAGTGGCATCAATTCAAAACTACCGAGTGTGAATTCCACTTTCAATAGCCTTTTCTTTTGCGTTGCGTCGCAAGTACCCGGCAGCGCCAATAAAAGCTGAAAGGTGCAGACGTTAATCTTTCACCATGCAAGAACAGAAGGGAAAAAAAACACACTCAGCACAGGCCTGCTAAGCCAACCGCAATGACACCGCGTGATGACACAGTCAAAGGGCGTCCGCAGGCAGGCAACAAGGCTGCAGTTTATCCCCAAAACACGTTGTTTGAGTCGGGACTTGAAATGGCTAATCTAGCGCTGAGAGCTACGAGAGTCGACGGCCGCCTCCGATAATCTCCGTCTCTCAGCGCGCTAAGCCGGCCGCATTAAGGCGACGCTCCTTCTTCCCTCCCGTGGTCCCGAAATCGCTTTGTCAATGAAAGCTCAACACCTTTCGCGGCTAAGCTAACCGCGTGAGCGGCGACGTGGTTCGGAGTGCGTTGAAAGCCGTTAGCTTGAGAAAATCCCAAAATGTAACCCAAAAGATACATTAGAGCAAACGACTGACTGAGGATCCAGCGTTGAACGTGAAAGTTTTCGCCCAGAAGTGCAAAACTGAAACTTTTCAAAGGCGGAGAAAAAAAAAAAAAAGAAGAGAGAAGTGTGTGTTTGAGGTTGGCTTAATGCCCGAGCTCATTGGACTTGGTGAAAGCCTTCACACTTTGCATACTGAAACAGAGGGGCATTTTGTTGATGAAGCGCCGCACTTGACATTCATCTCTTGCGCAAATTAACATTTAATAGCCATACACATTTGAATATGTTCCCTCTCTCCCTCCGTCTCTCCCTCTGACACAGTGAGGAACCCGCCACGTTGCGCCGCGTATACGGAGGACGAGAGATGGGTTTTGGCCCCCGAGCACTTTTTGCCCACCGCAAGTAACATTAATTGTTTCGCGAAAAACTAACCGCGGCGCCCATTTTTCACATTGTTTTTTTTTTTTTATTATTATTATTATTTTTTTCTTCTTCT
Source organism: Thamnaconus septentrionalis (assembly GCA_009823395.1). Lineage (NCBI taxonomy): Eukaryota > Metazoa > Chordata > Actinopteri > Tetraodontiformes > Monacanthidae > Thamnaconus > Thamnaconus septentrionalis. Next base: position 10,888,973 of record CM020520.1, read on the forward strand.
CTACAGTTTCGCTTTCCCTCCTGTAAACATTCCTTGCTTGGCAATTCTTTCATCATAAAACCGGCGGTAGACGGCGGGACGGGAACATTTCTCAGTCCCCCGGGGAAACTGTGGCGGCGGCGCGGCGGTGGGCCCGGCAATGGGCAAAATGACTGGGGTAGAAGATAGAAAATAAAAAAATATAAAAATATAAATGAATAAACAGGGCTGCGATGTGCATCGCGTGCATTTGATGCAGCTCGTTGCCAAACTCTGGGACTTTGAACTTCTAAAATAAAAAAAGAGCCGTCACGACGTACGCAGACGGTGGAGGCAGTCAGGAAGTGCAACAGGCTGAGGCCCCAGGCGTCCAATCAGAATGCGACCCTGAGGCCGGTGACTCCACCCACTTGTGGTACGGCAGCGGCGGCGGTCGGGACCAGGTGCTTTCGTCTGGGACGAGGAAACACTTACTCCCCTGCAAAGCAGCGTCATTCCGTCTGTTTCTATGTGTGTGTGTGTGTGTGTGTGTGTGTGTGTGTGCGCGCATGAGCGCGCTGATTGAGACTGATGCGTGCCGATTGGTTGCCAGGCCGCGTTCGGCGACGGCTCGGCGGGTGTCAGGTGAAATTAGCTGCCGTCAACGAGGGACCGCGCGAGACCTGCTGGATTCATGTGGGACAAACCCTCTCACACCACACACACACACACACACACACACACACACACACACACACACACACACACACACACACACACACTTGTCTCAATGCACTGACAGCTCTTCCACACTTGATGAGCGCGCGCACGGAGGAAACGCGCTGCTTTTCGCGAAACATCCGGCTAAGTACCAAAACGTCGTTCGTGCGTTAGCCCACTTAGCTACGGCGGTGGTGCACGCATGCTAACGTCGCAACGGAAGCGCAGACATCCAAAAGAGTCGCCTCCTCCAAACAGATGCACTCCAGTTTTTCCAGCTCCTTCCAGTCTTTATGTTAAATTGCATTAGCTAGCTCCCGGTGAGAAAAAAGGGGATTATTACGGATGGTTTGACCCCTGGGCGCTGGTTTTTGTTTTTAGATGAGCTTTATTTACACATCAATCGCATTAAGGAGTTGCGGTATCTCCGGCTCGACTTCCCCATCAAAAAATAGCGATGCCCCCCCCGACTGTTCAGTCCTTTATATTTAATTCAGCTCCCGGCCTTCGCCTCCGCTCGCCGCTTCCGTCTCTCCTCACTTTTCCAGGCGATTCCCTGAATCAAATGGCGTCCGTGATCTTAAAGGGGAAACAATTAGAGCCTCCTAAACTTGTTGCGGTGGTGGTGGTGGTGGTGGTGGGGGGGGGGTTGTTGTCTCACTGCCAAGTGATGTGTTTAAATCAAAATGTTGTGGCGGTGGCGGGGGGAGGGGGAGGGGGCAGTGAATTAACAACAATCTCACCATTAGCCGGAAACCGCGTGTGGTCCCGAGCGAACGTACGAGAGAGAGAGGGGGGGGGGGGGGGAAAAGAAAACTACATCAATTTGTCCCCACATGCTTTGGCACCGGCGCGTACATCTGCACGGCTGATTAAAGCCAACGACCGCAGAAAAACCGCCGTCTCCTCTCGCCCTCATGAGAATACACCCCCCCACCCCAACGACTCTAATCCAGCTTCCCCGGCAAAGGCTGCGGCGCGCGGCCTCGCCTCATTACAATTAGAGACATTAGTTACGACCAAAGGAACTCTATTTCACGCACATCCCTTCTCTCCCCCCCCCTCCCCCCCCCCCCACCGACGGAACTAAATGAAGCCTCGCGAAAAATCCGCCAAAAGCTTTTAATAGCTGCCGCCGCCGCCGCCGCCGCCGACGTTTTTCGCGAGGTCGCGAGCGACTGCGCCTTTCGGGGTCTCAGATTTGGCCGATCAAACACGCCCCGCCCCCACCCCCGCCCGAGATCACCGCCGTTATTTACGCCGCGGCTGCGCGACGTAAACACTTATGGAAATGCGATCCCTCCTCCGCGCTAATGCACTTGATGATGATTTATGCCGCGTCGCGAAAAAAGGGGACGATTGATTGAAAAAAAAAAAAATCAAGCGGCCCTGCTTCCTGCCGTGGCTGCGGGTTTGTCGCTGGCGAACACTAAAAAAAAAACAAAAAAACAAAAAAACCGCAACGGCCGAAGAAACAAAGCAGAGGAGGGCAACTTTGCAAATTAATTAGCAAAAAAAATCTGCAGGAATAATAAATAAGGCCGCGCACGTCTAATTGGCCAACAATCCAGCGGCTTTCGGGGGTCGTTGCTGCCAAGGAGGGACGCGTGCCATCACGTGCACGGCCACTTCAAGGAAAAAAAAAAGCAAAAAAAGATCACACACCTTGTGCACACACCGAATACGCCGCTCAAGGAAGCACAGAGTCAGAGGTGCTCAATGTAGCCGCAGATTTAAAAAAAAAAAGGAAAAAAGAACGAAAAAAAAGGGGTTGATACAATGTTGCCTGCATGTGTTCACAATGTGTGTGAGCGTGCGTGCACGTGGCGGGCGGGCCTTCCATCGCCCACAGCTAGCGGGTGTAAGGATTGGCGATAAGGAGAATTAGTCAAAAACTTGGGAGCTGCCAGTCAGCGCCAATTAAACTTTAATCTCGGGCTGAAACAGGCACAAATAAATTAAAGCCCTTCGTGAGCGGCAATGTGCGCTCCCCTGATAATGGGGTGGGGGGGGGGTGGGGGCGGTGGGGAGGAGGGGGAGTCGACTTGGAGCGAGGCTGCGCGAGGAAGAGGAGAAGAAGAAGAAGAAGAAGAAGAAGAAGAAGGAGAGGCAGAGGAAAACTAGAGGGGAACTCCTAAGACCGACACACACACACACACACACACACAAGCAACAAAATGAGGCTCATCATAGGCGAGCGCTTGTTGTTTTTTTTTTTCCCAAGTGGGGGGGGATTTCTCATCGCCGACAGCTCGCGCCGACTAGGATGACGAAGGCACAATGTTGCTCCATCAGATTAAAATTAATCTGATTGGATATTCTGACTTCACTGTTTTTTCCAATAGAAATAAAAGGGATTCCCACGGTGACGTCGTTGAGTCGAGCCCACAATCGGAACGAACCAATCAGAGGCTACAGCTGTCATCAATTCGGTATGGGAGGAGAAGAAGAAGGAGTAGCAGTAGAAGAAGAAGAAGCAGCAGAAGAAGAAAGAAGAAGAAGAAGAAGAAAAGTAGTAGTCGTAGAAGAAGTAGTAGTAGTAGTAGAAGAAGAAGTAGAAGTAGTAGTAGAAGAAGAAGTAGAAGTAGTAGTAGTAGTAGAAAAAGAAGTAGTAGTAGTAGTAGTAGTAGTAGTAGTAGTAGTAGTAGAAGAAGAAGTAGAAGTAGTAGTAGTAGTAGAAAAAGAAGTAGTAGTAGTAGTAGTAGAAAAAGAAGTAGTAGTAGTAGTTGTAGTAGTAGAAGTAGTAGTAGTAGAAGAAGTAGAAGAAGATGAAGTAGAAGAAGATGAAGAAAGACACAATTTAGCTGCACTGGATGTGAATCTTCTTTCTTTTTTTAATATGAACTGGACTTTAATCCGATTTGTACCCATCCATGTAAACGCGGCTGCTGTTCCTGTGGCTTCAAACGAGCCAACATGATGAGACCCTCCCACCTTTCAATGCACCGTCCTGACTGGAAATGCCACCCAGGCGTGCAATTGACCTCCGTTGGGTCCAACATCTGCTTCTTCTTCGGGTTTTTTTTTTTTATTCCCATGGTAAACTCTGCATAAACCCCCCCCCCCAACAATGTATTTATTTTAAAGTGCCTTTGGACAATCTCGGTGTGGAATTATACCGTGTGTCGGAATTTGATAACCGACCCGTGCGCGGCGCTCCCAGTCCCGCGCCGAAATGATATTTTCAGTCGGGCTCACGAACTTGTGAGTCTGTGTGTGTGTGTGTGCGTGCGTGTGCAGGGTGGGGTGGCCGCGCACGTGTCCACCAATAATAATAATAATGAAGAGCGATCTCGCCTCTATATCAGCCAGGGGAAATACTTTTAATACTGCAATATTCCAAAGTGTGGTTGTCTCGGCGCCCGCCGTTCGGAGGGGGATATTTCATTAATATTTTTTAATGAATTAGCATCCTTATCTGGGCTCCCTGTGCCCGACCTGCGCTAGCCCGGTGTTTAATTTCAAAGTAATTTTCCCGCGACGCCAGCGCTCGCCTTGTGTATTAATGTCACGGGGACCTCGTCAGCCGGTGTGTCGCGATTCATTCCGGAGCGGCGGTCACACGCGTTGGAAAAAAAACAAACAAAAATGAAACAAAAAAAAAAAAAAAACACCCAAAGAGACGGCGGCGGCGCAACGAGGAAACAATAACATTAGCGATATTAGCGACAATAATGAAAATAATTGCCCGCCGAAGACAACGGCGGCAATCACGCACGGAGAAATACCTCCTGTGTTTGACCGAATCGTACACAATTATCATGCGTGTGTATATAATATAATTAATTCTATGTCTGAGCCTCTTAGCCGCCGGCGATCAGCATAGAATCAGTTTTGTATGTATAATAGATCAGAGCGCAGTTCATGAATAAAACAAACGCGGGGAGTGCGCGGCGGCAAAGCGCGGAATGTTTGTCTTTGGACAGCGGAATCAAAGTGAACATGTAATATTGTGATAATCCATACTTGATGAATTCAAGGGGGCTGACTTGCCTTGGCCAAGTTCAGCTAATTTCCAGACACGGCTTGCCTCCGTAATTGAGTTTCCAATAACATTATGATTATTTCAGCCCACATGATAATTGAATTCAAGGTGGGTTTACCCCCCCCACTTCTTCTTCTTCCTCCTCCTCCTCCTCCTCATCATCTTCTTAACTCTGCAATATTGTCGACGTGTGATTATTATTATTATTATTATGCATTTGCATGTAGATTTCCGCGCCTCCCCGAAACTCATCACTTTTCCCCTAACTGAATTTCCTATATTATGGCATACATTTGCCTCATAACAAATGACGGGGATCCCCTGCGCGCTGTGAGCAACCGAGTCAATTATTCCAAAAAGTTCATTTTTATATCAATTTCATCCCACGTAATGATATTGCGAAGAAGATTTCTCCGAAAACTGAAAAAAAAAAAAAAAAAAAAAAAGAAAAACCCGGCGCCGACCTGTTTCTCACTGTCACGGTGCGTGAAAAGTGGATATTTTTTCCTGTTGAACTCATCAAATTCACATCACTGCCAACGCTCCCTCCCGCGCCTCCAGTTTGATCCTGCTTAAGGACCCGCTATCAAGCTCACACACCCCGGCCCCGGCTCATCTGTTGCATAATGCAGGCTTTTACGGGCCAAGGAGTGTTGTGGCCGTGAATGTAATTTTCCACGAGGCCCATCCAGACCCGTGTACGTTGGCCCGGGTGCGGATGGAGGTTGGAGGAGTCGGGGGGGCGCTGCACGGCTGCTAGAACCTCATTTCCCACAATCCCCTGGGTCTCATTCCGCCTTCCTGTGAAACCGAGGAACCCGACCGCGGTGTGGGGAATGTAGCGTTGTAGTCAAGACTGGAGAGTATTGAGATCAAGGCAAGACCAAGGCTTGGATATATCAAGGAAAAATCCCAACAAAACAGAACAAATTACCAGCATTTTTGTTTAGCTCCAGTTTGCTTCGACATAATTGAAACAGCAATATTTCTATCAGGTGTCTTTTAATTATTTCCTTCAACATTTTTGCTGCTTTGCCACTTGTTTTGAACCAAATTTCAATGAACAACTTCACTTCATAAATTCAAAAAATAAATATAACTCGGAATAATTGAACTGATTAACTGAAAATTATGGCATTGCCAAGTGTGAACAAATTTGCGCAGAAACCTTTCGGATCGGTGGGGCCACAATGGCTTGTAAAATTTGACAGAGGTGGGGCCGGAGCAGGAGCAGGAGGATGGAGTGTTTTGGTGACCCACCTCATCGGATAAAAAAAATCTACCATGGGATATGTAGAAAACGCGCTTTAATGTCTGCTAATAATGAACTAAAGATTTCCGACAAAATCTGTGTCTTTGAAGCCCCACTGTATTTAGATCTTTATTGAAACGACACTGAAAAAAACAGATGGACTACAGCGATTTTATTACTTACATACTATTAATATAATTTCTTCAAATTCGGCGGGCCGGATTAAAAGGCATAACGGGCCACATATGGCCCCCGGGCCATAGTTTGCCGCTGCCTGCTCTAGAGGGATGAGGTGGTGATACAAAATCTTTCTTCTCCGCTAACATCACCTATTGCATTGTTGGTTGAGTCTCGAAAAATCCCGAGTCCATCGAGACGGAGACCCTGACAGAGTGGTCATGTGACCGGTGTGGAGAGACCAAGACCAATCTCGAGCGAGCTACAACACCAGGGGGAGGGGCTGGGCCACCGGTCGATCCTTCCCAAACATCCGGCGGGTTGGGGGTGGGCGAGCGCCGGGTGGGCCGCGAACGCGAGCCACTTCCCGTTGCCGTCATTCCGGGGAGGAGTAGCCACGGGGCCCTCGTCGTGTGGCGAGGACGGCGCCAGCCAAGACATTATGCCAGAGTTTAGCTTCTTGTTTTGCATAAATGTTGAATCATGCCAGCGTCCTCGCTTTTAACAACAGCCCGCGTTGATATTGATTTAATGCTCGCTAATATTTAAACTGCCCTCGGGGATCGATGCCGTTGAACGTGATATAATGCGGCCCCGGCTGCAACGGATATAAATACAGCCACACACACATACACCGCGCAGGGGGAATTGATTATGTTGTAGTTCACTTGGAAAATGTGGCATGAAAAAAATGACTTTGTATTGGAAAGCCGCTGGACGCTCCAGCGTCACGAAAACAAAATTTAGAACGCTAACGAAGCCAGGGGTGGGCAAACTACGGCCCGGTGGCCATGTACGGCCCGTCAAGCATTCTAACATGGCCTGCCACACTAGAAGAAATGATGTCAAGCTATATTTTATCCATTTTTTCAGTGTTTTAAGAGTCATTTCAATAAAGAGCTAAATACCGTGGGGCTTTAAAGACTGATTTTGTTTTAACTCTGCTTTTCTTCATTTTCAATCAACATTAAAAAAAAAACATGTTTTCTGCATGATCCATGATATATTTTTTCCTCCTGTGAGGTGGGTGACCAAAACACTCCATCCATTGAAGCCACTGCAGCCCCACCAGTCAAAAAGTTTGCCCACTTTTTGAACTAAGCTAATTGTTTGAGAAATTAGCTGCATTTCCATTACCCCTAGAATTGCGCGAAACCTAAATATTGCAATAAAAAATTGGTAACGGAAATGCCCAAAAACCTCGTAAATATCCCCAAAAGGTATTCACACTGGTCGTTTTCAGACGTATCGCGATAGAAGGAAATCGCAAAAGTGCCATCGAAAACGGACGTTTTTTTCCGTGACCAGTTCAGCCCAAGTGTTTGGACGGAGGGACAACAACAAGTTGAAATTTTAGAAACGTCGCTTTTATTTTTGCCAACAACTGCAATGGAGACGCAGCTAGCGTTTGAGACATTTCCTTTTAGCTTCCCCAGCTACGGCAAACTCACCGGCCTCCTCGCGAAAACACAGACAGAAAGAAAGAAAGGAAGAAAAACAATCGGAAACAGGTAGGTCGGAGAAAGGGAGGAAAAAAGAAGGTTGCAACAACTTTTAACAAAACATGACACGCGAGTGAGGGGCTGAGTCCTCATTTGCATACGCTGACATTTGGCAAAAAGAGAATATTTCAACGGCGGCGCTGAGCTGTAATGAACTCCTGCCAGGGAGCAGTCAAGGAATAATGTTTCCATAAAGGTAACCTGTCCACCGCTCCTCCAGGAGAAAGATGTGGAGGAGGACGAGAGACATTTTTCTCTCTTTCTCTCAATCTCTCTTCCCGTCCGCGGTGTGTTTGGCAACAAAGGGGTGTGTGTTTGTGTGTGTGTGTGTGTGTGTGTGGGGGGGTGCATTTTTTCCAGCGCGCTCCATCCATCTCGGGCCCCGCCGCTGATTTAGTGTATTTCTTTCCACACTTTTTTACGGGCTAATTGCGCGCGGTGACAGTGAATTTGTTAGCGGCGACGCCGGCCGCCGGCCCACTGGGAATCATCTCATTACCTAGCACAATGTCCAGGAACATCAGATATTATTAGCTGTCATTAATCTGCCATATACGGCAGTGTGAGGGTGTGTGGGGGGGAGGGGAGAGGATGGGGGTAGGGCGAAGGGCAACAAAGGACGCGCGCACACACACACACACAAAAATTATTTGGCGTCCTGAGGTTAAAGTTGATGAACTTCTGCAAAGAATGACTAAATAAATAAATAACCAGTGTCCATTGAAGTTAAATAAAGTTCTCCTCTTCAAAGTAAACGACTGGATTTTTGATGGTCAACAGAGAACGAGGGACAGACAAGGGCGGGAAACTAGTTTGGGTCGTGGTTCCGACGGTTTGTCACTCTTCAGCGGGAGGTGGAGGTGAGCTGCAGCCAGCATTACTCTCTCGCACACGTCGCACAATTCTGTTGTTTACCTGATTTTTTCTTTCTTTTTGTTCTTTTTTTAAAGGTAGCCAACATCGGTTATTCCGGCAGTTTTGGCATCCTGATGAACAATAATGTGTAATTTCTCAATCATCACAAAGCATCAATCATTTAAAAAGGGAATCTTTATGGAAAAAAACTGAATTAGGCTCAACTGCATTAAAATTTTCTAAATGTTTCATTTCATGACAATAAAAGGATTTTAAACACACATTGTTGCGTTTAGGTTTTATTTAAAACCAGCTGTACTTTTTCAGATATTAGACTTACAGACTTACTAAGTGAGAGTGCGTGCAGAGAATTTGTATTTTTAGTTTTTTTTTGGAAACACATCTCCTACTGGGTTGGTTTTTGTTTGTTTGTTTGTTTGTTTGTTTGTTTGTGTTTTGTTCCCAAATCCCATTTGACTGAAATGAACATGACAACCTTAAACTAGATTTTTGGAAGAGAAAAAAAAAAAAAATCATTCTCTTTCAGGGCCGACTGATTGTTGCCCAAAAAGAGTGTGAATTATTTTTTTTTTAACAGCCCCTCCCATCCCCACTCCACACATATGTTTAATTTGATACAGCATCTTTGGCTGTTTTTCCTGCGCAGCCCCGCCTGAAGACTGCTACATGCGTACTAGATGGGATTACACCTTCTAAGCAGATTTCGTCGTGGAAGGGTTAACGGAAGATCCCCCTGCTCCTCTCAACAAACAGGACGTCGTCTGAAGACACAGGAACTCGCTGGGCTCTTGTTGGGAGACTTTTTTCTCTCTCTCTCTCTCTCTCTCTCTCTATTCTGGATGGGAGGAGGAAGGAGGGGGGTTCCTCTCTCGCCCCTTTTGTAGGGAAAGAGCGCACTGCGGCCTCCTGCTGCGCGGCCCGGCTCCTGGAACAAGATGGGACTGTACGGCCTAATGACTAAAAGTACTGCAAATTGAGTTTCCTCTTTGTGCCAATTGAGGCTGGGGATATACAGGCTGGGCGGGGAGCTCCTTTGAACTCCTGGTCCGACCCCCCCCCCCCAAAAAAAAAACCTCCAGATTCCTGGGTCGACCCCCGCCAATGCGATTCCCTTCCCAGTCTCAGCTCCCACCGGTGGTTGAGATCGGGGAAGAGGAGGCTGCTGTCTCAGACGGCCAAATTCATGCCACATTGCATATAACGTCCAACCCCCCCCCGCACACACACACACACACACTCCAGGAGAGACAGGAAAGGAAAACAACAGGGGTACAAAAAATAAGAAATAAAAAGAGGTTAAAGTGGCATAAAGCAGGTGTTTCTCCTCCTCTTTATTGGCAATAAATTAGGACTTTATTGGATTAAAGGTTGTAATGGCGGCGTAAAGTCTGAGGACATCTCTGCAGAGGGCTGACCAGAGCACTGTAGTTTCTTCACGCGGAGCATTAAATGGACAGCAGGTGATTCACGCGGGGGGCGCAATTTGAGAAACGCCACGCAGCAGGGTTCAAGACGGAGGCCAAACAGCCGAAACGCGGCCGGAAAGTGGATGGATTTTCAGTCTTATTGGGACGTTTAGCACAGGGTGCGTCTATTACGCCGGAGATAGAAGGATCATTCAGCAAAATGCTTTTCAATTCCCTTGAAACCATTTCATCGGGGGCCTCAAAGTGTGAAACCTCTATCGGCCCTCCGCCTCTAAAGTTTCTTTTTTTTTTTTTAAATGTAAAACGTGCAAACCAACCGGCAAACAAACAAAACCCTTCAACCCTTTAATAAAATAAGACGGCCTGCTCGCGAGTAAGAATTTGCCAAGAGGTACTTGCTGCCCGTCTTTTGTCCTCGGCTATCTTTATTGCCAAAAGCAAATGTTGGCGCCATCCCATGTGGGAAGCGAAGGGGGCCTGGATGCCCAGGACTCAGCCAAGTGGCAGCGATTGTTTTCAGCGTTGGGGGGCATAAAAAGCTCGGCTCGTTCTACGCTAATCAAAAACCCTGGTGGAAAAAAAAAAGAAAAAAAAAAAAAACCCAACAACAACAACAACAAAAAAAAAAAAAAAAAAAAAAAGGTCTCAGTGTAAATCCAGAGACTTCTTCCCGGCTTCCTTTCCCTGCGCCCCACCCTGCCATCCGCGCAATTATGCACACACACTGCCATAAATCTAATGCGCTTTCATGATCTGTGGGAGCCGAGTACATAAAACGTGTTTGCCGCATTTGCATACAAACATACTTATTCTAAATCCCCCTCAGAAGTTGTAAATGATTGTCTTTTCCTGAAATACATCTCGGCAAATTGTATTTGGGCATGTTTATGAATCCTATTACCGCATGGGTTTTATCATATTTTGTGGACAGTGATGGCTTCTCAGCATAGCTGTTAAGAAGAGGGAGCGAGGGGGCCTTGGGCAATAGACTCTGTCATTTGTTTCGGATGGGCGCTGGATCCCCCACCCCACCCCACCCCACGCCGCCCCCATCCCCTCCGACCCCCACCCACCCACCCTCCCTCCACTGCTCCATGACAGGTTCACGGAACCAAGATGGATCTCCGCTAAGTCCCTGCAAGAGGAGTAATTCAGTAACTACTGTCAACGGCGGCGGAAATCATCTGGATTCCGCCATATGTTTAAAGTCTCGCGACGCAACTCTTTTTTTTTCCGATTGTCTTGTTTAGATCCCCGGCGTGACAAGGTAATCCCTTTTAGATTGTGGCCGCTTCCTGTTCGAAGTTTTGCTTTATTTGAAAAAAAGAAAAGAAAAAAAAAGACAGAGAGCGAGAGGCGTAGATGCCAGGGAGCGGAATGTTGCGTAATGTGCCGGCGACGGCGGCGGCGTGGTATTTATCAAAAACGGAGGAAGCTGCTGGGAAGAAAGGAGGCCCGAAAAAAGAACAACAGCGAAGCACTGCAGTAGTCAATAATTTAAAGGGATAGTTCAATCCAAATATAAATTACACCATCTGTCTCAAAATTTTAATCCATATTCACCAGAAAAGCCAACCAAGCCAATCACAGATAGTTAGCTAGATTGCTAGCTAGCTAGATCGATAGCTGGCTAGATCGATAGCTGGCTAGATCGATAGCTAGATACATAGATAGATTACACACGCCGTTCCAAGGCCTCATCAAGTTTTTCACCGACCATTTCAGACCGAATTGGCTCTCCGAAATCTTTCTCCCGCTGCGACACCGAGGAGCAGTTATGTAGATTTAGAAAATGTCAGCAGCGACTCCATCAACAAAGTGGTGAGTGGTAGATGGGCAAAATTTAAATTTGGGTTCAATTTTCAATTTTCTTGTTCTTTTTTTTTTTTTTCTTTTCTTTTAAAGGCCACGTTTCCCTTCGGCTCAAGCTGGGCTTATAGACTCCCCGTCAGAGGCGGCCATTAATTGGGCGGGACAAGCTGCTGAGTGGGAAGGTCATAAACATTTCAAGAGTTATAAAACTTTCATTAAGTTCTCACGATAACGCGCCAGTGAATGACCCTTTTGCTCTCCCCCTCTCCTCGTCTGGCCGGCGTTGGAGTGGGGAGCGATTGCGAACAAGCGGCCCCTTTGTGGCGGACGGCGGAGGCTTTTTCAAACTGTCTCGGCCTCTTGACTCGTCCTAAGCCAGAGATCAGAGCTTGGAAAGGGGCGAAACAAAGGGCCGATTTAATGAGATTGTAAAACAGGCCGAGGAAGAGGAGGGGGGGGTGGAGGAGGGAGGTTGGGGTTGGGGGGGTTACCAAATAGCCAGACTGCCAACTCTGGCCCGTTTCAAAAGGTCTTTTCAGGATCTCCTCTAAAAGCCGCTCAATATGAGCGAGAGGGGAGGGGCGGATATCAAAGGACACCAAGCGCTCTGACAGATTTTGACAAGAGGAAGATGTGGATATTTGTCCGCCTGCATTCAGCCACAAAAGGCCTCGCATTCCTGGAAGAAGAAGGAAGAAGAAAAAAGAAAAAAAAAAGTGCTGTTTTCACGTCTCGCGTGTTTGGGAGTGAAGTATTTTCGGGATCCCTTTGATTTCAAGCCATCAAACAAAGACGGCTGACAACGACGACAACAAAAACATTTCTCATTGATATGCAATTTGGAAATAAATAATGATAAAACTGCGATATTGACGGAAGGCTTGAACGAAGCGCCTGGAAAACGGCGCCCGTCGCCGTCGACGAAAAGGACCTTCGGCGCTTTTGGCGAAATCTCGAGCGGGCGACAAACGGAGAAACAAATAAAAGCTACCATGAGACAGGACCTCTTGTTCACACACGCGCGCGCACACACACACACACACACACACACAATCGCACACGCTAAATATAGAACTGGCAGGCGTATCAAAGGGAAACAACAACACTGCGCGGTTCTCGCTTCCCGGCTTCCTGACTTTTTTTTCTTTCTCTCTCTCTCTTATCGCGATCGCATCTGTCACGTACCCGCTTCCCCCGGCGCGGAACCTCGGCGGAATTGAACCATTTAACCCGTCCTGGGCTGTCATGGACGGCCGCTGTCGTGGAGGGCCTGGTGGGATGGCGGCGGGGGTGGGGGGGGGGGTGGGGGGTTACGAAAGGAATGAAAACAAGGCGGAGTGGAGGAGATAACCATCGGGCTCCTGAAGCCATTATCTGCCCCCCCCCCCCACCCCCTCCCGCACCACCACCCCCCTCATAACCCCCTCCCACCCCCGTCCGCTCGGTGAGTGTCAGGAGTCACACCCAGGTCCGAGTTAGCCCGGGGCTGTTGACCCGCTGCTCTCCGGCTGACGTCTCCATTCAGACGGATGGCTCCTCGCTGCATGCTAGGAAGTGTCCAGTTTGACCCCACCTGCCCCCGAGACCCCTCCGTCCCCCGCCCCCCCATCCCTCATTAACTGGGGCTGGGGCCCTGCACTCTAACCTGTATTCTACCAGAGGTGGGAAGTAGCAATATACAAATACTTTGTTACTGTACTGAACTCGAGTATTTTCTATTACTTTTACTCCCAACATTTGAACACAGATATCTGTACTTTGTACATTGGAAAAACACGGCGGTTACTTATGCGTTTCAAAGAGATTAGAAGATACAAACTCTGTTTAAAGTTATTTGTTGTTGGTTGCTTGAAGCGGAGCGATTCGAGCTAATACTATAAAAGTGGATCAAAATTTAGACTTGCTTGCGATCGTACACTGACACTGAACCTCAGTTTAGGGGGAGATTATTTTAGAGTACCTCAGCTTTGGGCTCACTCTGGTCAGATTAATCTGTCATTACTTTTTCATTATTTGAAAATGTTCAACAATTTTTTTAAATGACTTTTTTTTTGTTACATTTCTTGTTCCATTGTTTCATTAATGGAAAAAAATTTACTAAATTTTTTTTTTTGGACAAATATTTACATAAGCACATTTTTCGGACCTATACATTCTTATTTTGAAGTAGAGTATTTTTTTTTGTTTTTCCCAACGCGAGCATCCATACTTTTGACACCTCCGTGTTCTATGCATTCCCTCCGCCCCCTTGCCTCTGAATGCTGGGCGGTCGTTGGGTAATAATAATGCTGGTGGAGGCGGGGGGGTCAAATGAAGCAAGCCGGCCCCTAATGGTGGCAGCGTTTTTAACGACGCTAGTGAGGGACGAGGAAGAGCAGCGTCCCTGCCAGACAGTAAAAAAAGAAGCAAGACGTGCCCTCGTTTTAAGGTTATAGGACACAGTTAAGTTACTTCCACGGCGCTGTGCAGGGTGCGCCGGTAATGGGCTCGTCAGGAGAGTGGTGGGGGGGGGGGGTCGGACCGCGCCGTACACAGCTGTTTCTTTTATGTTCTTTAATTTGCTCGGAGGAGAAAATAAACCCCCCGCACGCGAAGGAAGACCCGTGGACGAGAGAGAGAGAGAGAGAGAGAGAGAGAGAGAGCGCCAAAAAGGACCTTCATAGGTGCACTGTAGTTAACCGGCGTAATTAGCAAGAACACAAGTAATCAGTCCGAGGAAGTGTGTCATTAAATGGCGTGCACCCCCACCCCCACCCACGCCTCCCCCAGCTCCACCCCACCCCACCCGTGATTAATTTGCCACTCGTAACAAGCAAATGAACCTTCTCTGTGTCCTTAATGACCCTGGTTAATCTTTAAAAGAAACGGGAGGAGGAGGAGGAGGAGGAGGAGACGGCGATGGAGGGATGGGGAGAGGGGAGGAAATGACAGGCGGAGAGAGGGACGACACGCGGGTGCCGGTGAGAGCTGGGTGACGGGAGATGAAATTCATGCCGCGGCATTTTGGAGAGCGCGCAAAACTTGTTGTGGAATATCAGCTATTGCTTGTTTGTTTGTTTGATTTGCATGAATTCTAGATTGTTACAAGGCAATGAAGGACTCCAGGAGTTTCCTTTTATATATGGCAGAGCATCGGGAGGACCGTATGATATGTATTTTAAAAGAATATATCATGAAAATGCGTGATTGGCCATTTGCACTTTTGGATGGACGGCTAACAAATGAATCCGTGCAGAGATCGGCCACTGAGCGCGTGCTCATTTGTGCAACGTTGCATCTGCACGCTGTCAGAAGCCTCCTTGCTCAGGAGGTATAACCTATGTGCACGGTTTAAAGGTCCAGCGTGTAAAATTTGGCTTGACGTATGATTTTTATATTAATAAATCCCTAATATACTGCCTTCAAAATAAGTGCATAACTGTGTATGCCCACAGTACAACAAAAGTCACTTGATTTCCCTTCCCTTGGAATGGTTCCTAGTTACATGGAAGAATCCTGCATCTTGCACCGCCATATTTCTAAGGACGCCCGGTGTGGACGATCCAGCTGCCCGAAAGCACGTTCTGTATTTCAGGTGAATGTTCCACATCCTCAAAATAAACCAACAAAGAAGAAGGTGGACGAGGTGTCCAGGTTTGCGTGCGCAGGCCGCCGTCGTCCACTGGCACGCTTGGGAGAGGGAGAGTGAGCGCATGAGCGCCACAGTCTTAAAATCTGAGCATTGGATGGCAGACCTTTACACACTGTACCTTGAAGCGCATTCTGTGACGACGGCTGCACAACTCGTGCAAAACAAACACCGGCGCTAGGAATGTCGGGGGCATACCGGTCTTTGCGGCCAGTCTCAAGCTGGAGTGCGGACCATGTGGCGAGCTAGCAACAGACACATTAAGTGACGCGTCACACAATGAGCCCCTCCCTGGGTCAGATCCCCTTCCATCCCCAGCCATTAGCGAACACAGGCGGCACATGGTCCCCGGCATCTGATACCATTCTCAAGACCGAAGGTGCCAAAGTGGTTAACGCCGGGAGAAGGGCCCCTATTATACGCCCTGCTGCATTATTAAACACGCCCCTATGTAATTCAGTCTTGGGTGGAGTACATATTTGTCTTGGTAATTTTTCTTAAGCCCGCGATAAAGCAGAATTAACCGTTTGAATTAATCATGGGAATTACAGGCTTTGGTGGCGGGCCGGCGGGGCCCCTGCATCCAGGCCAGCTGCACTGGCCAGGGCCCGTCTGCTTAGCACCAGAAGTGCCAAGCATATGCTAGTTGGGAGGAGGAGGGCGGGCGGACTGGGGAGGCCTGGGTGGGCAGGGAGGAGGTCCCCGCGGAGCCCTTCACAATGAAACACAATATCCTCCTCCTCAGACGCGTGCAATGACTTAAACACTCCATTGTATTAAATATGAATGAGGTCCCCCCCACCCCCCCATTGTCCGAGCGCGGGCGAGCGCGGAGACAGTGTTGTCGATTAGCCACATGATTAAGCAGACGACACGGTAGGGGCCGCGGAGGTAAATAAAGGCCGCCTTCTGTCATTTCCTGAGTCCCCAAGGAGGCGCCCCCAACTCAGCGCCGCTAAAGCCAATTGACGGAAAAAAGTGATAATGTATGACTGTGAAAACAGCTGAGTGACACAGGCGGGCGGTACCGAGGGTGGAAGAAAGAGAGGGGGGGGGGGGCATTGACAAGGGTGAGAGAGGAGCGAAACGCGAGGAAGAGGAGGAGAAGAAAGAGACGGAGAGGGAAGGGAAGGATGATGAAATGGAACGGAAAGAGGAGGGCTGAGCGGCGCCTTTGATTAACCAGGCGGCGGCGGCAGTGCTCCCCGCGTCAGGTGTTTATTATCACACTGTGGCATTTGCATGTGAAAAAAGAAAAGGGGAAGGAAAAAAAAAAAAAAAGTCGACGGCAGCGCTCGCCAGGGCCAGGGCCAGCCCCTTCCCCCCCCCCCGTCCAATCGGCCAATCGGAGGGCAGCGAGCGGAGTCTGCCTTTCACTGTTGCAAATCCAGCCGCCCCCTATTATGGGAAGCGCGTGAACCCGCCACGGCCATTCAACCCCCGGAGCCCAACGTGTCAAACGGTTGTTATTATTATTAGCCGCGGCGGCGAATCAGAAGGCGGGATGGGGGAGGAGGAGGTGGGGGTGGGCCCCGCGATGAAAGGGAATAAACAGTCTTAATCAATTCCCCTCATTAATCAATTTGGAGCTTTGATACATCAAAGACGGGATCCCCCCGGTGGGGCTCAGCAAAGGAGTTGATCCAAAGACAATATTATTAATGGGGTTCTATTGGGGGAATTAGTGATCATTATTTTTTTTTTTTTCAAGTTGGTGTGTACGGTGCTTTTAATAGTTTTACTTTCAGCTCACTCATTCCTTCCCGATTTATTAAAAAAAACAATAAAATCTGTGTTGTTTTTTTTTTAAATTTCCCCACCACTAATTTCTCGCTCTGACACCTTGAATCCTCATGTGGTTGAAAGGCTGTGTGTGTGTGTGTGTGTGTGGTGGTGGGGGGGCACGATCATAGAGCTGTAAGTATGATCGCTCCCACTTAATGACATCAAGCAGCTAACATTAGCCAACATCCCTCCCACCTATACCCCTCCCCC
Source organism: Thamnaconus septentrionalis (assembly GCA_009823395.1). Lineage (NCBI taxonomy): Eukaryota > Metazoa > Chordata > Actinopteri > Tetraodontiformes > Monacanthidae > Thamnaconus > Thamnaconus septentrionalis. Next base: position 10,906,305 of record CM020520.1, read on the forward strand.
GACCACCACCACCCCAAAAGCCCCCCCCCCACCTTCCTCCCTACCCAATTGCGGGACATTCAGGTAACTAATCTCCCCTTAAATATGTCTTGGAGGAAGCTCGGCTAATTAGTATCGGAATTTACTGCCTTCACTTTTATTGACTTGTCCTACTTCTCCGATAATTAACTAATGAGTAAAGTAATGAGCTATGTCGTTCAGTCGCGCCGTTCAATTAGAGCACAGAATCAATTATTGAAAATGGTTTCTGATGCCAATGCTGCCGGGTGCGGGCGAGAGCAAAAGGGGGGCGGCGCAGACTTGGTCAAAATTGGGCAAGTTTGGGAAATAAATAAATAAGTAATATTTTGCAACTCCTTAAAAGCGGCGATAATGCTACTGTAGCGAGAAATGTTAAATAAACTGTAGCTCTCTCCGTGACGGGTGCAAAGTGTAAAGAAAAATAAAGGCACACCAAAAGTGGCGCTAGGCGCTAACGTCGAATTTTACAGACAAATGACCTCGTTGGGCTGCTTGTCATGAACGGTGGTTGAATACTGTCAAGTCTTTTTCTTAAGCTTCTCTTTAACCGTCTATGTGAGCTTCAGAGGTTGAAATTAGTACGCACGTAAAATTATTAAGTACAGCAACTTAACGGGAGAGAAAACACTCTCACTGCACCTCAGTAAAGCTAGCACGCGGTTTACAGCAGGGCGCACCACCCAAAACGTTTCCCCTTGCAACAAAATAAAAAAGACTTTGGTTCCTTATCGCGTTTTAACGTCAAATATTCATCATATTTTTAACCTTGCATCAATTATTTCTTTATTTATTACGCTGCATGAAATTCTGAAAGCTTATTTATGTGATGAATCTTATCCTTATTACAGAACAATTGCACTTACATAAACACAAGGAGGGCTTCCGCCACATTTTAAAAAAGCAGTCTTGAGTCATAATTTGCACTTTCAAAGACGCTGGTGGAAAACAAGGGGACTCCACAGTGCGAGCACGAGTCCCCGACACAACCCAGCGGAATCGTCTCGACGTAAACATTTTGTCATTGAGGGCTTTTTTTTTTTTCTAAGCTTAACAAAAAAGAAAAAAAAAAAAAACCCAGTCGGTTCATGATGGGAAAATTAATTAGAGAAACACTCCCAAGTGTTCCCGCTGATAATGAACTATGTTGTCTGCTGTCCAATTTTTTAATTTATCTTTTTTTTTTTTTATAATTATGTTTACATCAAAAATCAATGCCCCCTGTGATTAAATATGAAAGACTTGTCATGTAGCACCGGGTATACGATGTCTTCCCGCCCAACAACGACTGCATTCAGTGTCTGGAGTTTGGGAGCCGCGATGCAAACAAAAAAAATATATATATATTTGACAAAGCAGCAGACGTCTTTCAGAACGAAATAAACAAAGCGCTAGATCACGTAGCGAGTCGGACTCTGTATATTCTCACAATTTTGGAATCAAAAGAGCGTCTCCGGTGTCACATTACGAGAGGATTTCGCTGCTCAGTCAGAAGGGGTTGCTCAGTCACCGGGGTTGGAGAAATGTCCAACATGAAGGTACCATGTGGAAATTGTTCGCGTTTGTGGTTGAAAATCCTTGAAATGAGATTCCCACTGACTGTAGGAATGAGAAAAAAAATACACTTCTAATGATTGGAGCATTGAGCCCAACTGTGATTTTTTTTTTATTTTCTGCATTATTAATAATGCATGTACACAGAAGTTGTAAAATCGGTAATTGCCTGTACGAGAAGTCGGGTTTTATCGCGTAATTGGCGGGGGAGGGGTCCTGCAGAAAGTGATGGCGGCGGCGGGCGGTGGTGGGGGGAGGGGGTATCGATATTCTATTAATATTCACCCATGCCAGAGGTCCCGGCTGGTGTGCGCGAGTCAGAGCTGAGCCGATGTGACAGGCTCCCGGAAAGACGCGAAAGCCAAGGACACGAAATCCCCTGTGACAGCAACCTTGGAGAGCGTCCCGCCGCTCGCGTCGCTCCGGCTGCGGTTAAATAAGAGAAATAAACTCAAAAGAACATAATGGAGTCGGCTCGCGTCATCCTCTGTGACAAGCAGGTTCATTTGCCGTGCGCTCGGAGAGAGAGAGAGAGAGAGACAGACAGAGAGAGAGTCGGCCTTCCTTGAGCTCCCAGTGGTCGACTATCAAGTGTTGTGCTGGAACGCTTGAAAAGCGAAAATGGATGCCGCAAATCATCGGTCAGTGCGATGAAAACCGGGAAGAAATGCATTTTCGCCGGACGTTTCCCTCATTTCTTCGCGCCTCGGCGCACCAAGGTAGATTATGCGCTTTTTGCGACGGGCATAAAACAGAATAGGAAAGAAAGGAGCGGGGATAACCCTGACAGGGCCCCCCCCATCCGCCGCCCCACCCCCATTGCCAAACGCGCTATGCTTTTGTTCTCCTGATTACATCCGCAAAGTGGGAAAATAAAAACAACGGCTTATGGCGCGGCGGAGCGCCCGGAGGAAGCGATCCGGGGGCCCCTCTACCAACCCCCAACCCCCCCCCCCCATCCTCCTCGGCCCAAGCCTTATCGCTCGTCTCTCCCATTTGAATGGCGCCAACCGACATAGCGGTGGCAGCCAGGGGGATAGATAGAGGTGTCATAAAACGTTTTATTGATTTCATTTTTTTTATTTTTTTTCGTTGCCTTTTTACGAGTTGTCGCCGTACGTTAATATCAAGCGGAGGACGGCGCGGCTCCCGTTTTGTGGAAGGTGTCAGTTTTTTTTTTTCTTATTTTCCTTCAGCCTGGCAACCACCCCCCCCCTCCGCCCTCCCCGGTACAATCTTCCATATGTCGCGGGAGATTTCGGTGACGTTATCTTTTTTCCGCGCGGCGTGACTGATCCCTTTGCGTCTCGTCAGGCTCGGCGGGTGAAAAAACAAACAGAAAACCGGGAGCCTCTTTTGACGGGGCTTTACAAAACGCTCGGCCTGAACCTCCAGGTGACCCCTGCTGTCCCGACGCGGAGGAGGGCCGTGCAAATCTAGAGCAACAGCTATTGGGTATTTTTCTATGTCAGCAGCTAACGATTGTCCCCTAGCTTGTACCTAGGTTAGCACACATGTTCCGATCGTCAAATATGCACATTTACTCTTCAACTCGTAGGTCGAGTCCATCTTAATGGACATGAATACACACAAACAATAATTTGTATTTCTGGTTCATCGTCCTTGAAGACACAGCCAGTCCCGCTGAGATCCACATTGAGGCGCCTGTGCTGCCCAGGACGTCTCATAATGACAGGTTCACACCTTCGCCAGACAGCACCGATGTCCACACGCTTAGGCGAGTGACCCCGTTTCCCCTCCCTTCACCACCGTCCCCCGACCCGCAACGCCGCTCGGCGCGGGCAGGTGACGAGCACTCCGGAGGTGTGAGAGAGCCGGCTTACCCACAACACACATACACGCACACACAAGCGTGTCTCGTGTCACTCGGCCGGACCGGCCAGAGATTAAAGTGGCAGCGTGACTCTCGGTGTCGCCGAGGTGACTCGGCGAGGTGGGAATATTTCCAGGAATTGAACGCTCGCTGCCCACTTGCAGGTGTAATGTTCGTTCTCTTGTTAGACAGCGGAGCGTTTGGGTATGCAGACGTGGCGAAGACGACTTCCTGAAGGTCAAAGTCCGCATTGGAACTTGAAAGAAAGGGGATTAAGGTGACTTGGTGGTCCGAGTAGCTCGCAAACAGCTGATCCACTGGGATGATTCACAACAACAATCCTCTCGAGGGCGGACGGAGAATAGTCGCAGAAAGTGACCTTGCTGAGGTCACGGGTCAAAGGTCAGAATGGGTGGACTGCTTGAAGACCACAGAAAGGCAATATCGGCTTATGTAACCATTGGCGACGGCCAAGATCTGCAGAATCATTCCAGCGTACAACATGCCAACCTATCACACCTCCCAAATGTGCCAACACCGAAGACCTAAATTGCTCCCAATGGGGCTGGCAGCGCCTTGCATGGCAGCAGCCACCCATTGGTGGATGAGTGTGAGTGAACGAGAGGCCACTGGAAAGCACTATACAAGCGCAGTCCATTTACCATTGCAGCGGACATACGACTGAGGTGTTATTTCACAGAGAGATCCCAATAATAACACATCTTTTACAACTGGGACCCCCATACCACCCACCTCCCCCAAACCCCAACCCCAACCCAACCCACTCCGCCCAAACAAAACTCAGCGGCAAAGTGGTGACGCGAAGAGGCACCGATGAGGAGGTCAGCACAAAAAAGCAAATGGGAAGGGGTCAGCATATGTCCAGTCAGCGCACGACACCTCGCAAGACAACTGTCCCAGCCACGCAGATTGGGACTCCGTTGGTGTGTGTGTGTGTGTGTGTGTGTGCGAGTGTGGCCGCCGACGCGCTTTACTGTGCAGCGTGTGCGCGTGCAGTCACCCGTGTCACGTACGATAGCGCACAAGTGAAGATAGGGCGGGAGAGCAGGAGAGCTGCATGAGCAGATTTGGGCGTTGCCTCCGGGGCGAATACTGCGGTCGGTCCGCACGGCGCAGTGCGACTTGACAGGGGCCATGAACCCACGTTTCCCCTCGCCCCCCCCCCACCCCCCACCCGCCGTCACTCAGGTCCAGGTGGGGAGACCCTGGGACCTGGGTGAATTTCACGGGCTTCGATTGGCGCGGGGGAAACGAGACGTTTTCGAGATGTTCCCTTCGAGAAATGCGGAGGGGGGGGGGGAATGACGGCGATGGCAAACTTTATCTCAGAGTAGAATCAAGTCAGGTACCAAGGGCACTTGTAGTAATAGTGCAATGACTGTGTAACATAAACTACCCAAAAATACTATGGACTCATAGAGTGTTGCAGTTTTTACACTGGGCTATTGGGATTCACAAGATTAAATGTTCATTTGATTGTAGACACAATTGGCTAACCAGCCAAAGTCCTTTCATTTTCATTGCACCATGCAAATGCCAAACAGCCCGCTGTCATTATTGTTGGCGTGTCAATGAAAGTCACGAGTGGCAAAAAGCCCACTGACGAGAACTTTACAAAGTTTTCCCTTTTGATGCCCACCTCTTCTAACTTCTATCTTCTGCCTCGACCGCTAGCGCGCCTGCCAGATAATCAACATCAATGTCAAAGCCGCAGAGGTCGTCGACTGGACTCCAGAGGGTTCTTTCAGGGGCATCAGCTCAGCCTTTCACACCTTGGACGCAATCAAAGTAGCTTTACGACACACGGCCTGCGCTCAGTCGAATCCGCCGGTGTCCAAAGTCAAAAGCGACGTGTAGGTGGGAGGAAAAAATAAATAAATAGATAAAAAACGGGTCAGGCTGTCACTCTGTGAAGTATTTATAAACGCCCCAAAGCAGGTACTATCATTCTACGACAATTAGAAACATTTGCTATCATGCTAATGCGATATCATATAAATGTAAGCCGTCGCAGGAGTCGTTAGCGCCGTAAAAACCAATGACTGTGGCGCGCGTTCGCTGGCTCCCTGTTTGTTGTTTGTGTTTTTGCCTTTCCGCCACAGCCACTGATCCATCCAGAGTTAATCACTCCAAACGGCATTACAATTAGTGCCGTTTGGAGTCAAACATCCATCTCCCGCTCTATCTATCACCATTTTTCCCCCCCTCCCCTGCCATCCCTCCCCACCCGCCCGCCCGCCCGCCTCTACGTGGTAATATTCCCCAATTAAAGCATTATTGTAGCCTACTTCATCAAGGGCTAAAGTAATCAAGATTAATCTCGGCGAGCTGACACGCGCTGTTTGCTAAGGAACACACGGAACAATTGCTCTGGGCGAGCGTCATTAGGAAATGCAATAAAATTAGGCAAACTGATTATATTTCAGAAGTGGGGGAGGCAAAATAAAAACACAATTTGGGGGAAGGGCCTCAATTATGGCGGCGGCGGCGGCGGCTCGCTTGTCGGAGTGTCGGCAGCGAGTTTGTTGTCGCGGGTGCGAAAAAAAGAAACACACACACACACACACACACACACACTGGGAGACGCCTGGGAAGCATACCGCCGCAACCTGCTGCTCTCTATATATGTATTTTTATTCATGTCTGCGAGTCTTGTGTGTGTGTGTGTGTGTGTGTGTTGGTGGGCAGCCCGTAGCCACGTACACAGGCTCCCAGCCAGCTATTGACACTAAGTTGGTCTTAGCCGACGGCTGCGGCAAACCATTTTAGGCTCCGTTGTCAATTGGTATCTAATAGGGGTTAAGTGTTTTGAATTTTTTCGAAGGGGTGGGTGGGTGGTGGTGGTGGGGGAGGAGGGAGAGAGGGGGGGCACCTGAAGGCAAGTTTTTTCATTTAATTATAGCTGGTACGGGAGACGGGATATAAGTGTTGCAAACTGCGCGGTGCCTCCTCTTCGTCTTTTCCTCTTCTTCTTCGACTAAAGTCGCTGAGATTTCCATGCATGCGCGTCTATTTAAAAAAAAAAAGAAAAAAAAAAAAACCCTCTCAATGTTCCGTTGCTACCTAGTCGTGCCCCTCCCCCGCCCCAGTAGCTTACTGGGCGGGGGGGGGATACTGGGGCCAATCTGTGTCGTTCGCGGCCACTCGGCGGCGAACGCCACTCCGAAACACTACTCTGCGATTTGGTGGTTAGCGCTGAAACCATTTTAAATGCTTATTAATCTCGCCCGAGGCCCGGCTCTTCCTCCTCCACCGCCCCCCCCCCAAATGAGAAAATGAATGAAAATGCGCGGGGAGTATGAGAAACACCTTATCTTATCACCGCGCCGAGGTAATATTGTGTGATCCCCGGCTGAAATGCCGGCGAAACATTCCATGAATATATTTGGAGCGCTGCGGCCGCTCGTGTCCCGCGTCGTCCCCGATCGCGATATTCCCCCCCCCCCCGCCCCGCAATCGGCCCCCCCGAACAGGAAGGGCCCATCATGTTTGGGGGTGGATGCAAAGAGTCAGAAGAGGTATTGTTTCTCTCTCTCTCAGTCTCGGCTGCCTGCGCCTGCCGCACCTCAGATTATCTTAGCGGGCGATAAACACGGGGCTAAGCGGAGCTGAGTGACATTACCGATAAATAAATAAAAAAATAAAAAAAGGGACGGACGGAGGCCGTGCGAGAATGTATTTATATTCACACTGTAGCATCCCATTCAATTAGACATTCAAGGCAACGACTGTCAAAGCCGTCCCGTGTGTGTTCTTTCGAACGGTAGCGTATGCTAGCTACGAGATGTCTCAGATTCCCTCTGAGATGAATGAAGTATTAATCCATCCATCTATGAGACATTGATTTCACAGATGTTTAGGTCATTTTTTAAAGGTCCCACATGACCCAAGTTGTCAGATGTTGAGCAGGTGACTTGATGAATAATGCAGGAAACAACAAAAATTTAATAATTTAATAATAATTATTTTAATAATAATATTTAAATAATATAAGCGCCCAGGCCACACCTGTGAGTGTTGTTGCTAAACAAAACCACTGAGTGCTATCCGTGCCGCTAGTGACATCACAGAAGAACGACTGCCAGAAGGGTGTGCGCTTAAAAAAAAAAAAAAAAGTAACTAAATATTTTTGGAGAAGTTGGAGAACTTGGACGTGTGTACGTACCGTCGTCAAGGAGAGACTTCAGCAAAAGTGATATTAGCATAACGCAGGACCTTTCACTGTAAGCAGGGCAGGGAAATTCTTCCAGAGTGGCAAAAGTTGCAGCATGAACGATTTTGCGCGCACGGCGCTCCCGCGACTGGTCAGGTTCCGCCAACGTCCGGCAGCGCCGCGGAATACTTAGCCCATTTCCTGGGGGTCAATTTGATATTTGCGGGTCACGTGTCGGACGGAAACCGGCCGGATCGATGCGGGATAGCGCGCGCACACACATATGGCGGCGGCGGCGTCCGCCTCATTGTTTGGCCAGAGCGTAATCAATATGCTCGTAAAAAATGTAATAAATAAATAACGAAATAAATAAATAAACCTAGCGAGACCTTTTGGCCCCGCGTGACCCTCTCGCTTCTGATTAACCCCGCTCACATCGCGCCACTGACCTGTGCCTATGGACCTCATGAATTATAAATACACTTTATTATGGCAGCCCGGTCGTTAAGGATACCATAACCCTGCACGTCCGGAGCTCAGAGGATCTCTCTCTCTCTGCGCAGCTAGCGCGAGCAATTTGTACTCTTCTCGACTATCCCCCCTTGCCCCCCCCCCCACACACACACACACCCGCCGTACTTTCGGATGCCTTTGCATATCGTCAGACCTCTGAATAACGGGGGCAGCAGGAAACAGATGCGAGAAGCGGGGGTTGGAGGGTGGAGTAGCGTCGGGAGGAAGGAAAAAAAAAAAAGTTAACAAACTCACGCAAGTGATTGATGGGCTAATTTCGAGCGGCGAATAAAGCAGTTTCTGAACTCTGTTGATTCTCCATTTATTAGGTAATAGAAACATTTATCAAAAGAAGTCACTTCTTTTTTTTCCTTTCTTTTTTTTTGCTTTAGCAATAATTGCATTTTTTAAGCCCTCATTAGGGCCCTCCATGCATACGTAATCCCGCGAATAAATACAGCCGGCGTGGCGGTGAAGGATTGCCACCCTCTCCCTGTACGGTAAACCCAAAGTTCTTCTTCTTCTCCTCCTTGACTCGTTTTATCCGACGTTTTTTTTTTTTTTTTTTTGGGAAGAACGGTGGAGGAAGCTTTCGACTGCGGGCGGCGGGAATGAAGCGAGTCCGACGATTTCCACGTGATTTTGAAGAGACGTTCCCGACTCTTGATGCACCCTCTCCCTCGCCATTTGCTTATTAACAACAGCTGACGGGACAAGAAAAAACAAAAAAAACTGCATGGTGCAGAATTGCGCGCCGGCTTCTTTTGCTGAGAGGCATGTTGTGCGGTGTGTGCGGTTCCCGTGATGATCGCGGAGCCTTTTCGGTTCGCCGACGAAGGGTAGACCCCGACTTCAGTACGTCGCGCCGACAAGGAACCCAACTGCCCGCGTTGCCCGGCCATTTTTCCCCCCGCACTGGCGTGTAGCTTTTAGCCCCTTTGTGAACGTATAGCCACGGCAAAAAAAAAAAAAAAAAAAAACAGAAAACGGCAGTCATGTCTTGTTACTTGGCAACGGTCCCACTAGCCGGCTAAAGGCCCCCTGTTCCGGTGGAGGGAGGGATGGAGGGAGGAGAGAGAGAGAGAGAGAGAGAGAGAGAGAGTGAGAGACAGTTTTAATCACCTAGCAAATTTCCAGCGCTGGAAACAGACAGGGCCTCAGCGTAATCTTGTTAGCACAATGAGGCCGTTTTCAGATATCATTGCTAATCAAATCATCCCAAAGGCTTTGGAGCCCTCCCCCACCCCCGCACACCATTCATTCATTCATTTATTTATTTATCCGTCTATTTTAAAAGCTGGCTACGTGGCGGCGTCCGGAAAGACGGACGTGTGCGGTTTTATTTTTCGTTTCTTTAGCAAAATTAAGAGCCAGCCGCTGAAGTGTGACACACACACACACACACACATCGAACACAGAAACAACCGCGCACAAGTCAACGCGTGCTCAACAACGCCCCCCCCCACCCATAACCCCCCCCCCCACCCAAACTCCTTCTGCTTGGTTGCAAGCGCTCCCTTCAATTTAAAAGGCTCCTTCACTTCTCCCTGTAGATAACCTGCATTCTCTCTCTCTCTCTCTCCCTTTTAATAGCCCAGAGCCACTTTGCCGGCACCCAGAGAGACCCCCACCCCAACCCAGGGCCCAGGAGAGTCCGCACAACAGAGAGAAAAGGAGAACAAAGCCAACCTGCAAAGTCTTAAAAAGTTAAAACGTGTACTTTGATAGCCTCGGCCTACCTATCAGCGGCGGCGCTGATCCGACCCCAGGGAGGCTGACAGCGGCGCAGAGGAGGAGAAGCTGGAGAAGTGGGCCACGGCAAAACCCCAAACTCTGTTTTCCACGCACACAGTTTTTGTACGACACAAGCAGCCGAGCTGCTTTTTTTTTTTTTTTTTTTAGCTGCTGTGCGAAATCCACCGCTAGTCTCGTATTAGCACTTTGAACGTCGCGGCGGGCAACGAAAAATTTCAAAAAAATAACACAACACCCGCAACGCGCCGCCGTGGGATTTGCGCTAACCGCCCGCAACTTGGGTTTTTTCCCCCGCTTTTCACGGCGGGGTATCGCGGTGACATAAGCACAACTTCAATTCCAAGGGAAAACGGGGGCGATAACAGCCGGGGCCGCTCGGTTGAATCGTGAATCAACACGGCTCGAATCCGGCAGGTATCGCTTTTGTTGCAGCTAACAGAAAGCTGCAGACGCTGCAGTTGCTAACAAGGAGGCGGACGTGACAACGCAGCCGAGTCCCAGAGCGCCAGAGCAACTCAGTCGCAAGGCCGCCATTACGACATCCACGGAAAAAAGTTCAACTGAACGACTGGAAATTTTAAAATCACAGTGCGTGCAGAAAAAGCACAGTCGCCTTGAGCCGTGTTTTAGCCGCTAGCCCGGAAGCGTCTGCACTGCACCGACTTCTCGATCTGTAGCTACGGGTGAGCTGATCGCAAAGAATCACGGCGGGTGAAGCTTCCAGCTCTGATGGAGTCGAAAAAGTGAAGTTTGTACTGCAGCTGGAAGACTTGAAGACCTGGAAAACTGCTTCAACTGATTTAACTTATTTGCTGCATGCCGGACAGGCAATCAAAAGTTAGCTTCACTGTATTGTGCTTTATCAGTAGGCGAAGTACTAGTTGCAAATTTTCTACGATGACTGTTTTTGAAAACGCAAAACTCTTTGAACCATCATGACCATCGAGATGTTGAAAAAACCTCTCACACCAATCAACCAATCAATCAAATTTGGTAACTTTGACTGACAGAAAAGAGGGCAAGACAAGAAATGTCGGTTTTCCCAATTTGGAGCCACTTAACGGCTGGTCGCAAATTTCAAACGCGGCCTCGTCGCGGCTAAAGGACGACGCGGCGTCAAATCGCTCGGCGTCGCTTCGTCCTGCCGTAAAAAAAAAAAAAAAAACAAAACAAAAAAAAGAAAAAAAAAGCTGTTGTTGGCTCTCAAACGGACGACCTTCAGTGCCAAAAACTGTCTTGCTTTGACGAACGCGAGCGGCGACAGCGAGCTCGGAGCGTTAGAATGGCAAGAGATTGGCTGCTGCTAATGTGTACGGACACACACACACACACACACACACACACACACACACACACACACACACACACACTAACAAACACAAGCACACACACTTCCTCCTCCTCCTCCTCCCCCTCCTCCTCCTGCCGTTTATTAAATTTGCCTGTTAATTTTCTCTGAGGGTTTAATGTAATTAATGGACCAGTTTAGAAGTGGCCGGCGAGAACCAGGCCGCCTTCGCTTCCTCCCCTCCCCCCCCGCCGCCGACGGCCGACTGTGAAGGGCCACCGGAGGGGCCCGCCGGGGTCCCCGCAGCCCGGTCGTGGGATCGGGTGGAGGGCCGAGGGGGAGGCTAGTTGGGGAGGGGGGGCGTCCGCCGCCCGTCACCGTCGCCGGTCGGGCCGCCGTTCCCCCTCAAGTGGCTCATTACTGCCCGCTCGCATTTCATCAGCGGGCTACCTCGCTCGCTCGCTAGCTAGCGCCACCAGCGCCGGCGCAGACTCGTTAGCACGGAGGCTGCGAGGTGTGCAAGAGGCCTCCAGCGTCTCAGGAGCTAAAATATACCAGAGGGAGGGAGAGAGAGAGAGAGAGGAGAGAGAGGGAGAGGGAGAGATCGACCAGTGTGCCTGTGTGTGTCCGATCAGATAAAGCGCAGAGGGAAGGAGGAGGGATTCAAATCGATATGTAATAATGTCCAGTGCCGGCTGCGGCCCTGCCCTTTTCCTGGATGAGCGTCTGTCACTGTCGGAGCGCATCTCCCCGCCGCAGACAAACGGTCTGCTCTGCGCGGCACACGTCGCCCCTGATTAATGATTAGCCGTCAACGACCCCGCCTCTCCCTACGTACACCACCACCAACACCACCATGACGATATGCCGGGGGAAAAAAAACAAACAAACGAATGAAAAATAAAATCTGTTTTTGGATGAAGAAACGCCGGCGTTCGCTAGCTGACCTTTTAACCTGATTAGAGGAGGCCAAGGCAGGAGGTTTTGACCCAATTCCAGAATTTGAATCTGTTTTGTCTGTCTGCTTGTTTGACCAAGACTGGAAAATTGATCCGTCGAAATGGTTTAACATATTACAACATGTTTTTTTCCGAACATAAAAAAAAGAGGTTTATTTTTCAAATCTTGCATGAAATTTGATTTGATTTCAGACAAAAAAAAACAGTGGGCCGAAAACACTGCACATGTTCACCGGCCTGCCTCCAATCTAGTCGGCGAACTAATAAGAAGCTAATAGAGCTGATTTCAGTGGGAGCGTCTCAGCCGGAAGCCTTGCAGGTGGGCGAAGGCCAGAAATTCCTTCCGACTATCAAGCTACAGGCACGAGAGACCGAGCGCGATGGGATTCTGTACAGTATGTCTGCCCTCTTCTGGCCGCCACCATCCATGCTCAGGTTTGGGGGGGGGGGGGGTGTCCGAGAGAGGAGGCAGGGAGAGGGAGGGGGGGGCGGTGGGTGGATGGGGAGGCGATGCAAAGGGAGATGACGTGAGAAGACAGCAGGCAAACAAATGGCATTAAAAAAAAATCAAAAAAAACAAAAAATCATTGAAATAGTCCCGACTCTCTTTTTTTCCCCCTCTCGCAGTAGCACAGCCAAAGCAAATAAATAAATAACTGATTGCAAGCACGTCAGTTGCCGTCAACTCTTATCCAACATCGCGGCAAAACCACGTTTCCCTCATACTTCCAAGTGTAATTAAACGGCGTGGACGCAACCCAGGATTGTGAAAGCAAACGCCTCGATTAGACAGCAGGGGGGGGGGCGAGGTTTTCGGAAAATGCAAAAAAAAAAAAAAAAAAAAAAGAAAAAACGAAAATGTCTCTGCAGTGTTTCATCTTTTCTAATCTGGAAGGGAAATTGACTGCAAACGACGAGCGGACATCTGTCATGGTGCTCGTTCGGTTGAGCGTGTGCACGCTTGCGCGCGCGCGCGTGTGTTTGTGTTCATTTGTCAATATTACAACGGCCGTACACAGGCCTGTGTGTGTGTTTGTGGTTTAGATGTGTATTTATGTGCAAGAGGAGCTTCGAAGTGTGTGTGCTAATGCACTGTATTTATTTGTCTGTGTGTGTGCGTGTGTGTGTGTGTGTGTGTGTGTGTGTGTGTGATCCCACGGGTCCCACCTCTGCCTCTGGGTGCTGCTGGGGCAGGTGTGTAGCCAACAGGCAGGAGCGGTGGCTAGTTAGCCAACTCAGGGGTGAGAGGTTTAGTCTTAGAAGAGCTAGTTAGTGGAAGGCAGGATTAAGCTGCCTGATATCAATAGCAGATGACTGCTCATTCTTCTGAGCTAGTTGGGTGGGTGGGGGGGGGGGATTATGGGCGGAGCGGAGGGGTGGAGGGGGAGAAAAAAGAAAGAAAGAAAAAAAAAAAATCAAAAATTGGTCCCACTGAGCTACGCACGTTTTGTGGTTAAAACTGGGCCTTGGGCACCGATTTGAGGCAATCTGCTGAGTAGAAGGGAAATTCTATTAACACTTGAGGGCCCAACGTGAGGCGTATACAGGGGTCTGTTGGCAGAGAATGGGGTGGAAAAAAGAAAACAGCTTTGTGTTCGTTGTAAAAAAAAAGAAAGAAAAAAAAAAAAAAAAAGGATTTTAGCTGTAGTTTTCGCTAGCTAACGAAATGTATTAGCGTAAGGAGCTAGGGCTGCTTGAGAGGAGGAGGCCATGCTAGGTTTTGTTTAGCGTAGGCTGAAATTAGAGCCAGTCTGGGGAATACACCAGATTGAGTGGGAATTTGGAACGCGGGCATTATCCCTGACATTGTTTGCAATGTGCCTTAACGCCGTTAGATATTGCTAAATCTTACACAGTGGTGGTCCTTTAAATGTATTCATTTTTTTGCTGCTATTTCAATCACAAACGCTCAAAAACCAAGTCAGCTCGGTTCGAGTTATCAAGCTACGCTTCCCGCAGCCGTTCAGGACAAACCGCCCCGCGCGGGGATAAATGTAAAAACTGCATCTGCAAACTGCAGAACAACAAAAAACAAACAAACAAACAACTTGCTTTCTTCCTTGCCCCCCACTACCCCCGCCCTTTTTTTTTTGTTTTGTTTTGTTTTCTTCGCACAGACTGACAGCGTTGTTTCCGTTCATGTCAGTTTCACTTCCTGGCTGCTCGGAGAGAGATGTCAATCCCGCGCCGCCGCCGCCGCCGTGACACACGGCCGGGTAAATAAAGATTAAATACGCAGCGAGGAGGAGAGGAAAAACAAAAAAAACAAAAGAAAAAGAAAAGAAAGAGAAAAAGGTGAGACTATCGATCAGGTGCAGCGGGGTTTCTGGCTTTCAGACTTCCAGACATGCAGGGCTCCCACTGCCAGAGGAGCACCGGCAGGTTCCGCGTCTGCGCTGGTCAGCGCTCGGCTTGGAGTTTGGTTTTTTTTTTTGTTTTTTTTGATTCGCCGCCAGTCGCCGTTGTGTGAGTGCGTGCCAGTGAGTGAGCGCGTCCACCTGCTCCAGCCGTTTGTTTTTAACCTCCCTCCCTCCCTCCCTCCCTCCTTCCCTCCCGTGCGCGCTCACGTGCCCGTCTGGGCCGATTGTGCACACGCCTGCTCGCCTTTTGTGTGCCTGTCTTTTTTGCACTACTCGCGCACCCACGGTGTGTGTGTGTGTGTGTGTGTGTGTGTGTGTGTTCCCCTGGGCTTTGGGAAGGGGGGGGGAGGCCTCTGTGGCCTGGCGCTGCTCATCAGACTGAGTGTCTGGGGGCATGGCTGCAGGCTGGGCCTCCACCGCGGGGACCACGGGGACAATCGCCGCTGCCTCGCGGCGGCCGCGAGGAGGGAGGGAGGGCGGGTGGTATAAAAGGGCGAGGAGGTGGGGGGGTGGGGGCGGAGGGGGAGAGAAAATATAATAAATATAAATAAAAGCAGGGATTTTTATTTGCGCTCCCTTTATGGCCGTCCTCTTTATTCCCTCTTTTGCTCCCATTCCCCAAAATATCACCTTTCACCAGAGTCTGCTTTTGCATGCTCAACTGTGTTCGTATGTGTGTGTGTGTGTGTGTTTTGTTTTGCAAGGGAAGCTTCCGTCGGCACTTCTTCATCACGCCTGGTCATGTGATCATCGTTGTGACAAACGGCACAGCAGGCATAATTTACAGAGGAGCAAAAAATTTTAAAAAAAAATAAAAAATGACTGTGTACTTTTACGTTTTTTTTTTTCCTCCTCATCTTCGAGGCACAGCTTAAAAACTGACATTTCCCATCATGCAAGTGTTGGACGGGGCTGGCTAGAAAGTGCAAGAACCGCCCTCCCGAACCGCCAAGGGTTGCACGCAGCACGATTATTTTTTAATTAGTTAAAATGAATTTATTATTTCAACATGGATCATTTGTCCCTTAACGTACAGGTTTACTAAATGTTGCCAATATTTCGTGTGTTGGTTAACATCTAAAAAATGTGTCCAGCGTAGAAACAGTATTTTTTATTACCATAAAATAATAAGACAACAAAATAATAAGATACATTATATATATATTTTTTTTTTCCCTAAAAACCTGACAAATCTGTTTGTCACAATTTTTTTAGCAAGTGCAAGTCACATCCCTGCTAAATGTTTGCTAAATGTCATCCTCTTGAGCCTTTTGACTCATAATTCAAAGTACATGCGTGATCTATCAACGTCATGCAACAGCAAAAGCGGGGGGGGAAAAAAACCACATCGGCCACAACTGCATTTGCATTTCAGAATCATCCGTCCTGTTTACAAGCCGACTACAGGCGGCTACTGCGCACCATGAGGAATGGCCGGCGCCGCTAATGACGTTCTATGCAAACAGTGTAATAAGGCAGGTTAATCAGGCCGGCATGATTTTCTATTAGCATTGTTTACCGAGCGCGCGAGGACTTCGGGGGCCAGTTTCATCTTAATAACAGAGGATCGGCCCTCAGCAGGTTGACATTTGTTGCAAGAAATCCGCAGCGGGAGCCGCAGACGGACGTTGATAAACGGCAGGAGATTTCTTTATTTCTTTATTTATGACAAACTCAGCTGACAGGGGCAGCGCCGGCGAGATGTCTGCAAAACGAAATCTAATCCAGACAAAAAATATCCGGCCAAAGCCGCCATCGCCTGAAATTCAAGTCTGAAATCTTGCACATCCGTCTCGCCGAGCTCCAGTCTGAAACATTTTTAGCCAGAGTCCATTTTCCAGAACTATTTAGCTTCCTGGAAAGAAAAAAATAAAAATAGGGAGCAGAACAGGAAGTTCTGGGATGTCCTTAAACACTGCAGAAAAAAGCAGTACAGTAGTAGAAGAAAAATACGACTGCAAGGCTAGCTGCTTCAAAGAGATTAGCACAGATGCTAATGGCACTTTGGGAGCTGGAAAGTACTTTTTCTCTGCAATGTGTTTGCACTTGGCTGACAACCGGCTTTGGCAATCGACAGCAGATTGCACAGGGTGACTTTGTCCCTCGACCAATAAGAAGCTTTGAGTGTTTTTGATAACTGCCGGTAAAATATTCCATTGGTTAAATTTGACAGCCTCCCATCTTTCCAAAATGTTTTCCGCGGGTCCATTGTGCGAGTCGAAACCAAACCCGTCCAATGACTGACTTCGGTCCATCGCCTCGCTTTTCAGCGACTCCTTCTCGCGTGACCTCATTTAATTCTCCACCTTCTCAGTGTCTGCCGCGACCTTTTGTTGGGTTGCGTCGTGCCATTTGTTGTCGATCCCCGGCTCTGGAGAGCGTTTCAAAAAAAAAGAAAAAAGAAAAAAAAAAGTTTCTCCATTACAAAGCTTTGACGGGTGACAGATTCAACCGCATGCCCATCAGTTCTCCTTTACGCCGCGCCCTGCCGTCCCCGCACAATGGCCTCCGAGATCTCAGGCGGTGACTTCACCTGGGATCGGGTTCCGCCGCCGCCGCCGTGCGGCTTCAATGGGGGGGAAGAGAAGCAGTTTTGCACCTCTGACCTCCGGGTTCTGTCGGCAGCAGCGAGGTGAAAGAGTCGACCCCCGTCCGTGCATCAACGCCGTGAGCTCGACAAAGTAAAATTGCGATTTGCAGGCGTTTCCTTTGAATGGTGTGAAGCGCATAAGCCGTAATTCTCGTAAAAAGCGAGAATTATGAGAATTACGTTCGCTTTTGTTTGCTTGCGTTTGTTTTCTGTCGACAATGGTTGTTTTGTTGAAAAATATTCCGCAAAAGGTATATCGCAAAAGTGTTTCCACGACACTTTTGCGACATACCTCTACATCGATACGTCTGGAAAAAAAGCCACCTCACGAGAGCATCAAAACCTTTTAGCGATATTTGAGAGGTTTTTCCGAAGTTTAGGTGTTTCCATTACCAGTTTTTTATCGCGCTATTTGGGTTATGCGCAACTCCAGGGGGAATGGAAACGCAAAACGGAATAAAGTTTTTTGGAATCCGCAGGGCCTCCCGCGGTATCGGGAGACAGCGACAGCTAGACGGGGAAAAGTCGCAAGGGACGAGGCGTCTGGCTGGACTTGTCATCTAGTTGGCTCTCATCAACATCAACATCAACGTGGCGCGCAGGAGGGTGTTTGCACTCACTCGTTTCTGACGCCCGTCCGCATGGAGGCGAGAGCGAATGCGATGTGAAAACCGTTTCCACGCCCGAGACGAAACTGGTCTTAATAAATAAAAAAACCGGAATCGCACAAAGATACAGGGATTGTGCAAGGACGGCGCGATAGTGCGATAACCGCAGAATGTATGGATGATGATGAATGTGGTATGAGAGCCTTCTTATTATAGTTGTGTTAGTTATGTTTAGCTAGAACGAATTGCTTATCAGTTTAATTCACCGTGTGCATCGAAGGAAGGCACTTTAACAACTCTTTGGACTTAATTGGAAAATGACAATAAAGGAACAAAATTCAATTCAATTCAATACAGACTACGTATGGTATGTATCGTGACGATCAGGCAAACTGTGATAACTACAATACGCAACTTAAGAGGAACAGACCAAAAAAAAACAAAAAAACATAATTTGCCCGCTTCACTTCTTCTGTAGCAACATTCTTGCTAAAGATTCATTTGATTGGTTGGTTGGAACCGTGTATGATTCATTCAAATAGTGAACGTCGATCCTGGTTTCCCCAGTTTTAAGCAAACTCTTTACCATCATATATGCACTTCTGGACTCATCCTTGAACATGATGATGAAGTTTTTTTTTGTGCGCAAGGTTTTTTTTTTTGTTGTTGTTCTTGTTCTTTTTCTTGACAGAATGGCTGTAACCCAACCCCATCGTCTGTTGGGATGACACAACATCTTCCCCTTTCACACCCACCTCAGATCCATGTCATGGGGGCAGGGGAGGGCGGTGGGGGTGAGATCTGGAAATCCCCGTCACAGATCCCCGAGCACAGTCCACCTTAGGTCACATCCTTACACTTCTAAAGCCACATCCATGCTGTCTCACACCTACTCAACTTTGGTGACTGGAGCACCGTTTACCATTATCCTTGAGTAGATAGGAATCTACACGCAATGGGTGAAAAAAAAACCAAAAAAACAAATGGACCCCCCCCCACCAAAAAAAAGACCTCACATCTCACATATTTGTGATGCTGACCCACCGCACCCAAACCCCCTTAAGCAAGTATTTCAGAATGCAATTACACAAAATAAACTGTTAGCGCCTGCGATTGTTCGGCAATATTTCACCGCGAGTCGGCGTGTAATGGATAAAAATAAGCTATCTTTGAATTATTGATGCAGGCGTGTGGTGCTGCATTAAATCACGGCTGCGTTTTGCGGCCCGTGTAACACTTTTGGGCGATGGGGTCCAAACAGATCTTTAAAAGTGGGGTGAATTTATTAGGCGTTAACGCATTGGGTATCAAGTTTGATCTACAACACCTTGTACATTGTAATAGATGTCTGGTTTTTCATATGCTTGGCCACACGCAGATATGCAGACGTCGTCGAGTCAACAAATCGCCATTTTCTTTGACGGCCATAAAACGCGTGTCGCAGGAACCCCCCGCGGTATCGGCCCTAATCTCCTCGTTCTCGGGCCGCTCGAGTTCAACGGCTTTTCAACAGACGATCTCCCCGGCACTCGATGAGGCCGCGACGCACCGCTTAGCCATTAGCCATTCATAGCTTCAAGTGGGGAAGCATGACATCCCACGGGTCGCTTTTCACTCCCGAGCCACAATGATGGTACTTCCATTTAACCCCCTTAATATAATGCTAATCCGGGCATGTCAATGGGGCCCGCCCCACCCACCCCCCCAACACTCTTTGTACGGGGGTCCGGGAAGGCCGGCGAGAGGCGACGGGACGGACAAAGGAGGCGCTTGAGAGACGGCCTCCCCGATATTTGCTTTGATTGGAGATGCCCCCTTGAAAAAGGGCGGCCGTGTTGCTGGGACTTCCCTCTATGTGATACGCTTGTGTGTCTGTGTGATAGACAAGAAAAAGAACATATAAAAAAAATAAATAATCAAGGGGAATGTCCATTTCTGTGTCTGCAACCGAGTTTCCGAGCGTCTTTGCCCAAACCATCTATTTATTTATTCAATTAAATGAATTCATCCACTTATTCCCCCTGGGCCTGGCTGAGTTGCCAGTTTGTTTCAAACATTTAGCAGCAGTGTATAAAAAAAAAAGGATGTGGGGTGGGGGGGGGGTTGGGAGGTTTGGTGGGGTGGATACTTAGAGGCCATTGTAATGAAAATCCCGGCAGTCCCTCAGGAGACGAGGGCTTAGCAGCAATAGCTGAGGGGATCTCCATCTGTTTCTGCGTGCACTTATCCACTCATCTATCTACCTGTCTGCGGATCTATTGATGAATAAATCATTGGCGATTTGCTTTGTTTTGTTTAAAACGCCAATCTACGGATGTTTAGGTTGCAGAAGTCGCTTGAGTGTCTGCGGTCATGCGCACACACGGGGCAATACCTGCATGCAAATCTGTGCAAAAAAAATGTAAAAAAGTAAAATTGGAGCCTGTGTGTGGCGGCCTGCCTGGCGTGTCTGTGCGAGTGTGCGTCTATGTTTCGCTGCGGTGCACGTCTCTTAGAAGCCTGACTGTTGCCTGGCTTTGACAGAGGCGGCCCACAAATCAGGAGTAAATCAGGACCCGGGGGCATGCCGGCTTCACTGAGGGGGAAGTGAGACATATTCACTAGGACCAAATCAGCCTCAAACTGGCCTCAGAGAGCCCTGTGTACCTCTAACCAACAACCAACTGCCACCTCGCGCACACAAACCCGGGCTCTTTCCACGCACGTGTGTGTGTGTGTGTGTGTGTGTCCGTCTCGACCCCGAGAGGTGAAACGAGGCCCCTCGGTCAGAGTTTCTGTTACAAATTGTACATTTCCTCACAAAAGACCCGCAGTGAGCAACCGCACATCTCGCCCCCTTGCGCTGCGCTGCGCTGCTTTGCATGTTCGGCTTAAATCCCACG
The DNA here is from genome assembly GCA_009823395.1 of Thamnaconus septentrionalis. Taxonomy (NCBI): domain Eukaryota; kingdom Metazoa; phylum Chordata; class Actinopteri; order Tetraodontiformes; family Monacanthidae; genus Thamnaconus; species Thamnaconus septentrionalis. The sequence continues at coordinate 10,926,840 of CM020520.1, forward strand.
CTAATAATAGCTAAAAAGATCAGCTGTCTTCTTAACCCTGAGAAAGCAAAATTTAAAACAATCCAAATTGTAGCCTTCTTCCTTCACTACACTGACGCTAATCTGCCTCGTATTTTACGGAAATAGACCCGAAAAGTGTAATGCATGTCATAGCCACCGGGTGGTTCAAAAACGCAGCTGTGTACCAAGAAAGAATGACGCACTGGTGATGCAGAGAAAGTGGCGTTTCCTATCGTATCCTACTATAGGAATATCGTATTGTATATTCCTATAGTATCCTTCTGGCTAGCTATGGCACAAAGAGCGAACATTTGATCCGTACGACCATCGTATCGTATATTCCGATAGTATCCTTCTGGCTAGCTATGGCACAAAGATCGCACACTTTAATCGTACAACCTTTTTAAGACTTACTCTTACGTGTGTTAAATTTTATGCATTTTTCAGCCTGTTTGCAGCCTGCTATTTAAAAAAAGTTACCGCGGATGGGTAAAGCGGTTGCAACTTAGCGCAAAACTTCCCATATTCCAATTAGTGCGCCAAGTGTTGAGTGTAACGTGCTGAAGAGTTTGCGCAACGATTCGGAATACTGTGTTTGAACAAATCTTTAATTTTCCCCTTTGAATTGCCAAAGGTGAGAGTCTTCCAAGGCCGCGAGGCC